>OX422211.1:273986581-274611581 GCA_949130495.1 Sambucus nigra
AGGAAGAGAGCTTGAGAGAAAAGAGGAGAAAGAAGAGAGATTTGGAGATTGAAGATTGAGATTGCTTCTACCCAAAAGAAATATGAGATTTCAACTTGAAGGCAAGTTTTCTACTTTCTAATATGTGATTTAAGATGAATAATTTGTGTGATAGTTGTGTATTATCATTTATGGATCAAAAATGGAATTTATGGGATTTAAACCCTAATCTTAGTTTTTGATGATAAAATTGTGGATTATATTGGTTATATATCATGTAGGATGATTTGGGGTAGTTTAATTATGTTGGATATATGTAAATATGGAAGAGATTGAGTTTGGGAGAAATTTAGGGTTCATATCCCTTAAAAAAAAACTTGGAAAATTCGCAGGGGGCCGAATCGATTCGCTAGAGGGGCAGTGTCCAGGTCTGAGTGGACCGAATCGATTCGGTAGTTATGCAAAAGTCAGATTTTCCTGACCGAATCGATTCGGATGGTCCGAATCGATTCGAAAACCCTACACTTTTGAGTGATTTTCTTAGTTTAATTCCAACTCTTTTTCTTTAAATTTAGGATCTAAGAACCTTCTTGTATGAAGTAAATTTAGGGACCTAGAGTTCTAGATGAGTTGGGGAGCTACCCTAGCTTAGTAATGGTTTATATGGGGTTTTCCGGGATTATGCCTATTGATGCTAGTGCAATCTTTTCTTATAGTTGATTGTTATGAAACTAGGAGATGTAGTGTTATGTTTGGGAGACTTTGGAAGCTCAATTGAGCTATGTTAGTCTTGAGGGTTTATAATAACTTCACAAACGAATGTTGGGAGAATAAATTGGAAGTTTATTTATCCATTTGAGGTATGATTGTATTGGGGTTTTAAGGTAATACCCTAAGATGTTAGGAGATAATTAAGAGTTTATTTACTCTTTTGTGGTTGTAATGACGATATAATTTTTCGTATGGCTCCGGATAATAAGTTAAATTGTTTACAAAATATAAATGATAATGGTCTCGGATAAAATGAAACCTACACATGTATAATAGTGAATGAAAATGATATGGAAATGGTAATGATGATGGTTATTGATAATTTACTTAATCATGCACATGGTAAATGATAATTTACTTGATTTTTTTTAAATGGTAAATAAAATGGTTTAAACACACCCTCTCTAAATGACATCATAAGGGAAGTTCGCGCGTGAGGTGAAGCCCCCTGGCTAATGAATGCAGGGTGGATATAGTCCTAGGCCATGTGAGCGTTGTTGTTGTATATTTTTCTGTGATGGGTAGGTAATTCCGGGTGTGGTTATGATTACCCCGCAGGCACATGGCTGCTTCCCGACGTCTTGCGTTATAGGTGCCCAGGTTGTCTTGATGATAGGCCCTGGAAGATGATGGTCATTTAGGGGCGCGCACAGTGGGGAAACCCAGACATCGTTATATGTATATAAATATAACTATTCATAATCAAGTGAAACTTGATGTATGAGATATGCCATAAAGAGCATAGTGAAGTGCCACAAAGGCACATTGAAATGCCATAAAGAGCATTTGAAAATGACTATTTTCCTGATAAGGAAAGGATTTTTACAAAATGTAAAAGTGAGATAAAAATGCCATATAGAGCAAAAGATTGTGATTATATATATATATTTCCTGTTAAGGAAAAGATATATGAGATAATTGGTGCATACGATGAAAGTTTTAGATTAATGTTACTCATTTTATTTTCCTGCTTAGCTTATGTCTTAAATTGCGTAGGTAAATTCTTATTTCTCTTCATCATGATTTATCATTCATAACTGTCATACTTTTTATTCATCTGGTAATCATATAGAACCGGGCCCTGACCCGTTCATATTTCTTGTTGTGCATGCATCTTGTATCCGCTCAGGTACTCCGCCACAAAGATGCCTGATCTGACTTCCTATCCCGGTGTCTTAGGCGAGCCGTGATGCTTTGCGGGTATTACGGGACATTTTGAAATAGAGGCCGTCATCCTTGCACTCTAGTTAAGATCGGGTCTTTTTACTCGGGCGAGAAGCCCAAGTTTTTGTAATTGATTAATGTAATGTATTATGTAATTTATTGAACTTGTTTAATATTATTGTACGAGACTGTTGACCGACAGCATATTCGGTCCCTTATTGTATATTTGAGGTGTATGTAACACTATATATTCTTGGGTTTCCACTTTCTTTTAAATTGGTTTGTTTAAATTCCTTTCTTTAAATTTTAAAAATCAAAATTTTTGGCAACTCGTTTTTCTGAATTATGGAGTGGTTATCCCGTATACTTCATATTTTGTTGTGATGCTGAGAATGATTCCATCCATGATTCCGTTATTTTGGAGTATCGGGCTGGCCACCCCCTATTTCTGATGGCGGGTTGTCACAGCCTCGCCAGAACAAAACATGTTGCACCAATGCAACCATTTCGATAGCCTTGCAATAACTGCCTACTATCGTACTAACCATTACTATAAAGTTATAACCAAGATAATATCATACTCGTATATCACAACACTAAAACGAGTAATCTCAATAAATTATATAACACTATTAATACACCCATTCATCCTCCGCGGATAGCACTAAGGATAATCCCGCTACACTAGGGAACATATTCACATAATAATAATGTTTATAGTTATACACATTAAACTCGTCTTACATGTTAATCTAACAATGAATAAAATATAGTGACTCGCTCGTATCACATAAAACATGCCTCATCCTCTGAGGATAAAATTTATACCTCTACCTTACCAATCGTTTAGACTGTATAAATGGTCCCGGGACGTAACACATCTGTCCGAACCAAAACAAAAACTACTTTAATCATTGTCCTTTACTAGGCATCCTACTCTTGTCCCTTTACTCACTTCGGGAAAACATTAACGCATGTGATTTCACTCTCAACAAAATACCTCTACACATAATCCACTTATCACCTGTCATACTAACCATATTAGGACCGTCCTTCTCTCAAACTTTGGTAGGCTCGATTCCTGATGGCTCTCCCCGTTGTTCCCTTAGCCTTGTTGGCCCTAAAGAACATGCTACTGGATACAATAGTCCTTACTGAATTCACCATCGTTCAGTAAGGATTCAGCTATCCGATTCATTTAAATGGGTCCCCTGGTGTGTATCCACACCCCCTCATGGTGATATACTAACACCGTTGCATCCAGTCTTATTATTGACTAAATTCTTCGGTTATTTTAGCTTCCCACACAAAGAAGCATTATCATCTCCATTGACAAAGCACGACATTGTCAACCTCTAAATCGACCGTCCAGTAGAATTCCCTTTTAAGTGTTATTAACTATATTTACGAGTCGATCTCCCACTTGGAGTCCTCTCCTCCATCTGTATCTACATCCTCCAATACAAGATTTGCTAAAAGTCTAAATCCATTTACAAATGGACCCCTGTCCGGCCCTTCCGTAATGGGTTCAGAGCAACATCATATCTTATTCTGAATAACTGATGAAATAACGTGCGGTTAAACTGTACCTAAGGTCCTTCTATTGATGCAACATTTCACTACTAATGGTGGTGGTTGACTCCCACTATTATAACTTTGCTCCGCTGAGTCAAGAAAATTTTTACACTAAATTTTCATTTCTAGTTAACCACACTCCTCCATATGCCCAAGCCTTTTGAATATATTACCTTCATTGGGTAACACACACAATTCCCTCATTTCTAGGATTTTCGCTGACGACTCTCCTCATTTTTTTCCCATTTGACACTCTCCCAAGTGTACTACGTGGGGTGAGTTTAATTCGGCTTCTCTTTTGACTATAGAAGCATTTGGAAATCGTAGGCGGCGCCCTAGCCGTCTTTACAATCCTGGCCTCTCGTGCCATAATAGGGGTGACCTCGACTACGGTCATCATCCTCGAATATACTTTACAACCTTAACTAAGCCCTGCCTCCTGATGTTCGCCTAACGACCCTCGTCTGACATCCTTTATCGCTCGACACACGCACACATCCGAACGTAATTAGAATTCACTAATATACATACGTTATAGCAGGAGAACGAAATCTCACCATAGAAATCAACAATCCTAAACATAGGGCTCTATATCAAACAAAGCAACGCTGGAAGAATAATAAGTCGCACAGATGCTAAAGGACACTAGAACCTGATGCTCTGATACCACCTGTGACACCCCGCTTAATTAAATGTCGGGTGATCAGTCCTTTATTAAATTAAAATCAAGGTGAACAGTTGGTTCATTCTTAGCATCATTGTCGCAAAACAACGTTTCCAATTTAAACACCCTAAATAATTAAGCTAAGTGTCAAAATAATTTAAAGTCTTATTTTCATTTTTAAATTTCAACTTGAAAACCTTTTTAAATAATCAACAGTCTAAGAATCACATAAGTTCTATGGATAGCAATCAACACAAAAGAATTAATCCATTTAGATTAACCAAACCAAGTCAAATAACCATTCATGAAATCATCCTGACAAAAGTTAACTCCCAAGGAATACTAAATACTGAAAATATAAACAAACGTCAATCTCTTACAAATCCAAACTGAATAGGGAAACGGGTGACATATGCCATAACTAAGCAGAATTAAAACAGGAATATAATCAATGAAGAGGTCGTTTAAAGCAACGGCCTGCAACTCCCACATCAATTGCAGCACTTCCAATCCAAATAACCTATGCATGACTCCCCTGTAGCTGGGCACCCGTAATATATATATATATATATATATATATACAAGAGAGAGAAAAAGACAGGAAACGGGTCAGAGCCCGAGTGTAAAACTGTTTAAAATAGTTTAACAAGTATTTAAAATGCTTATCGATTAATGCAATAACCATGTTAGTATGCGAAACTCTCTTGAGAATTCTCACCTCTCATCTAGTGTGCACGCCTACCGTACTAATAATTCTCCTAAGTTTCTCTAACTTATTCTCCATAAGGTTTTATCATGTGAAAAGCAAGGTTATGATATTTACTTTAGAAAATCATTCTCTTCAAGATTTCTTACGTTATTTAGAATAACTCATTACCGTTATAAAGTTCTCGAACACTTACAACAAAGTTGAAGCATTTATTCATTACTTATCTACTTATAAGCACAGTAGAAAGTTCCCATATAGATATACTTATATATATTAGTAACACATATAATATATATACTAACGGAACCCCAAATAAAATCTATGGTGCTGGCATACTCTGCTATCAAGTCCCCGTATCACTCAAACTAAGGGAAATACTAGTTCAGAATCACTCTCGAACTGTATTAACTCAACACAAAAACAAATAGAGGCAAAGCATTGTTCCAGGTCCTAAGAGGTCAGCACATACCCTCACGTCTCTTAGGACATCTTACTATCATTATCAGATAGCCTGTATCGAGGATACTATCTTCTAGGGTACGAGTCAATATCCCCCATAAAGGTCCAATCGAGATAAGACTGTCCCAGCGTAGAAACCTCCGTGATAACAAGTAGCCCGGGTATGATTTTTACACAAATACATAATATATGCACAATCACATAGTCATATATATAAATATTCACATTTTCTAAATTAGGTGTACCCACGACCCATAATTATAATTATCCGTTCTTAGCACAAATTACTCAATTATCTCGCATAACGGATTTGTCTCTTTTATTCCCATTTATAATTTATTTCATACATACTTCTCATCTCTCGAAGTATTCTCTTTTGCTAAGTACAATTTCAGTAGGTATACCCTCTCTAACCTTCTGGTCTAAGACTTTCACGAGTCCCTCAATTTTATTAACGAACTTACGCACAATCTCTAATGTGTAACGAAATTCCCCGTTAACCCACAGTTTCATCCCATATTAAATTTCATTCAACGGAGTCTATTTAGACCCTACTGGTCCTCCTCACGACCCATTATACTCTATAAATAGTAATTAAGGGTTCCCACATATTTAAACCGTAATAAACAAAAAGGGGACAAATATGAAGTTTTCCAGGAGGGGTCGATCAATCGAGGGAAGGGGGCCAATCGATCGATCGATGTTCTTGGGTCGATCGATCGATCAAGCAGTTCTTGCCCAGAAACTGAAGTTTCAACCTACGGGTTTCATCTTCCAAATTTCTCCAAAACGCCATTATCAATTCCCAAACTGCCAAACCACATTTCTAATAGCTACATATTCCTATATACATGATTTACTACGTGAAACATATTTCATCAAAGACATTGAATTTATGGGATTATTTAACATAATTATCAAGAACCCTAATTTTACATGAAACATTCATTCTTCTAATTCTTTTCCAGATTTCTTACCTTTAAATCCATACTAATTCGTGGATAATCCTTTACATATGATGGGTATTTCCAGAATACATTTAGTTTCTCTAAAACATGCGATTTTAAGTCTTTAAATTGTCAATTTCTTTCATAAAACATATTCTTAACAATCCTAAACTAATATGGGTGAGACATTAACTAAAAACAAAGCAAGATAGATACTTGCCTGGAATTCAAGGTTCTGATTTGTGTATGAAAAAGGTATGGTTGCGTTCCTCGTCGTACGATCTACATTTTGGTGGTGGTGGTGGTGCAAATGGATGAGTTCTTGGCCTTGGAAATCTTCCTACCTTCTTCTCTAATGGCCGTTCTTAGGTTCTGTGATTGTTAGGCCTAAAAGCCTAAATCAAATGCTGATATATCTTCGAGAAATTCGTGGGTTTAATTACCCAAAAATACAAAATGAGTATTATACCCTCCCTGGAGGCCAATTAGGCCTAAAAATGCCCCGAGACCCAAACTAAACCCCCGGGTATGTAATACCCCGTAATTTTAATGACTTTTAAAAATGTGTTATACTTTAAATTAATGGATTAATTGAATTTTATTATAAATTAATTCATTTGGGATTTATCCGAATTGTGGATATTAAAATGTATGATTCTGAATATTACTTAAAAGTATTTAGGTAATATATGAATGTGATGTTATTGATATTGCTGTGAGTTATTAATTCGGTAATTAAAATTTTTAGTCGGACGCGGTATGGGACGTGTCGGGACAAATTTGTTAAATTAAAAAGGAAACTTATTTTTACATCAACCTTATAGTCGCTTCGAGTGCGTCGTTGCATCCAGAAGGGTTGAAGTAGTCAGAAAAGTCTATTTGGATGTTGGTTTTGGGTCTCGGGTCATTTAGAAATGAAAAGACAACCAAAAAGGGCATTTTGGTCATTTTTACAAGGGGAATGAATAGTGATTTAGGATTTTATCTTATAATAAATATTTGAAGATTAGTTGTACGTAGGTTCATTTCTCGTCTACACAAAAATTGAGAGGTCACCTTTTGAGAGAGAGTGAAAGGGTTCTTGGGAGGAGAGAAGCTTGCTTGGAAAGGAGGAGAACCAAGGACCAAAGGTCACCACCACCGGAAGTTGACCGGAGAAGGGGAGAACCACCTGTTTTATACAACCCCAAAGGACCAGATCTTCATTAGAGGCAAGTTATTTGATGATTGCAATCGAGTTTGTATATTGTCCATGTTAGGATAGCTATTAAAAAGATGAGATTTTACATGTTTGGAAGAGAAAGATAGAGTTGTTGATTGATTTCTGGAAAATGGATATATATAGGAATCAAACTCATGTTGTAGGTAGATAGTAATCCATGAATTAATCATCAAGTTGTTGAAAAAAATTCTGAGAATCATTGGTTTGTTCTTGAAGATATCATGTATATAAATTTCTAAAAAAAAACTAGGATGAAATTATGCTTTTAATTCAAACTCTTGATGATTCTAGGATGTTTAGATCATTAGAAATAATTTACATATGTTGTTATATCATGTAGTTAGGATTATAAGGAATTTGGGTTGTTAATATGAAGGTTTGGATGATTAAAAGTTATAAAACCCGTAGTATGAGAATTGTAGAAAACTGTGTTGCTATCTGGGCGATCGATCGATCGACCCCTACCTTCGATCGATCGACCTCCTCAGAATTCATGATGTTGTTTCTTTTTAATTCTTGATCTTATCCCAAATCTTTTGTAAATCGTTGGTTATTATTAATTGGATATAATGGTACTTTGGGAAGATCAGTAAGCCCTAGATAAGAACTGAATTAATGTGATTGGAATTTAATTGATGAGAATTATGATAATTAATTTGGAAGAAATTACGGTTGCTAGATTCATGTGTTAGATTCTAATTTGTATGAATGAGGATTAAGGGTAGGTCCATTAGGGGAAGGTTTAATCCTAAGTGATAGAAGAGGTGTTTATAAGAGATTGGAAACTATCGGTTATAACTCTAATTAAAGGAGAGTTTAATTCGTAGTAATTCGGGAGATAAGATGATATGGACCGGTAGGATATTAGTGATGTCTTACTGAATAAATATATTGAGTAAAGCCTATGTAAACCTTGAGTAATGCGTGAGACTCTGGAATAATTAAATTAAAGGAGTAAGTCATAATATTTTAATACGTAGGATTTAAGAGATATAATGCTACGTATGAGAAATATCTTAGGTTGGTGTGAGTACCTGGTTGATATTATATCTACAGGTAGATGATAATGCCTATTTGATTTATTGATCATTTATGTGTATGACATACCTAGCCTACTTGCTATCGATGGGAGGTATGCGCGTGAGGGCAGTCATATCCTGATGAATCTATGGGATTTTTGATTTGTCACTCGAGAACATAGGTCTATGAAAGACTTATCGGGGAGTTGATAAGTCCGCTGACTATGGGTACGTAGGTATGTGCGTGACCCATGGATACGAGAACTATGTTCGCCTCCAATTTTTGTGTTGTTATTTGTGGTTCGAGAAATCCTTACCAAACATTTAGTCCCCTATTCGGTGACCAGCGATATTGGGACGTGATAGCAGAGTAATGCATGCACCGTAGCTGTGTCTAAGGGTGACGTATTATATATGTTTATATATATATATATATATATATATATATATATATATAATGAATTAAATGAATGTATGTATATTGGTTTGATTAATCTATTGTGTGATAATTGTAGATGACGGTGTATAGAGAAAAAGAATTGAATTAAGTTAATGAATATTTATTCTTATAGATTTGAAAAGATTAATTCATATTAATGAGAAATGGATATGAATGATTATACTACGCATGGTATAGGACATACGGGGTTATGATATGGGATTGAATTATATTATGGAAACTAGTTAAGAGAAACCATTAACTAGGAGGTTAATAGGAAAAGTTAAGCGTGCACTCTAGATGAGAGGTGAGAATATCAAGTGAGAGTCTGGATACTAACATGTACATAATAAATGCTTTATTGCACTTGTTAAATACTTGTTGTTTTCAAAATCATTTTACATCGGGCTCTGACCCGTTTCCTTGCATATTCTCTTTTCTATTGTACCTTCTATATCAGGTGTCCAACATCAGGGACGCCAACCTTAGAGAATTATGATGAGATATGAAGTTATGGAGTATTGCTTAGACGCCTATCTTCATTTGATTCATAGTGATCTTTTATTTAGGGCATGTCGCCCAATGGAATTCAGTTATCTCCTTTCTATCTGAGTCATATAGTCTTGTACTTGTGTCATTTTAATACTTTTGGTATTGTTGGGATTACTGTATTGGATAATTATTTGGGAATGTTTATTCCAATTGCATTTAGATTCTTTTCTGTTATCTGTTCGGTTATTAATGTTGTAGAATAATATGTGTAGTGTTATTCGTAAACTAAAAAATGGATTTTGTTGAATTAAAATTTGGAAAGTTTTTGACACCAGCTTAATTGGGTATTGGGTGATATGTAAATGTTTTCGACAGTGATGCTAAGAATGAGCCAACTGTATATTCTATTTTAATTTGGTATGGGACTGGCCACCCGGTATTTAATTAGGCGGGGTGTTACAGGTGGTATCAGAGCATCAGGTTCTAGTGTCCTTTAGGGTCTGTATGGTTACTGTGTTTTCAGCTTAGCGTTCTTTGATGTAGAGCCCTATGAGTAGGATTATTGCTTTTCTATTTACGCCTACGTTCTTCAGCTATTCTGTTACGTCAAATACTAGCCACATTCAAGTTAGTAGGGGTAGCTTTGCAGTGGTGGGAGGCTACGACCACTATCGAGGTGAAAGACACAGTGACTATCTAAGACTTTTGGATACGGTTTGATCGAAAGTACTTTCCTTCCGCAATCCAGATAGAGATGAGGCGAAAATTACTTGATTTGAAATAGGGAGAGAAAACGGTGGCAGAATACGAGGAAGAATTTATGTGACTAACTAATTTGCTACCAGCAGAGGTACCCACTGAGGAGAGGAGAATTCTAATGTTCACTGATGGGTTAAACTATAAGATTCGCAAGCATTTATTGGGAAATCTTTCACTAAGTACTTATGCAGATGTTCTTAATGCTGCAATGCTTCACTGCCACGATAACCTCTTACATGCTCATGGTGTCAAGCGGGGGTTTGGGTCAAGCCTGCAAGGTAAGACTAATGGGGGCAGTTCTAGTGGGACTCAGCTAGGACAGAGTCATGAGCGTCAGTGTGAGCAGGGTTCCCATACAGGGGATTATGCTAAGCGTTTACGATCTGGAGATTCTCGATTTGAGGATAGAGGTAATGGGCAAGGACAACAGGGCCATTAGGGCCAGAGGCAGGCTTTTCAGGGCCAAGGTAAAGGAGGTAATGGCCAACAGGGTAGGGGTCAACATGGACAAAAAGGTGGGAAGTTTGCTGGAAAATGTTTCGTGTGCAGCAAGTATGGCCATAAACGACAAGATTGTCCTGATAAAGACAAATTCCCTCAGCAACTAAATGCTCAACAGGAGCCACAGAACCACCAGTTCCTCTTCCAACTCCAGCTCCAGTGCTAGCACTACCTCCCATTCCAGTAGCTCCCGTGCAACATGGGCAGTATGGGCGTGTATATAACGTCCATCAGGCAGCGATTCCACAACCACCACCCGCGAATGAGGGTATGTTTTCTATCTAAGGAGTTATGAGGTGCATACTGATTTTTGTAGCGATTAATAATGTAGGGGCTAACGGGTTACTAAACTTAGCCTATTGCACAACTATTTACGTAGACTCACCGAGGGGTTGTGGGACACCTATATTTTTATATGTCATCACGTGGGTCTAATTTTTATCACGGAATTACTTACTTTAGGCATATCCGAACATGATGTGACTAGCGGTGTCGATTGACTTGTGGTATATGAGAGCGTATGTACTACTATAGCCAACATCTTGTCTTTAACAAGTGGGTAGATGAGTAGACTTTATTTGAAATCGATAAAACCTGTAGAGAGGTTATATACTACTGACTAAGGGCCTGAGGAGTTTCGATGACCGACTACTTTAGGTAGTAGTGTATCGGGGGGTTCCTTGTTTGGATTTCGCTTGTGAGACACCCCACGCATGAAACTAACAAACGTTGGGAGTCGAAATAAGTTAGGTCTTTAGGATATGAGTTTATAACCTTTGCGATAAATCAGAGTATTATGCGGGTAACCATATCCATTTTATAATGAAAGTTATACGATAGGGTGTATGGGCGCCCTGGATGGTTGTATTGTAGTATTTTTCATAATTGTGAAACACTAAGTAGTTGTGACTTCAGGATTTATTTACTTAATGTTAAGGATCATTTTTTTCAAACTTTGTCACGAGGAAGGTATAGGGAAGATTGGGTAAAGTTTAAATTCGATTCAGTTGAAACTATATGGTGAGGCTTGGCGTATAATATCAATGGGGATTTTCGTTAATGTACTGTATGGGCGGTATGACATAGATTATTTGCGATGTGAGATTTATACTCAGAGTGGACCTTACCAGTATGATTTTTCTTTTTGAATTTCGGGACGAAATTCTCTTATAAGGGGGGGGGGGGGGGGGCGGGGAGTATGTAATACCCCGTAATTTTAATGACTTTTAAAAATGTGTTATATTTTAAATTAATGGATTAATTGGATTTTATTATAAATTAATTCATTTGGGTTTTATCCTAATTGTGGATATTAAAATGTATGATTCTGAATATTACTTAAAGATATTTAGGTAATATATGAATGTGATGTTATTGATATTGCTGTGAGTTATTAATTCAGTAATTTGAATTTTTAGTCGGATGCAGTATGGGATATGTCGGGACAAATTTGTTAAATTAAAAAGGAAACTTATTTTTACATCAACCTTGTAGTCGTTTCGAGTGCGTCGTTGCATCCGGAAGGGTTGAAATAGTCAGAAAAGTTTATTTGGATGTTGGTTTTGGGTCTCGGGTCATTTGGAAATAGAAAGACAACCAAAAAGGGCATTTTGGTCATTTTTACAAGGGGGATCAATAGTGATTTCGAATTTTGTCTTATTACAAATATTTGGAGATTAGTTTTACATAGGTTCATTTCTCTTCTACACAAAAATTGAGAGGTCATCTTTTGAGAGAGAGTGAAAGGGTGCTTGGGAGGAGAGAAGCTTGCTTGGAAAGGAGGAGAACCAAGGACCAAAGGTCACCACCACCGGAAGTTGACCAGAGAAGGGGATAACCACCTGTGTTATACAACCCCAAAGGATCAGATCTTCATTAGAGACAAGTTATTTGATGATTAAAATCTAGTTTGTATATTGTCCATGTTAGGATAGCTATTAAAAAGATGAGATTTTACATGTTTGGAAGAGAAAGACCGAGTTGTTGATTGATTTCTGGAAAATGGATATATATAGGAATCAAACTCATGTTGTAGGTAGATAGTAATCCACTAATTAATCATCAAGTTGTTGAAGTAAATTCTGAGAATCATTGGTTTGTTCTTAAAGATATCATGTATATAAATTTCTGAAAAAAAAACTAGGCTGAATTTATGCTTTTAATTCAAACTCTTGATGATTCTAAGATGTTTAGATCATTAGAAATCATTAACATATGTTGCTATATCATGTATTAAGGATTATAAGGAATTTGGGTTGTTAATATGAAGGTTTGGATGATTAAAAGTTATGAAACCCGCAGTATAAGAATTGCAGAAAACTGGGCTGCTATCTGGGCGATCGATCGATCGACCCCCTACCTTCGATCGATCTGTAATACCCCATAATTTTATTGATTTTTATTTAAGGGATTAATTGAATTAAATGAGAATTAATTAGAAATTAATCTGGATATAAATACTAGCGAGATGTGAGTTAGTATTTGATTACGATGTAAAATTGAATATTTCTGAGTATATATGGTAATATATGAGTATTGAAAATATTAAAATTGTCACGAGTCAGAAATACGATAATTTGGGAAATTTAGTTTGGACGGGCGTGTCAGTCGCCCCAGGAATGAAATTATTTAAATTAAAAAGGTGAATTATATTTTTACCAACCGAATGATCATTTTGAGTGCGCCAACGTGTCCGGAAGGGTCAAAATAGTCAGAAAATACTAGCCGGGGGTTTAGTTTGGGTCCCGGGGCATTTTTAGGCCAAACCGACAACCTAGAAGGGTATTTTGGTAATTTTAAAAATCAAGAGATTAAAACCCACGAATTTTAGTGTTAATTTAGTTATTATTAAAAGAGCCACTAAGGCCATTATCAGCCAAAAAGTGAGAGAGTGGGCTACGGAAGTTTTTGAGAGAAGTTAGAAAGAGGGAAAAGAATTTCCAAACAAAACACCCACCACCATCATTTTGGAAGAGATTGTGACCAAATAGAGAGAAGAATCAACCTTGAAACACCGGCAACACATCTGAAGAACAAATCTAAGGCAAGTGTTTTGATGTCGTTATTTGCGATGAATATTTCCTCCATGTGTAGTGTAGAAAACTGTTTATGTCTTGAAAATTTTGATGAAGAACACCCAATGGAATTATTGTGAAACTTGTGGTTTTGGGTAGGAATTTGCATGTACTATGATAATGGACAAATTCAATATACAAAACATAATTTTTGGTGATCTGAAAACGGATTAATAAGGAGCCTTTTTATGAAATTAAATTCTGGGTTCAAGTTCATAGGGTTTGGGACAAGAATTGGGGATTCATGATTTTGGCATGTTAATTTGTAAGATTTGACCCCAAAAGTATGTTAAGGAATGATCTAGGGTGACTAAAAATAGTTTACAAACAATAAAATGTAATTGGGATAATCTAGAATGGATTTTTGAAAAGAGGAATTGAAGAAAAACTAGTTGGGAAAATTTCTGGGCGTATTCTGCCATCTCGTTAGAAGACCTGCCCAGACCGTTTGAACGACCTCATTTGAACGGGTTTCTAATGAGATGACAATATCCCTTCTAACGGGTTGGTAGTTAACGAGACTTCTAACGAGTTGACAGGATGGCCTTTTTAGGCCTGATTTTATTTAAAACTTCCCGTAGACTTATTTAATGGAGTACTAACCTTCCCTTATTGACTAGTGGGTATAATTGTGAGATTGGAGTACGTTGAGGAGTAAAACTTAGAATTGTGTAGTAAACCGGATGACATTTATGGATTAGGAAACGAATACCTAAAATTATGACGTGAGAAGAGTTGACAACTTTAATGTATATTAATAGGGGACTTGTAAACGTACAACATTAAATGATGGTATAAAGACGAGAAATATACCTCTATTAATATTATGGAATATCTAAGATGTGTGAATACTTGGTATATGTACTCAATTATGTATAACATACCTACCATACTTGCTATCACGGGAGGTCGGCGTTAGATCAGGGCCATCTAATCTTTGTGTGCCTACGGGGGGATTTAGATTGGTACCTCGAGGACATAGGTTAGAGAAGGACTTATTGAGAAGTTAATAACTCTACTGATCATGGGAGCGTAGGTATGTGCATGACCCATATGATGTGAACTATGTTTGCCTCCATTGTGTGTGTTTGTTACTTGTCGGAACGATTCCTGAGAGATCCGAAATACGTGGTCCTTATGTACGTGATGTACCGGGACTCGATAGTAGAGTATGTGTGCACCGCAGCTTAGCCTCGGGGTGCCAGTATTGTATATTTATGATGAGAATAATATACTGTTAATTGAAATGATCTGTCATGTATAAATGTAAGTGAATAATAGTAACATTTTTGTAGAGTTAAAAATAGAAAAATCCCTTACTAATTTTGAGAACTAAGAAGAAAAGTACAACTCTCTGTTTAAATTAAGATGTAGGGAATTGAATCGGTAATCGTATAGTAAGGTTAGACTGTGTTTTGTACTAGTTAGATATGGGAATAACTGGAACGGGTACGGGTATGATAGGAGTGCACACTTAGTTGAGAGGTGAGGAATTCATGTGAGTGCACGCACTATCATGTATTTTATATTCACTGTTTAATGATATTAAACACTTGCTATATTTTAAACTGTTTTCACAATCAGACTCTGACCCGTTTGCTTTCAAATCTATTTTTTTTTTGTAAAAACCTTTTTAGGTGCCCAGCCACAAGGACACCAAGCATAGGAGTTTCATCCCAGTGACGTGCTGTAGCTGCTGTGGAAGTTACAGGACCTCGATAGTAGACGCCTCCACTTTCTATCTTGACTCTACTTCAGATTTACTCATCTGTAGGGCATGTAGCCCCCTTATCTTTTAAAGACATCTTACTTATTCAGTTCTATTTCAGATTTTGGGTTGTAATTAATTAATCGTTCAGGCTTTGTATTTTTATTTCAGTATTCGGATTGTTGTGAGGTGTATTCCTCCAGAATCAGTTTATTACATTGTTATCTTATTGCGACTGTGATGTGGTTGTGGTATCAGTATTTCTTAATTTACTTTAGTTGTATGTAAATCGGTTTTAATTAAAATTGACAACTCACTTTTTAAATATTAGGTGGCTAGTAATTGTTAAAATGTTTTTCGACAGTGATGCTATGAACTGAACCAACTTGACATATTGTATTAATTTGAATAAAGGAGTAGCTACCCAGTATTTAATTAGTCGGGGTGTCACAGGTGGTATCAGAGCATCAGGTTCTAGTGTCCTTAGGATCTGTACGGCTTGTTATGTTTCCGCTGAGCTTTCTTTGATGTAGAGCCCTATATTTTAGGATTGTTGTATTCTTTTGTGTATGTTTCGCTCTTCAGATATTTTGAGATAATAACTGTGAACTTATAAGACTTTACTCTCATTTCAGATGCCTCCACGACGTGCACAGCGAGTTCCCAGGGATGCTCAGCCCGAGCCATAGCCTGCACCAGTTCAGGGCTCCTTGAATGCCACAGAGGTTGCAGCTATTGTAGCCCAAGCGGTAAATGCTGCCCTAGAAGTTGTGCAGAAGGCACCACCTCAGGCGCCGGTGGTAGCGCCAGTTCAGGCCCATGCATTCCCGTATGCTTGGGAATGTGTTCGTGATGCTTTTCAGAAAGCACACCCTTTGGAGTTTGCAGGTAGCTCCGACGTTGTTGTGTCCAGTCAGTGGAAGAAGGACATTCAAAGGCACTTAAGGATGTATGAGTGCACGGATGTTCAGAAGCAGATACTGGCTACTTTTAAGCTAGTAGGATCAGTGTTACAGTGGTGGAAATCCATTACCACCACGGAGGAGAGAGACGTTCTTTCTATTCAGGAGTTTTGGGTGCGGTTCGACCGCAAGTATTTTCCATCAGCTGTTCACACCGAAATGATGAGGAAGTTAATGAACCTCAAGCAGGAGGGGAGGACCGTGGCCGAGTATGAGGCCGAATTCACTAATCTCTTGAACATTGTTCCCGATGAGATTCCGACCGAGGAGAAAAAGAATCAGAAGTTCATGGATGGGTTGACTTGGAGGATCCGTCAGCACTTGTTGGGTAATCTCTCGTTGGCCACTTATTCTGATGTGGTTAACGCAGCGCTGCTTCACGGCCAGGACCACCGCTTCCACATGTCAGAGAGAAAGTGATCAGGAGAGTCCAGCCAGCAGGGTAGGACAGGGGGAAATGGTGCCAGCGGGGCACAATCTGCTCAGGGTCAGCATAGGCAGGTAGATCAGGGATCCCAGCAGGGGGATTTTAAGAGGTTCAGATCTGGGGGTTTCAGGAATAGTCAGGGAGGTTTTCGTCAGGGCCATCAGGGACAACACGACCATCAGGGACAACACGGCCAGCATAGCCAACAATAGCAGTTTCATTAGGGCCATCACGGCCAGGGGAGGAATGGTAATGGCCACCAGGGCCGTGGGTAGTAGGGTTAGAGAGGGGGGAACTTTCCGGGGAAATGTTTCATTTGTGGCAAGATTGGCCACAAGCGCCAGGAGTGTCCTGATAGGGGCAGGGCCCCACAGCTGCAGCAGCAGGGTGCTCGACATGAGCCCCAGAGACCTATGTTTCCCGCCGCCCTCCCAGCACCACCACAGATGCCAGCTTTGCCACCCATCCCAACAGTCCCAATCCAGCAGGGACAACTTCAGTACAAGCGAGTTTACCAACTCCAGCATGCCGCAGTCCCACAGGATCCACCTGCCATTGAGGGTATGTTCTCTATTCAGGGGACTATGGGGAGTATTTTATTTGATACGGGGGTCACACACTATTACATTGCCACGAGATTTGCACGCACTTTGGGGTTGTTAGACACTGCAGAGAGCACAACTACTTCGTAGATTCACCGTTGAGTAGGGGTTCCGTGATTTCCCTTATTTGTAGAGGTGTGGGTATAGAAATCGGGAGATTTACTTTACCTGATGATATGTTAGTATTAGAGATGACTGAGTACGATGCGATTGTTGGTATAGATTGGCTGGTTGCGTACCGAGCCATGATTAATTGTTTCAGTAGGAGTATTATTTTTTCCATTCCCGGGCAGGAGATGTTTTTAGTGGTGATGCCTCACCCCGAGGGAGGACCGTCCACTCACTTGCACTATATAGAGGAGGAGACCTCTAAGGAAGTGGTGAAACCACTCGATTCAATTCCAGTCGTTAAGGAGTTTGCTGACGTATTTCAGGATATAAATGGATTACCTCCTAGTAGATAGATTGGTTTTGTTATCGATTTGATGCCGGGCACTCGGCCAACTGCCCGTGCACCTTACCGTATGGCTCAAGCGGATATGAGAGAGCTAAGGGATCAGATAGAGCAGTTGTTGGGTCAGGGGTTTATCCGAAGGAGTACTTCGCCATGGGGTGCCCCTGTGTTATTCGTAAAGAAGAGGGATCGATCGTTGAGGTTGTGTGTAGATTACCGGGAGTTGAATAAAGTCACGACATGGAATAAGTATTCGTTACCCCGAATCGATGACTTATTCGACCAGATGAGAGGAGCTTCCTTGTTCTCAAAGATTGACTTGCGATCGGGATACCATCAGTTGCGTATCAGGGAACAGGACGTCTAGAAGACTGCTTTCTTGACGAGATATGGTTCCTATGAGTTTCGGGTTATGCCTTTTGGCTTGACCAACGCTACAGCCGTGTTTATGGACTTAATGAATAGGGTATTCAGAGAGTTCCTAGACCAGTTCGTCATTATCTTTATTGATGACATTCTGGTTTACTCCCAGACAGAAGAGGAGCACGCTGATCATTTGAGACAGGTTTTGCAGACACTACGTCAGAACGAGCTTTATGCAAAGTACGAAAAATGTGGGTTTTGGATGAAGGAGGTTCAGTTTTTGTGGCATATCATTTCAGACTGGGGGATATCTGTTGATCCGGGGAAGGTATCCGCGGTGAGGGAGTGGGGACAACCCATGACACCGACTAATATTCATAGTTTCTTGGGCCTAGTAGGATACTACAGAAGGTTTATTCGGGGTTTCTCAAAGATAGCGGGCCCTTTGACACATCTGACTCGCAAAGGTGTGCCATTCATCTGGAGCGATGCCTGTCAGTTGGCATTCGATGAGTTGAAGGACAAGTTGACCTCAGCACCTGTGTTAGCATTGCCCAGACCGGGAGTTGAGTATTTAGTCTACACCGATGCGTCCTTGCAAGGACTTGGAGGTGTGCTGCAATAGGAGAGTCAGGCCATAGCTTATGCTTCCCGTAAGCTTAAGCCTCACGAGAAGAATTACCCCACCCACGACTTGGAGTTAGCGACAGTCGTATTCGCTCTTCGGATTTGGAGACACTATCTATTGGGGGAGAAATTTCAGTTGTTCACAGACCACAAGTCTCTACAATACCTTTTCACGCAGAAGGAACTGAATATGCGTCAACGTCGGTGGCTTGAGTTTGTAAAGGATTATCAGTTTTATATCCAATATCACCTCGGGAAGGCTAACGTGGTAGCAGATGCGTTGAGCCGTAGGCCAGTAGATGAGGTGGCCGAGGTGTGGAAAGCTAAATGGAAGGAGTTGGGACACAAGGATGCAGTGGCCCGATCATTCATGTCTGTGATGACTGTTACACCTCAGATTGTTACGAGAGTGATAAAGGCCCAGTCAAATGACTCGTTCTGTCAGGAGCAGATAGTTCAATTACTAGCAGAGGGAGCCGAGTCCTATACCGTTAGTTCAGACGGGGGATTACGCTTTAATGGGAGACTGGTTATTCCGGAAGGGGAAGACTTGCGACATGAGGTAATGACAGAGTCGCACGGCTCACGGTTCGTGGTACACCCTGGTGGGTATAAGATGTACCAAGACATGAGATGACAGTACTGGTGGAGCGGGATGAAGAGAGATATCGTCGTGTTCGTTTTTAAATGCGCCACTTGTCAGCTAGTAAAGGTGGACCATCAGAAATCGGCAGGACTTCTACAGCCGTTAGAGGTTCCGATGTGGATATGGGAGAGCATATCCATGGACTTTATCACGGGGTTACCTACGTCACAAAGGGGTTACGACTCCATATGGGTAAATGTGGATAGGTTGACCAAAGTTGCTCATTTTCTACCCGTGAGGACAGACTACACTACGGTACAATATGCCCAGATTTTTATTACAGAGATATCGGGGTGCCTCTAAATATCGTGTCCGACCGAGACAAGATATTTTTTTCACGATTTTGGGAGAGTTTCCAGGAGGCCATAGGTACAGAGTTGCGGCTAAGTACGACATATCATCCGCAGACTGATGGGAAAATAGAGCGGACAAATCAAATGTTGGAAGATATGCTGCGTATGTGCATCCTAGACTTTGGAGGTGGTTGGGAGAAGTACCTTCCACTGGTGGAGTTTTCTTATAATAACTCCTACCAGTTCACCATTGGCATGGCTCCATTTGAGGCGTTGTATGGTAGACCTTGTCGTTCCCCGGCATGCTGGTTAAAAGTGGGGGATAACAAACTCCTTGGGACGGAAGTGATTCAGGACACTTCGGCAAGGATGGAGATGATACGAAGCCGTATTCGGGTAGCTCAGGACCGGCAGAAGAGCTATGCTGATGCCAAGAAGTTCTTCAGATAATTCAAGGTGGGAGACCAGGTGTTACTCAGAGTATCTCCTATGAAGGGGATTATGCGTTTTGGGAAGAAGGGGAAACAGGCACCAAGATACGTGGGGCTATTTCCTATCATCGAGAGGATTAGGCCAATTGCGTATAGACTTGGGTTACTGGAGCACTTGCATAGAATTCATGATGTGTTCCATATTTCCTCGCTAAGGAAATATCTTAAGGACGATTTGGTCCATACTCACATTGCTTTAGAGGACATCGATCTTCAGCCTGATAGTTCCTACGAGGAGGGGCCCATTGCTATTTTGGACCAAAGCGAGCGAAAACTGAGGTAAAAGATAGTACCATTAGTACGTGTTCAGTGGCGACATCATAATGCCGAGGAGTCCACATGGGAGTGCAAGGATGAGATGCGCGAGCGTTATCCAGAGTTATTTTTACCAGGTTCTCTTTAGTTCCGAATTTCGAGACGAAATTCTGTTATTAGGGGAGAAGTATGTAATACCCCGTAATTTTATTGATTTTTATTTAAGGGATTAATTGAATTAAATGAGAATCAATTGGAAATTAATCCGGATATAAATACTAGCGAGATGTGAGTTAGTATTTGATTACGATGTAAAATTGAATATTTTTGAGTATATATGGTAATATATGAGTATTGAAAATATTAAAATTGTCGCGAGTCAGAAATACGATAATTTGGGGAATTTAGTTTGGACGCGGGTGTCAGTCACGTCAGGAACAAAATTATTTAATTTAAAAAGGTGAATTATATTTTTATCAATCGAATGATCATTTTGAGTGCGCCAACGTGTTTGGAAGGGTCTAAATAGTCAGAAAACACTAGCTGGGGGTTTAGTTTGGGTCCCGGGGCATTTTTAGGCCAAACCAGTAACCTAGAAGGGTATTTTGGTAATTTAAAAAATTAAGGGATTAAAACCCACGAATTTTAGTGTTAATTTAGTTATTATTAAAAGAGCCACTAAGGCCATTATCAGCCAAAAAGTGAGAGAGTGGGCTACGAAAGTTTTTGAGAGAAGTTAGAAAGAGGGAAAAGAGTTTCCATACAAAAACACCCACCACCATCATTTTGGAAGAGATTGTGACCAAAAAAAGGGAAGAATCAACCTTGAAACACCGTCAACACATATGAAGAACAAATCTAAGGCAAGTGTTTTGATGTCGTTATTTGTAATGAATATTTCCTCCATGTGTAGTGTAGAAAACTGTTTATGTCTTAGAAATTTTGATGAAGAACACCCAATGGAGTTATTGTGAAACTTGTGATTTTGGGTAGGAATTTGCATGTACAATGATAATGGACGAATTCAATATACAAAACATAATTTTTGATGATCTGAAAACGGATTAATAAGGAGCCTTTTTATGAAATTAAATTCTGGGTTGAAGTTCATAGGGTTTGGGACAAGAATTGGGAATTCATGATTTTGGCATGTTAATTTGTAAGATTTGACCCCAAAAGTATGTTAAGGAATGATCTAGGGTGACTAAAAACAGTTTACAAATAATAAAATGTAATTGGGATAATCTTAGAATGGATTTTTGAAAAGAGGAATTGAAGAAAAACGAGTTGGGGAAATTTCTGGGCGTATTTTGCCATCTCGTTAGAAGACCTGCCCAGGTCGTTCGAACGACCTCGTTTGAACGAGTTTCTAACGAGATGACAGTATCCCTTCGAACGAGTTGGTAGTTAATGAGACTTCTAACGAGTTGACAGGATGGCCTTTTTAGGCCTGATTTTATTTCAAACTTCCCGTAGACTTATTTAATAGAGTACTAACCTTCCCTTATTGACTAGTGGGTATAATTGTGAGATTGGAGTATGTTGAGGAGTAAAACTTAGAATTGTGTAGTAAACCGGATGAAATTTATGAATTAGGAAACGAATACCTAAAATTATGACGTGAGAAGAGTTGACAACTTTAATGTATATTAATAGGGGACTTGTAAACATACAACATTAAAGGACGGTATAAAGACGAGAAATATACATCTATTAATATTATGGAATATCTAAGATGTGTGAATACTTGGTATATGTATTCAATTGTGTATAACATACCTACCATACTTGCTATCACGGTAGGTCGGCGTTCGATCAGGGCCATCTAATCTTTGTGTGCCTACGGGGGGATTTAGATTGGTACCTCGAGGACATAGGTTAGAGAAGGACCTATTGAGAAGTTAATAAGTCTGCTGATCATGGGAGCATAGGTATGTGCGTTACCCATGTGATGTGAACTATGTTCGCCTCCATTGCGTGTGTTTGTTACTTGTCCGAATGATTCCCGAGAGATCCGGAATACGTGGTCCTTATGTACCTGATGTACCGGGATTCGATAGCAGGGTATGTGTGCACCGCAGCTTAGCCTCGGGGTGCCAGTATTGTATATTTATGATGAGAATAATATACTGTTAATTGAAATGATCTGTCATGTATAAATGTAAGTGAATAATAGTAACATTTTTGTAGAGTTAAAAATGGAAAAATCCCTAGTGACGAGTATTACTAATTTTGAGAACTAAGAAGAAAAGTACAACTCTCTGTTTAAATTAAGATGTCGGGAATTGAATCGGTAATCGTATAGTAAGGTTAGACTGTGTTTTGTACTAGTTAGATATGGGAATAACTGGAACGGGTACGGGTACGATAGGAGTGCACACTTAGTTGAGAGGTGAGGAATTCATGTGAGTGCACGCACTATCATGTATTTTATATTCACTGTTTAATGATATTAAACACTTGCTATATTTTAAACTGTTTTCACAATCAGACTCTGACCCGTTTGCTTTCAAATCTATTTTTTTTTTGTAAAAACCTTTTTAGGTGCCCAGCCACAAGGACACCAAGCATAGGAGTTTCATCCCAGTGACGTGCTGTAGCTGCTGTGGAAGCTACAGGACCTCGATAGTAGACGCCTCCACTTTCTATCTTGACTCTGCTTCAAATTTACTCATCTGTAGGGCATGTCGCCCCCTTTTCTTTTAGAGACATCTTACTTATTCATTTCTACTTCAGATTTTGGGTTGTTATTAATTAATGGTTCAGGCTTTGTATTTTTATTTCAGTATTCGGATTGTTGTGAGGTGTATTCCTCCAGAATCAGTTTATTACATTGTTATCTTATTGCGACTGTGATGTGGTTGTGGTACCAGGATTTCTTAATTTACTTTAGTTGTATGTAAATCGGTTTTAATTAAAATTGACAACTCACTTTTTTAATATTAGGTGGCTAGTAATTATTAAAATGTTTTTCGACAGTGATTCTATGAACTGAACCAACTTGACATTTTGTATTAATTTGAATAAAGGAGTAGCTACCCTGTATTTAATTAGTCGGGGTGTCACACGATCGACCTCCTCAGAATTCATGATGTTGTTTCTTTTTAATTCTTGATCTTATCCCAAATCTTTTGTAAATCTTTGGTTATTATTAATTGGATATAATGGGACGTAGGGAAGATCAGTAAGCCCTAGATAAGAACCGAATTAATGTGATTTGAATTTAATTGATGAGAATTATGATAATTAATTTGGAAGAAATTACGGTTGCTAGATTCATGTGTTAGATTCTAATTTGTATGAATGAGGATTAAGGGTAGGTCCAGTAGGGGAAGTTTTATAAATCACCTGGGCAGCCTTAGGTTTACAAGAAGGTTTAATCCTAAGTGATAGAAGAGGTGTTTATAAGAGATTGAAAACTATCGGTTATAACTCTAATTAAAGGAGAGTTTAATTCGTAGTAATTCGAGAGATAAGATGATATGGACCAGTAGGATATTAGTGATGTCTTACTGAATAAATATATTGAGGAAAGCCTATGTAAACCTTGAGTAATGAGTGAGACTCTGGAATAATTAAATTAATGGAGTAAGTCATAATATTTTAATACGTAGGATTTAAGAGATATAATGCTATATATAAGAACTATCTTAGGGTAGTGTGAGTACCTGGTTGATATTATATCTATAGGTAGATGATAATGCCTATTTGATTTATTAATCATTTATGTGTATGACATACCTAGCCTACTTGCTATCGATGGGAGGTATGCGCGTGAGGGCAGTCATATCCTGATGAATCTATAGGATTTTTGATTTGTCACTCGATAACATAGGTCTATGAAAGACTTATCGGGGAGTTGATAAGTCTGCTGACTATGGGTACGTAGGCATGTGCGTGACCCATGGATACGAGAAATATGTTTGCCTCCAATTTTTGTGTTGTTATTTGTGGTTCGAGAAATCCTTACCGAACCTTTAGTCCCTTATTCGGCGACCAGTGATACTGGGACGTGATAGCAGAGTAATGCATGCACCGCAACTGTGTCTAAGGGTGTCGTATTATATATATATATATATATATATATATATAATGAATGTATGTATAGTGGTTTAATTAATCTATTGTGTGATAATTGTAGATGACGGTGTATAGAGAAAAAGAATTGAATTAAGTTAATGAATATTTATTCTTATAGATTTGAAAAGCTTATTTCATATTAATGAGAAATGAATATGAATGATTATACTACGTATGGTATGGGACATACGGGGTTATGATATGGGATAGAATCATATTATGGAAACTAGTTAAGAAACCATTAACTAGGAGGTTAATAGGAAACGTTAAGCGTGCACTCTAGATGAGATATGAGAATATCAAGTGAGAGCCTGGATACTAACATGTACATAATAAATGCTTTATTGCACTTGTTAAATACTTGTTGTTTTCAAAATTATTTTTTATCGGGCTCTGACCCGTTTCCTTGCATATTCTCTTTTTTATTGTACCTTCTATATCAGGTGTCCAGTAGCAGGGAGCCAACCTTAGAGAATTATGACGAGCTATGAAGCTATGGAGTATTGCTTAGACGCCTATCTTCATTTGATTCATAGTGATCTTTTATTTAGGGCATGTCGCCTAATGGAATTCAGTTATCTCCTTTCTATCTGAGTCATATAGTCTTGTACTTGTGTCATTTTAATACTTTTGGTATTGTTGGGATTACTGTATTGGATAATTATTTGGGAATGTTTATTCCAATTGCATTTAGATTCTTTTGTGTTATCTGTTCGGTTATTAATGTTGTAGAATAATATGTGTAGTGTTATTCGTAAACTAAACAAATGGATTTTGTTGAATTAAAATTTGGAAAGTTTTTAACACCAGCTTAATTGGGTATTGGGTGATTTGTAAATGTTTTTGACAGTGATGCTAAGAATGAGCCAACTGTATATTCTGTTTTAATTTGGTATGGGACTGGCCACCAGGTATTTAATTAGGCGGGGTGTTACAGGGTACACTTTTCTGACTATCTCGACCCTTCTGGGCATATTGGCGCACTCGAAATGACCATACAGGCGATTTATAATTTATTCACTTATAATAATTATAATTTAGTCCCGACACGACACAGGCGTGTCCTGACTTAATTTTCATAATTGTCATATTATTCCCTCATGACAATTTTAATAAATTCAATTCTACATATTACTCTACTCGATAAGTAATATTTAACAAATCAATAATTTCCCAATAATTACTAACTCTCGTCACGCTAGTAAATATTTAAAACAAATTTACAGATTAATATTAAATTAATCTATCTCAATTAAATTTAATAAATCCCTAAATTTAAAAGCCATAAAAAAACGTGGTATTACAAAAGAGCAGAACGAATAGAGGTGTGACCGGTGATGGAGACAGAAGACATCACCTGAAGCATAACTACGGGAAGGTAAATGTCCCACCTCTGGGATACAACAATCATAAAATAAACTATATCGAATCTGATCTGTGTATGATTAATCCTAGGGTATATTGAAGAGGACACAAACCTATTAAAGATATGGAAGGCAAGGTACAACTTACGATGAAACATGGTAGGCCCAACCTAAGATATCTGCCAGATACAGTGGCGGAGAATATCCCCATAGGAGAGACCATCATCGGAGACAATGGGGAAAACAACGCCAGGGATTCATGGAATTTGAAGCATCTTTGCTATTAGAGCAGCAATAACGATGAGAGGAACGCCACGAATACAAGTATGAATCCCTGCTGACGTGTGAGTAGCAAGAAAAAAGAACTCATGGACTATGTCCGGATAGACAATGCCATAAGCGTCAAACACGGACTCCCAACCCTTACCTGTCAGCCAACGAGGAATATCAAACTGACCAAACTCAGAAAACGAAAGACCCTCTGCCTAACAATCGATCTAATGTGTAGTCGGAGCAAACATTACTACTCGTACTATACCCGAGTAGCCCACCTCACCGCAGTATAGGGAGGTCTAGTCCGAGCTCACTGGGCACGAGCAGAGGCTCGTTGCTCATCAATATAACCAGAAGGAGCACCTCTAATCTGGGTGGCATATCTAACAGGACGAAAAAAGGGATAAAGTGTAGTGTGTGATGAAACGGGTATAACTGAACCTGACACGGAACACTAAGAGTCCTATATCCGTACAATCATCCAACCGAACCACCGCGAACACTAACCACAAATAATGGCAGCAACAATCAGATACAGTATAATAAATCCAATATGTCCCCCCCCCCCCCAAAAAAAAAATAAAATAAAATAAAACTGTCACAAATGTGTGTATCCCCAAAATCTAAAAATATAGAAATTAATTTTTCAGTAAAATTTCTTATACATTTTTTAGATACTCACAGGGGTAAAAATAAAAAATAATAATAGACACTCAATCAACACCGTTGGCAGCCACAATCTCCATACACACTCATTTGAATTGAAAAAAATTAACACCAACAACTATGTAGGCAGTGCTATGTGTTTTAATCCAAAATTTCAAACAAACATCAGCACAAATGTGTTTTTTGATCCCAAAATAGAAATGAAAACAAAAAATACACAATCAGTACCAAAATAGTGTAAACAATGTGTATATTTAGCTCAGTCAAAACTTGGAATCAGAAACCAACAAAACCCAACAAAACTTCATAAACTACAAGAAGAAATACACGATAATACTTGTAAACAGTGATAAATTGAACTAATGATTAACTCGAATGAACTCAGTGAGCAAAGTGATAGTCCACGCTTTGCATAAGGTCGACAATGGCATATGAGATTCACTAGAAGGATGAACAAGAGAGAGAGGGAAAACACACGGACTGGATCTTTCAACAGAACGAGGTGTTAAATGAAACCCTAAATTCGTTTGAACCTATTGCTCGAACAATTTACAGTGTCGTTTGAACGACAAAATATGTCATGTGATGAATTTTATCAAACAACCCCAAAAATCCATTCCAGTAGCATGTCGCGCGATGAAACCCTTCGAGCGACCTTCGCGCAACGTATCTCGTGATCAGTACCTGATAGTTTTCATTATGTCACATGAACCTCGCGAGATCCAAACTTCCAGCGATATGGACTTGTCGCTTGAATGAATTCCTCATGTCTTTCAAATGACATCAAACTTTCTCAATTCCAGTTCTAAAGATATTGAAGTTTTGCCCAGTGAATAAATATCCTGAAAACTTAAACTGGAAAGACCCAAGAATAGCAAAAAAAAACTCAAAAAAAAAGGAAAACAATGTAAGTTTCATGCTAACATAGTATCAATGTGCTTGAACATGAGTATGGAATGAATGGGAGTGAACTATAACAAATTAATCATAACTCCAATACATTGAAACCTTCATGAAGCTCTAATTGATAACAAGATGTCATCAAAATTAGTTTTATCCATATGTGACAATTAATATTGAGCAAAATGAACTAAACAATCAATAAGCACACAAATCCGAAATATTGACGATTCTACAAACAATAGAGTCGTGATGCGATGTTTTAACACTAGGATTTGTGGTGCAAACTCGTTTAAATTTTCAACCAAACTCCCTCAAATTTATATATTCTTTTTCAAAGTCTTTTGAGGTTTCTATTTTTCTCAACTTAGAGAAATCCTATTGGACCTCTTTTGGCATATGATTCTTTTTATTGCCTTAATTTTTTCTTTGGTCTCTTTAAAACGTTGTCTTTCACGACAAGTTAATTGTACTCTCGCAACCCTTTCCCGTGAACACTCATTATTTTTTTCAATAGAAGCAATATTAATCCTCATGATAAACAGTTCTTACATGCACACCTCCTCCTTAGTCTACTTACGCATAGATGACAAAATTGAGATAAGAACATCTCACCAAACTCAAATATGCACAAGATGTTAAACATTCATATAAAATCGTACGTGTGTGCAAGGATGGCAAAGATACAAAGTCGAATCCAAATGCATATCAATTTTGAAAGAACCCCATTGAGACAATGGTTTTGATCATCCAATGCATCAATAATTATGACCAAATGTCCTAGCCACGTGGATAAGGAAATGATGGGGGTCCAAGCACACCAATATGCCATATCAACCATGAAAAACTGACGAAACAAAAATAAAATGAAAATATTTTTGTGCTTTTCTAAAAATATTTAAAACCAAAAATCTTTTTGTATTATTCAATAAACTCAAAAAAATGAAAAATATAATACAAAGAGATACACATCATAACCCTAGAAAATATATATTAAAATAACACAACTAAAGTATGACAAATCAACGAACATGCTCAACTTAAAGAAGTAACTTGTGGAGAATCACGAGTAATGACACACTTATCACTGAGCTAAATCCTTAAAGCCTCTAAATCCAATTTCCTAACCCAAGTAGGTACGAAGCGACGAATGGGAGTTTTGGGAGCCGAAATGACCTTATTCTTAGTCTTTCTAGGAGCGTTCTTAATATCATGGAAAACCCGTTTAAAGATGACCTCTCCTACCACAATGAGTGCAAGTGTAGATACGGTGGGGAGCATTTCCTACATGATAATTATTCCTAACATTCATAGGTGGCTATATCCTAATGTTTTTAGGTGGCTATATCCTATTGTTTTTAGGTGTCTCTCTCCTATTGTCACAAGTAGCTCTCTTGATTGCATGGTTTTGGCTTTGGTAATGGGTGAAACATGATTATCGAAGCCCATAACACATGCATCATCTTTGATTTGGACGGTGCCTAAAATCCTATCCAACTTTTTTGACCTAGCCTCCAAATCAAACTTAACCTACTCGAATCTCTTAATTTCTCCTTAAACTCACAAATCCTCGACTCAAGTAAACGCCTAGAACCCTCAAACTCAAGAAGCTCATTTTTCATAGCCTCCATTAACCCTCGAAGACTATCTCTCTCGCCCTTGACATATTATAGCTTCTCCCGAAGAGTTTTCTGACATGTCCTAAGATCCTTAATTAATGCCTTGGAAATATTATTTTCTATTGTACATTCTTTCAACTTGGATTCTAACTTCAAGTTTGCCTTCTCTACCTTCAAAGTTTCTTTATATAATTCATTGAAGGCAACTTGTAAGTCTCTCTTATCCCCACTCACATCACCCTCACTTTTTAGGGCATTACAACCCGTGGTTGCGAAAGAATCATGCAAAGTATTGTCTTCATGAGAAGATATGTCGTCATCAATCACATGATTAGCCATGAAGGTGGGAACATCTCGCTTACTAGCATAAAAAATTTATTTACTAACATTCTTCCTTAGTTTAGTGAGGCACTCATCTATCTTATGACCAAACCCCTCACAACAAAGATACTTCAAAGAATCATCCTTTTTGACCATGTTCTTAATAGCAGACTTCATGTGTGATTTCCAATTAAACCCTTCAAACACGTTTGTTCTAAAATCATCAAAACCTCCGAAAGGCATACCTAAATATACGGGATCACAAACACAGTAAAATAGTGCAACAAGCTCTGATACCAATTTGAGAATGCGCTTTAAGGCCCTTTAGTGTGTGCTTAAGGTAAATACAACTTTTTCCAATTTTAGTTAACCCAATTTTATTTTTTTAAACCTTAAACATGCATCTAAGTTATTTAAAACCATTAAATAAATAAAGCATGCATGTAAAATAAACGGTTTCAGGAAAAAATCACTTTCGGGTAAAAACCTTTATTTAACTATGAACCATAAATCACAACTTACAAATACATCGAGAAATTTGTAATGAATCTACCGCAGAAAATCCACACAAGTCGCAACCTCAATTTGTAAAGGACTCCCATAAGAACCCTCCAGAATCGTAGCCCTCGTCTTTAGCAAGGCACCCCCCGAGCATCCCCAATAATCCGAGTCGGTAAATGTGATATGATTTAAGAACCATCTTATGGTAAACACGTTCAAGATCACAAGCGTTGGATTTGTGAAATTTAAGCTTGAATAAAATCTGGATGATGGAAGAACTTGGGGAATTACGTCTTGGCAAATTTTTGTATTTATTTATGAGTTGAAAGAGTCTAAAAGAATTGAAACACAAAAATCGAGGCATCAAGTTGTTCGAGCGACATTCCCATGTCCTTTGAACGACATACCCATGTTGTTTGATTAATTACAGAAACTATATTTTATTTTTAATATAATTCCTCGAAATTTCTGAAATTAATTTGACTCATAAATACTTAAAATACGTTTCCACAAATTATAAATTTTAATTCTCAATATTTAAAACATTAAAAAATCATTTTAAATAATCCATTATTCAAAACAAGATTCTAAATCACACAACCTCACTTAAGCATTCATACCCGAGTGATTTAGAATAAACTAAATGTGAATAATTCAAACTTGGCTTGATATCATCTTCGAGTCTTCAACAATAGATTCTTAAACTTCTAATATCGTAGGCTTTATAATATCTCAATATAATAACTAGCCTAAGTTCAAATTGTTTTGTCGAGAATTAAGCCAATTATAAACAAATTGACACTATTTGAAATTTATTCCTACATGTATATGATTTATCTTAACCTGTTAGTAAGGGTTGTGTACGTTATGTTGATTTATCCTATTAGTAAGGGTGGTTAATGTATTCTGGTAGCTTTGGTTCAAGTGTTTATATGTTTATTTATTTCAACCTGTTAACAAGGATTATATTTAAATAGACATTTTATGTGCTTTACATACCATTTGTAAATACCCACGATAACGTACTATGAGGTATTCCACTACGGGGCACGTACGGTGCGGATCGCGATGGAGCCTCAGTGAGTAGATTAGTTTGTCATGGTCATTATACCCCAGGGTCCTACATATATGTATATGTGTACTGAGAGAGTTCAGAGAGATAGTTGATATTATGGCTTTTGGTGTGGTGGGCTAAATGGATGATCGATAGACGTGGTGATTTATCATTCGATCATGATGAGGTTTTAGGGTTGGGACAACCTAAGATTATACATAGTACGAGTGAGCGATCCCTGGAGGTAATAGGAATAGACCTTCATTATGTGCATTCATGAGAACAACCCATCTATTTGTACATGTTAGCATTGTACCTTTGAATATATATTAAACGTGATGGAGTTTTTCTCCTAACATATGTGATTATTGTGTGTCGCTACTATAATTAGTTGTACCGGTGTATGTGCTATACTAGAGATGTATATGACTTATTGTAGTGATGTATGCCTTCATACTTATGTTTCACATTCATGTATTACATATACTAGAGATGTATATATTATAGTATTGGTATGAGATAGTCAAAGGTGTCTAAACTTTAATTATAAGCCTTTTATTGGTATATTGGTTATTTGGTGAGACATACCGTAGGTCGAGACTATCACCCCACTTATGTATTATAATGAAAGAGATAAACTTAAAGATGAGAACAAATGATTAAAGAATGATGTTGTAAGACTTTAATCACATGTGCTACATATATTTCGAGATTGACATGATATTTTAGGTTGTTGGGTTGGGTAACTAATAACATAAAATATGTTAAAACACAAGAGGAAAATGTATAGTTATAATGTGGACCAGATGCAATTATAAACATATTATACACAAGCCTGTTATTTACATTTTCTTTTTTAAAATTTATCTTTTACAGGCTCTTTTTGTGGTAGTTCCAATGGACGAGGGTTTGTTGGATGAGCATCTCTAGTGTCATTCCATTTCTTACTCCTAGGATTGTAGGAGTCGACCAAGAATAGATCATTATACTATTGTACTTTTTTTTATTTCAGTCAGTTTTTACATGTACATTTATTTTTAAAGTTGGATATTTGTATATAGATATTTTATATTCTGAATATGGCTTATGTTGTATTGGCAATGACTGGTGTCAAAGTTAGTTTTGTGTTGATTCAGTATTTACTATCTTGCCATTATCCATTTGGTTTGAATTATTTATTATGCTCAAAATGTTACCAATTGTTTTTATTCCCGTGATTTTTATATTAGACTTTTTCAATTTAGTTATGGATTTTACGTTGTGTCCAGTATACAAATGTATATACATACATGCATAAATACGTAAATATATCATGTGTTATTTAGGTATGTTTAGTAAGGTATATTAGAAGGTTTGACTATATATATATATACTAGTGGATGCCTCTGCCGATGACACGGCGATAAATTAGTCCCCGTGATAAAACCCAGCCCATAATGAAAAAAAATAAAAAAATGCCCCCGTGATAAAACCCAACCCATAATAAAAAAATTAAAGAAAATATTTTAAAAAATATTAAAAAAATATATATTTAATAAATTTTAAAAAATATATTTAATAAATTTTAAAAAATATTTAAAAAATATATATTTAAAAAGAAAAAAAAAGAAAAAACCATTAGCATGACATTTTATGCATGAGCATGAAATGAGAAAATGTCATGCATTGAAAAGTGAAGATATTTTTTCAAAAACCATGCTTCTCTCTCTCTCTCTCTCTCTCTCTCTCTCTATATATATATATATATATATATATATATATATATATATATATATATATATATATATATATATATATATATAATACACACATGATTACAAATTTTGTGTATATTAATTTTTAATTTTTGAGAAAACTAAATGTTGATACAAAAAAATATCCGTCTACGTGGACCAATCAGAAGTGAACACTTGTCCTCTTACGTAGTAAAAATCCTAATCAGCAGATAGTAACTCGTCAAGAATGCCGACCAACACAAAGAATGTCAACCATCAATACCAATGAAGGGTCCCCTCCTTAAAAGTCTTATCACGCGTGGTTAACACAATTAACTGTCACATTCATTATGTACGGATGTAAATGCCTAAATATATAAAGGCATTCCATCCCTTGGAATTCCAAACCTTGACCTTCGGGTCACTATAAATACGTTGTATACCTTTCATCAAAGGCAAGGTAGAACGGATCATAGGGTATTCTTATTAACAAGAGTACCCAACTTTTTGTAACATCTTAAATCAATACAATAATAGTGAACGTAGGCCTTCTTACATAGCCGAACCACTTTAAAAACTCTCTTTCTCTCTTTTATTTACCATTGCAAGTACATATTTTATCTTGGATTATAAAGTTAGACTAAGTCCAGTTTTTTACATCAACAGATTGACGTCGTCTGTGGGAACGTGTGTCTAATAGCCGTTCTCAATCTTATTCAACGAAAAATGAAGGATCTAGAGCCCAGTGCCAGAAATGAAGGCAACCCGCCTGATCCATCTGCTTCGCCTATAACAGCCGACCTGAATGGGATCCTAACCAGTATTGTCAAAGGTCAAGATGTTATGTAGGAAATAATGAGATAATTGGCTCAGTCGTTACAAGCAAGATCTCCAACCCTATCCAGACAGTAAGTAGTCCCATCACCTTGGAAATAAATGTCGCCTCCACTTCCTAGGCATAGCCAACACAACTATTATAGATCATCTCAGGATAAGACTTATCACCCAAGAATCAGTTCCTCAATTAGAGCCTCAAAGTCTTATGATAACTATTCTTTCTCTACTGAAAGGCCAAGTGTCTTACAGATATTGAGACGAGCTTCTCCTTTCGATCGATTGGGACCTCGAACAAATATAAACCCTCCTAGAGCAGTACCCAAGGACACTTAACATCCAACCGACCAACATAAAGCCACGATCAGATCAAGATCAAGAATTCGATGATCTGTACACGTTGATCAGACTTCTCAGGAAGAGAGTTCAGCGCATACACATAGTCGGGATAGCTGAGCTATATCGCATAAATCTGATGTGGGAAATCCTTCGTAGAAAGGATTAATTAAGCGAGTGGAAGATCGGCTAGGAGCGATGGCAAAGGCAAAGAATCCTTTACAACAAAGTTTTGTTAAAGGATCCCCTTTTATTCATATAATTGTGGATTTTTCCTACTCCATTCAAGTTTAAAGCTCCTGTGCTCCCCCCCCCCCCCCCCCAAATATGATGAGAAAACTGATCCAGTCTTGCAAATTAAACAATATCATGTTATCGCTAACATTTATTCGGTCCCCGATGATATGAGATATAGAGCGTTATCAAACACCATTAAAAGTTTTGCCCATATATGGTATAATAACTTGCCCCACGGACAAATTACAACCTTTATCCAGTTTGTCGAGCTATTTATTAGCAATTTATGTTTTGGGTCCAATCCAGTGAAAAGAGTAACCCATCTCTTGAGCATAAGGAAAAAAGTAAGGGAGGCGACCAGGGAATACATCACTCGTTTTAATAATAGAAATTGGAAATGGTAGATTATGAGGAAAAAATAGCCATCACTGCTCTCACGAGTGGGTTGCTTCCTGAGAAACTGTACTATACTTTGGCAAAAGATCCTCCTAAAACTATAACTGAGCACATGGCTAAGGCAGGAAAATTAAATAAATGCTGAGAAAGCAATGGCTTTAAAGCAGAGTCCAACCACAAAGATCGAGAAGAAAGACCAGAGGGAGCAGAAGCCGAAAAAAGAGGATAAGCTAAAAAATATGGAACTTACACTCCATTGAGAGTTAGAATTCACCATATCCTTGAGGAGATTAAAAATAATAAGGATTTGTGATGGACTGAAAGGTTGAAAACACCTCATAATAAGAGGGACAGATCTAAATATTATGAATTCCATAAGGATCGCAACCATACAACAGATACCTACATCGCTTTATAAAATGAGATAAAAACTCTCATCTGTCGAGGAAAACTCAATAAATCTGTCGATCGGCATGAAAGCAGAGAAGCTAGAAGAAGATCAAATTCTCCATGTAAGCCTAGAGAGGACATGAAAAAAAACCATGAAGATGATTATGAGGATGATCCCGATCTGTTGAAGAAACCCAAGCAGCCGGAATGTGAGGTATCTATGATTAATTTTGGCTCATTTGATTATCATGTCATTACAGGTAGCGATGCAGGAGGAGAAGATCACGCCGGTGAAAGAAAAGCTCATTTAAATGAAGATCAGGCTTACTCTTATATCCAGAGAACTAATCTGAATGAAGAAGACTGGCCTAGGAAGGCCAACAAAGAAAAACGGATGATTAGGTTTTTAAAGAATGATGTCTCTGAGGTGCTTTATCCACATGACTACCCATTAGTTGTCAAATTCAGGATCCAGGATACTGTCATCGCTAGAATTTTAGTGGATAATGTGAGCTCGGTAGATATTATGTTTTTTTCTTGCTTTTAGAGTTTGGACTTGAAGCTCAGCCAACTAGAACCATACCACAAGCCATTAATTGGCCTTTTTGGTGAAAAAGTTTACCCTTTTGGGACAATCAAGCTAGAAGTGTTGTTCGACACTTGGACGATAAGTCGAACGGAGAAAATACACTTATTTGTTATGGATAAAAATGTTCAATTTGCCTATAATGTGCTTTTCAACAGGGTAGGATTGAAGAAATTTGAAGTTGTACCATTAATAGTTCATCAATGCTTGAAGTTTCTAACTCACTTCGATGTAGGTGTCGTAAAAGGCGACCAAAGGGGGGGTTAGAGAATGCTACTAATCTTCAGCCGAGCAAGAGGATTTGATCGAATTGAAGAAGAAGAAGACTACGACCTATCAGGTGGATACTAGTGAGCCCAACAGTGAATCCGAAGTTAAAACTTTAGATCCACGAGATGAGATAACATTAGTCAGGGGGAAAATTGTGGAAATAACTGAAAGCATCATTCTAGATGATGATAAGCCAAAGAGGACTACGCTGATCGACTCAACACTGGAGCCAATATTCAACATGAATTGATTATGTTAATGAGGCAATGAAGAAATGTATTTACTTGGAGCTATGAGGATATGCCTGGGATTGATCCTAATTTCTTATGTCACGAGCTCAATGTCAATAAGGATACCAAGACGATTAAGTAGAGACGAAGGGTTTTGAGTCCTGAGAAGAATCAAGTTATCCAAGAAGAGGTCGAGAAACTTCAAAAGGCTTGATTTATTAAAGATGTGAAGTATCCAACGTGGTTGGACAACATTGTAATGATTAAGAAGATGAATAATAAATGGAGGATGTGTGTAGATTTCACTGATTTAAATAAAGCTCACCCAAAAGACTATTTCCCTTGCCTAGAATGGAATAATTAGTGGAAGCTACGTTAGTACATGAGCTTTTAAGCTTCATGGATGCTTACTCTGGATATAACCACATAAAAATGAAACCTAAAGACAGGGAAAGTATAGCCTTTCATCATCAACCGAGGAACTTATTATTGCAATGTAATGCCCTTTGGGCTAAAAAATGCAGGAGCAACGTATCAAAAGTTGGTGAATAAGGTCTTTAAAGATCAGATAGGTAAGAACATGGAGGTTTGTGTGGATGATATGTTAACAAAGAGCAAGAAAGCTTCAGACCATATCAGGGACTTTTTGAACAATTTTTAAATGATTTTTAAGAAATTAAAATTTTGGTTTTAAAACATTTGGCGTCATTATGATATTTCTGTTTATATCATTTCTTACCTGAATGTTTGGTTGGGTAGAATTCGAAAGCGCTTGTGACTTGAGGGTGTGTGTGTAATTAAGTTTGCATATGCATTTTTTAGTTCATTTCATCCTTACACTTGTCAACGTTACAATGACTTGATTTGTGTTTGTTGTTAGCCTCAGAACCTGTACGCAATCTCAGCCCTTGGATCTTGTTTATCAACGTTCTGCATGCATTTTATTCCAATCCCTGTGAACCCTCTTTAAACTAATCAGGGATCATTTAATCCACCGCTGATGTTAAACCGTTGGATGCGAGTCAACTCCTCATGACCAAACCTCAGCCATTGGATTTGAGATGTTATTCTCGAACCTTCCTTACTTAGTATAAAAGTAGGTTGAGCCTCTGCATTTCAAAAACTTTTTCTAATTCGGCAAACTGAGAGAGAGAGAAGAGAGAGAGAAGAAAGAGAAAGAGAGAGAGAGAGAAGCCAGAGAGAGAAAACAAACCCTAATCTCATTTCAAACCCTAAGTTCATTTTAGATCCAAAATCAAACCTGAGTGTTTGAGAGTTATTTTGGAGATGGTTTGAAGGTTTTTCGTGGTTTGAATCCTCTGAGTTTGAGATCTCGTAACCAACTTAGACATTTTAAGTTTAATCTCTATTTCTTTTAATAGAAACTGTAAATCTTGCTATTTTATGTCATATTACCCTTAGATCCTCATTATTTCATTTCTCATCTTAAGAAATCATATTTGTTGATTATTTTCTTCTGTAAATGTTTTTCACGACTCAATAATCAACAAATTTATTTTCTGTTTCTAGTTCTTATGAAACAAGACTTCTGATCTAGTTGGAATCGCAATCGGTGGTTTACAATTTTAAAAACATTTTCAAAACTCTCTGAAATTATTTAAGACCTTGACCGTCTTCCGAGCAAGGTAACCTTGGATTCTGGGTTAAATTGAAAGATCAAGAAGTCTATTGTTTCTATAGAAGAGACAAACTGAAAATCTTATCATTTAGATCTTTCTGTCATTTTATAGGACTTGTTTGTATAAATAAGTGTACGTATGTGCATGCATGTGTTAGAACACTATCACAAACATTTGTCACACTACAACACAAGAAGTGTTGTCTATAAGATCTTGAAACGTCAAGAGTCGACATAAAGCTGAAACAAAGTGTGGAGAAGTCAGCAAACTGAGAAAACCACATCAACATCAGAACTGCAGAGAAGTTAGAATCAAACCAGTGGGTAAATATTCTAAACTTGTATAGGTATGTTTTGTTTGCATGTGTGTTAAATAATTTATAACTTGTATACTTTGTTTTAATGGTTTTTTGGTTTGTGACTTAGAAGTCACCGTGGATGTTTCCTCAGTTGGGTGAGGTTTTACTACGTTAAAAACTATGTACTTAATCTTTCTACATCTCCTCATCTCATTCTTGTTGGAGTGCTGATTTAAATTGATTTAAACTGTTTTAGTTTTGGTTTTCAAAACTAGTTACATAATCTTGAACATATCTCGTACATATTTTCTTTAAACACATCTTGTGATTGACCTGTTTGATTTAAAGAAAAGAGTTTCCCCAAAAAACAGTTCGGAGTTACTTAGATAGTTTAATCTTGAATTTAGTGGAAACTTTTCAATTGGTATGAGAGCTTTGGAAATTTTCTTTAAAGATCTTATATTTCTGAAATTGTTTTCTTAAAATCAAACAATGGACGAGAAATCTGAAAGATTCGGTAACCTGAATAGACCCCCTCTCTTTGATGGAAACAACTTTCCTTACTGGAAAGTAAGGATGGTTGCTTTCATTCAAGTACCTTGGGAGATGATGTCTGGGATATTATTGAAAATGGATATACTTATCCTACTAAACCCGCCACTGAAAGAAGCAATTAGAGGATTAAGAAAGTACTAAGTGAATTCACCCGAGAAGAGAAGTAAGCCTCTCTAAACAATAACAAAGGCAAAAATGCCATTTTTATGTCTATAAATGAAAATGAGTTCAAAAGGATCTCATCTTGTACCACTTCTAAGGAAGCTTGGGATACACCGGTTACTGCACATGAATGTGACACTAGAGTTAAGGCTGCTAAAATACAGATGCTTATCTAGCAGTAAAACTCTTTAATCATGTTAGACTCTGAATCTTTTGATGACTTTTACATGAATTTGACTGACATTGTGACGAAATTACATTCTAATGGGATAACTTATGATAGACATAAAATTGTTTCAAAAATTCTAAGGTCATTGCCACAGAAATTTGATAACAAAAGATATGCTATTGAGGAAATGAGTGATCAAAATCTCACTCCTGAATTACTCAGTAGTAAACTGAGAACTGTGGAAATGGAACTAGAATTCAAGAAACAATTAACCCAGTCCCATAGGAAACAGACTATTTCCAACTTGAGTTTTTCTTCTAAGCTGATAAAACCTAGGCTTAGTATTCCCAATAATGATTCTGATGAGGAATGTGATATAGATAGTTTGGATAATCAGATTGCCTTGATGTCAAAGAACTTTAAGAAAATTATGAAATTTAGAAATAAAATGGCATTCATACAAGGCAATCCAAATTATCCAACTCAGTCTAATCACAAACCTCATGAGAAAGGTCAAGACAAACATCACAAGGACATTCATACGAGACCTAACAAATATTTTAAGAATACTGTATGTTTTAGATGTGGAAAATTGGGTCATATAGCACAAGATTGTAGAGTTAACTTGAACACAACTAATAAACATACTAGGGCTAACATTTGCAAGACATGGGATGATTCAAGTGACTGATAATGAGGAACCTGAGTCATCTGATGTTTTTTATCCTTGCATGTATTTTTTTTCCAAGATAATCTATAATGATGATATGCATGTGCCTAAGTATGAGGATGATGCTAATAGCTCTACTTCTTTTGTTATGAATCATGCTGCTACTAGTTTAGATGCTTTAATCTCTGAGAACATTGCTAGTTCTACAACGGGGTGTGTGAGTCAAAGAGAAAGCGATAATGATGATGTCAATGTGTGTGTGAGTTCAAGAATTGAATCCTTAGGGGTCACTTCACACACTACACTTAGTGATTCGGACACTGAAGACCTTCCTGATGTTCACACACTTTATGCCAAAACTCTGAAGAAAAGCTCTAGGCTAGAGAAGAAAGTGAAAGAACTCTCTAAGAAATGAGAAGGCCTAAGTATATTGGTTAAATTTAACGCTGAAGAGTATATTACCCAATGTCTAACTCTTGAAAATGAAGTCAAAAGTTTGGATCAAAAATTGAAAAATTTGATTGAAACAAATGAAACTTCGGAGAAAAAATATAAAGGGACATTATTAGAATTGGAACAAGCTAAAGAAAAGACAACAAATGTTTTAAAAAAATTTACTAAGTTTGAAAATAATTCCAATTATTTTGATGATTTTGTTGCTGATTCAAAAACCAATTATGATGATCGAACTAGAATATGATTTTGCCCAAATTCAAAGACACAAATTAAAAACTTTGAACTAATCAAGTTTGTGTCAGGAGGCAAAAGACCTATGGAAACCTGTCCATATTTTCAATCCCTAAATGATGATTTTGATAAAGAATAACAAAAGTTGGATATTAGGGAATCAAGTCACTCTAAGTGTGATAGTCTACCTAAGGCTAAATACGTGTGCCCTCCGATTAGGAAGATTGATTATGCGTTTCAAATTGTACTCCCTAGGAATAAAGTTCAACATCAAAATCCCTTGAAACCTATGTTTAGAGACTTTCCTAAGGAGATACCCTCTTCAAGCAATCTATATTGCTCTTACTGTGACATATACGGACATTCTTTCGAAGGTTGCTACTCTACACGTTTAGTTAATCTTGTCTGTAATACTCCTTTATACTAAAACTTTAACTACTCTAGGAGAATCCATAACAATTATGTTATGATAAGGCAACCAGACAAAAACTCTAACTATACAAAGAGAAAGACCAGACCTAAAAGATCATTTACAAGAGGAATTCCTAGGAACTTTTCTAAACCAAATGCTCATATCCTCCATAAAATTCAAATGCATAGGCAAAATATTTTTCAACAAAAATCTAATGCTTGCAAATTTTATCAAATGAGAGCAAATATGCGCAAAACAAAAATAAGAGCTATTTTGGTTAGAAAAGATGAGCTGTTACCCCAGATGAAGTGTAACATTGTGATTACTGATTTAAAAGCTGAACACACTCCTTCTGGTTGGTATTTAGACTCTGGGTGTTCAAAACATATGACTGGGGATGATACAAACCTTTTAAATAAAATGAGATTTGTTGGAGGAAAAGTTATTTTCAGTGATGGTGTATCATCTCAAATCATTGGTAAAGGAACACTCCAAGAAGAAGGAATGCATGTGCTTTAAAATGTTCTTCTAGTAAAAGGTCTTAAGACTAATCTACTTAGTATGTCCCAATTTTGTGACTCAAATCATACTGTCACATTTTCAAAGAATAATTGCAAGATTTTAAATGAAAAAGGTGAGTGCATAATTACAGGACTCAGGACTCCGAAAAATTGTTATACTGTCCAGAATAGTACCGAAGTCTATAACATTGCCATAATGGATGACAATGAAATATGGCATAATAGGATGGGTCACATAAATTACGATAGCCTTAGTAGATTGTCTTCACAAGAAATAGTTAGTGGATTTCAAAGATCAAACATATCTCTAAAAATCCTGTTCAACACTCGCGAACAAAACATTTAAAAACTAGACATCATTTTATACGCGAATTAGCTGAGACTAAGGAATTAGAAATTAATTATCTTCCTACTGATTTGCAGCTCGCTGATATGTTTACTAAGCCCTTGGATTACAATAGATTTCATTCTTTGTGAAAATCGATAGGAATGGTTTGTGCTGAATAAACTAGTGTGACTTAAGTATTTTTTTCCCTTTGTCCATTTGAGACAAAATGGGGGAGAAATTTGAGTCTTATGAGTTCATTTTTTCTTGTACATATGATTAAATAGCTTGATCTTAGTTTTATTTACAGGAATCTGTACCGCTGTCTATAACAGATGTTATTAGGGTATTGGTTTGTAATTAGTTGAGTTATGAAATTTTCTTTTTCTAGGATATGGGTAGATAGAATTTTTGTATAGGAATAGGTTTTTCTTATTTTTTTTCGTATCCCTACGAGTCCTGCTTGACTAAAAGGAGATTTTATCTCATATTTACAAAGGGGGAGATTGACACACCTTATACTCTTGACTTACTCGAGTCTACATTGTATAAGTGCTCATCTAGTTTGGAAATTGTGAGAAAAATTGAGTCCCATCCCCGAGATACCAAAGAACCTCATATTCTTCTCATGATGCCTCAATTAATTCTTTTAAAGGTAAATTCTCAACCATCACACACACAAGGATTGCATACATATTATATATTGCATCATTTGCTTGTGTGTGAGTTAATTCCTTTTTAAATAAATATTTACTAATTTTTGGGATTTTTTAAACAATTTTTAAGAAACTAAAAGTTGGGTTTTAAAACATTTGGGGTCATTATGCTATTTCTATTTATATCATTTCTTACCTGAATGTTTGGTTGGGTAGAATCCGAAAGCGCTTGAGACTTGAGGGTGTGTGTGTAATTAAGTTTCATACGCGTTTTTTAGTACATCTGAGCCTTACAGTTATCAATGTTACAAGGGCTTGATTTGTGTTTGTTGTTTGACTCAGAACCTGTACGCAATCTCAAACCTTGGATCTTGTTTATCAACGTTCTGCATGTGTTTAATCCCAATCCCCGTGAACCCCCTTTAGACCAATCAGAGATCATTTAATCGACCGCTGATGTTAAACCGTTGGATGGGAGTCAACTGCTCATGACCAAATCTCAACCATTAGATTTGAGTTGTTATTCTCGAACCTTCCTTGTTCAGTATAAAAGGAGGTTGAGCCTTTGCATTTCAAAAACTTTTGCCAATTCGTCAAACTGAGAGAGAGAGAAGAGAGAGAGAAAGAGAGAGAAAAAACAAACCCTAATCTCGTTTCAAACCCTAAGTTCATTTTAGATCCAAAACCAAACCTTAGTGTTTGCGAGTTATTTTGGAGATGGTTTGAAGGTTGTTCGTGGTTTAAATCCTCTGAGTTTGAGATCTTGTAACCAAATTAGAAATTTTAAGTTTGATCTCTATTTCTTTTCATAAAAACTGTAGATCTTGCTATTTTATGTCATATTACACTTAGATCTGCATTTTTTCATTTCTCATCTTGAGAAATCATATTTTTTGATTATTTTCTTCTGTAAATGTTTTTCACAACTCAAGAATCAACAAATTCCTTTTCTGTTTCTAGTTCTTATGAAACAAGACTTCTGATCTAGTTGGAATCACAATCGGTGGTTTACAATTTCAAAAATATTTTCAAAACCCTCTGAAATTGTTTAAGACCTTGACCGTCTTCCGATCAAGGTAACCTTGGATTCTGGGTTAAATTGATAGATCAAGAAAGTCTATTGTCTCTAAAGAAGAGATAAACTGAAAACCTTATTGTTTAGATATTTCTGTAGTTTGATAGGACTTATTTGTATAAATAAATGTGCGTGTCTACATGCATGTGTCAGAGCACTGCCACAAACACTTGTCACACTACAACACAAGAAGTATTGGCTATAAGATATTGAAACGTCAAGAGTCGACGTAAAGCTGAAACAAATTGTGGAGAAGTTAGCAAACTGAGAAAGCCACATCAACATTAGAACTGCAGAGAAGTTAGAATCAAACCAGTTGGTACATATTCTAAACTTGTATAGGTCTGTTTTGTTTGCATGTGTGTTAAATAGTTTATAACTTGTATATTTTGTTTTTGTGGTTTTTGAATTAGATGTCACTGTGGATGTTTCCTCAGTTGGGTGAGGTTTTACCACGTTAAAAACTGTGTGTACTTAATCTTTCTGCATCTCCTCATCTCATTCTTGTTGGTGTGCTGATTTAAATTGATTTAAACTGTTTTAGTTTTGTTTTTCAAAACTAGTTACATAATCTTGAACATATCTCGTAGATATTTTCTTTAAACACATCTTGTGATTAACCTGTTTGATTTAAAGAAAAGTGTTTCCCCAAAAAATAGTTCGGAGTTACTTAGATAGTTTAATCTTGAATTAAACGACTTAAGTGGCAGCTTTTCAATCATGTTGTGGAATTTATACCTTGATGTGCAACTGGTAGCGGAACAGGTATAATACTCAATACTCCTGATGATATTGATTAGGTTTGTGTTTCGGCCGAATCGGATCGAAAAATGTCTCTTTGAAAAAAATTCTGATTTTTTCAAAAATAAAATAATTATTCCGATTTTCGATCTGATTTTTTTGAAATATTAAAAAAAATTCCGAACTCAGAAAAATTGAAAAATCGGCAAAAATCGAAAAAAAAGAAATTCACAAAATATATTAAAAATCCAGAAATTTTGGAAATTCAAAAATTTCAAAAAAATAAATTATGGATTTTCGATTACTCAAAATTCTCATTTTAAAGAAACAACGAAAATGGCTTAACCCAACATGTAAATACATGAGGATTTGGCCCATTTTTTCATTTGTGTTGAATTTATTAGGATACTCTCCTTTTATAGAGCACAGTTTGGAGCCGCCCTTTCCCTCTCCCAACTGATGTGGGAACTTTCAAAAGATAAAAAAAATCAAAAATCGGAAAATAATTCTGAAAAAATGGGAAATAATTCGAAAAAAATCGAAAAAATAAGAAAAATCGGATCGACATAATTTTGAAAAAATTGAAAAATCAAAAATTCAGAATTATTTCCGAATCAAAAATCGACAAACTAAAATTTCATTCCAATTTCGAAAAAAATCATATCGGAAATCAGAAAAATCAAAAGTTAAAAAAAACACAACCCTAATATTGATGTTGAATATGCACTTAGTCTTCAATTCAAAGCCTCAAACAACGAGGCAAAATATGAAGCTTTAATAGTTGGACTAAATTTGGCCCATTCATTAGGTACCGTGCAAGTATGAAGATTTAATAGTTGGACTAGATTTGGCCCATTCATTAGGTGCCGAGCAAGTAATGGCGCACAGTGATTCACAGTTAGTGGTAAACCAAGTGGTTAAGTAGTTTGGGGTCATGGAAGATTGATGACCAGATACTTCACCAAAACTATGGAAGTCATTGCTTTGTTTCTAGACGTGCAAATACACAGGATCCCCAGAATAGCCAACGCGCTAGCAGATGCACTTGCTCTGCTGGCTTCAGCAATACGAATCTAACTCAGGCGTACCATCCCAATAGAGATCCTAGCTAATTGGAGGAGCACTGACGATGACTCGATGATTAATTTCGTTATTGTAGATTTGGGACCTTCCTGGATGGACCTAATTAAAGCTTATATTGAGGATGACATCCGACCACCTGATCCCAATGAGGCCAAGAAGCTCCGATATAAAGTAGCAAGATATATATTTGACAAAGGAGTTTTATATAGAATGGGACTGACGATATCCTTGCTACGCTGTGTTCATCCAGTGGAAGTGAGAGATTTAATCAAAGAGGTGTACGAAAGTTCTTGTGGAGCTCACTCAGCTGGTCGATCTTTGATTTAGCGAATTACCACTCAGGGATAATACTGGCCAACTATGAGGGCAAATTGTACAACCTTTGCAATGAAGTGTGACAAATGCCAAAAGTTCTCTGTAATTCGCAAAACACCCAATGCCGCTCTAAAACCCATAACTTCACATTAGCTATTTGTTATTTGGAGGATTGACTTGGTCACCCCACTGCCAACCACCAAGGGCAGGTTCAAATATTTGGTCGTTGTTGTTGATTACATCACCAAATGGGTGGAAGCAGAACCATTGGTAGACTTGCCTTATGAGAAGGTGTACTAGTTTATTTTGAAGAATATCTTATGCAGTTATGGGCTACTATATGCCTTTATTAAAGATCATGGAACTCAATTCGATAATGATGAATTTGAGGCGCATTGTGCTCAGTCCAAGATCCATAAACTTCATTCCGCACTAGGCCATCCTCAAAGTAATTGCCAAACAGAAGTAACAAATAGGACTTTGCTCAATGGGTTGAAGAAAAGGTTTGACGCTGCCAAGGGCAACTGGATCAACGAGTTACATTTTGTGCTTTGGGCTTACAGAACCACCCCACGAACAACAACTGGAGAAACACCATACTTGCTTGCATTTGGGACTGAAGTTATGGTTCTAGTCGAGCTAGGCCTACCAACCCATAGGGTGTTGAATTTTGATTCTCCGACCAGTGATTTGATGCGGTGACTAGATCTGGACATGTTGGAAGAAGTCTGAGAAGATGCTTTCATGAGAAATATTGCCTATCAACATAGAGTCACTCGTTTCTATAATAAAAGGGTTAAGATGACTATATTCTTAAAAAGGTGATATAAAAGAACAACAATCTTGAGGCTAATTGCCATATCCCATATCATATTTCTGTTGTCATCCGACCAGGAACCGATCGAATTGAGACTTTGGAAGGGGAAGAATTTAAAAATTCTTGGAATGCCGATCACCTCCGAAAGTATTATCAATGATTTAAGGGATTATTACTATTGTATTTTTTTTATTTTACGAGACAAGTTTCAATAAAATATTGATTTCATTCCCCTCAATTTTTGATTTTTTTCGAAGTATAGTGATATATCATCACACAAAAATAAGCAAATAGGCAAAAATAACAAGTCAAAATATCTCTTGCAGATCAACAATACATAATAGCTTGCTCGCTCAAATACAAACTTCTTGTATGACTTCGTATAAACAAGTCACGAATAAGAAGTAAATATTACTTCACATATAGATTTGTATAAACAAGTCACGAACAATAACTCTCATCCGACTAAGTTAAAGGAACATAATCATAAAATACTTATTCGGCGAAAACAATTTACTTCATGTATGACTTCATAAAAATGAATCATGAACGAGAAGTTAATTCACTTCATGTTTGATTTCGTATAAACAAGTTAAGAACTAGAAGTGTAAAACTTCGTATATAACTAAAAAAGTTATTATTGATGTAAAAAACTAGACTAGATTTAATTTCTTAATCACAGATAAATATATGTTAATGAAAGAGAGAGACAAAGGGTTTTTAAAGTGGTTCGGCTATAAGGGAAAGCCCAAGTCCACTATGCTTCTTATTGCCTTGTATTCTGTCTTGCGTCTCATATCTTGAATGACTTTTACCTGCCCTTGATGAAGGGATTACAATGTATTTATAACCAAGTAAAGAGATAGAGATAGGGAATATTAATGGATGTAATGCCTTTATAAATTAGGCATTTACATCAGTGCATAACGTCTATAATGCTCTTGATTGTTGGTATTTTACTGATCAAGTTGGTCGGCCTTCCCATTGTTGGTCGGCATTCTGCATGTTGGTTAGCCTCCCAGGTATTTGTTGATGAGGCTGTGATTTGTTGACTAGGATTCTTGCCATGTAGGATGACATGCGTCTGTCTCTGGTTGGTCCACGTAAGTGGGTAATTTTTTGTATTAACAAAATCTCCTAATGTTCCATGCTTGATGCTTGCTTGAAAGTATGAAGCATTCAGTCTTGGTCATAGCTTGGGCTACATTTATGATGTATGGTCGGTTACTGACTTCCCAAACTTGTAAAATTTTACTAGTATTTCTGGTGGTGTAAGTTGCCAATGGTATTTTTTGTAAATATCCTGAATTGCAGGGAATCTCCTCAGGGTAAATACGTCATTTTTGTATCGCCGCCATAATTTCAATCGTCATTTCACTTTAATCGTTACGTTCATTATTTTTTGATTCAATTTATAAAAGGCGATAAATTTTTCGGCCGTCTCTTTACTCCAAACCTTCTAAGTCTTGCTGCTACCCTTGAGCTTCCGTGCGATCGTTTTTTCTTTCTTTTAGTTCTTGCTGAATCCTTAATTTTCTGTAAGAATCCTTTCATTTTCTTATTTTGTTCATATTGAATCATGGTTTACGTTGTTGTCTCTCTAGACAAGTTTAGAACGGAATGGAATATACCAAACTGGGTAGACTTAGAGTTCCTTAGCCCCCTGTAGATGTTTCTCTTTGTGTGAAGGAGATTGGATTCCTTCATTATTCATAGCTGAATGTGGCTTCACTTTTCCCTCAAATCATTTTTTCTTAGAGTTTTATCAATACTTTGATATTGTACCTGCTAGAGTAGCCCCCAACACCTGGAGAATAGTTAATGGTGTCCATAGGCTTAATCAAATCCATGGGATCCATATCGTTATACCTGAGATTATGTTCTATTACAAATAGGTCACCAGTGATAATACATATTATTTGATAACTTGGTCTGTTAATAGAGCTCTAGTCGTCAATCTGCCTGATTTTGATAGGGACTACTTCGATTTTTAGAATTATTGATAAAAATTGGCAATATGTACCTCAAAAAGGGAATGAATTATACAATGGACTAAGATGAGCTTAAGATGGTCATGGCATAGGTTGTAATATATTTTATATATTCGTGCTGATGAATCACCTGCTAATATGTTATCTACTATTTATTGTATGTTTGATTGCAGTTGAGAGGAAGAGAAAGTGTCCCAAGGAGGGTGACATTAAACTTGACGAGCTCAAGTTTCTCTGGGGCATCCATAAAAGAATTGGCGAGGAGCATATTAGGTCGGCCTCTTACTTGCCGAAGTACAAGAGCTCTACATCTTCCTTTGTATCTCGACCTTCAGCTGTTGTACCATTTGTTGTGTTAACTTGGACAAAGATCTAGTTTCCACTTCCTCTACATCTAGTGGTAGTGAACCTGCTATTGGCCCATCCTCTTTCTTTGACACAGACATTCCTCTCTCAGTGACTATGGGAAAAAGAAATTTCCCAATCTTCTTGGGGATGTTGCTACTGCTGGCACCCACAAGCATGTGGATAGTGAGGCCACAAAGAAGAATGATGCTGGGAAGAAGCCCCCAACCAACAAGGGAGATGAGTCTCTTTTACAACATTTGATAAGAGGTCCTACTACCAAGAAGGTTGAAGAAGTTGTTGATGCCGACGAATAAAACTTGGTCGGTATTAGTCCATTTGGTGTTGGCCCTTCGTTGGCCACGGGTCCTGGCTTGGACAGAAAATTAATTAAGTTTTTCACCCTTCTAGACTACAGGGGTGCTGCTGCTTTTATGCCCCGATTAAAGATATCTGAGAGGGCTGCTCAAAGCTTGCTCTGGTGAGACCTTTTTCTTTATGCTTTCCTTGTGCATTATCTTCTACTTCCTGTGATGACTTTGTTTTTCTTCTTTGCTGTTCTTGGTTGATTTTAACCAGATTTTAGAGAAGGACGATGCTCTTTGTTCTTCTTCGGATGATGTGAAAAAGGCCTTTGATGTTATTAAACAATCTTTGTTGGAGTCTCAACAAGCCTTGGAGATAGAGAAGAAAATTTGTGAGGATAAGATCAAGCTTGGTGAAGAAGCTTGGTAAAAAGATGATACGAATGTCGTTTCAAGCTGAGGGCCGGGCAAAGGCTGCAGAAGGACAAGTAGCCAAGCTAGGGAAAGATCTCGCCTCTGAAAAGGCCAAGAGGAAGAAATCAGGGAAGCATACTTTAACAAAGGTTGGGACAAATACATTTCTGCTACCTCTGCTCAAATTGAGTATGCAAAAGAAGAATTTTTTTACGGAGGGTTGGTTGGCAGCGTTAAAGGAAGTTGGAATCGCTGAAAATTCTAAATTTTTTCTGAGGCATGACCCTGGTTCTCCCCACAACATGGACGATGGAATTGAGGATGATGTTGGTTATGAGGAGTCTTCTCTGGTGGTTGAGTCATCTATTCCTTCTGTCGACCAAGATCGAAATCCTGTTGACTCAGTTATCCCTCCATCCGAACAAGATAAAACTTCTATTGATCCAGTTGCTCTTTTTGGCGATCACGATGGAAACCTTGATGTTGAGACTAATGAGAAGAAGGTGTAGATTTATTTGGCATTTGGCCTTTGTATTGTGCATGTTTATTTCACTTCTTTTTCGTTTATGCTCTAATGCACTTGTAACTTTTCTTTATTTATTAATAAAGGAACTTTTTTTCACACTATTTGTTATTTCTCGGTTGTTGTTATGTCTTTCTCTTTTGTTGATTGACTGCTACTTTATTTTTTAGTTCATGGCGAATATAGAACATATTACATCCAATGATTTCGACCTACTCAAGTGTTGTAGCAGTTTATTCAAAGCTCTTTATTTAGATTTGATTAATGAGGAATTAACAGACTTACTCGGCGTAGATGCTTTCGATCAAGCCAAAGTTGCATATACTCATCTCAAGTTTTTTCTTAATCGGGTTGTTGCCAATAATGTGGCTTACTAAGAGATGATTGAAGAACTTCAAGAGGAGCATAACGAGACCAAATCTTTACTGCATGCTAACTACGAAGCCAAATACCAAACGTTGAGTGAAACTTGGGGGTTTGAGGAAAAATTGGAGAAATATGAGTCTAATTTTAGGAAGAAAGAATTTTTGCTGAAGCGTGAAGTTGATGAGGCAAGAGAGACTGCCATAATGTTAGAAAAAGAAAATAATAAATTGAAGAGTGAACTTAGCTCCTTCAAGAATCCTCCTGCTGCTACTACCGACGAAGGTGCATATTTCCCGGGGAGTTAGAATGCCAATTTGAGAGAAAAGTTAGAAACTCTGAAGAAGTTTAAGCCTGCCTTTTCTTCCAGACAAAATGTCTGCCGACCAACGACTGATGAGGCTAAAACATCATTTATATAAATGAAATTCATTGTTTTCTTTATTAACTTATCTTGTTAATTTCTGAATGTCCGAATGAACTTGTTGTGACATTAGTTCTACTGATACACTTAGACATTTGCTTAAATTTATTTCCAGTTACCAATGATGTTATCATAGGTTCTACTGATGCACTTAGATTTCTAAGTTTAACACCAGTTACCATTAATGCTGCAATAGATTCTAGTAATGCACCTAGATTTAGATCAAAGTTTAGCACTAGTTACCACTGGTATTGCCATAGGTTCTACTAATGCGTCTAAATTTTTAAGTTTAGCGTTAGTTATCAGTGGTGACCAAGTGTATGTGGAATATGTGTCTATATTCCTATTTAGGAATTTCACAGCGTTCTTCCTCCATTTTGCTCCGTTCGGATAAAACTTATTGATTTTTATACAGAGTTTTATCCCTAATTTTTCTTGACCAAGTACTGAGGACTAAGATTTTGTTTTGACTTGGGTTTGATTGTTTTGCCTATCAAGTATTATCTTTGCCGACCCAGTTCTGAATTGATTAAAATCTTGTATAGTGGGGATCCATATCACCATACTCCACCAAAAAAATTGAAAAAAATAGAAGAAACAAACTTTTTAGTAATATTAAAATAAAGAATTATAAAAGCTTTTACTCGTTAGATAACTGGTAGTACTTTATGAGATGCTAGGCATTCCAAGGATTTTTAAATTCTTCTCCCGCCAAAGTTTCAACCCTATATGTTCCTGGTTGGATGACTGCCGAGATACGATAAGGTCCATGCCAATTTGCTTCAAGCTTGTTGTTCTTCTGAATCACCTTTTTAAGAACATAATTTCCCTCTTTTAAGTTAGTCGGCTTCACCCTTTTGTTGTGAAAACGTGTAGTCCTTTGTTGATAAGCAACATTCCTCAGAGCAGCGTATTTACGTACCTCTTTCAACATATAAAGGTCTAACCTTCGCATTAAATCGCTAACAGGGGAGTTAAAATTTAACACTCTATGAGTTGGTAGGCCAAGCTCGACTGGTACTATTGATTATGTCCCATACGCCAGCATGTATGGTTTTTCTCCTGTAGTAACTCTTGGAGTTGTTTGGTATGCCCATAAAACTGAGTGAAATTCATTGATACAATTGGCATTGGCACCATCAAGTAGTTTCTTTAACCCATTGAGCATCAAAGATCTATTTGTCACCTCTGTTTGCCCATTGTTTTGAGGATGACCTTGAGTAGAATGCAGCTTCTGGATCTTGGAATGGGAACAATATGCTTTAAACTCTTCATTATCGAACTGTGTGCTATGGCCGGTGATGAAAGCATATAGTAAACCATATCTGCAAATGATGTTCTTCCAGATAAATCGGTACACCTTCTCATAGGGCTTGTCCACCAATGGTTCTGCCTCGACCCATTTGGTAAAATAATCCAGAGAAACGACCAAGTATTTGAACCTTCCTCTGGTGGTCTACAATGGTCCAACCAAGTCTATACCCCATATAGCAAATGGCCAAGGTGAAGTTATTGAAGTCAAAATAACATTCGGGACTTTGTGATTATTAGAGAACCTATGGCATTTATCACACTTCTTCGCAAAAGTTGTACAATCTGCCCTCATGAGCGGCCAATAGTATCCCTGGGTGTTGATTCGTTGTAGTAACGACTTTCTTGCCATATGAGCTCCACAAGACCCCTTATAAACTTCTTTGATTAGGTCTTGAACCTCTGTTGGGTGAACACAGCGCTGCAAAGTGGCTGTTAACCCTCTCCTGTACATAACTCCCTTGTCTAATATGTACCTCACTGCTTTATGCTTGAGCTTCTTAGACATTATTAAATCTTTTGGAAAAGTTCCTTCCTCAATGTATGATCTGATGGGTTCTATCCAAAATGGTCCCAAATCTACTATAATGAAATTGACCATCAAATCTTCATCAAAACTCCGATTTATTAGAATTTATAATGGGATGGTCCTTCTGAGTTCAATCCTGGTGGCTGATGCTAGCCGAGCAAGTGCATCGGCTCGAGCATTCTCTATCCTTGGAATTTTTCTCGTCCGAATAGCTAGAAATTTAGCTATGACCTCTACTGCTTTATAAAGGTACCTGCTAATCAATTCTCATTTGGCTCAATACAAATTAAATACCTGGTTGACCACCAGTTGTGAATCACTGTGTGCTACCGCTTGCTCAGCGCTTAAGGAATGAGCCAAACTTAATCACACTATTCTGCTTTATTGTTAGAGGCCCCGAACTGGAATTCGAAAGCGTACTCAATATCAATCCCATCAGGGGTATTAAGTATGATACCTGATCCATTGCCTGTAGCACATGAAGATCCATCCATATAGGAATTCTATACTGGGATGTTGCTGTCAAAGCCTTGGTCTATCAATGTCCCATAATTGAATACCTTCTTGATTGCCTCCTCATATCTTTGGGACATCTCCTGTATCTGTGACGATTTCGATTGGTCGATAACGATTTTGGCTGAGCTCTCCCCTGTTGGGTTATTCTCAGCTGGTTGGTCAGTAATGACTGCAGTTGAGCTCTCCCCTATCGGGGTCTGCTCTACCTGAAAGCCTTGTTGCTCAGGAACCTCTGGATAAGTAAACTCTGTAATAAAATCAGTTACATCTTGGCCATTTAATGAGGAACTCAGCTCATATACAACATCATATTCTCCTAGCTCTACTACCCAGTACACTAGTCTTCCTTACTTCTTAGGTTTGTGGAGGGCTTGCCGAAGTGGCATGTCAGTAAATACCACTATGGTATGTGCTTGGAAATAAGGTTTCATACATCTGGACTCCTTAATAAGTGCCAAGGCTAATTTCTCCAAGTGTGTATATCTGATTTTAGCTTATTGAAAGGCCTTACTGGTGTAGTATCCTGGATTTTAGACTCCATTGTCTTATCGTATTAAAGCTGAGCTTACAGCTGACTCAGAAATAGCAAAGTACAAATATAATTTCTCCCCCAAAACTTGTCGGGAGAACAATATGGGTGATACCAAATACTTCTTTAACTTTTGAAAAGCTTTCTTGCATTCTTGATTCCATTCAAAGGTCTTCCCAAGCACCTTGAAGAATGGAAGACATCTGTCTGTTGCTCGGGACACAAATTTTTTCTAAGCAGCTACTCGCCCAGTGAGCCTTTGAACTTCCTTCTTGCTAGTCGGGGGTTACATTTCAATCAATGCCTTTATTTTATCTGGATTAGCCTTAATTCCCCTTTGATTGGCAATGTAGCATAGGAACATCCTTTCTTGCACGCCGAACACATACTTGGTTGGATTTAACTTGATCTGATGTTTCTCCAACTGGTCAAAAGTCTGGTTGAGGTCGGTATTATGATCAGAGGCTTTCTTTCTCTTTGTTAGCATATCATCCATGTAATCCTCTATATTTTTGCCTATTTTATCTTCAAAGACTTTGTTCACCAGCCTCTGATATGTTGCACCTGCATTTTTAAGACCAAAAGGCATCATATTATAATAATAAGTTCCTCGGGGAGTAATGAAAGCTGTACTTTCCCTTGTCTTCAGGTTTCATTTTTATCTGGTCATAACTAAAGTAGTCATCCATAAAGCTTAACAATTTATGCCCCAATATAGCATCCACCAGCTGATCAATTCTGGGCAAAGGAAAGTGATCCGTTGGGCAGGATTTATTCAGATTTATGAAATCCACGCACATTCTCCACTTGTTATTTTTCTTTTTGACCATAACGACATTGGCCAACCATTCCGGGTACTTCACACCTTCAATGAAAGAAGCTTTTTGGATCTTCTCGACCTCCTCCTGAATGGTTTGATTCTTTTCGGGACAAAACACTCTATGTCTCTACTTGATCGGCTTGACATCCTTGCTAATATTGAGCTCGTGACAGAAGAAATTGGGATCAATCCTAGGCATATCCTCATGAATCCATGCAAGCATGTTCTTCCTATGACTAAGGAATGTCACCAGTTACTGTTTAAGAATGGGATCCAGTGTCGCGGCGATCCGAGTAGTCCTTTATGTCTTATCGTCATCCAGTATGATGCTCTCAGTATCTTCCATAATCTGTATTTTAACCAGCTCTATTTTCTCTATTGAATTTAATGTTTCAACCTCAGATTCACTATTGGGCTTTGTAGCATCCACTTGGTAATTATTGGTCTTCTTCTTTAGTTCTTTCAGATCTTCTTGCTCGACAGAAGAGTAATAAGATTCCCTGGCTACCTTCTGATCACCCTTTACAACACCTACTCCAAAGTTGGTCAGGAACTTCAAGTATATGCCTTGAGTAGTTTCATTATTATGGATAAAGGACTCTGAAGAGGTCGTTCTTGGAAAAAAACAATCACCAACTTATCTTTGGTGACCTTCCTCGATCGATCTTCCTCAATTAGATTGATACTCTGAATATAATAACAATCTTGAGCCTCATTAAGGTAATATTTTCTTTCAGCAATATGATCTCTCCCTCCAGCATCTCCACATGTAATCATCTGATAGTCAAAGGAACTAAAACGAAGCATAAATACCTCACGTTCTGGTTGCCTGGGTTTCTTAGGTAGAGATGGATCATCTTCTTGATCATTTTCATGAGTTCTCTTTTTCCCATCTCTGGGCTTGTATGGAGATTTTTACCTTCGTCGAGCTCCTCTGTCATCCTAGTGATTAACAAACTTGTCCAATTTCCTCGACGGATGAGGGTTTCTACCTCGTTCTGTAGAGCAATATAACGATCCGTCGTATGTCCATGGTCTTTATAAAACTCACAGTACTTGGACTTGTCCCTCTTCCCAGCAAGTGCTCTTAACTTCTCGGGCCATTATATCTCCTTGTTATGCTTGATTTCCTCCAAAATACGGTGAATGCCTATATTTAATGGAGTGTAATTATTATACTTCCTAAGCCTGTCATCCTTTTTTTGCTTCGATTCCTTCTACTCCTTTTGGTCATTCTTCTCAGTTTTAACATTGAGCTTTATGATCGAGCTCTATTTCACTGCCATTGCTTCCTTGACATTCATTATCTTAGTTGCTTTAACCATTAATTTAGTCATAATCTTGGGAGGATCTTTGCAAGAATGTAATAAAGCTTCTCGGGAAGTAATCTACTCATAAGAGCTATGATGGTTGTCTTTTCCTCATATTCAATCACCCATAACTTCTCATTGTTGAAGCGAGTGATGTAGTCCCGATGCTTTCTGCTACTCGCTATCTCACGCTTAGCAGGTGAGCTACTTTTTTTATTAGCTTGGCCCCAAAGCATACATTACCAATGAACATCTCGGCAAGTTGGTTAAAATCAGTAATTTACCCCCAAGGTAGGTTATTGTACCATATTTGGACAGGACCCCTTATGGTACCTGAGAATGCCTTATATCTCATCTCGTCGAGGATAATGTAAATGTCTGATGCTGCTTGGTACTGTTCTATGTGAAGAATGGGGTCAGTTTTCCTATTATACTTGGGAGTAACAACAAGAGCTTTGAACTTCGAAGAAGTAGGAAAATCCACAATAACTTGAACAAAAGGAGACCCTTTCACAAAGATTCATTGCAAAGGATTCTTTACCTTCACCATTTCTCCCAACTCATCTTCGGAACTCTGGATTGATCCTTTCCATGTATGATTACCCAAATCATATTTATGTGATGAAGCTCTACTTTTTCGACCAACTGTCTGTGTTGAGCTTTCCTTCTGCGAGGTCTTCTCGGCATGGACAGATCGTCGGGCGCATGATTTGGATTGGGTCGAGGCCTCATATTGGTCGGCTGGTCATCGAGTATGCCTCGATAATGCCCTGGAATATTTTTATTCCCTCTGGGTCCCAGACGATCAAAGGGCGATGCTCGACTCAGCCTTTTTAAGGCACTTAGCCTTTTTAGAGAAAAAGAATGTTCATCATATGGCTCTGAAGTCCTGAGGAAAGAACTTGCTCCTGGATGATAAGATGTATCTCTTGAAGTCCTGGAGTGGCTATGCCTACTGGTTCTTGGAGGTGGCAGTGGCATATTTCTATGAATAGACAAGGCAGGAGATCCGACCAATAGTGTTTGGTCCCATTGCCTAATCGTATCTTGCATGGCCTCCTGTACTCTAGAGAGACTAGCCAAGATTCTGTTCAGATCATTATTTGTTGGAGGAGAAGATAAAATAGGTGGATTGCCATCATTTCTGGCACTGGACTCAGGAATGTCAGTCATCTTTGAGTTATCGTAAGTGAATGAGAGTGAAAACGTTTAGAAATACGTTTCCACAGACGATGCCAACCTGTTGATGTAAAAAACTAGACTAAATCTAATTTCTTAATCATAGATAAATATATGTAAATGAAAGAGACATACATAAGGTTTTTAAAGTGGTTCGGCTATAAGGGAAATCTTATGTCCACTGTGCTTCTTATTGCCTTGTATTCTGTCCTTCCTCTCGTGTTTTGAATGACTTTTACCTGCCCTTGAAGAAAGGATCACAATGTATTTATAACCAAGTAAATAGATAGAGAGATGGAATATTAATGGATGGAATACCTTTATAAATTTGACATTTACATCGGTACATAACGTCCATAATACTCTTGGTTGTTAGCGTTTTGCTGATCAAGTTGGTCGGCCTTACCACTATTGGTTGGCCTTCCTGGAGTTGGTCGGCATTCTACATGTTGTTCGGCCTCCTAGGTCTTGGTCGGCGATGCTATGGATTGGTGACTAGGATTTTTTCCATATAGGATGACATGTGTCCATCTCTGGTAGGTCCACGTAAGTGGGTAAATTTTCGTATCAACAGTTATAAACAAGTTTTACTCAACTAAGTTAAATGCAGGAAGGTATGCAAATAATCCTTGGATACTGGGGTATAAACATATAAGTGGCATTACAATCACAAGTTAGCTGACTGATTAAAATAATCACATGTTAACAAACATATGGATTTTCATTCATAAAATATGTATTACATTCAAATGAATAAATACATAAAAATTATTCAACATGACGTTTCCCTTCAGCTTTGGAGGTCGGTTGAGATGGCTGTTGTTGATACCAAAAATTTTCCATATATGTAGACCATTCAGATACTGACACTTGTTGTACAGAGGGAGATTAATCTTAGTCATTAACGATGAAATACCAATCAACACCAGGAATACCATTGCGACCAACGCTAGGGATACCGACCAACACCAGTGATGCCGACCAACGATGACAGGCAAACACCAATAGTTGGATATATTAATGATTATACATATGTAAATGTCTATGATATAAAGAAATTCCATTCTTTGATATTCCAGCTATTATACACCCCCGGGGGCTATAAATACATTGTAAACCCTACATCAGAGGGAGAGATGAAAAGAGAATCCATTAAACAATCCCAAGGCAATATACAACAGTCGATGTAGGCTCTTCCCTCAAGCCGAACCACTTTAAAAATATCTTGTTTCTTATTTCTATTTATCGTGTGATAAATTAATTAGCCTAGTCTAGTTTTTTGCATCAACAGATTGGCGCCGTCTGTGGGAACGATATTTCTAATCGATCTCACTCAATCAAACATCCATATGGTTGAAATTCCTGAATCAAGTCTTAAGAATGAAGGTATTTTGCCTACCCCTTCTGCTCCTCCATCTGCAAATGATTTAATCGGGATTTTACCCAGTCTTGTAAGAGGCCAAGAGGCCATGCAAGATACTATCAGGCAACTTGCCCAAACCCTTAAAGCCGAAGCACCTACTCTATCTGCTCAAGTAAATATGCCACTACCCCCACCAATAGGTGGTCGGCATAGACCTCGATATCAACAAGAGATATCTCCTACCATCCAAGGTCAACTTCATTACTCAGGACATCAGAGTATTTTCATACGCAGTTTTGTTCTCCAGAGAAGCCAAGTGACTTTGAAAGCTTAAGTCGCGCATCTCCCTTCGATCGTTTAGGACCCAGGGGGAACATAAATGTTCCTAGGGTAAGATCTAGTAATACCAGAAGACCATTTGTTCAAAGGAAAAGCGCATCTCAATCTAGATCAAATGCCCGTTGAACTTTTACTCCGATCGAGCAACGGCTTCAAAAAAAAAAGCTCAACAACTAATAAAGTTGCAACGCATAAATCTGGTGTTGCCAATGATTCATGGAAAGACTATATACATAGATTGGAAGATAGATTAGGAGAAATAGCGAAGATAAGAAACCCAGTGCAAAGAAGTTTTGTAAAAAGGATCTCCATTTGTGTAAGCAATTGTGGATTTCCCCACTCTAGTAAAGTTCAAGGCTCCAGTAGTAACACCCAAATACGATGGAAAAACTGATTCAGTCCTCCATATAGAACATTACTTGGCAGTTGTTGATATATATGCAGTCCTCGACAAAATGAGGTGTAGGGCATTTTCTGGAACCATTACTGGATGTGCCCAAATCTGGTATATTGGTCTTCCTCAGGGATAAATTTCTAGCTTCAACCAACTGGTCGAACTATTCATTAACAACTTTTTCTTGGAAGAAAAGCCTATGAAAAAGGATGGCACATTTACTTAGTGTGAGATAGAAAGAAGGAGAGAGCACTAGAGATTACATCACTCGTTTTAATAACGAGAAACTAGAAGTCATAGATTATGAGAAAAAGACTGCAATAACTTCCCTCATGAGTGGATTGCTCCCTGAAAAATTATATTACACTCTTGCTAAGGATCCTCCGAAGACAATGGAAGAATTGATGGCTAAAGCAGCAAAGATCATGAACGCCGATGAAGCAATGGCAGCCAAGCGTAGCTCGGGAAAAAAAGTTTATGGTAGAAATGATAAGAAAGATCATAAAGACCCCAGAGAACATAAGGAATAAAAAAAGAAATAAGTTTTGGAGCGACTCAAGAAGTACAATGACTGCACTCCGCTCTATGGGAATTCATCATGTTTTAAAGGAAATTAAGCATAATAAAGATGTGGGCTGGCCTGATAAGTTGAGAAGTTCCTCGACCAAGAGAGACAAAACTAAGTATTGTGAATTTTGACAGGGATCATGGTCACACGACGAAATGTTGCGTAGCTCTTCAAAATGAGATTAAAACTCTCATTCGAAGAGGAAAGCTGGATTGGTACGTTGATTGATAGAACAATGAAGGAATTCGACGTAGATCAAAATCTCCTTGCATGCCTAGAGAGGAGAAATAAATAACTCATGAAGATGATCAGGATAATGACAATGATCTCCCTAAAAAAAACTAGCAACCAGAACGTGAGGTGTTCTGTATCAATTTTGGTTCTTTGAATTGCCAAATGATTATAGGTGGAGACGCAAGAGGAGGATATCATACCGCAAAGCGAAAAGCTTACCTCAATGAGGCACAAGCTTTATTGTACATATAGAGGATCAACCTTGCAGAGGAAGATCGACCAAAGAAGGTTAACAAATACAAACTCGTAATTAGTTTCTCTAAAAATGACCTTTCAGGAGTACTGTATCCCCACAATAACCCATTAGCAATCAAAGTTAGAAAGGAAGAAATCATTTTCTTTAGAGCATTAGTAGATAATGGTAGCTCGACGAATATCATGTTCTATCCTTGTTTCAACAGCTTAGATTTTAAACTCAACTAATTAGAGCCCTATCATCGACCGCTAATAGGCTTTGTAAGTGAGAAAGTCTTCCCTTTGGGAGCCATCAAAACGGAGGTGATGATAGGCACCTGGTCAGCTAGCCGAACAGAGAATATCCGCTTCTTTGTAATGGATAAAAATGTCCATTCAACTTATAATATAATCATGGGAAGAGTAGGGCTAAAGTAGTTCGAAGAAGTACGATCCACTGTTTATTAGTGTCTAAAATTCCCTACTAATTTTGGTGTGGGAATTGTAAAGGGTGATTAGAAAGTAGCTCGAAAATGTTACTACTCTTCTGCCGAGCACGAAGATTTGGAATAAACAAATAAGAAAACCACTACCTACTAAGTGGATACTCTTGAGCTTGATGAAGAAACTAAGTTGAAACTTTAGATCTAAGAGAGGAAATAGAGCTGGTAAAAGGACAGATTATGGAAACAGCTGAAAGCATTGTGTTAGATGATGATAAATTGGAGCGCATCACTCAACATTGGATCCTATTCTTAAACAGGAACTGGTGAACTTCTTCAAACAGAGAAAGCATGTGTTTTCCTGGAGTCGTGAAGACATACCCGGAATAGATCCCAATTTCCTTTGTTATGAGCTCAATGTAAATAAAAAAGTTCAATCAATCAAAAAAAGATGAAGAGTGTTCAACCCCAAAAAGAACCAAGCCATACAGGAAGAAGTTAAAAAGCTTCAGAAAATAACTTTTATGGAAGTGAAATACCCAGACGGGTTGGCCAATATAGTTATGGTCATAAAGAAAAATAAGTGGAGAATGTGTGTAGACTTCACAGATTTAAATAAAGCATGCCCAAAAGATCATTTTCCTTTGCCGAGAATAGATCAACTCGTGGATGCAACATCAAGACATGAGTTACTCAGCTTGATGGATGCTTATTATGGTTATAACTAGATAAAAATAAAACCCGAGGATAGGGAAAGCACTTTTTTCATCACTCCCCGAGGAACATAATGTTATAATGTTATGCGTTTTGGTTTAAAAAATGCAGGTGCTACATATTAAAGGCTGGTCAATTAGGTGTTCGAGGAGAAGATATACAATAATATGGTAGTCTACGTATGTGATATGCTTATAAAGAGTAGAAAGGCATCCGATCACATTGCTGACCTCAACCAAACTTTTGATCAACTTGTGAAACACCAGATGATGCTGAATCCGACCAAATGTGTTTTTAGAGTGCAAAAGGGAGTGTTCCTCGGGTACATAGTAAACCAAAGGGGAATCGAAGAAAATCCAGACAAGATAAAGGTATTAATTAAAATACAATCTCCAATTTGCAAGAAGGATGTGCAAAGACTGACCGGACGAGTAGCAGCCTTGAAGAAATTTGTGTCCCGAGCTACAGATAGATGCCTGCCGTTCTTCAAGGTGCTCAAAAAAAGCTTTGAATGGAACGAAGACTGTGAAAAAGTTTTTATGGAGTTAAAAAAGTATTTGGGTTCATCTCCATTACTTTCCTGACCAATCATAGGTGAAAAGTTATACCTGTACTTAGTTGTTTCTGAATCGGCAGTAAGTTCTATATTGATCTGAGAAGAGAATGGAGTTCAAAAACCCATCTGCTATACCGGTAAGGCTTTCCGAGGAGCAGAAATCAGGTACCCTTGTTTGAAGAAATTGGCATTGGTATTGATTGAAGCATATAGACGTATGAAACCCTATTTCCAAGCCCATATAATCATAGTTTACACTGATATGCCTCCAAGGCAGGCTTTGCATAAATCGAAGAAATCTGATAGATTAATGTATTGGGCTGTAGAATTGGGGGAGTATGATATCATATATGAGCCAAGGTCTTCTCTAAAAGGCCAAGCAGTGGAAGATTTCATAGTGGAGTTCACTTACTCTGAGGTCCCCGAGTAACAAATTGAGCAAGAAGAACAAGAATCAAGAGAAAGTAAAGTTACTAAGAAATCTCCCGAAAAACTTTCTTCAGAGGAAGGGATTGCAGACCAACCAAACTCCTCTTCCTGAACACAGGAGATGACTAAGAAGTATGAAGAAACAAAGAGAAAAATATTCCACTACGGGAGTTTAACAGATGAAGCACTCGACAACAACATCGTCATTGGGAACTTATATGTTGATGGGTCATCTTATTTAACCGACAGTGGAGTAGGTATAATACTTAACATTCCTAATGGTATTGATATTGAGTATGCACTACGTTTTCAATTCCAAGATTCAAACAATGAAGAAGAATACAAAGCTCTTATTGTGGGTCTATGTTTAGCCCACTAATTGAGTACCGAGCAAATTGTGGCACACAGTGACTCTCAGTTGGTAGTAAACCAAACACTCGATTTGTATGGAGCTAAAGGAGAATTGGCAAATAGATATTTATTCAAGGCAATGGAAGTCATTGCAAAATTGTCAGTTGTTCAAATGAACAGAATCCTAAGGTTAGAAAAAGCCCGAGCTGATGCCCTTCCTCGGCTAGCCTCTACTACCAGAATTAAACTCCGACGAACATCCCTATTGAGATTTTAGCTAATAGGAGCATAGATGAAGATTTGATGATCAATTTCATTGTCATAGATATGGGGCCATCCTGGATGGACCCCATCAGAGCATACATTGAAGAAGGAACTCTACTAACATATATGGTGAAAGCAAAGAAGTTGAAATACAAAGCAACTCGGTATGTATTAGATAAAGGTGTTTTGTACAGGAGAGGACTAACAGTCATTTTACAGCGCTGTGTGCATTTATTAGACGTCCATGATCTAGTTCAAGAAGTGCATGAAGGATCATGTGGAGCTCACATAGAAGGGAGAACACTTCTACAAAGAATCAACACTCAGGGGTATTACTGGCCAACTGTGCGAGCAGACTATGAAACTGTTGCTAAGAAGTGTGATAAATGTCAGCGATTTTCCACAATTCGCAAAAATCCTAAGGCAACTCTCACTCCAATCACTTCACCATAGTCATTTTCCATATGGGGTATAGACTTGGTCGGGCCCCTGCCAACCACCAGAGGAAAATTTAAATAATTTGTGGTCGCCGTGGATTATTTTACAAAATGGGTTGAGGCAGAGCCTCTGATAGAGATGCCTTATGAAAAGGTCTATCAATTCATATGGAAAAACATCATTTGTAGGTATGGAATGCACTATGCTTTCATTACTGACCATGGAACACAGTTTGACAATGATGAGTTCGCAAATTACTGTGCTCAGTTTAATGTTAAAAAATTTCATTCTGCTCCAGGACATCCTCAGAGTAATGGACAAACTGAAGCTATGGACATAACATTGCTTAATGGGTTAAAAAAAGTCTTGATGATGCCATGGGAATTGGATAAACGAGATACACTTTGTCTTGTGGGTATACTGAACAACACCGCGAACAACAACTTGAGAATCCACCTATATGTTAGCATTTGGGACTGAAGCTGTCATTCCTGCCGAGCTAGGCTTACCATCCCATAGAGTTTTAAATTTTAACTCTACTGTAAGTAACCTAATGAGAAGGTTGGATCTATACATATTAGAATAAGTAAGAGAAGATGCTTCCCTGCGCAGTGCGTTTTATCAACATAGAACCACCCATTTTTATAATAAGCGGATGGAGCCGACTAACTTGAAGGAATGAGATTATGTGCTGAAGAAAGTGCTGTAAAAAAATAACAAGCTTGAGGCCAACTGGCATGGGCCATACCGTATTTTAGCAGTGTTTTGACTTGGAACCTATCGAATTGAAACCTCTGAAGGTGAAGAATTCAAAAACCCTGGCATGTAGAGCATCTCAGAAAGTATTATCATTGATGTTTTAATCAGTTTAAAATTAACTTGCAGTATTAATAAAATCTTCAGTTATTTCCATTTTTGTTGTTAAATTTTTTTTGGGGAGTACTAGTGCTATTCACTACTCTAGCTACTTGATCAACAATTATAAATTGTTGCTCAGTTCAGAAAATTTTTGCTCCGACATAAGCAATAAGTTGCTCGAAACAGCCACAAACTTTATCGTTGATACACGAAGTCCAAGTCAACAGGATATTAAATCCTCAAGAAACTTGGTCCACAAAGATAAGTATAAAACAAGATCTTTATCCTACTGGGCAAGGTATAAAAGAACGTTGCATAGATTCCTCAAGAGGAATGTAAGTAAATATTCGACAAATGCCTGGTCACACCATTGGTATTTAATGCAAAAATTCAATACTTGGTTGAATTAGTAAAAACTTTGGAGACACATGGGTAACTAGCTATAAATTTAGATTTTAATCTAAGTATGACAGTAGACACTATGTATTCATCCAACTACCTCTAATTTTAGATTTTAATCTAAGTATGCTAATATAACATCTGCACTCATTGATCATTGATACTCAACTTAATCAAATTGTATCAATAGAATTAATGATAAAGAAAGGGTTAACATTCGACATAAGATAAGTTAATCAAATTTCCATTTCATTCAACCAAAATAATTACATGACTGTGTTAACAAAACAAAGTACAAAGCTTCATTCTACATGATGTTTTCCTTAAGCTTTTGAAACACGATTCATTCCATCAGGAGGATCATCTAAAGTATAAGGAGAGTTGATGAAGTTAAAATCCTGAAGCATTCTGGTATTATTGCTACTAGGATTATCAAGCGGGTGAGGAGGTCGAATGAATTCTAATTTATCATGAAGCTCGTAATTTCCCAAGTATTTTAAAATCAAGCATCGAGGAATAAGATGGACTGGAATCCAATTGACATATAATTTAATAGGAGGATTGTCAAAGCTCAAGCAAGCCTGGATCATACCAGTCCCATAATGGGCTGTTTTGATCCACTTTCATCACTGACAAAGCATTTATCCAACCCTATTTATAGTTCTCATTCTTAGCTTGTTTAAGCTTATCATTAAGATGCCCCAGAGCTTCATTATACCCGTCCATCAAGACTTCCATTGGTTGTTTATGGAATTGAAAGGTTATTTTATCAACTTGGGAATGCAGTTTCTTCAATACTCCATCCTTAGCTTGTAACTAAGAAAATTGAGTGGATAATTATTCAGATAAGGCATGTAGCTTTCGGGACATCTCAATATTAGCTTGATCTTTAGCTTTTAATTGTGCATCTTGATTGGAAAGGGCCTATTAGGTCCTGACCTCCTCTGTAGTACCCCTGCCAGGTTTGACTCTAGCTCGGGAAGATGAAGATGCAGTTTTTAATTTCTTCATAGCCTCCAAATCCACACTCGACCTTGCGTTTTCAACTTCGAAGAAGGAATGACCCTCATCTGTAGTAGCAACAACAGTGGATGACTTCAGGGCATCAAGTTCATCTCTCAAGTTATTATTCTCTTCCTCTAGAAGCTTGGCAATGTCCCTTGCTTTATCCACTTTACGTTTCAGCAGGAATTCTTATCTTCGAAAATGAGAAGCAAATTTATTCAACTTTTGTTCAAAGCCCCAACCTTCACTAAGGGTCTGGAATTTCTTCTCACAATCCTCATGAAAATGCACTTTAGCTTCATTATAGTCCCCTTATAGCTCTTTAATCATTTCATAGTAGGCAATGTTGTTGTCTACTGCCCTATCAAGAAGACACTTCAGATGAACATAGGCATCTTTGGCTTGCTCGAATACCTCTTCCCTGAGCAACTTCAGTAGGTCGGCATCAATCAGAGATAAATGACCAACTATGAAAAACTCATTACACCTCTAGAGTAGCTCGGAGTCAGTAGATGATAAGAATTCCAATTTATCCATAAACTATTAAGAGGAAGAAAGTCATCAATCAACAAGGTGCAAAGTATTGAAAAACATAAGCAGAGGAACATAAATATTTCTCTTTTCATTAATAAAAAAGGAAAGTACATATACATCTTCAAAAAATAAAAAAGTAAACCTATTGAAAAATGGAAAACAAAAGCTGCTTGGTTTTACATCTTCTCCTTATTTGCCTTGGGATTAGCTGAAGAAGAAGCGGGTGCTGAAGGAAGAGGAGGATTAACTTTGGAGGGCACAGTAGAATTAACATCCTGGTGTTGATCGACTGACTCCACCATTATCAAAGATTCACTGGAACCCCCATCATCAACTTCCTCGTCCAGGTTTGGAGAAGTCCTAGGATTATGTCGCAAGAATAGCTCGAAATCCTTTGGAGTGCCGACCTCCACCAGTGAAGCAGACCAACCATCCTTGAAGCATTTATTCTTTATAAACTTAATTTACGAAGAAGCTCCTCTAAAGGCCTCATCCCATCCTCTATGGAAGCCAACCTCCCTGAACTTAGCCCTCTTCACCTTCTCAGCACCTATGTCCTTCTATAACTGGGCAGACTTAACTTTCTCAGCATCGAAGTCTTTTTGCAACTTGTCGGTTAGACCTTGAGCAGTCTCAACAGCTTTCATCTTTACCTCCAATTTCTTTTGTTCATTAGCTAATGCTTGTTAGGAATCAAGCAATGACCTTTTTAACTCATTAAAATCTTCTTCAACTTCACCAGAGGAATGAGCTCTCAAAGCCTCATCTTTCTCCGACATATTATTGAAGTCAACGAGGAACTGCATAAGAATAACAAGAAAAGTCAGTATTATGAAGAACAAATCAAAAGATAGAAAATTAAAGAAGGCAAAAAGAATATACCAGAGTAAGACTTTGAGTAGCCCTGTCAGAACTCTTGGAACAAAGTAATGCTGTAGCAACACTCCTGTAGTCTGGCAAAGTCCCAAACTTTATTAGTTGTCTCTCCAATCCAGGGCCAAAGACCACTGGAGAGGCAGAAGAAGATATGTTGACCAACTCATGCTGGTCAGGAAGAGAAGAAGAACCTTCAGCTAACTTAGAAGGCAACCCTTTCTTTATTCTTTTCAAGGGGCTCGCTTCAATTTTCTTGACTGGGGGCTTCTTCCCAGTCTCATTTTTATTCTTCACCCCTACATCAACTTGTTTGGAAAGGGTATTAGCAACCATGTCTCCCAAAATGTTAGGAATCTTCCTCTTCCCCATGGATACGATAAGGGGCAATTTTGAATCTAAGGAAGAGGGAGAAAGGTCAGTAAGATCACCACTGCCATATGCAGTGGCTGAGGAAGTAGAAGGAGGTTCTTACTCAAGGTTAATTACAGGGGAAGGAGTTAGACGAGTATCAAAGTAAGAGATTGTGTTCTTGTACTGCAATAAATAAGATGCAGACCTGACGTGCTCCTCGCCAATCGTTTGATAAAGTCCCCAAATAAACGTCAATTCCCTCAGATTTGCTTCACTTTCCTTTGGACACCTTCTCTTCTGATCAACTACAATAAAAATTTACAAAGCAACAATTGGTGCAACATTTAAACAAATACGAAAAACCTATCCCATTGCGAAAAGGAGGGCATCTAGGCCCTTAGTACTCAGCATTTTCGATTAAAGGGGCGTATTGCCAACTTTTTACAACAACTCCATGCCCAAAATAATCCCTATTAGAGTCTGGAAGATTAACTACTTACGCTTTATTTACAACCCTAGTCTCTAAATAAAAAGTGGTGTCACTAGTCACCCACTTATAACAAAATATTATATCTGGAATCCTCAAACGGGTTCTATGAATTTGATTCAACCTATACACTCCATTTATAACCCTCCAAGTATTGGGGTCTACCCTACCTGGGGCCAAGTATTGGGGCCTACCCTAGATGGGATAATGTTAAAATATTGACAAAATTCAAGGCACAGTGGGTTGGGAGGAAAGGTAAACCCACACTCAGCTATAAAAATAGAGAAAGCCCGTGACCCTCAGTAAGTGGGAAAAAATCAGCGGATAAAATAGCGTGTTCTAACACAATCCAAGAGGGAATCTTAAATTCATTTCTGAATTCGTCAAGAGAATTAACAGAGCAAACTATGATGAAGAATATAAGAGAAAAGAAAGAATTCTTACATGAATTAAGGATTCATCAAGAACTGAAGAACAAAAAACGATTGCTCGAGAGAGAAAAAGAAAGCTTGAAGACACTGTAGCAAAAACACTGAGAAGATTTGGGGTAGTAAAGGTTCATGGCTTTTCCCTCTCTTTATAGGTTGCCTCGAAAACTAGAAAAGTAATGATTAAAAGGCAGCGTCGATTGAGCTGGTGGCGGCTAAAAGACATATAAGATGGATTTGATCAAAAATGATTCGTTAATGTTGTGGATAATTTCAAAAATGTCATGCGCATTATATTTCCATAGTCAAACCATATATTTTACAAGTAGGGGAAGTCGGCAACCGACCAAGCCTAAAATTATTGCCCGAGAAACTTTAAGAGCCAAATGCTCCATACTCTTGTAAAAACTTCAAGCATGAAATATTGGGGGCTTCTGTTGAGACTAAAAATTGTCCAACTACGTGGAACATTAAGATACCGACACTTCTGGTACAAAGGGAGATTAATCTTAGTCACTAAGGATGAAATACCGATCAACATCAGGAATATCGATCAACACCAGGGATACCGACCAATACCAGGGATGCCGGCCAATGACTCAGGCAAACACCAACAGTTGTATACATTAATGATTGTATAGATGTAAATGTATATGTTATAAAGTCATTCCATCCTTTGATATTCCATATATTGTACACCCCCTAGGGGCTATAAATACATTGTAAACCCTACATCCAAGGGAGAGATGAAAAGAGAGGCAATTAAACAATCCCAATGCAATATATAACAGTGGATGTTGGCTCTTCCCTTAAGTCGAACCACTATAAAAATCTCTTGTATTTTATTTCTATCTATCTGTGATCAATTAATTAGCTTGGTCTAGTTTTTTTCATCGGTAACTGTACTCTTTCCATTCCAGCAGGAGGGCCATCCAAAGTATAGGGATAATTAATGAAGTTAAAATCCTTTAACATCGTTCTGTTGATGCTGATCGACACATTAATCAGGTGATGAGGAGGAACAATATCATGGACATCATGTAAACCATAATCTCCTAAGTACTTAGTGATCAAGAATTGGGGAATAGCATTAGTAGGGATCTATGAAGTGTCCAACCTGGGGGATTATCACAGTCTAAAAGACCAGGCTCATTCCAGTACCATAATTGGCTATTACGATCATGCTTCAACAAAGTCAGACAAATAGTCCAACCCCACTTATAGCCTTCACGATGGGACGGGCTAGGTGATCATTTACATGACCTAAAGCTTCATTGTAGCCTTCCATCCACATCAGTCTCTTGATTGTTTGTGAAATTTAAAGGTTAACCTTTCAACTTTCTGTTGAAGTTTCTTCAAAACATCATCCTTCACCTTCATCTGTGTGGATTGGTCGGTAGGATATTTATCCTTAGCTTCCATCTTTGTAGAGTAGTCTACAATCGCCTAATTTTGCTTGCTGCTGGACAACCTAGTCAGCCAAGGTTTTCCCGGTCCTAGCTTCCTCAACAGTTGGTCGGCTGGTTCTTTGTTATCTGGATGATGATACATGTTTGGATTTCTTTGTGATTTTAAGCTCTTCCATCAACCTGACATTCTCATTCTCCATAAAGGACGCACCTTCATCGGTACCACTACGAGAAGAATTTCTTAAAATTTTTATCTCATTTCGATGTTTATTATTCCCTTCCTCCAAAAGCTTGGCAATCTTTCTAGATTCACTCAGTTCACGATTTAACAAGAACTCTTTCCTCCTAAATGAATAAGCATACTTTTCTAGTTTTTCTTCAAAACACCAACCTTCACTCAATGCCTTATACTTGGTTTCGTAGTTAGCATGCAGTGCCTGCAAGTCTTCAATCATCTCATAATATGCAACATTATCGGCTACAACTCGATCAAGAAGATATCTGAGATAGGTGTATGCATCCTTTTCTTGATCAGAAGAGACTTCCCAGAGAAAATTTGTTAATTCCTCATCAGTCAAATCCATGTAGCCAACTTTGAATAGCTTGTTACAGTATTTGAGTAGGTCACAGTCCGTGGAGGTAATTTGTTACATCTTGGAAATAAACTATAAAGATAAAGTAACAGTTGATCAACAATAAAAATGAGACAAAATAGTAGCAAAGTGGCACATACTTGAAGAAGAAGTTCTTTCATTGATAATTGGCAACATTACAAATACATTAGAACAAGAAAAGAAAAAAAAAGAAATGTGCAAAATACAAATACCAGAAGACGAAAAAGTCTAAACCTTCTTCTTATCCTTCTCAGATTTAGGGTTTGATATACTTAAACATGTCCTCATCTCCATATGAGACCTCCTGACCCCAGACAACCGAGCTTCTAGACGGAGTTCAAAAAATGGTTCCAAGACTCGTCCAGAACCAGGATCGGCCTTGTTGATATAACCTCATCCACCTAGCAGGACGATGATTTGGGAAAGTGCATCAATAATAAGGGCGCCTCCCGTCTACTCATAAAGCCAACACTAGGAGACGTTCAGTTAGTCAACCTCGGCCTGGGCTACTCAGTAGAGACCACACTTTCTTATTTCCTGTGCTAGGCCATGCGTTATGTCGACGACATCATACTCCACCAGACCGAGACTCCTCCAAATGACATCTACCATACAAGTAGTACAAGGTTACATCAAAGCATATCCCATGTGGGTAAAACTGTTGCAATAAGATCGTCCCCTCACGTGAGGGAATATTACATCATTATTACACACATGTGCCAGGGACATGTGCCTCCATCTTAGTAGAGCTTTAGATTCATTACGGTCTGCCTGTAAGTCTTCAATCATCTCATAATATGCAACATTATTGGCTACAACTCGATCAAGAAGATATCTCAGATAGGTATATGCATCCTTTGCTTGATCAGAAGCGACTTCCCTGAGAAAGTTTATTAATTACTCATCTGTCAAATCCAAGTGGCCAACTTTGAATAGCTTGTTACAGTGTTTGAGTAGGTCGCAGTCAGTGGAGGTAATTTGTTCCATCTTGGAAATAAACTATAAATCTAAAGTAACACTTGATCAACAATAAAATGAGACAGAATAGTAGCAAAGTGGCACGTAATTGAAGAATAAGTTATTTCATTGATAATTGGCAATATAACAAGTACCTCAGAACAAGACAAAAATAAAATAAAAGAAATGTGCAAAATACAAATACCAGAAGTCGAACAAGTCTACACCTTCTTCTTATCCTTCTCATCTTTAGGGTTTGATATACCCAAATATGTCCTTATCTCCATATGAGACCTCCTGACCCCAGACAACCAAGCTTCCGCAAGGAGTTCATAGGATTGTTACAGGACTCGTCTAGAACCAGGATCGGCCTCGTAGAGATAACCTCGGCCACCTAGCATGCCGATGATTAAGGAAAGTGCTTCAACAATAAGGGCGCCTCTCGTCTACTCATAAAATCGACACTGGGAGACGGTCAGTTAGTCAACCTCGACCTGGGCTACTCAGCAGAGACCACACTTGCCTGTTTCCTGTGTTAGGCCATGTATTATGTCGGCGACATCGTACTCGGCCAGACTGAGACTCCTCCAAATTACATCTACCATACGAGCAGTACAAGGTTCCAACATGGAAGATCCCACGTGGGCAAAATCATTGCAATAAGATCGTTCCCTTACGTGAGGGAATATTACATCATTATTACACACATGTTCCAGGGACATGTGCCTTCATCTTAGTAGAGATTTAGCTTCATTATGGTCTGCCTGCAAGTCTTAAATCATCTCATAATATGCAATATTATTGGCTACAGCTCGATCAAGAAGATATCTGAGATACGTGTATGCATCCTTTGCTTGAACAGAAGCGACTTCCCCGAGAAAGTTTGTTAATTCCTCATCTGTTAAATCTAAGTGGCCAATTTTGAATAGCTTATTATAGTGTTTGAGGAGGTCGCAGTCAGTGGAGAAAATTTGTTCCATCTTGGCAATAAACTATAATGATAAAGTAACACTTGATCAACAATAAAATGAGACAGAATAGTAGTAAAGTGGCATGTAATTGAAGAATAAGTTATTTCATTGATAATTGTCAACATTACAAGTACACAAGAACAAGACAAAAAGGAAAATAAAAGAAATGTGGAAAATACAAATACCAGAAGCTGAACAAGTCTAAACCTTCTTTTATCCTTCTCAGCTTTAAGGTTTGATATACCCAAACATGTCCTTGTCTCCATATGAGACCTCATGACTCTAGACAACCGAGCTTCGGAAAGGAGTTCACAGGATGGTTCCAAGACACGTCTAGAACCAGGATCGGTGTCACACCCCGCAAAATTCGACAGACGGTGTGGCCAGCCATCGCCGCCGAACTATGCCGGGCGTGAACTAAATAAATACCAATGTTAGCATGAGACAGATATGAGACATAAATAATCAGTCCATTAAGATAAATAATTGAATCAATTTCAAATGATCATAAACCACTAAGCGATAAAAGATCCATAACATGCTAACTCCGGATAAATCCAATCTCCCAAAAATGATTAAATAAAACCTGAATAATAAAGATCTGAATAATCCAACATAAATCCTTTAAACAACTTTGGAACCGAATGGCCCAATAAAACTCGAATGAAGTCTCATAATTAAATACGACTGGAAAAATAAAGTCTAAACTAAAACAAAGCGATAAAGTAAATCAGCTCCAGCTGCACCTCCAAATGATAACTCCGATAAATTTATGAAGCTTCTCCAATTCTAATCCTGAAAAAGATTAGTCAACGCATGGGTCAGAGCCAAAGCCCCGAGCAAGAATACACACTACTCCCCTCAAATAGGATCCTTGAATCCAGACAGTAGCATTATACGCAGTAAATATCACAATAGAATATTTTAAATTAAACGGGATAATTAAACGCGATAAATATAAACCACTAACTACCAGCAAAAATCCCCATTTATAAAGGCACACCAATATGATTTTAAATTACCAAGTCCCACGATGTTAATTTAATTAAATTAACCAACTTTTATTATCGTTCTCACTTTTTATTAAAGTGTCACACTTCCCCTTGTCAATCGTCCTCTGACCCATTTAAACTGTCGACCCCGACACATGACAAGGTTCCACACACGACACGACATAAATCGTCCTCTGACCCGTTTAAACTGTCAGCCCCAACACATTATGTCGCCACAAATTTGAATACCCGTTTTTATCTTAGGCATTAATTCTCAATTTCTCAATTTATAATCACCCCACCCTTTTAATCGATGTGAGTTCCTCAAAATACCCTTTAGTCCCATACCTAAGGGTCCCCAAGTTATCAATACGTCCTAACCTATGTATAGGAGGATTTTCTAACATAAATTTTAACTTAGTCTCGTACTTAGACTACCGTAACGACGATAAAGTAATAAAAATCAGTCCACCCTCAAGATGATAAAAACACAATAATCTACCCTAACTAGTCCCATACCTAGAAGGCGTAAATCATAAAAGGTCTACCCGCTAGTCCCATACCTAGAAGGCATCCTAAAGTATAGGGAGAGATAAATTACCCAACCACCCATCGTCACAAAGGCAATATAATAATACCAAAAGCCACACAAATAAGTATAATTAATCAACGTATAAAACTACGCATGATAGTCCAATTCAATTAAACCTTTAATTTAATTATCACCTCGTCAACAATACCCAATTAATCTCATTTAATTATTTTAAATTAAATATACCAAGTTTTCATCATATATATATCAAAATCCAAATTTTATTATCTCTACATGTATTACATGAGTTATACGCACCCAAAATCATTTAATTTAAAACTAGGGTTTTTCTACATGCAACCTACACCAATAAAACCCAAAATTACTCATAAATCCTACGTACCCAAAGGGTTATGAATATTATTCAGATTAAAAGATTTTATAAAAACAGCCCCATAATTTATATCCACTTTTCTAATTAAATTACTAATTATTTTTAAGAAAACATGTAATTAAGTGTTTAGGCGACACTTAAAACGCATAATACTAAAGGAAAAGAATAGAGTATTCATGCCTGTAAAGATCCTGTTGAAAATCTGATTAGAAATCTGGATTCCTCTCGAAAAATTAGCAAAAGAGTGCTCTTGAACAAAATTGATTAAACCCCAATAAAGCCTCCCAAAACTTGTGCCAAAAACTTGATTATGAAGAAGGTTGATGATTATGGGTGAGAGGAAAAATATTTGGAAGTGTTCTCTGGTGAAAAACTGAAGAAAAAGTGATTATGATAAGTCCCCCAGGGATTAACAAGGTTATATAGTGATTAGGAGTCCTAATCCTACACAAATTCTTCTTAAAAAAAGACTTACAGCGCACGATAACTGATGGCATCGATCGATCGATGCCCAGGCGTCGATCGATCGATCGCCTCGAAAATCTGACAGTTTTGCTTAAAAAATATAAGGGACAGATATTTCAAAAATCATATAAAATCCATTTTCTCTCCTATTTCAATTCCGCTTGAAGTTTTATTCTTCTAAAATCATAATCAACATATTTAGCTAATAAAAATTATTAAATTCAAAAAATTTATTTTTCCCAAAAATTCCAATTAATTAATTAAATAATAAATAAAAACACGGGGTGTTACATACTTCCCCACTAGCAAAGAATTTCATCCTCGAGATTAGACGAAGTATACATATCAATGCGTAAATCTCGCAAAAGAAAATAAGGCTCACATATACCTATCCGTAGAATATTTCAATTAGGCGCCCATACACCCAATTTACCCAAACGTAATCCTTAACAAAAATACAATATATAAATCCTACATATATAGGTATCTAAGAAAGTATCACGTATCGCGATATCCCGCTAGCCACGCAACCTATCCTGCTCTGACTGAACTACATAGAACCTCCCATAACTTAGATTGGTTGGTGTAGTGACCACCCCCTGCGCACTTGACGCTGCCGGTGCCGTTGGTGCTGCTGGCGCCCCCTGAACGCTAGCTGTTGCTAAGACTGGAGGCCTCAGTCCTAGCTGCCCCTGAGCTCCTTGCCCTTGTTGGCCTTGCGTACCTTGACCTTGTTGGGCTGGTTCTCCTTGGTCTTGTTGTCCCGCTCTCTTGTGACACCTTTCCCCTATATGTCCTACTTTTCCACATACAAAGCATTCACCCCTAAAAGTTTCGAAACGCCTAGTATTGGCTTCCTCCTCTCCTTGACTTTGTTGTTCCTGATTGGTCCTCTATCTTTTCCATGTTTGATCATTGCGAACTTTATTCTCACCTGCCTGTCCATTAGACTCTTGTCTCTTTCCTAACTTCTTTTGATAACTGGCCTTCTCTTGCCATAACAACATTGCGACATCCACCACCTGAGCATAAGTAGTGTATGCCGGATTCCCCAACACCATTTGCCTAATCGACCAAGACAATCCCTTAATGAAACACTCCATCTTCTTAAACTCACTGCTAACCTCCTCTGGTACAAACATATATAGGTTAGTGAATTCCTGTTCATACTCGACAATTGATTTTGAACCTTGCTCCAAATCCATAAATTCTCTCTTCTTTGCGTTCCTAATTGCATACGGAAAGTACTTACTATTGAACTTGATAAAAAACTCTGAATATCCCAACTTATCTCTCTCCTCTGATGTGGTGGCACTCTCCCACCATTGTAACGCATCCCCTGTCAGCTTAAAAGTTGCTAACATCTACTTCTGCACATCCGTGCAGTCCACCATCCTCAAATGCCTCTCCATATCTCTCCTCCACTGGTGAGCAATCATTGGGTCAGATCCCCCTCCAAAGGTGGGAGGATTGCCCTTAAAGAAACTGGTTCTCACCCTATCCCAAGTTGAGATGGGTGCACCCCGCTGCTGTGCCTCTAAAGTCACCCCTCTCTGTATCCCCATCTCCAAACCAGCTGCCGTGGCCTCACGAATGATAGCCGCTAACTCCTCGGCCTCCAAAGTAATCTGACGCCGCCTCTCCCGAGTCGCGGGGCCAGAAACCGACTCCTCTCTCCTACTCCCATTTCTCCTTGTGTTCGCCATTTGAAAAGATAGGAACAAAACAACATCAGACTCGGAATGACTAAGAGTACAAATCATCAAAATGGAATCAAAGATAAGCAACACGAAAGCTAAAATGGACTCATAACCTACGAGACCTAAGACCATGCTCTGATACAATCTTGTAACACCCCGCCCGTCCGGGGAGAGTGAACGGAGCGCTACTGTCGATAAAACTAACCAAAATCCACAATATAACAAGGTATAGAGCATCTAAATCCCATAATAGAAAATAAACCACTAATCTCATATTCAAATTAAATACAACAATTCTCTCAAAATAATTACAACAATCTAACTATCTCGAAAACAGTAAATCTCCAAATTACTCTATACATCAAAATAAATACAAGTCTTCTCATCTCTTGTATTAAAAATCCTTCCCAATAATAATCCACGCTAAAATCATCCCAATTGATCCATAGAACTCAAATCCGTGCTCACCTGCCAACTAAGAAAAAGATGGGAAAGTACACAATACGACAGGAAAGATGCTCAACAATAATATGTTAGCGATGAACAAAGCGCAACAATACGAATTCGAATATTCAAATCAAATGAAAATCACATAAGCAATTATATCACTATAATTTCCCAACAACACATTAACCGGGTCACCAAGCCTCACCAACGTACCGCGCCTATGCATTTTTAGCATATCCGAAAAAAGGAATATTGGCGGGTGCCCAACCTCCGTGCCATATTAAAATCTCATGACAACGTGCTCAAAACAACATGAACAATTTCACATGAATCAAAATAATTCCAACAATTATTTTTCCAGATTTCAATGAATTTAACAATTCAAAATATGAGTTCAATTAAACAAGAATTCAACGGAATAAAATACTCACGAGATTCGGGAGCATATTGTGTAAAACCCCATACCTCAAACTACTATAAATCTGCCCAGAAACGCAGAATAAGTCATCAAAAATCTGCTCCAAAGATCACCAAAAGCAGTCCTCAAACATCATCAAAAGTTCCTCCAAGAACAACCTCAAAACAGCTCCAAGAACACCTCTAAACACCTAAGGTTCAAAGCATAAATTAAAGGGTACTGTTTGAGTAAAAAGAGAGGAAAAGAAAATACACAATCTGAGTATTTTTTTTGCCAAAAGGTAGCTCCAAAACAATAGCCCACGATGCCTTTAAATAAGGTGAAAACAAAAGTGTAGCGCACGAAATCTGGGGTGATCGATCGATCGACCCCCAGGCATCGATCGATCGATCGTGCCTAAAAACTAGCAGTTCGGCCAAAAAATGTTAAAAGGGATAAAAATTTATAAAGTCAATATAAAATCCGTTTCAACTCCGATTTCGAAACCATTTGAAATTCTCGCCTTTAAAAATAATAACCAACAAGTTTTAGCAATAAAAATAATTTTATCTCAAAATTTATTCTTCCTCTATATTTTGAAAAATACCCCCAAAATTACGCGGATTGTTACAATCGGCCTCGTAGATATAACCTCGACCACCTAGTAGGCCGATGATTCAGGAAAGTGCTTCAACAACAAGGGCGCCTCTCGTCTACTCATAAAGTCAACACTGGGAGACGGTCAGTTAGTCAACCTCGGTATGGGCTACTCAGAAGAGACCACACTTGCCTGTTTCTTGCGTTAGGCCATGCGTTATGTCGGTGACATCGTACTCGGCCAAATCTAGACTCCTCCAAATGATATCGACTATACGAGCAGTACAAGGTTCCAACATGGAAGATCCCGTGTGGGAAAAACTGTTGCAAAAAGATCGTTCCCTCACGTGAGGGAATATTACATTATTATTACACACATGTGCCAGGGACATTTGTCTTCATCTTAGTGGGAGCCTCCCCATGCACATGCTGATTACATGCTTGGGGGGTACATTACACCCCCAGGCCCTATATATACTCTTTATCTTCTCCATGAGAAGGGATGGATCTCTCTTAATTTAAAACCTTAATAAAACTCTGTCCAATTGTATACAGAAGAGGGAGAGAGAGAGAGAGAGAGAGAGTTTTTAAGTTTTGTATCCATGGCCATTAATACCCTTATTTATTGGATTCCTCACACACTCACACAGTGGATGTAGCCCTAATTGGCTGAACCACTTTAAATTATTGTGTTCATCTTCTTATCCTCATACCTTTCTCTCATATACTCATATATATCCATCTCCATTATTGTGCTGTGATTGAGCTTAAGCTATTCATAATCTCATCTTTGTCAGGTGGTGCTGATTATAACATCATAAATTTGGCGCCGTCTATGGGAATAAAGATAGCCATCTTTTCCCTATTTTAGCTTATACTCATCAAAGTCTATAGTGGTGAACCAATCCTCCCTCTTTGTGAAGCTGTTTCGCCATTGAAGGAGATCTTGTTGAGCATTTAATCTCTCCTACTCCTACTCATAGCTCAAACATCTTACACCAATGGCAATAGATCCACCTCCTCCCCTTGAGAATCAACTGGCACCACCACATGGAATTGGTGCAAGCTCTAGTCTAGCACCGCCCCAGTCGGAGATGGATGAGGTGGAGATTGAGCTACACTCCCTCATAGCTAGCAACAACAAATGCAAAACTAATTTGGTATGTTCAGCCAGAATTTAGCGTCCAGGACTTGCGGCTCTGGAGTTGAGTTTGTGACTCCGGTAGTCAGAGAAAACATTCCTGATCAATAATCCAGGGGACCACCCCCGACACCAAAAAAGTATTTCCCTCCACAACAGAGATGGAGAGACGTTGCTGACCCCAGGCGCTTAAGCCTAGGGAGGCAAAGTCAGAACCCCCGCGGTGATAGGGTGGGGGACGACCTCTATGAGGACGATGAAGAGAGGGAATGCTGGGAAACATATCAGATTTCTAGGGGCACTGTTCATCATCCACAGTCGAACTGGGAACAAGAGCGCCGATAAAGTAGAGAGGGCAGACCAAGGCAATCAACCTTGTATAGGCTAAACAGAGGGTCTGCCTTTGATAGGCTTAGCCCCCAATAAGATCTGCGAAATAGTCTTTCCAAATCAATGAGTGTCGTCGGCTTAAGAAGAAATAAGAGGAGAGACGATTGCAGACCTCCTTAAAATCGAGAGGAGCAATGAGAGGTCATCAATATACCTAGGTGTGAAGAGAGGGTACCTTTGACCCATCCATCTAACAGGGAATGATTATCTCGGCCATACGATAGAGAAGGGGACGGGGAAATGCTATCCCAAGAAAAGCCGATATTGTAGTAAACAAGACTTGGAATGAGTTTATACAGGGGTTGGAGAATAAAATAGGGTGTATCATAAAAAGTCGTGACCCCTTGCAGAGGGGATATGCTGAAGGATCTCCATTTATGGTGAATATACTAAACTACCCAACCCCAACTAAGTTCAAACCGTCGGTAATTACTCTGAAGTATGACGGGGGCTCGAATCCGGTGCATCATGTGGAGATGTATCAGTCGGCCTCCGACATCTATTCAATATCAGATGAGATGAGATGAGATGACGAGCATTATCAAGCACATTGACAGGGGCAACCCATGTATGGTTCACCTCCATTTTTAAGAACTCTATAGGGAATTTTAAGGAGTTGGCCGATTGTTTTGTCCACAACTTCTGCTTTGGGGTAAAACCTCCGAAGTAGACGACCCACCTGTTGTACATCAAATAGGGGAAGGACGAGACTATGAGGGAATATATAGCCCATTTTAATAAGGAGAAGCTAGAAGTCGAAGATTATGAAGAAAGTATCGCAATGACAACCCTTATGGGAGGTCTTCAGAAAGGAAAGCTATTTTGGAAGCTGGCCAAGGACCGTCAAAAGTCCATGGCTTAACTTCTGGATACTGTCGGGAGAGTCATGAATGTAGAGGATGCGATGGCCACCAAAGAAGATGAAAAAAAAGATCCCATAATGATGGAAAGGGTCAGATGTCCAAGGGGAAGGATAGTAAGAAAAGGCCGATAGACGATAGGTTTACGGATTATACGCCTCTAACAGTTAGTTGTCAGCACATTTGAGTGAGATAAAAAATGATCGGTCTCTTAGATGGCAAAAAAAGTTGAAGATAGCTCCTCACAAGAGACATAGAAATCTTTAGTGCGAATTTAACCAAGATCATCGGCACATCACTGATAAATGCTTCACCCTTAAAGATGAGATAGAAAAAATGTTGGAATCTAGTAAGTTGAGGAAATATGTTGATCAGAGCGGTTCAGACTGAGGCTAAGATAACTAAAGTAGAGACGAACCCAGGAAGAGGAGAAATGGTAGATGTTTAGAGGACTCTCTAAATAAGCAGGATGACCCTTCGAACGATGATAGTGATAATCTGAATCTCCCACCAATGGGCGATAACATCCGAGTGAATAGGCTAAACATGATTTCGTTTGGTATGGGCTTGATTTGTGGAGGCCTAGCAGGAGGGCCAACCAAAAGGTGCACGTGGCCGAGGCAAAGGCATCAACTAAGGCTGAGGTTGTAAACTCAGCCTCTATTGATGTTAAGCCCGAGAAAAAGAAGAAAGTGTATATGGAAACCCTTATAGTTGGCATTTCAAGAATAGATTTCAAGGGTATCCTTGCTCCCCAAGATGACCCGCTCGTTATTACCACCAGAGTACATGGGTGTGAGGTATCGAGAATCTTGGTTATTGGAGGAAGCTCTGCAGACGTCATATTCTGACCGTGCTTCAAAGGCTTAGGACTTAGTCGGGCCAGGCTCGTCCCATACCACCATCCCCTGATAGGATTCAATGGAGAAAAGGTTCACCCTATTGGGATATATGAAATAGGCGTCAGAATGGGAGACAAGTGGCCGAAGAAGCTGACCAAGAAGATCAACTTTTTTGTGATGGATGAGAACATATTCTTGGCTTACAACCTCATATTGGGATGGGTAGCTCTCAAAGAGTTTGAGGTCGTGCCTTCAAGGGTTCACCAAATAATAAAATTACAGACTCCATATGGGGTAGGGGAAGTTCAAGGTGACCAAACATCAGCACGTGAATGCTACTTTAACTTGGATGAGGAAAGAGAGGCACACAATAAAGCAACAACCACATACAACATTGACACCCTTGATCCTAGAGACGAGACAAAAATTAAGAAATGGGAGGCCGCGAAAGAGGTAGAATCCATCGTCCTCAATCAGCACGAGCCAAAAAAAATCGTCCAAGTGGGCAAATCCCTAAAATAAGGGGTCAAGGATGAGCTTATCGAATTTATGAGGAAGAGACAAAGCATCTTCACATGGAGTCACGAATACATGCCTGGGATTGACCCAAAAGTAATGTCCCACAAGTTGAATATCGCTGATGGTGCCAAGCCAATCAAATAGAGAAGGAAAATTTACTCAAGTGAGAAGTATGAGGTCATTAGATACGTGGTTAAAAAGCTTAAGTTCATCAGAGAGGTGATATGCTCTGAATAGTTTTCAAATGCTGTCATAGTACCTAAAGCCAATGGTAATTGGAGAATGTGCATGGACTTCACTGATTTGAAAAAATCTTATCTTAAAGATAACTTCCCTCGTACTGATCAAATGGTAGATGCCACAGTTGGGCATGAATTAATGAGTTTTTTGGATGCCTACTCGGGCTATAATAAAATCTTTATGGACTCGACTCATAAAGAGAAGACACCCATTATTACCAATAAAGGGACCTACTGCTACAAGGTCATACCCTTTGGTCTGAAGAATGTCGGGGCCACCTATCAGCGTCTAGTAAATAAGATGTTTGAAGATCAGATAGGGAAGACGATTGAGGTATATGTCGATGATATGCTTATGAAGAGTTTGAAGGCCAACACATATGTATCCGACCTTGAAAGAACATTCAACATAATGGACGAGTACAGAATGAAGCTCAATCTGGTGAAGTGCGTGTTCAGTGTGGGAGATGGTAAGTTTCTGGGATTCATTATAAATAAGAGGATAATAGAGTAAAACCCTGAGAAGATCAAAGCCTTGATATAAATACAGACCCCAAAGACCATCAAGGACGTTCCGAGGCTCACTGGATGAGTGGCTGCTCTAAACAGGCTCACTGATAAATGTTTGCCATTATTTAAAGTTCTTGGAAAAGCTTTCGAGTAGGATGAGGAATGAGAGAGCACCTTTATGGAGCTAAAGTCTTATCTCAAATCTTCACTTTTACTGTCTCGTCCTGCCCAGTGAGAGAAATTTTATTTATACTTGGTCGTGTTTGAGTCGGCTATTAGCGCGACAATAGTACGAGATGATGAGGGTGTGCAAAAATCAGTGTATTTTAACACCAAGGCCCTCCAAGGGGCTGAGTAGAGGTATTCGAAAATGGAAAAAATGGCCTATGCCCTAATCCATGCTTCAAGAAATATGAGGCCATACTTCAAAGCCCACACTATGGTCATCTTGACAGATTCACCCCTCGGATAGGTCATCCATAAACTCGAGAAATTGGGTAGGTTGATGTCCTGGGCCATTGAGCTGGGAGAATACGACATATTCTATCAACCAAAAGTGGCAATCAAGGGGCAGACCTTAGCAGACTTTGTAGAAGAGTACACCTGGTCTGAAGCCGATAGTGAAGAAGCAGACAGTCTTGAAAGATCGATCAAAACCAGTACCGAACTAATAGAGGCTGAGACAAGCACGAAGAGACCTCTTACAAACGAAACTGATAAGTTTTTACGCAAAAATGGTGTTATTGAATAGGGGCCATTTTCAGAAGGGGCGGTGTGGAACTTTTTCGTTGATGGTTCATCCTGAAAAAATGGGAGTGGAGCCGACCTGATTATGTCGGCCCCAGAAGAAATAGATATAGAGTAAGTGTTGAGGTTCAGTTTTAAAGATTTTAATAATAAGTCAGAGTATGGGACCCTCATAGCCGGAATCTCCCTTTCCAGATCTCTCAACGTCGGCCAACTCTTAGTCCATAACGACTCTCAGCTTGTAGTTAATCAGGTCCTGGCGATTTATGAAACCAAAGACGATAGAAAGGCAAAAGTACCTAGAAAATGTGAGGAAGATATAAAGGAATTTAGTGAAATCAAAGTCAAAAGGGTGTCTCGGCTGGATAATAGTCGAGCCGACGCTCTTGCAAGGCTAGCCTCGACCACACGAACAAAGACTAGGAGGTTAATGCCAGTTGAAATCCTTCCTCGGTCGACCATAGAAGTGGATGACAAGAACCTGAATTTTTGCTTCAATTTAAACCTAGGACCTTCTTGGATGTAACCCCTTATTCAGTATATCAGAGAAGGTAGTTTGTCGGAGTCTAAGGCCGAAATAAGGAAGTTGAGATATAAAGTCGCTAATTTCTCTATCTTAGGGGACGTGTTACATAAGAAGGGGTTTCTTTTACCTCTGCTCAGATGTGTCCACCCAGCCAAAGTAGATTCTATTTTGAAGGATGTACACGAAGGTTCTTTCTCAATCCATGTTGGGGGAAAATCATGGCAAAGAGGATAATCACTTAAGGGTATTGGTGGCCGACCCTGGCCAAGGATTCAGTCGAGTACGTAAATAAGTGCGATAAGTGCCAGCGTTTTACTACCATACCTTATCAACCACATCAACCTCTGATGTCTATCACCTCATCATGGCCATTTGCAGTGTGGGGTATCGATTTGGTTGGACTTATGCCAAAGGCCATGGGCAACTATAAATATTTGATTGTGGCGATAGACTACTTTTTAAAGTGGGTAGAGGCCAAGGCTATGATCAATATCATAGAAAATAAGACCTTACATTTCATGTGGAAAAACATCATTTGCAGATAGGCTTTCCTAATACACTCATCTTAGACAATGGTATTCAGTTCAAGAACATCTCCCTAGAAAAATATTGTAAAAGGGTCGGTATCAAGCAATTCTTCTCAACACCAGGCCGACCTCAGGCCAATGGTCAGACTTAAGTAACCAATAGAACTATTCTTGATGGACTCAAGAAAAAGTTAGAAGATGCTAAGGGGATATGGATTGAAGAGGTGCATGATGTATTATGGGCTTACCAGACAATTGTGAAAATGTCGATAGGGGAGACCCCGTTCATGTTAGCTTATGGTTAAGAAGTTGTGGTGCCTATAGAGATTGGTATCCCCACTCACAGAGTTCAGATGTATGACCCTGAAGGAAATATGGAAGAGAGAAGACTTGACTTGGATATGATTGAAGAGAGGGGATAAGATGCAAGATTAGGCAAGCAGCCTACCAGCAGAGGATGACTAAGTTCTACAATAAGAGGGTCAAATCAAGACCGATAGTTGTGGGAGATTTAGTTCTAAAAAGGATGTGGCAAAAACCTAACGAGCTCTATGAAAACTGGCATGGTCCTTACAAAGTTATTGATGAAGTCGTCCTAGGGACATATCGATTAGAAAATCTAAAGGGAGAACCCTTCTCCAATCCCTGGAACGCCGACCATTTAAGAAGATACTACTAATGAAAGATCTTGGAGATTATCTTGCATGTTTTTCTTTTTCCATTGTATGGTATAGTCTATCAATAAAAATTATCCTGCATGTGTTCCCCCATATCTTGTTTATAGCAATTAAATTATATGGTCCAAATGTCCTCAAGCTATAAAACATCATTCGTGTGGAAATATCAATAAACCAAACTTGGTGAAATGATTACCTGGAGGGGCCGACCCCATCCATGGATTTTCAATAACACTAATAGGGGTCAATTATATTATAAAAATATCATTAATTTGGTGAATATGAGATGAAACACCATTAGTTTGGCAATCTCAGACCATAAACATCATTCACGTGGTGAAAAAACCTCTCTCGATCGAGATGATAGTACATGGACGAGAAGATGGTCAACCATGTACTCTTAAAATGACAAGAGGGGGTATGGGATAACACCATAATTTGGTGAGTCCAAATTCAAAATCATTTGGGTGTGGTTCATTATTAAAACATCATTAATTTGGTGAATATGAGATGAAACACCATTAGTTTGGTGTCTCATACCTTAAACATCATTAACTTGGTGGAAAAACCTCTCTCGACCGAGATGACAGTGCATGGACGAGACGATGCATCACCATGCACTCTCAAAACGATGAGAGGGGTGGCATAAGACCATAATTTGATAAGTTCAAATTCAAAATCACTTGCTGGTTATCCTTATCTTGCCTCATAAACGAGATGAGATTTCAAACATTATGAAATTTGATGTTGAAATTACTACCAACACAAAGCATATAGTAGAGGAAACAGATAGAGGAAGAAAGAAAATATTTATATTCCAAAGAAAAATCAAAACAAAAGAAAAGTGCTCATGTGTTACATCAGATAAAGGGCAAAAGGTCACAGATGAAGCCCTGATAAAAATGAAAAGCTTTAAGAGAAGTTTAGTTCACTAATCCTCTAGTGTAGCATCGACATCTCCAGGGGTCGAACCATCAGCAGGAGGAACCTTGGCCCCATTAATAACCTTGGTCTTTTCAGCATTGGCATCAAACTCGGCTGTATCCTCCTGATCTCTTTGAGTGTCAAGGTCGACCTCAACACCTCCCAGGCATTTTAACGTCAGCGAAAGATGTCTCAAGAATAGGTTCACTGAAGTCGAGACCCATAGATTCCCGAGAGGTCAAGCTCCCAGTCTTAGCTTGACTCAAAATGGCCCATCGATAAGAAATTCTTATGCTATGTCCCTCTCCAAGTACTCAAAGGCATGGTCATTGTATTCATTAGACTCCTTGTAGCCATCTACAACAGTCTGGATTGCAATATCGATCTCAATTTTCTTGTCATTAGAGAGATTCTTCAGGGTTTTAGCATGTTCTGCCTTGAGGTTGGTTAGCTCGTCTTGAGACTGCTTTAAATCCTTTTGGGAATCCTCAAGCTATTTCCTCATATTTTGCTTAGTGGTCTTGGCCTCTATCCCATTTTGGATCAAAGGAAGCTTCTTGTTAATCCAATCCCCTAGCCGATAAAGGGATACAAGACCCTATAACCAAAGAGAAGTTAATCAGTATTTCAAGGGAAGTACGAGACTATACTTGATAATTTTGAACTGAACTTTAGCAACCTGAACGGTCTGGTGAATGGAGAACTCAATAAGAAGGTATATGTCCATGGCTTACAAAAAGCACTTGTTAGCATTGGATTTTAAAGAGCCAACACTATCACAAGCCTTCCTGGGATTACCGATGACGCTCTCATCGTCTAGTTTTAGCTGTGATAGATGAGCTGCAAGAACCTCGTATGTGGAGATGGGGATGGCTCGATCAGATCGACTTTATTTTTGGAGACGAGAAGAGGTTATTTCTTCCTCTCAGGCTTTCCTCTTCTTTATGGAATCAGTAGTTCAGCCAGGGCCACTAGCAGTGGTCTTGGTGGTGGCCCTGATGGCAACAGTATCAGAGGGGTTGGTTCCCTTTCCATGTTTGCTGATAAGTTTACTCAAATTCTTGGCCACCATCTCCCAAAGATAATATGACACATTTTCTAGACGGTCTGCAAAAAGAATACGAGGTTAGGATTAAAAAATTGAAAACATACGACATATCAGTTCAATAAGAGAAGTCACTAACGTAGTTCGGTTAAGGGGTAAACCTTTAAACCTGTCTGAGATAGGTAATAAGGGGTCATCAACTATTCAAATTTCATGAGACGACCTTGGTCGCCTTAATCCCTAAGTTTCTCAACTTTTTTAACAGCATCAGGGTTCAATCCCGGATCAAGCTTGGCCAACACAGAGATGTTGTCCCACCTCTAAGGGACCCTAGGCTCAGAGGTACCACAAAATTTATTGGGACCAAATTTCTGAGCTCCCAAAATAAAGAAATAGTGGGGTTTCCAGTCATGGATAGAAGTCTGGGTGGCTAACAAGACCTTCTTGGAAGACTTCCTCGCTATGAGATGACAGTAGTCAGGTTGAGTTTTGGGGGACAAAAGGGTATAATAAGCCATAAAGCTATTAACTGGAAGGTAAATTTGATGAACTATCTTCCAGAGAGAGATAAAGCCGAGAATAAATCTCTAGGCATTGGGAGAAATCTGGGATAGGGTAACTCTTAAGCGGGCTAAAATTACGCGTATGACGGGGTGAATAGGTAGTTGAAAGCTGACCTTAAACATCTGTTTATATACACATAACTCGCCCTCCCGGTCGTGAAAGGCTCTCTCATCTGCATATGGTTTTCTCATAGAAATGGAGGGCCCAATGCAATATAAGTGTCTCTAAGTAAACAAATTAACCTCAATGACCGAACTCTTGTATGACTAAGATATGTATAGGTCAAGATCACCCTCTTCATTATCATTGTCTGACTCTTCAGCCTGAGGTTAATTTGTATCACCACTTGGAAAGTGTTGCATAAACTCGTCCCTCATAACAACCGATAGAGGAATGGCATCAAGTGGGGGAGGGAAGACAACATTGGGCTCAATCTCAATGGATGCGTCAAACTGATTTGATGACTCGGCCCTCGGAGAAGACAAGGCATGAGAACATATCTCATCTACCTCAGACCCATTATCATGGTATGAGGAATGGACGATAGACTCGTAAGAGGGGTCAGCACTATCAAATGGTTCAAAGATGGACATACTTTCATTTTCAGAAAAAACTGACTCAGGTATGGGATCACTTGGTTCGACAGTTAAAGGGAGGACGACAACTAATGAGGGTGGAAATATAGGTCGGAGGGGGAAGGCCTTGACCTTTCTTCTCTCGGCTTCCTCAAGCTCAATCTTCCTAATCTCTTGAAAATAGCTCTCTCGGAGGCTTAGAAATTCCTCAGCTAGTTTGTACAAATGCCTTAACATGAACAAGATGAGCCTACTCTTGGCTAAATTACCAAGGGGGACAAATAGGTTAAAAGGTTGAAATTTATTAACCTAAAGATCAAAGGCCAGTCTCAATCGTTCCTAATGAAGAACAACCAAGAACATACCAAAAACCCAGTTGGAGAAGGTGACCAGAGGTCACTTGAAATCTCCCAAGTATTGATTAAACACCCAAACCCACTAAAAACCACCTTTACGACTACCACTAAGTTAATAGACGCGAAATAAGGGGAAATTCAGACCCTAAAAGCTATCCCCGAACCTCGTCGAAGAAGTTAAAAGCCACAAAAAATGCAAAAATAAGAAATAAGAACTGATAACAGAAGAAAAGTTGCAGAAAAAGGAAGACGAGTCGCTGAAAGAGAAGAAGACCTGAAAGAACTTAGAAAATGGAATTGTTAAACGTTTAAGGGATGGATATGGCGGTTTATAGAAGAATGTGAAGCAAGAATGTGTTTTTGCAAGTGAGGAAAGAGAAGGAGGTAAAGATTTTGTGGTTTAAATATCTCCAAATGATTAAGCACACTTCCCCAAGCTCACCATTACCTAGGGTACAAAGCCTAAAGCGCTCAGTCGACAGATGGCAGATGCTAACCAATCAGAACTGAGACATGTGTCGCTCTCGTGACCTCTTCAAAAGACTCAGTCAACTCGTATCCTCCAGTCACTGTGACACCCACCTAATAAAATACCGGGTGGCCAGCCCGTGATCAAAATAAAACATTACCTCATATGGCTCATTCTTAGCATCACTGTTGAAATTTTTTTACAGTTACTAACCATCTAGTAATTTAATTAGACTGGTGCTAAATTTTATCTTTCATTAATTAACAACATGCGAAAGATAAATAATAACAAAACCATCAACACAGTTGATAACGGAATCCAACACGAATGAATAATCATAAATAAAGATAACCGAATTAACTATCAGTTCAACAATAAAATACAATAATCCCTGAACCAATAACCTAGATACATAAAGTCCAATAAATAAACTAAATACAAAATCTGAGGGCGAGATGCCCAAATGAGTACTGAAGAAAAGTTCCTACAAAATCTGAGGGCGAGATGCCCAAATGAGTACTGAACGAAGCGTCTATAACAAGGTCCTGTAACTTTCACATGAGCTGTAACTGCGCATTCCTGGATAGAATCCCCAAACTGGGCGTCCCAGTGGCTGGACACCTAAAATGTTTTGGAAAATATTTTGACACGGGTCAGAGCCCAAGTAAAACATTTTGAAAATATTTAGCAAGTAGTTAAATTTGCAATAATTAAATATGCATGCACACTTTTCATATTTAAGCTAGTGTCTCACTCTCTTGAGACATAACTCACCCCTCATTTAATTTTCACACTTAACGCTTGCCTTCTGCCTTTTCTAGTTAAACTGCCCCACCTAACTAGCTAGAACATGTCTCTTTCCATACACTAACTCATTGTACCCACTCGTATTACCCATACAATATGTTACCGAATTTCCACGTCTTTTATCCCATTATAAATTTCTTTGTATGTGCTTATTTCTCCCCATAATATAGTTATTTTTAATGTCACCATCTTTCTCTTCTACTAAACCCACGCAGTAGAATAAAATCACACGTATACATATATCACCCTGTTATATATATATATATATATATATATATATATATATATACTAATACTGCACCCCTAAGCTGAGTTGCGGTGCGAGTATACTAGGCTATAATGTCCTGCTACAACATTTGTGAAACACACATAGTAAAATAAGTCATAAGTATATATATTTATCACACTAATTATATATATACAATACAACACCCCTAGGCTGAAACCTACGGTGCATGCATACTTTGCTATCAAGTCCCGGTAAATCATGCATTGTGTAAAGGACTACAGATTTCGAATCACTCTGGAATCGTATCAATACAATTCACACATATTGGAGGCGAACATAGTTCACATACCCATGGTACACGCACATACCTACGCTCCCATAGTCAGCGAACTTATCAACTCACAAATTAGTCTTTTACAGTCCTATGTTATTGAGGTACCAAATCTAAATCCTCCCGAAGGCACACAAGACAAGATTGTCCTCTTCCTACGACCCCCCGTGATAGCAAGTATGGTAGGTATGTCATACACATAATAAATCATACAAATCATTATAGCTATACACACAACCTATATCATATATTACATATATAGCATATATATGTCTCGAATATCCTACGTATTATTTAATTTCAATTATACGTCTCATCGTATATTCCCGAGTATCCCTCACTACTCGAAGTGTGCCAATTTTCCTTTACAATGTTGCAGTAGGTAATTCACTCATATCCTACTGATCTAAGTCATAGGTTCGCTCATCCCCCGAATTCGTTACTGTCATAACAATTATATTCAACACAAATAAATAAGAAAATCGCAATCACCAAAGGAAATGAAGAAGATGATAAGTGACAATCACATAACACAGTATGTACGTGGTTCAGCAAGAATGCCTTCGTCCACGGTGGTGCAGTTAGTATTATTTCTATATACTCCAGGGAGTGTTTACAGAGAATACAAATCGTACCTTTTTCCCCAGGCTTAGGGTTTATTATATATATGTTTATTCTCGGGGAGTGGGGGTGTTGGACTCCCCCATGCCCAAATTTTACTCCTAGAACATCTCACTCCGAGATTTTAGGAATTGACTAAGTCATAACTGAATTTAGTTGAGATATGAAGAGCCAGACTTTGGGCCATTTTTATTAGGCTACTCGTCTGGGCCTATGATGGCAAATCCGGGTACCCACAATTGCCCCTAAAGTTGTTGGGCCACAATTTGGGCTCAATAAATTTAAATGATTTGTCATAATGGCTCCTTTGTAAATTGTGTAACTTTTTCCAATGTTGAAAACTGATTTAAGCGACAGCTTACTTCGTGTCCCGTGCACGATGATTGGAAGCATCTAAAAGTCATTTGGAGCAACAGTCCATAGTTGTCAGTTCAAACTTCTTTTAGTTTTCTCATCTTTCTCAGGCTTCTGCTGTTGCGCACTCCTTTTCAGGTCTTTGTTTACCTTGATTTCAATCTTCTTCATCATCTGGGCCTGTGATCTTGCGTCATTCCAACCAAACCTTCATCTCATAAGTCTCCTTTGCTCTCTCTCTCTCTCTCTCTATCTATCTCTCTCTCTATGTTTTCTCTTCTGTTAAGATTTCTTCAAATTCGCAATTAGGGTTTACAAATGGCGAAGATAGGCAATAGGACTGTGTCTAAGTTTAGAGAGTTCTATAATATCCCAGACTGGGTAGACATTGAGTGCGCCCCTCTCCCTAAAAATGTAAGAGAGATAGAGGGCGCTCATTGGATTCGTGTTCTCTTGCTGTACCAAGGAGGTCTCACTTTCCCTCCGAGTAATTTGTTTTTACATTTATTCGGTTATTTCAATATCGTCCCTGCGCAGTGCTCGCCAAATGTTTGGAAGATAGTTAATGGTGTCCATAGGATAAACCAACTTTATGGCACTAATCTAGGGCTTGCTGAAATATGCTTCTGCTATTCTTTCTCGCGAACGAGCTCTGGTCTTCTTTACCTCAAGGCCAGGAGTCCTGATAGGGTATTGGTAGTAAATCTACCTGATTCCCACAAGGACTATTGGAAAGAGGGTTTTCTTGCTAGAAATTGGCAGTTCCCTCCCCATACCGAGGGGTTGAGGTATGACAAGTTCATAGTCCCCTTTTATGGGGAGGAGTTCATAGGTAGGATCAATTTCTATTTTTCTCTTTCGGTCTTCTTGTTAATGTATGATTTCTATGATATTCTTCACTCTTCTTTTCAGTGAGGACAAATAATTTGGAACCTATTCTTAGTGAGGTTCGAGCTGCTGAGCTGATCAAGGCTTGGAACATCAAAGAGCCTTTAGATGAAGGTGAACATCCTCCGTCGGTCGCTTTTCTCCTGGAGTACAAGACACTGGGTCTAGTTTCATTGCGCGGCCTGTAGACAACATTCATGTCTTAGATATTACTGAAGAAGTTGCTATTTACCCCATCTAGTTGGACGAGGAAGAGAGCAGTTCTGAAAGTGATATTAGAGGAGGTGCTGAAGGTGGTTCTGGTAAGGCGAGATCTAGTAGTGAAAGTTCTTCTAGCTCAGAAGAGGTGTTTGAGGCTCAAGAGTCTTCAAGTATATCCCGCAGTTCCAGCGAGGAAATAGCTCCTTCCAGAAGAAATTTGATCAGGGATGAGGATGATGAGGATGATGTGCTTCTTGGTCAGCGGTCGAAGAAGCAGAAGTCTGTCGGTGGGGATATCGTCACTGGTTCTCAGTCTGATGCTCATGAGCAGGAGAAGAAGAGAAAAGAAGAAGAACAGTTGAGAGAGAAAGAGATAAAGAAAGAAGAGGAGAGGAAGAAGGCCGAAGAGAAAAAGAGGGCGGAGGAGAGGAAGAGAGCTGAGAGGGAGAAGGAGAGAGAGGAGGATAGTGTAAGCGAGGATGAAGGCTGGGTAAGCCTTAGTACTCGTGTCTGCATTGACCGAGGGGGCCTCGGTTGCCACCTCTCCCCAACTGGCTCATGCGCTGCTCGAGAGAGTAGTTCTACCTACTGATCGTCAAAGGGCAATAGGTTTGACCAGTTAGCCCTGCAAGTGAGTTAGAGGCTAGCCTTGGTAAGTCTATTTTTTTTCTTTAACACTTGTAATACTATGTTTGCTCTTTCTTCTAATGCTTTCTTTTTATTTACAGTTCTTGACTGAATTCACTGTTCTCTACCATACTCACGACGAGCTGGTGGGTAGGAATGCAGATTTGGAGAAGTAGAACACTGAGCTGGGGGGTAAAGGCATCGAGATGGAGGCCACTCTGAAGACCGCCAGTGAGGCCAAAAAATCCTCTGATCTCTCCCTTGCTGAAGCCAGTAGAGCAAGGGAGGCAGCAATCAGGGAACTAAATGAGTTGAGGCAGTCCTACGATCTGGTCTGAACAAGCAAGTTGGCCATGGTCGAGGGAAATAAAGTGCTGGGGGAGAAGCTGAAGAAGATGGAGTCCGAGGCAGCCACTATCAAGGAAGGTTCATATAATTCTAGGTGGGCTGTCGCATATGAGGACGCTGAGGTTCAAATAGGCTACATCAGCCGTCTGAACTTCAAGAAGGGCTGGAACAAGGCTCTTCTGGATGTCGGGGTGGATGTCGATTCTCCCTTGTTCGATGAGCATGATCCAGGCCCAAAGCCTGTTATAGACGAAGCCCCTGCCCCAAACACTAAAGGTATTGCTCCTGCCTTCCAGACTGTTCCCGTTGGTGCTCCTCCTGCTCAGGGGATAGTAGTTATTCCTTCTGAGGGAGATGCTCCTACTGCTACTGATAAGGGAAAGCATTCGGCTTCCTCCGAATAAACTGAGGTTGCTAGTTAGACTGCTCCTATGACTTCTCTGTACTTTTTTTAAACGAACCGATGTAATTGTACTGTTTTATTTTAATGAGATGAAAGTTCCTTCTTTTCTGGTTATTGATTCTTTTGCTTTTTTTACTGCTTGTATGTCTTGTAGTTGATGGATGTAGACGAGTATATACCTGCCACTTCTCAGCTTGGAAGGATCCTTGGACCTAATGTGAGCAACCAAGTTCTTCAGGACTTTATTAGGATTTGCAAGTCTCTCAGGTCGAGAAATAAGAGCTTTAAGGACCAGTCTGTGCTCGTCGCCAAACCGAAGGACAAACTTCAAGATATGGAAGAAGTTGGTGCCTCAGTTCAGGAAGAAGTAAACACTCTGATAGATAGACTTTTGGATGCCTATGAGATCAACCAGGTTGGGGAAATTCTTCAACGGGAGAATGAGGCCCTGAGGAGGGAGGTGTCGCGACTCAAGGAACACGCGTCGAGCATCGCCCCTCGTATACTACGAGGTTCCTCTTCATTGACTATTTCGTGAGCTGGCATAGAGCCAAGCTGTGCTCCTCCAGCCTTGATAGGTTCTACCTCATCAGGAACTCCACGAGCTGGTCCAAACGTAGGCGATCCATCTAGGGAAATGGACGAGCTTCGAGAAGATGTCCGTTGAGCATACGTGATTATTACTGGGCTTCAAAAGGATGTCACACGACTGAGACATCTATTCAAGAAAGGACCGCGACGAGTGTGGGTTGGTGGTTACCACCAAGATTGGGAAGATGCTCTGATGAGGCTGATAGAGTTTGAAGAGCTCGCCTTTATTAGGGTATGGTTGAGTGCCCTTAGGGAGCTACAAGTTTCGAGGAATTCAATACTCTGGTACCGTCACAAGATCTCCTCTTCAACTTTAAGGCCTAACCCTTTCTGGAGGGACGATCAATGGATCCCTATAGATGCTATCCCCAGACAACTATTAGAGCCAAACACGAATGAGGTCGATGAGGAATTATCTCTTCATCCGGATGATGGCCGAAGAACACAAGTGGCTGATTATCTTGTTCAGAGGCCTGAGCCTCATTAAGATTTTACCAGATGTACCTCTTTGTAACTGTGATGAAGTAATGAGGCTGAGGCCTCTGAACAAATGAGAGGTACATCTGGTAAAATCTGGGTGATCTCGTTGTAACTGTGATGAAGTAATATAATATCTATGTTTTAGGTGATCTCGTCGACTAAACATGTGTTCTATATTTTTTACATTAATTATCTTGGGCCCCTTGCGGCCGACTAGATTAGCAGGGTTGTATTGTTGAGTAAGTGTCCTCCCAGTCCAGTATGCTTATAAGATACCATTTTCCCTCACTTTACCTTTTAGGTTGTGTTGTCACACTCCCTTAGGTCTAAGTGTGGTAATGGTGAGGACACACCTGGCATTGGATGTTCTATCCGAGCAGGCTTTTTTATCCAAATATAGTTTGGTGACCAATTCGTTTTTGGTCTAATTGCCTAAGGATCCCCTGTAGGGCTTCATATATTGTCGGGGCAATGCTATGAGGTTGTTCGTGTTTCATAACGAATACCTGAGGAGGGTGATACCCTGCTTTTATGCTTTGAGTAAGGTGCCTGTTACATGGAAAGGGTGTGCAAGTTATAAAGTTATCAATACAGAATTAACACTTTATAGAATGCCACTGCCAAACATCTTCATTAATTCAAAAGTAAATAAAAAATGAGTTGCCAATTCCAAAAATTTGATAAGAGAGCCAAGAAAAAAGAAAAACTAGAAATATAATTTCTTTAGGTTGGCCGCATTCTATGCTCGGGGTATCTCTCTGCCCTCCAGTGTTTCTAAGTGATAGGCTCCTTGTATATAATCTCTTGTTATCTTGAATGGACCCTCCCAATTTGGACCCAGCTTGCCATCTGATGGTTTTACCGTGCTGCCAAGGACTTTCCTTAGGATGTAGTCCCTAACCTGGAATGCCATCGAATTGACCTTCTTGTTATATTGTTTCACGAGTTGTTATTGATAGCTCGCTAGCCTTACTAGGGCTAGTTCTCTGCATTCGTCAGCTAGGTCAAGTTCAGCGAGTAATGTTGCATCGTTCTGGCCTTGGTCAACAAGGGTGGTTCTCATCGTTGGTAGACCAGCTTCCAAGGGGATAATTGCTTCCATTCCATACGTTAGTGAGAATGGGGTTTCCCCAGTTGCTCCCCGTGGGGTAGTGTGGTAAGCCCACAAAATATGCGGAAACTCACTCACCCATTCACCTTTGGCTCGCTCTAGTTGTTTCTTCAGCCCATCGATCACTGTTTTGTTGGAAGCCTCGGCTTGGTCGTTGCTCTGGGGGTATGCCACCGAGCTAAAATAGTGCCTGATCCCGTGTTAATTACAGAAGTTCTGGAAAGGGCCACTCTCGAACTATGTTTCGTTATCAGTGATGATGGTTCTGGGGATTCTAAAATGGGTAATTATGTTTTTCCATATGAATCTCATCATATCTGTATCTCGGATGTTTGCCAGTGGCTCTGCCTCGATCCATTTGGTGAAGTAATCTATAGCGACCAAAAGATACTTGCTGTTGCCAGCGGCAGTAGGAAGGGGGCCTACGATGTCCATCCCCCATTGGGTGAAAGGCCATGGGCTGGTGAGTGATTTTAGGTCACTGGTAGGTTGGTGAACCATAGGAGCATGTAGTTGACATTTTTTGCATTTGCGAGCGTATATTGCCTAATCTTTTTGCATATATGGCCACCAGTACCCTTCCTTTATTGCTCGAAAAGCTATTGACCTTCCTCCAATATGGCTTCCACAAATTCCTTCGTGAAGATCGTGTAGAATTTTCTCGACGTCCTTCGAGTGAACATATTGAAGATAAGGGCCGGTGAATGATCTCTTGTACAGTTTTCCCTCTGGAGATAAGTGAAAGCAAGCAACTTTAACTCTTATCTGATAAGCAGCCTTCTTATCGTTAGAAAGTGTGCCATCTTTCAAATAGTCCCTCAGAGGGTCCATCCAACTGGGTGCTGACTCGATCTGTATCATGTGTTCTAGGTTTGGTGGCTCATCACTCTGGTTGATGCTCGGATGGGCGAGGAAGTCGATGGGGATCATCCTCTTTAAGTCAGAATCGATTGCTGAACTTAGGGCTGCCAGGGCGTCGGCATGGCTTTTCTATCCTCTGAGAAATTATTGGACATTGACTTTCTCAAAGCTGGACATTAGCTCCTTTGCCATGGCAAGGTGGGCTGCCATTCTTTCATCTCTTGCGTTGAAGTCCCCACTTATCTAATTGGAGACTAATTGTGAGTTACCGAACACCTGTAGTTACTTTTCCCCCAGTGCATGTGCCTTCTTCAGGTCGGCTATCAAAGCTTTGTATTCTACCTCGTTGTTAGAGGCTTTAAATCCAAGCCTGATCCTGTACTCGAGGATTGTGTCCTATGGAGTGACGAGTATAATGCCTACTCCTGCCCCCTTTGAGTTGGAGGCTCCATCGACAAACAGTCGCCAAACCCCTACTGATGGGTGTTTTTCCATTTGCTTCATGGGTTGAAGTTGGCCATAAGGCTGTTCGCCAGTGAATTCTGCGATGAAATCTGTGAGAACCTACCCTTTGATTGCATTCCTAGGATGATATTGGATATCAAATCGTCCGAGCTTGACTGACCACTTGGATAGTCTGCCAGACAGATCCGCTTTCCGCAGGACTGCTTTAAGGGGGTGTGATGTAAGGACAGTGATAATGTGATCCTCAAAGTAGTATTTCAACTTCCTCGAAGCTATTACTAGTGCGAAGGTAAGTTTTTCCAGTGGTAGGTAACGCTGCTCGGCCTCTAATAAGGTCTTGCTCATGTAGTAGACTAGATATTGGATTCCTGCTTTCTTGCACACCAGTGCAGAACTGACGGCGTGGCTAGAGACGGTGAGGTATAAGTAGAGGGAATCATCTTCTTGAGGTATGACGAGCAAAGGCGGCTTGCTAAGATAGGTCTTGAGTTCCTCAAATGCTTTCGAGTAATCTTGATTCCACTCTACTGTTTTGTTTCCTTTCAAGAACTGGAAGAATGGTTTGCACCTCTCAGAGGACTTTAAAATAAAACAGTTCAAAGTGACGAGCATGCATGTGAGCTTTTACAGGTACCGTATCGTGCGAGGTGGTTGTACCCTATTGATCGCATCGATTTGGTTCGGGTTGGCCTTAATGCCTCTCTTGCTAACCAAATATCCAAGAAATTTTCCTGACTGGACACTGAATGAACACTTGCTCGTGTTGAGCTTTATTCGGTATTTCCTGAGGATTTCGAAGGTATTGGATAGGTCTAAGAGATGGTCCTTTTTTCGCTTGCTTTTGACGAGCATATCGTCAATGTAGACTTCCATGGTTTCTCCCATTTAATTTTTGAACATCTTGGTGACTAGCCTCTGGTAAGTTTCTCCTGCATTCTTGAGCCCAAAGGGCATAACTTTGTAGCAGTATAATTCGATAGTAGTGATGAATGTTGTCTTATCTTGGTCTGGTGCATGCAGGGGGATCTGATGATACCCTGAATATGCGTTTATAAAACTTATTCTCCCACGAGCTACTTTGGCGTCCACCAACTGGTCGATTTTTAGGAGAGGGAAACTGTCCTTAGGGCATTCCCTGTTAAGGTTAGTGAAGTCAATGCAGACTCTCCATTTCCCATTACTCTTCGAAACTACTTCTGGGTTGGATAACCATTTAGGGAATTGAACTTCCCGTATGGATCCTGCATCCAACAGTTTTTGAGCTTCTTTCTCTACGGTTTTAGCTTTCTCTGGCGCGGCTCACCGTGCTTTTTGTGCGATAGGCCTGGAAGTGGGGTCGACGTGTAACCTATGGAAAACCACACTGGGATCAATGCCAGGCAGCTCGTAAGGTTCCCACGCGAAAATGCCTAGGTTGATTCTCAGTAACACCATCAATTTTTTTTTTCTTATTCTGTAAGAGAAGTTACGATCAAGAAACTCCTTCCTTCCTTGCTTCCACCGGCCGTTATTTCCTCCAGGTTCTCGACGACCCTCTCAGAAGGGAGGATCCTGGTCTCCTCCACTCTGGGCCTTCCATACCTTAGTTACTATTTTGAAGGTATCAGACCTTCCCATTCCTCGACTTTCACTTTGGCCTTCTCGACCTTCTTCTCTGGTTTCGAGCGGATGGCTGCTATGAAGCACCTTCTTACCATCGCCTGATGTCCATGAATCTCCATCACTCCTCGCTCGGTTAATTACTTGAGTTTTTGATGGTAGGTCGAAGGGACTGCCTTCATTGTATGTAGCCATCCCCTGCTGAGGATAGCTTGATATGGCGAGTCGATGTCGACCACTAAGAACTCGATCATCTTGGAGACACTTCCTGCCCTTACCTGCAGCACGATCTTTCCCAATGGAATAGTCACTTTTCAGCGAAGCCAACTAGAGGGACAGTGGATTCCTTCAAGTCAGCAACGCTTAACTTCAATTTCCTGAACAGGTCGAGATACACTACCTCGGATGAGCTTACTTGGTCGACGAGTAACTTGTTGACGTTGTAGTTGGCTATCCTGAGCGTAATGATCAAAGCGTCATGATGTGGGGTTCTTACTCCCACCAGATCTTCATCTCTGAACACGATATGTTTGTTATAGTCGACGTCATCTGCTCGCCGATGCTTTCCTGATCGTGTCTTTGCTGGATCGATCTGAAAAGCTTGCATTACTGCTGTAAGCTTTTTTACCTCCATCCGAGCTGAATTACCTTGAATCTACTTCATATCAGATGCTCCATGAATTACTGCGAATTCATGGACAACATCATCCTCGAGTACGTTGTCAGGTATTATTTCCCCTTTGTCAGCAACTTTCTCTGCCTTCTTTTCCACAAACTCGTTTAGGTGCCCACACTGGCCCAGTTCTTCGAGGTGAGACTTAAGAGCTTTGCAGTGATCAGTCTTATGTCCTCCCTCTTTATGAAAATCGCATCTCAGCGCGTTGTTTCTCTTTGAGTGATCTCCTACCATCTTTTTGGGCCACTTAACAAATTGCTCGTCTTTGATATTCACCAGGATCTTGTAGATTGGTTCTTTGAAGACAGTGTTCACTGCCTGAATAGCTTTCAAAACATCGTTCTTGCCTCCATTCTTGGAGCCATTCTTGCCTCCTTTCTTCTGTTTCTCAGATTTTTTGTTTCTCTTGACAGCGAGCTTAGTTCGACCGTTTTCCCCTATACTGAAGCGGGTCACATCCTCCACCTTGCCATACTTTTTTATGTGAGCCATCAGGTCGTTGATAGTCGTGGCCTCTTTCTTCGTCAGGGATTGGTGCAGAAGGCAAGAGGTGGGTAGCCCAATCTTGAAAAAGGCCACTGCTGCCTGCTCTGAGAAGTCCTCAACCTCGTTCAACATCTCCCAGTATCGCTTTGCATAGTCCTGGAGGCTCTCTTAAGGCGTCTTTTTCATTGTTAGTAAAGCGTCCATCCTTTTGGGATAGGATATACTAGTAATGAAGCGAGACATAAAGAGCTCGACCAGGGACTCAAAACTCATGATAGACCTATGAGGGAGTCTCTTGAACCATTTCTGTGCCACATCATGCAGACTCGAGGGGAAAATTCGGCACATGAGTGCATCCCAGTGGTTCCAGAGAGTCATGGCTTGCCTGTACTGCCTAACGTGATCAATAGGTCAGTTTTTCCGTCATAGATCTTGAATCTCATAATAGAAAATTTCTTGGGGGCTTCCTTTTCTTCTATCTCCCCTGAGAAAGGGGATTTCATCTGGGTCTTGAGAGCTCGTCTAGCAAGCTCCCTGGTTAATCTGGCACCGCGGTGTGCTGGGTATTAGTCCATCTACCTTCGGACCAAATTTCATATGTTCTCATTGCTGCGAGCTGGGCTCCTGTAACAGCGAGCCGGTTGCTGGTGCTCGAGCGAGTCGTCGCTTGACTTGTGCTTCTCACTCTTCTGGGATCCACGTCTAGGGCTCCTTTCTTGGCTGAGAGACTTGCTCGCCTGAGGGCTAGGAGTGCGGTATGGACGTCGCCTAGTGCTGCGATGGAGATCTTTCTCCATCCTTTCTAATTTTCTTTTGAGGTGAGCATTCTCAGTCTCTTGCTTGCGAGCGGACTCCCTCTGCTCTTGGAGCCTCGCCTTATAGGCATCAACCAATCTGGATATTTGTGTGGACCTTGCTGGTCCTTGGCTCTCCTCTGAGGCTGGCCTCTCTGGGCGAGCCCTCTGATCTGAACGCCGAACTTCAGATCTGATCCTGCGAGGGGCAGGTTGTTCTCGGATATCTCCTTCCTGAGGGGAGTTGCTACTGTGACCAGACATTCTATCTTCTTTGTTGCTGAGGGCTTTATCAAGGAAGACAAACGTTTCCCATAGACGACGCCAATTGTGGTGACAATTATAGTCAACACAAATAAATAAGAAAAGTGCAATCACTAAAGGAAATGAAGAAGATGATAAGTGCCAATCACACAACACAGTATGTACGTGGTTCAGCAAGAATGACTACGCCCACGGTGGTGCAGTCAGTATTATTTCTATATACTCCGGGGAGTGTTTACAGAGAATACAAATCGTGCCTTTTTCCCCAGGTTAGGGTTTATTATATATATGTTTGTTCTCGGGGAGTGGGGGTGTTGGACTGCCCCACGCCCAACTTTTACTCCTAGAATATCTCACTCTGAGATTTTAGGAATGAACTAAGTCGTAACTGAATTTATTTGAGATACGAGGGGCCAGACTTTGGGCCATTTTTACTAGGTTACTCGTCTGGGCCTATGATGGCAAATCCGGGTACCCACAGTTACATTTCAAATTACACTGATTAATCTAATAAATTTTACATTAATTAATTTATTAAAGTAGTGTCACCCAACTACAATACTCCGACTCACTCATATAGTCCGTATCTTCACCCTTTAGAATTTGTTACACAAAAGTCCACTATTAAGGTGAACACCTCTCGTTAAATTCACTATTCGATAATTTATTATATATCTTTTTTATAAATTAAACCGGCTAATCTGTACCTAATTCCCGTAGCACTAGCTTGAAAAATATCAGAGTCAAAACCCCGACCCTCAATTTAATTACTATCACCTCAATTAATTTTTTTATCCAAGTGGTATCACTCAACCAAATGCCCGGACTCCCTTTATTGGTCCGTATTTTAACCTTTTAGAATTCCTTTCACCAAATTTGGTTAATAAGTTTAAAACTCTTATTAAATTTAATAGTCCTTAATACTCATCCCATATGACTCTAAGTATCAGGTTCCATTTAATTTCTATCAATTAAATTCCACCTTAAGATACCAGTGCGTATCCTAAACTCATCCAAAATTCCCATTCGAATTCGTTCGTATATTTTTGACATATATTATCGAGTCGTCGTTCATTATAAATACTCCTAAATCCATACACCGGATTCATCCCTATCTAATCCAAGGAAAAAATAACGTTCCTTTATATTTTTTCAAAGTCCTTCACCCATCTCCAGACATCTCCTAGTAACACAAATTTATTTCTTCCTAAAAATGTCGGTCTCGCGCCGCCGATCTTAGAAAAATCATATCAAATCCAAAAATAATCAAAAAATACGAGGTCGGGGCCCACACGACCGTATCGAAAAGATCTACAATCTCATGTTTTACAATAACTAAAGGGGTCGATCAATCGAAAAATGAGGTCAATTGATCGATCGACCAGATAACAGTCATCTTCCCCGAGTGCTTTTTCCACTATTTTTAAACTCCGAAGCTTTCCAACTTCAATACAGACCTCGATTGATTTATCTCTTATAATTATTTCATCTATAAACATGTTCAAACACTAATATATGACATTAATCCTCAGTGATTTTCATTAAAATTCTAGGGTTCATAAATTGGGTTTTTTTCAGTACCCCTTAAATAACAATTCTCAATTCGATTTAATAATCCGAATTCAACGATAATTTCTACAAGTTTTGATTCTAAATCATATTTGAGCCTGATCCTTTGATGTAGATGGATATTTTGACGAATAACACATCAATCTCCTCTTGGCTTGACTCCCAAAAGTTCTCCCACTTGATCCCTCTTTTCTCATCTGCAACTAGGGCTTTTCTAAAATGAATTATGGCTCCCATACCCTCTCATATTTTGATTTTATTATGACAATACCTTTTTTAGACTAATGGGATTAATTAAAATGGCCCAAACACTCTCGTGTGGGCTCGATCAAGCCTAAAAACATCTCGAGATCCAATTACTACCCCGGGTACTCTATTTTGACTATCTCGACCCTTCCGGACTCAACCGTACACTCAAAATCATCATCCGAGTTACGTAACTAAAATCTCAAATTTCAACCTCAAATTACGACACATGTATTCTAAAAAAAAATAACCCGATTTAATTTAAATCTCAACTCTCCAAATAAATTGTATCTTCCATTTTAATAAATTCTCCAAATTAAATAGTTTCTCCAAATCATCAATTTAATTTAAATTCTAATCCTCCAAATTAGATAAATTATTTATCCTTAAAAATACGGGGTGCTACAGTCACCTCCTCACGTTGATAGCTGAGGGTCAGGGGGTGATTGATATACCCAAACATGTCCTCGTGTCCATATGAGACATCCTGACCCCGGATAGTCGAGCTTCCAGAAGGAGTTCATAAGATGGTTCCACGACTCGTCAAGAACCAGGATCAGCCTCGTAGATATAACCTCGGTCACCTAGCAAGCCGATGATTCGAGAAAATGCTTCAGCAATAAGGGCGCCTCTTATCTACTCATAAAGCCGACACTAGGAGACGGTCAGTTAGTTAACCTCGTCCCGGGTTACTCAGCAAAGACCACACTTTCTTGCTTCCTACGTTATGCCATGTATAATGTCAGCGATATCGTACTCGACCAGGCCGAGACTCATCCAAATGACATCTACCATACGAGCAGTACAAGGTTCCAGCATGACAGGTCCCATAGGGGTAAAACCGTTGCAATAAGATCATTCCCTCATGTAAGGGAATATTACATCATTATTACACACATTTGCCAGGGACAGGTGTCTTCATCTTAGTGTTTACATGCTTATTACATGCTTGGGGGGTACATAAAACCCCCCCAAGCCCTATATATACTCTTCATCTTCTTAATGAGAAGGGATGAATCTCTCTTAATTCAAAATCCTAACAGAACTTTGTCCAATTATATACAAAAGAGAGAGATAGAGAGAGATAGAGAGCTTTTGAGTGTTGCATCTATGGCCATTAGTTCCCTTATTTAATGGATTCCTTACACATTCACACAGTGGATGTAGGCCAAATTATCTGAACCACTTTAAATTGTTGTGTTCATCTTTTTATCCTTATCCCCTTCTCTCATATATACATATATCCAGCTCTATTTTTGTGTTGTGGTTGAGATTAAGCTATTCATAATCTCGTATTCATCTGGTGGTACTAATTACAGCATCATCAGGGTTTGTACCCTGGTCGACAGGAGGGGTAGCTGAATCAACAGGAGCTTTGCCTTGCTCGGTTGGAGGAGCAATGGACTCAATAGCCATAAAAGATTCCCCTAAACTTACATCATCATCAATTTCAACATCAAGATTGGGAAGATGCCTGGATTATGCCTTAAAAATAGCTTTGAATCCTCAGCAGTGCCAACTTCCCTCAATGCTATCTACTAAACATCCTTGTAGAATTTCTTCTTAGCGCACGATATATGGGCAGAAGTAGCAGAGATGGACTTATCCCAAAACTTGTTGATGGAATCCTCCCTAGTTTTCTTTCTCTAGGCCTTATTAATAGTAATGTCAACAGACAATTTGGATACTTTCTCTTCAGTAGCCTTTGGGCTATGCTCAGCTTAAGCAGAGGCCTAAGAATCCACATTCAGAGTTTCCTCAACTTTTTGTCGAGCTTTTTCGATAGCCCTAATTTTCTCCTCCCAAAACTTCTGCTGGGTCTCCAAAGCATGTCTGTATTCCTCCTGGAATTTCCTAAGACCTTCAAAGGCCTCCTCAACTTCTCCTAATGAATAACGCAGTTGATCGTACTTCCCCAACATTTGGTTGTAATCAATCAAGAATTTTAAGAAAAATCCAAGTTAATGAAAATAAAAGAATACATGAACAATATTTGACCAACTTCAAATATGAAAATTTACCAAGACTAAGCTATGGTAGCCCTCTCCAATAGTTTTGATCGGGACATTGAACCAGCAGCAGTTCTATGGTCTGAAAGGGTAACAGCTTTCATCAACTTCATAACCAAGCTACAACTAAAAGCTACAGACGAGCCAGCTGCAAATGGGAACTTATCAACCAAGCCCAGTTGGTCGGCATCAACAACCTTCTCAACCTGCTTATCAACAAGACCTCTCCTTAGTCTCTTAAAAACAGACTCATCACCTTTGGGTGCTGTGGGCTTCTTACCAGCCTCAACCTTCTTCTTTCGGGTGTTGGTATCAACTAGTTTCTTAGCACCAGCAGTGGAATCATCCTCCAGAAAGTTGTGAATTTTCCTCTTTCACATGCCAGCAAAAAGGGGAAGATCAGAATCAAGTGAAGAACATGTGCTAACTTCAACACCAACACCAATAGATTCCACTGCTGAGGAAGTAGACACTAGATCCTTCTCTAAATCAATGACAATTGAAGGCACAAACACCTATTGGCTGAGATACAAAAGAGGTACACTCTAGTAACATAAAAGTTGACCAAGGATGATCCTCTCATGTCCTTTAATTCAGAGACCGCAAGAATTAAAGTTCTTCCAAATTGAATTCACCTAATTTTGGGCATTTTCTCTTACGTTCTTTTGCAATAGAATAATAAATCGTAACAGTTAGCATATATAAAAAAGGCAATCAGTAAAGAAAGACAATAATTGAAATAAAAACCTATCTCATTCCCTATCTGAGGGAACCTGGGACCTTGGTAGGCCACTCTATTTCCAGTGGGACATGTTGCCAATTCTTAACTATCAAAGAATGACACCAATAATCCTTATTGGAATCAGGCATATTTAATACTAAAGCCCTATTGACTTGTCTAGTTTTCAAATCATAAGTGTTTTCTCTTGCAATAGCCCATTTATAGCAGAACATGGGTTACTCTTGCTGGAACGATATCAAAATATTGGTAAAAATGAAGAAGTAAAGGGTTTGGTGGAAAAGTGAAACCACACTCAGCTATAAATAAGGTTGGGTTCTAATGACCCTCAGCTATAGAATATACGTTTATAAGATCATGGGCCATTTCTAAATCAACCAAAGATGGAATTTTCTTTCTACCCTAAATTCCTCTAGAAAATCCTCATCAACTATGTGGATCGTGGTTCATAAAGGAAGGAAATGAAGAAAAACATAGAGAAAGAAATGATTCTTACAGAAAATTAAGTATTCAGCAAGAACAATTAAATAAAAATACGAACGACGACAAACGATAACACAAAAGCTCAGAAATAGCTGCTACAATTCGAAGATTTGAGGTAATGTGAAATCTGGAAAAAGCCTCTCGCCTTTCATAGCTTGTCTTGAAAGCAGTGAAAGCAATGATTAAACATACCAACGATTGACATTTCGACGGCTTCGTGATACAGAGGGTGTAGAATACCTATTTACGCTTTGGAGGTTTGCTAATATTCAAATGATTTACGAAAATACCATCTCTAAACAATATCGATAAAATTTCACAAGTGTGGGAGGTCGACTACCGACTAAGCATCATAAAAATGCTCCGAGCTACTTTCATTAATGAATGCTCCATACTTTCATGCAAGCATCAAGCATGGAACATTGTGGGCTTCTTTTGATATAAAAAAATATCCATCTACGTGGACCAATCAGAAGTGAACACTTGTCCTCTTACGTAGTAAAAATCTTAATCAATAGATAGTAACTCGTTAAGAATGTCGACCAACACAAATAATGCCAACCATCAATACCAATGAAAAAGTCTTATCACACGTGGTCGGCATAATTAACTGTCGCATTCCATCCCTTGGAATTCCAACCCTTGACCTTCGGGTCACTATAAATACATTGTATCCCTTTCATCAAAGGCAAGGTAGAATAGATCCTATGCTATTCTTATTGAAAAGAGTACCTAGATTTCTGTAACCTCTGAAATCAATACAATAACAGTGGACGTAAGCTTTCTTACATAACTGAACCACTTTAAAAACTCTCTTTCTCTCTTTTCTTTACCATTACAAGTACATATTTTATCTGTGATTATAAAGTTGGATCAAGTCCAGTTTTTTACATCAACACTGAATATAAAAACAAGTTTACCGAATGCACACTAATATTTACGACACAAAAAGTGAATTTAAAAACAATATTTATAAATAATTTTTAAATAGACTTTTCTGAATATTAACCAAACGGGTCCTTAGTATTTATATATAATATCTTTTTTAGAATTACAACTTAAAAATTATGTTATGATTTAAGGACAACCGATATTGTAGACACCCTATCCTAGTACGCTTCAAACATGTCCTTATATCTCTTTCACCCTCGAACTCTTGGTTTTATTCCAAAACCTAACCTACAGGCCATCGAGAGCTTTCGAACTCCGTTTAACTTTGGTTAACTCTTGAACTTGGGAGTATCTTGATGTTCTTTCATAAGGATTTGAATACCCTTTACAACAGTTTATACCATGCATGAATCGACCTTACTGTTCGTGTGTACTTGTCTTTTTGCTCCAGACCTTAATCCTGAGGCTATCGTGCGCTTACGAGATTTGTTTGACTTTTGACAACTCTTAGACTTGAGAATGCTTCAATGCACTTTCATAGAACTCTGAATACCCTTTTTAACGGCCTATAATGTGCGTGAATCGGCCTTACGGTTTGCACGCACTTGCCTTTTTACTCTAAAATCCCGTCCTAGAGGACACCGGCCACTTCCGAGCACCATTTGATTTTGGTTAACTCTCGAAATCGGGAGTAGGCCGATGCACTTTCATAGGGATCAAAATACCTATTCGAACGATCCTTGCCCTATATGATTCGGACTTACAATTTATATTTTATGCTCATTTTTCCAAAAAATAGTCCCTTTTGGACTACCTATAGGTACCCCTGATCCTCTGCCTATCGGCGTAGGGTAATTTACTTAGATAAAAGTCAGGGAATATGCCGATAGGTAGGCCTAGGTCTATGCTGATCGGTGCAAAGCTCGAAACCCTAAAATTTTACTATTTAAGGAGGCTATTACCTCATTCTCAAGGACCTCTTTTTGAGATCGGAAGAGCCCCTGCATCAAAATCAGTGCGTCGTTTTAAAAAAATATCATTTTCTATACATTCTCACCACCTTTCCTTACATACCTTTCACCCCACCTTTTGCCACCCATTTCACCACTATTTCACCATTACTCCGGCACTATAAAAAATCAGCCCACTTCACCTCAAAAATCATTAACAAAGTTTCATAGAAGGTTTACATTTATCCTTTAAAGGCTAATTTAATTAGTGTCATTTATCGCACTTTCTTTTTTCTTAACATATTTTTTTGCATTATTCTCACGTTCTCACTCTAAGTAATCTTTCTTTCTTTATTACTTATATCACAAAATATAGTTTCACAAATGTAAAAAAGCCAAAATGAGGGTTTAATTAAACCCCAAATTAAAATTTTCCTCCTTTTTTTCACACTTGTACACATTTTCCAACAAAATAAAAGAAATTTCACTGGTGGGTTCATGGGTTAAATCCCACCCTTGCGTGTTATCAAACTACATGAAGTTTGATGTTATGTTTTCCTATGTAAGCGTCTCGAGTTTCCCTAGGTTTGAGTCTTATTTCCTTATTTCTTCATTCTATTTATTCTCATATCTACTATTATCGTATGTGTGTGTGTGTGTGTGTGTATATATATATATATATATATATATATATATATATATATATATATATATATATATATATAGTGAGAGAGAGACCACATTCTAGGACCCCCTAAGTCTCTCCTTAGGTCCCTAGCACCTCTCCATTTTACTACAAACCCGGGTCGCACTCCGAGTACCGATCTAAAGGCCATCGGGCACTCTCAAGCCCCGTTTGACTCTGGTAAAATCTATCGTGAGAGTGAAAGCTTAATTAATATTTAAAGGTCTCTGAATCCCCTTTCCAACGTTCTACTCTGTGCATGAATTGAAATAACGGTTCGGACGAACGAACCATTTTACTACCAAAAATCGATCTGGAGGCCATCGGGCGCTCCCGGGCCCCGATTCGACCCCAATCAACCTCATTATCATAGTGAAATCTCTTTAGATCTCCGAAGGTCATTGAAACCCATTGCCAACAGTCCACCCTGTGCATGGAATGGCATAACCGTTTGGACAAACGATTTGCTTTCCTTTGAAAATTTATTCGGAGGCCACCAACTTCTCCCGCGCTCCGTTTGACCAAGGTCAACTATTCAAATTGAACAAAACTAAATGAATCTTCTAAGGGCAAGGAATACCCTTTTCAACGGACCACCCCATGCATGAATCAGCCTTACGGTACGAAAGAATGAACCATTTACTTCGAAGGGTCATCAGTCCCTTTCGGGCCCGATTTTACCCAAATCAACTCTCTGAACCAAGTGAAACTCTTTGGAATGTCGAAGTAACTCGCATAAACTTTCCATCGATTCTGTGTGATTCTGACGTACGGTTTGGACGAATGATCCATTGTCGTTCGATGATCTCCCGTCCAAAGGACTGACGAGCGCTTTTGAGCCCCATTTGACCCAAATTCAACTCCCGGACCCAGAAGCGACAAAAAGGACTCTTGAAGGTCTCTGAATTAAATTTCTAATAGTAGGCCCCGTGCATTATTTATATCTACTAATTTCATTCTACTACCATTTTTTAAGTAAAAATCTACACGAGACTGTCGACTAACAGGTCCATTTCCTTGCCAATCGGTAGTGTGTCTAGGGTTACTTGCCGATTGGAAGGGCCAGGGCTATGCCAAGCGGCATCCCCCTACCCTATAAATAGAGGGAACGAGCTCACTCCCAATACACCTCAAATCCATTAGTATTAGTGATCTCAGCAGCATTATCTTGTAATCAACGAAATTTCCTTGTGTGAAATTCCTTCCCATATCTCATTCCCGTCATTTTCATACCCAATTTAACAAAATATCCTTCTCTCTCATCCAAAATTCATCCCAACAGTCAAAGGAGCTCATCAAGGATCAAAATCATGCCTCAATTATCCAAATAAGGTCCAAATATTATCCTCTCCCTCTAAATTTCTTTATTTTCGCATTAGTTACATAGATTCTAATCTAGTTTTTTTTACTTTAGTTCATACACATTATCCATCACAATCTCTCAAAACTAAACATACATTTTCTACACACACATATAACAAACTCCCGTTTGAATCTATAGGATAAACCCCACCCTTATGCCACATACGAACAACGTGGACTTTGATGCCTTTATAAGCATTAGTTAGCCCCCGAACCTCAGAATTATTAGTTTTGTAAGCATTAGTTTATCTTTGATGCTGCTCTCTCAAGGCGGGGACATGTTCTTTTGCTTGTTTTGTGCAAAATAGGCTGGTTACTCCATCTTTTTATGTCATCGCACATCGATGAAGGTCGAAGCGCTCCTAGAGGAAGAGGTCATGAGACTTTCATCCCTTTCTCCCACCACAAAGTGTATATATATATACAGAGGGGGAGAGAGAGAGAGAGCAGGACTCACATCCATCACACCTGGTTCTAGACCTTAAGAAACCTTTTTTCAATTTTTTTTTCTACTGAAATTAACCTTTCAATCAATACATGTTTAAAAAATTAGGTTGAAATACATTTTCTAGCTAACTTTAAAAAATTCACAAAATTCTGTTGGCACATGCCCTTATAAATAAGGTACTTTTAGCAGTTTTTTGTTGGATTTTTAAAAAATAGCTAAAAATTATATTTTAACCTATTTTTTTTAAACATTTGTTGATTGGAAGGTTAACTCCATGGGTAAAATAAAAAAAAATAAAAAACAAATAGGGCCTAAAACTAAGTGTGATGTATGGGTGATATAGGAAGTGTGATGTATGTGTGACTTCTCCTCTCTCTCTCTCTCTCTCTCTCTCTCTCTCTCTATCTATCTATCTATCTATCTATCTATCTATCTATCTATCTATCTATCTATCTATCTATCTATCTATCTCTCTCTCTCTCTCTCTATCTCTCTCTCTCTCTCTATATATATATATATATATATATATATATATATGTGTGTGTGTGTGTGTGTGTGTGTGTGTGTGTGTGTGTGTTTACACACTCACACACACACATAGGCTCTCATACATACCAACTATGTATACTGCTGGCGCAAACTATTTTTTTTAAACTAAAAAATATATATTTTTTAGTTGTATTTTTTGTGGTATTTAAACATTTCAACAGACCCATATAAAAAATTCAGCTCAAAATAACTTTTTTTTTGCTATTTGAAACAAATCGGTCAAATATTTGTAGTTTTTAAAAAGTTAAAAAGTCGCGAAAGTTTGACTTATTTTTTTAAAATAGCAAAACAGGTTATTTTGAGCTAGTTTTTTTTTATATGGGTCCCTTGAAATGTTAAAACGTCGTATAAAAAAATTATGCCGAAACATAATTCGTTTACTATTTTAAAAAATAGGTACGTATACTTGGTATGTACTGGAGTCCGTGTGTGTGTTCTTAACATCCCCGTCAGACATGCATATTCAATGCCTTATAGTGAATTTTGAATCGGTGTGTTACTCACATTACATTATATTTTCATATGTTTTATTCTTTTTCGTTTTCGCAGTCCCGTCAGACATGCATATCCATTTCCTAATAATGGATTTATGATCCTGTTTTTTCACATAAAGTAGCCTTTCTCTTTATCATATATTTAGCGGCCCCGTCACACATATTTATTCCATTCCTCGTGATGGATTATGATCTGGTACACTGTTCACATTTTGACTACCTTTTAGATTATTTTCTTTCTTTTTATTTTATATTCCTCCGAATAACTCACCTTCGCCCTTTTCCGTCCCGGGAGTACAATGATTTCTTTCCTCATCGATTTCACTCCTTGCACATTAAGCACACAAATTATGTTTTAGAGAAAAATGAGAATATTATGAAAGTCCGTTAGAGACCAAAGGGGAGGAATGGGTGCCTAACACCTTTTCATTCTGTAACTTAGTCCCCAGACCCGTGATCTATTTATTTTCATATGCATCAGTATATCATTGATGCATTTTCTTTGGGGACGACTACATCTTTTGCATGTTTTGGGCAAAGTAGGCTGATGACTCCATTTTCTATATATTCACCCCTTTGACAACGGTCAATTTATGTCCATGGGAGCCTCTGCAAAGATCACACAAGCAATGGAAATAGGACTTTCTTCCTTGATCCTTGCACAAGTAAATTTATCTTTCGGGGCGAACCTGTGTCGAAAAATCCCGGATGGCCACAGTGGCAACACTACTGGGCATTATTATTTTTAGAGGACGAGACTCTATTTCACACGGTCTTTATTTTTCTCCTTTTATCCATTTCTCTACATGTGTGTACATACCTTGTGTAGAAACCCCATCTAATACCCTCTAAATACCTCTTTAGGTCCCAAACAATTCCCCTCCCACCATAAAACCCTAAGTCCTACTCCAAACCCTGATCCAGAGGCCACCAGGCACTCGTAAGCCCGTTTGACCTCGATCAACTCTCCAACTTGAGCGAAGCTCATATAACCTCATAGGTCTTTGAATCCCCTTTCCAAAGGTCATACCGTGTGCGAATCAGCCTCAAGGTTCGCATGTACTCACCTTTTTACTCTAAACCCTAATCTAGAGGCCATCAGGCACTTTTGAGCCTTGTTTAACCTCGGTCAACTCTCCACCTTGAGTGAAGCTTATTCAAATCTCATATGACTCTAAATCCTCTTTCCATCTGTCCATATTATGTTGTTTACTCGATTACGAAAAAATAATATTTCACTAAATAAATAAACAGTAATAAAAATTAATTAATTAATTACTCTAGAAAAATAGTAACAATAAAGAGAGCCAAGAAAAACATATAGTTTGTTATTGAAACAATCACTTGCAGAGTTTTGACGGAGTCGAAAATTGAACTATCTCTCCTTAAGACAGAATAAGCCCCCGCTGCAATACTAACGACAAATTCAACGGGCGTCTGCCTCCCAGGATGAAACGATCAACGAATGTTACAAGAAGCACTTCAGTGCAACAGTCCCACAAACTAATAATGGCGAATTTCTCTCAAGCAGTAAGAAGGGAACAAGGACAGTAGTAGGGAATTCGGGTAGATTTTTTGATATTTAAAATGGACTGCATATGGTCATTTTTATAAGTGGTGAAGGGCTGCAACTCATGGCTTTTACCAAAAAAGATGTGACTGTTTGTACAGTCATATCTCTCTAAGAAAGTAACTCAGCATTTTAATTAAATAATTAAAAAATGGCAGCGTTTTTTAATAATTAAAAACGACAGTGTTTTTAAATAATTAATTAATGAAGAAAATAATTCATTCGAAATTAATTATTTCGTTTCGGGAAACCAAATTTTTTAGTTCAGAAAATAAATTTTAAAGCCCACAGGTCAATTAAAATTTGTCCAAAAAAATTAATAGTTGCTGAAGAAAGACCCACGACCCGTGCACGGGCCGAGCCGGATGGACGACGGTGCGCGCGCGTATGGGGTTTTGGTCCAAGTGCAACACATGCATAGTGTAGGTCATCTCCCCTTCAAAGAGTTGGGATAGCCCAAGGCATCCAAGCCTTAGTCCCATAACTTGGGTATATTAACTCCAAGTATTTCTACCATTTTTCCAATGCGAGACAAATCCACTTAACTATGTTACATCATCTTGCTTAAATTTAAATGGTCACTTTAAGTCCAAATTTCTCATTCATTACTTCACTATTTTGAACAAGTGAGTATACCAAATTAATCTCCTTGCTACAAGGAACACATTGGTACTAAGACACGTCACTTTTCACATAAGTGTCTTAATTAAAATTGACTGTAAAGTTTGATCAAATAAGCTGTCATTTAATAAAAATATACAACATTCCCCGACATGAATGAAATTTGGAAGAATAAAAGGAATATAGATGCAAACAGAAAGTTTTTCTAGGAAGAAACATTGCATCGAAAAAGATAGCTTGTGGCTTTGAATCTTTCCTAGTGAGATACTATCGAGCTTACTAGCCAATCAATGAATGTGATATCTTGAATTGATCGACCATCTGTGTAAACTGAGACAATAGTATTCACACAATGTCTTTCCAACCTTATTGGTTCTCATTGTTGTGTCCATTTTGGCCTTGGACACCTCCTGGTTTCATGAGTGTGCTAGAGAAATCTCCTTCGTTATTCTCATAGAAGCAGTCAGTCCCTTCTCACTTACATAGGTGATTTCTATAAATATTATCCTGCTAATACTCCACTTGACCTATACATTTAAGATATAGAAATCATTAAAAACATAGTTTATCCTTATACACGCGGCAGTTTGTGCACTGACTCATCTTCGGAATGAGAGGAAGTAATTAAAGTATTATTTCTCGGTGCAAACTGAGTCATCATAATTAGGTTGTCCTTTTGAACCTATTTCTTAGGATCTCCAGTCATTTAGGTTGGGTTTCCATTAAGACGACTCTTTAGAATTTTACAGGCTTTAGGCCCATTCCACGTGATGAACTTGTAACTTTCTCTCCAGGTATACCTTTAGTTAGCGGATCCACAATATTTTCCTTTGACTTTACATAGTCAACAAAAATAATTCCATTTGAGAGCAATTGTCTAACGGTTTGGTGTCAACGACGTATATGTCGTGATTTACCGTTATAGTTATTATTTTCAGCCCTAGCAATTGCCTATTGACTATCACAATGTATTATGATAGGTAGCACGGGCTTTGACCATATTGTAATATCCTCTAAGAAGTTTCTAAGCCATTCAACCTCTTCCTCAGCTTTATCTAAAGTAATAAATTCAAATTCCATAGTGGATCTTGCAATGCACGTTTGCTTCGAGGATTTCTAAGATACGGTTGCACCTCCAAGAGTAAATACATATCCACTTGTGGATTTTGAATCGTTAGAGTTAGATATTCAATTTATATAGCCTTCAAGTACAGTTGGATATCATTCGTAGTGCAACCCATCCCCCGAAGAGTATCGAAGATATCGAAGAACTCTTATCATGGCTTTCTAATGATCTTTCCCGGGATTACTCGTATATCATCTGAGCTTACTAATCGAGTATGCTATATCAGGTCGAGTACAGTTTGATGAATACATCAAACTTCTAATAATACGAGAATACTCTAATTGAGATATACCTTCACCTTTATTTTTAAGGGGGTGATGACTTGGATCTACAGGTGTTCTCATTGGACTTTGATCATATTTATTATACTTTTGAAGTATCTTTTGAACATAATGTGATTGAGATAAGCTAATTACTTGAGGGGTTATAGTAATTTTAATTCCAAGGATGACATCAGCCAATCCCATGTCCTTCATTTCAAATCTACTAGTTAACATTTGTTTAGTAGAATTGATAACATTATTATTACCAACTATTAGCATATCATCTACATATAGACATACAATCACATGTCCCGCTTGAGTGCTTTTGATGTAAACACATTTGTCACACTCATTTATTTTGAAACCATTTGACTTCATGACATTGTTAAATTTTTCATGCTATTTTTTATGTGCTTGTTTCAACCCATATAATGACTTCACAAGTTTACATACTTTCCTTTCATTTCCAGGAGATCTAAAACCTTTCGATTATTCCATATATATTTCTTCATCTAATTCACCATTTAAAAATACCGTTTTAACATCCATTTGGTGTATTTTCAATTTATGTATTGCTGCAATTACAATTAACATTTTAATGGATATAACCCTTATAACAGGTGAATAGGTGTCGAAATAATCTATTCCCTCTTTTTTCTTGTATCTTTTAACTACAAGTCTAGCCTTATATTTATAATGGTTCCATCAACTTTCATTTTCCGTTTGAATATCCATTTACACCCTAACGGTTTTGTCCCCGATGGTAGGTCCACCAGTTCCCATGTATGATTTTGCATAATGGATTCAATTTCACTATTAATAGCTTCTTTCCAATATGAGGCTTCCAGAGTGGATGAAGCTTCTTTTACCGTTTGAGTTTCACTTTCTAACATATATGTTAGAAAATTCGGACCGAAAGATTTTGAAATTTTAGCTCTTCTACTACGTCTAGGTTCTTCCTCAATAATATTTTGAGGTTCACCATTTGTAACTTCAAGCATTCTTTTGTTAGAACTTGTTTCTTGTGTAATCTTACAATGAAATATATTTTCAAAGAATGATTCATTCATAGATTCTAAGATTGTATTTTCATGAATTTCAGGAACGTCAGAATTATACACAAGGAACCTATATGCACTACTATTATGTGCATAACCAATGAATATGCAGTCAATAGTCTTTGGACCAATTTTCACCTTTTTAGGTTCAGGAATTAGTACTTTTGCAAGACACCCCCACACTTTTAAGTATTTGTAGGCAGGCATGCATCCTTTCCACAACTCATAGGGTATCTTATTTGTTTTCTTATGAATCAATTTGTTGAGAATGTAATTAGCTGAAAGCAATGCTTCCCTCCACCTACTTTGGGGTAATCCCGAACTTATTAATAATGCATTAATCAATTCTTTTAAAGTTCGATTTTTACGTTATGCAATCCCATTTGATTGAGGAGAGTAAGGTGCGGTGGTTTGGTGAATAATTCCATTCTTTAAACATATTTCCTTAAAAGGATATTCATATTCACCACCTCTATCGCTTCTTAATTCTTTAATCTTTTTACCAAGTTGATTCTCAACTTCTATCTTGTATTGCTTAAAAGCTTCAATTGCTTCATCTTTGCTTCTTAGAAGATAAACATATCAATATCTAGTGCAATCATCCACAAAGGTAATAAAGTACTTTTTTCCACCTCTAGTTTGAATAAATTTTAAATCACATATATCGGTGTGAATTAAATCTAAAGGTTCACTACTCCTTTCAATTCAATGGAAATGTGTTTTAGTTAATTTAGCTTCTACACATGTTTCACATTTGTGACTTGTATCAATGCTAAATTTAGGAATTAATTCTAAGTGAATTAATTTTACTTAAAGTATTATAATTAAGATGTCCAAGTCTACCATGCCATATATCCATAGACTCAAGCATCTAAGCAGAAGATATCATATTATTATTATTATCATTGTTACTTTTAGGTACAACAGTCATGACATTCAGTTTGAACATCCCATCACACATATATCCTTTCCCTACATACATTCCATCTTTACTTAGTACAAATTTGTCTCCAACAAAGACTAGCTCAAATCCTTTCTTGCTTATCATGGAACGGGAGACAAGGTTCTTTCTAATGTCAGGCACATGCAATACATCGTTGAGTGCGAGATGCTTCCCCGAAGTCATTTTCAGCACTACTGTTCCTTCAGCTTCAACCTTCGAGGTGGAGGAGTTTCCCATGAATAATTATTCTCCATTCGCAACTGGTTGTCAGGTTGTGAACATACTTCTATCAGAACACACACGGCGTGTAACACTGGTATCAACCCGCCACTCTTTGGTATTAACCACCAAATTTACTTCAGATGCAACTGTGGAAAGAGAAACATTGGAAACATCGTCGGATAATGCATCAACTGCTGTCATGTTGTCTTGTGGTGCTTTCTTCTTGAAGTTATCTTATTTTTTCGGCTTGCGATAATCCTTAGCCCTATGGCCTTCTTTGTTGCAATTAAAACATTTTCCTTTAAACTTCTTAGCACCGCTTTGTTGACTTGTGCGTTCATTTTTGTGCTTCCTCTTTTTGTTGAAGTTTTGTACATCCTCAACAGTATTTGCTTTTTCAGTCATAGCAAAGTTACTATTTTTCTTTTCAGATTTACGATTGTTTTCTTTTATCCCTAATCGAACAATTAAATCTTCAAGTCCCATTTCTTTTCGTTTATGCTTCAAATAATTTTTGAAATCTTTCCAAGAAGGAGATAATTTTTTAATTACCGTAGCAACTTGAATAGTTTCACTTATGACCATATTTTCAGCATGTATTTTATGAAAAATCAATTGAAGCTCTTGGACTTGGCTTATGACAGTCTTTGAATCAACCATTTTATACTCGAGAAACTTACCGACCACGAATTTTTTCATGCGGGCATTCTCGATTTTATATTATTTTATCCAAAGACTCCCATAACAATTTAGCGGTTTTGATTGGACTATATACATTATAAAGTGTATTGTCCAATCTATTAAGGATATAGTTTTTGCAAATAAAATCTGAGTGCTTTCATGCTTCTACAGCTAGCAAAGTTTTCTTATTTGTTTCATTTTCATTAACCACAGGAGCATCTTCGTTAATAAACCTCGCAAGATTAATGGTAGTTAAATAGAACGACATCTTTTGTTGCCAACATTTGAAATCAGTACCATTAAACTTTTCGAGTTTTTCTCCATGAGTCAAATGAGTCGGAACGGTAGTAAGAATACTAAGAGACACATCGTTTTGAGGAACAGACATCACATTTTCAGAAAATTCAGTAGCCATTATTCTGTTATTGAATAACACGAAATCAATTTATGAAATGTATAGAATTTTTTCAAAATTAAAAATTATAGGAAAAAAAGATATTCAATGTAAACACATTTCAGTATGTATATAAAAACAGGTAAAAAGTTACCAATCTAATTTCAATTAAGAAAAATAAATTTATTTAGTGAAAACCCAAAAAATATCTATATTATGTTTTAAAATTGTTGTTTACCGTATTACGAAAAAATAATATTTCACTAAATAAATAAACAGTAATTAAAATTAATTAATTAATTAATTACTCTAGAAAAACAGTAATAGTAAAGAGATCTAAGAAGAACATACAGTTTGTGATTGAAACAATCACTTGCAGAGTTTTGATCAAGACAGAATACGCCCTCCCTACGGTGCTGACGGCAAATTCAACGGGCGTCTGCCTCGCAGGATGAAACGGTCAATGACTGCTACAAGAAGCACTTCAGTGTAACAGTCCCACGAACCAACAATGGATAATTTCTCTCAAGCATTAAGAAGGGAATAGGACAATAATAGGGGATTCAGGTAGATTTTTTGGTATTTAAAATGGACTGCATATGATCCTTTTTATAAGTGCTGAAGGGCTACAACTCATGGCTTTTCCCAGAAAATATGTGACTGCTTGTACAGTCGTATCTCTCTAACAAAGCATCTCAGTGTTTTAATTCAATAATTAAAAAATGACAGCGTTTTTAAATAATTAATTAATGCATAAAATAATTAATTCGTTTCGGGAAACCATATTTTTGGTTCAAAAAATAAATTTTAAAGCCCAAAGGTCAATTAAAATTTGTCCAAAAAATTTAATAGTTGCTCAAGAAAGACCCACGACCCGGACACGTGCACGGGCCAGATGGACGGCGGCGGCGGCGCACGCAAGTGGGGCTTTTGGCCTAAGCCCAGCACATGCATAGTGTGGGCCATCTCCCCTTTATAGAGTTGGGATAGCCCAAGGCATCCAAGCCTTAGTCCCATAACTTGGGTATATTAACTTCAAGTATTTCTACCACTTTTTCAATGTGGGACAAACCCACTTAACTGTGTTATATCATCTGGCTTAAATTCAAATGGGTCACTTTAAGTCCAAATTTCTCATTCATTACTTCACTATTTTGAACAAGTGAGTATACCAAATTAATCTCCTTCCTACAAGGAACACATTGGTACTAAGACACGTCACTTGTCACATATGTGTCTTAATTAAAATTGACTGTAAAGTTTGACCAAATAAGCTATCATTTAATAAAATATACAACATATTGTGCATGGATTGGCCCATAGTTGGCGCGTACTCGCTATTTTACTCCAAACACTGATTTAGAAGCCACCGGGTGCTCCCGAGACCCGTTTGACCTCGGTTAACTCTCCAACTTGAGAAAATATTATTGAAACCTCATAGGACTATGAATACCCTTTCCTTCGATCCATACTATGCGCGAATCGGTCTCACGATTCGTGCCTACTTGCCAATTTACTCTGAGAACACCCCGTCGAAAGGCCATCAGGTGCTTCCGAGCCCCATCTGACTTTGGTTATCTCTTGAACCCGGGAGTGGCTCCTGGATTCTTGTAGGACTCTGAATACCCTTTTCAACAGTCCCAGCTGTGGGCGATTCGGACTTACGGTTTGTATTTTATACCCGTTTTTCCTAAAAAGTCCGTTTTGGACTGTCTATAGACACCCCAGATCCCTACCTATCGGTATGGTGTATTTTTGTTCACCGGTAAGGCAAAGGTATGCTGATAGGTAGGCCAGAGCCTATGCCGATTGGGACCCCTGAAACCCATTTTTTTCTATTTAAGGAGACGATGACCTCATTCCCAAGGGTCCCTATCTGAAGTCAAAACATTCTCCTCGAATCAGTGCGTCAAAATTCCATTTTTTTAAACATTCTCTCCATTTTCTTAAATCATTATCATCCATCTTTCATCACACTTTTTACTCTTACCTCACCATCATCCAACCACTTAAAAATTAGCCTTTACTACTACAAATCAGAATTAAAGTCCTCTAGAAGGTCTACTTTAATCCATTTATAACTCATTTAATTAGTATTAGTTATTTACTTTTCTTTCCACTTTTGATATATCTTTTATTTTATTTCTTCACTTCAAAACTAATCTCCCTTTTTATTTTCTAGTAAACAAAAATTATATTTTCATAAAATCTAAAAAAAGCCAAAAAGAGATTTTCCTATAAAACTTACACTATAATTTCCTCATTTTTAGCACTCCCTACACTTGCGCACATTTTTCAAAAACAAACTAAAGGAAATTCTAATTTAGGATTTATGGGTTAAACCCATCCCTTGTGCATTATCAAACTACATGGACTTTGATGTCTTACGGCTATGTAGGTGTCCCGAGACAATTCTCGAGATTCGCGTTCTGTTTTCATCATTTATTCATTTTATGTTTTCTCGTGTTTAGTAGTATTACAGATATGCGTACTCCTACATATTAGTGTTCCCGCTCAATGTACACATTCATTTCTTCACAGTGATTTGTGATTTGATGGAAACTCATATTATATTTCTATATTATTCTTTTTTACACTCTTTGGAATGATTCCGCTCCATCTTTCCCATGATGTGAGATGGTGAGAACAGACTATATGGTTAACTAACTTGAGTCTGCACTATATAGGACTTCCAACTAGTTTGGATATGGTGACAAAAAAGGATTAGATTTCATAAGCATCTTTTCTAAGGTATCTACAAGTTTCATCTTCAACAACATCTTGTCCAAGGCAAATGCATCAACCAAAAAGGAAAGTATTCTAATCTCTTGAACACACTATATGATACACTTTATGCATATAGGTGTTAATGTGTGTGCATAAATGATTGCATTTTTTTAGGGTTTTTAAAATATTTTTGAAATGATTTTTAAACATTTAAAATCTTGTTTTAAAAATATTGTGGTCTTAATTTGAATTATTTTTATCCCTTAAAAACACCCTTGAGTAAAATCCGAAAGCACTAGAGAATATTGTGGTAAAAATTATATTTTTAAACGTTCTAAAACACACATTTTTTAATTGATCACATCCCTACACTTGTTACTCTTATAATGGATAGATTTGTGTTTTCTCTAGGTCTATGAAGTAAGATTCATTATCAACCCTTAGATTAGAAGTTATCAACGCTCTACATGTAATCGAGTCATTCCATGCGATATCCATTTAATCCAATCATAGTGAAAATAGAAGCGGTGCATTAGTAGCCCTTAGATTCGGACATTGAATCATCAAATTGATCTTAGCCGTTGATTTCCTTCGAAGTTCCAGATCCTTCCAACGTTAGAATAAAAAGACCTCTTGGGTTAGCCATTTGAGAAATTTAGTGATTCGTTTAATTGAGAGAAAGAAAGAGAGAGTAGAGAGAAGGCAGAGAGAGAAAGTAGAAACAATAGAAACAGAGAGAGAAAGCCATTTGTATTTCCAAACCCTACGTTTTCTTAGAATCCAAACACCTTTTCTAAAATGTTTATCATCTCTGTAAGATATGAGTGAAAATTTGGAGAATCATCGTGTTGAGCGTGTTTTAGATTTGAGCAACGTTATTGCGCCTACGTATCCATCTCATTGTGGAATCAAAGTCTGCGTAGTTCTTGGGTCCATATGAATCACCGAAAAACTCGAATTTTAGTGGTTTTGGTGTTTTTTGGTGCGCGAGGGGTGCCAAATCAAGCTAACCGCCTCCGAATGCCTATACACCGTAATGAAACTATGAAAATCCGCTCGTCACTATCGAACCCGTGATGGAGCTCAAGAGGTGCATGGGGGAGACAAGTTAGGTTTCCTCTCTTTACTTTGCTCCCAAGACAATCATCCAACTAAATGAGGGGGGGCCCTCTTTTTATAGTAAAAGTGCCTCAAATGGGCTTGACACACGTCATGTAATCTGTGGAACCAAGTGTCCAATATTCATGGTTCCACTTGTCACAATATATGTGGTGGCATATTTAAATGAACAAATTAAACCACTACAGAGTATTGTCTAGTGTAATTTATCAAACGCGGAGTATACGCAATATATTAAATCGTGCATAATAATATCTCAGCCCATGTAGGGTCTGGATTGTTGTAAAACTTGATAAATCATAAATAAATATTTGATCAAATATTTGGGGTTAATTTATTAGAGTGTTGGTGGTTAATTTATTTAACCCCACCCTACATTTTCCCCCTTGTACGTATAGTTGGTGTATTGATGCTTCAGCTGAGACATATCAGTTGTATGTACGAAATAATTGTTTAGCATGTTTGAACTAGCGAGTAATCATATGCCCATGTTTGGTCTGTTTATTATGTATGTACATGCATATATCATCAATATGTAATTTCGAGGGCTATCTTTGTTACCTCTGCTTTTCATTTTGGAGGAGTATTTCATGTGGTGCCCCTTCCTCTCGAATAAGCATGTCTGCACAATTTTATTGTGGTTTTAAATATTTTAAACAACAAACTTGTCAGATGTATCGACCCAAGCAACCAATTGGTGGTTATCTAAATATAGGGGATCCTTTGCAATCATAAGATCAAAACATCTCGAGAGTACTTGGTCGAGCAACCATAAGTGCTTCGACTGAATTGGGGTTTTTAAACCAATATATTTTGTAAGTGTGCCTGATTTTATTTGGTCGAGAAGCCATAAAGGTATTTTTAGGACTTTAAGAGTGCCTGAAAATTAGGGTCTTTAAGCATGCCTAGTAATTTAGGATTTTAGTCTCCCGTAAATCAGTCTTATACCTAGTAACATAGGGCATTAAGTCTCCCTTAAGAGGGTTATGTGAGCCTAATAATGTAGGACTTAAATCTCCCATATCCGAGGGTATGTCTAGTAATGTGCCAAGTAATGTAGGACCACTTTTTGTAACACCTTTTAAAAAAATCATGAAAATGTTCCACTTTACCTAAAATTACCATTTTACCCATTTTTTTCACCCTTATCTTTTCCACCATTTTCACAAATGTTATTCCCCAAAACATTACTAAGTTATCCATACTAACTTCTTAAGTATTTTTAACTCTCTAAAACTTTGGAGTAACATACTTCTCAAGTTGAAAATCTTTTTATTTCATTACTTTCTTTGTCGAAGAAATCATTAAACATTTAAAGAATACTTTATATGAAAAACACCATTTTGCTTTATTAATACATGTGGCCTTTAATCCGAATGAATCTGACATCAGCTAACTAGCGTGCCCACACACCCTATAAATCGTGCATACTAGCATAAACATCACATACCCTTCACACATAACACCCAATTCTTTATCGCCATGTATTCATAACATGGCTATAACACTTGGGTGTTCTCAATCATCCTAGAAATTGAAGTTTTAAATCCTCCTTAACATCGTCCCACCCTTCAACTCGTGGTGATAAAACAAAATTTTCAATGCTTCCTCACCGTACAACCGGCTCCACTGGCCTTATATTGAATTTAACTTTCAACTTACAGTTATAACTACATACTTCTACAATGATCGAGGTACCGGACTCATGGACTAATGACCAAGCATCTCCCTACCTCCAACCTTACGCTAAGTTTCATGCGTGGGATGTCTATCAAAGCGAAATCCAAATAAAGACCCCCCCGATACACTACTACCTAGCATTGTCGATCATCGAAATCCATTGGGCCCTCAGTCCTTAACATGTACCCATATATTCCCGTCTCTTGACATAAAAGTTATATCTCCTCCCGCAATTACATTTAAACAAGGAACTCCTCCTCCACCCCCCCCTAAAGGCACTATCACTAAATATTTGTGGTAATCAAATTCCATAAACCTTGAATACAACCGGGACTTTCAAATTCTTCTCCTCACATATAAATAAAAATCTCAACTCTCACGTCTCTAAAGGAGTGATATAACAATGCGCTCTTCCTATTATCAAGTCCTGAGCACTAAACTCGATAGCAATCTAAATCTATCCGCTCGACAGGAAACCTAATGCACTTCGAATCATATTAATAAAGTCCTTACACACCGGAATCAAACATTTTGAGACATTATACTCTCCAAAGTTCTTATAATAAGATAATATAGATGCAAGCTCGACTCTGAGGCATCACCAAAACAACACATCCTGCCCTAGAGCATCAACCCCGATAGCTTTGCAATAATTGCCCACTATGGTTCTAACCAATTCTATAAAGTCTTATCCAAGAAAATGTCGTACTCGTATAACACGTCACTAAAATGAGTAATCTCAAAAAAATATATACCACCATCAACACACTCGCTCGCCCGCGGGTGACACCAGATATAACCCCGTTATACCGGGGGAAAATATACACACAATAATAATGTTATCGATTTATGCACTAAACTCATCCCGCACGCAGTTCTTGCACAAATCAAAGTACCGTGATTCATTTGGGTCACATGAAATGTACCTTATTCTCCACGGACAAAACTCATATTTTCTAATTTATCAATCACCCTGGTTGCTAGATTGGTTCCCGATCATAACATGTTTGTTCGAACCAAAATAAAAAACTACTTTAATCATTGCCCTTATTAGGCTCCATAATCTTGTCCCTTTACTCACTTCGGGCAAAACTAATGCATGCGGCCATACTCTCTACAAAAATACTACTATCTTTAATCCATTTATCTTAGGCCATACTGACCATATTAAGGTTGTCCTTCTCTCGAACTCTGGTAGTCTCAACTTTAATGTCTACCCTCGTTGTTTCCTTAGTTCCGTTGTTCCTAAGGATTACATTGCTGGTCCCAATGATCCTAAATGAATTCACCGTCACTTGGTAAGAATTTAGCTATTCGAATTATTTAAATGGTGGATCTCCTCCTTGTGGTGCTTCACTAACACCGTTTCATCCAGTCTTACTCTCTGACTAAATTCGATTCTTTTAGCTCCCTACACAAAGAAGCGTTAACATTTTCATTGGCAAAGCACAACATTTTCACCATCTGAATTGACCGTCCAACAGAATTCCCCTTAACTGTTGGCAACTTTTCTTACGTGTAGATCTCCCACTTGAAATCCTCTTCTTCATTTGTATTTACTTCATACGGTACAAGATTCGCTAAATAATTAAATTCATTTTCACACATGGACCTCTGTCCGACCCTCCTGTGATGAGTTCAGAACAACGTTTACATCTTATCCTGAACATCTGATGAAGGAACTTGTGGTCAAACCGTACCTAAGATCCTTCCATTGACACAACATTCCACTTCTAAATGTGGTGGTTTACTCCCACCATTATAACCTTGCTCTGAAAAACCAAGAAAATTTTATCCCAAATTTTCACTTCCAGTTAACCACACTCCATCATATGTCTAGGCCTTTAGATATTTTACCTCTGTTGTCTAACACGCACAATCTTCGAATTTCTAGAACTTCCTTTGATGGTTCTCTTCAATGTTTTGTCTGATTTTCTCCCAATTTAACAACGTTGGGTAAGTTTAATTTTGTAACACTTTCTACTATAGCGGTACTTGAAAATCATATGTTGCACCCTAGCCATCTTTACAATCCTAGCTTTTCGTGCCATAATAGGGGTGACCTCAACTACGGTCATCATCCTCGATTATAGTCTACAACCTTAACTGAGCCCTGCTTCCTGTTGTCCGTCGAACGACCCTCGCCTGTCATACTTCATTGTTCGGCACGCGAACACACTCGAATGTAAAAAGATTCACAAATATATACATTATAGCAGGAGAACGAAATCTCAGCATAGAAATCAACAATCCTAAGCATAGGGCTCTATATCAAAGAAAGCTACTCTGGAAGCATCATAAGTCGCAAAGCCCCTTAGGACTCTAGAACCTGATGCTTTGATACCACCTGTGACACCCTGCCTAATTAAATACCGGGTGATCACTCATTTATTAAATTAAATCAAAGTATCTTGTTGGTTCATTCTTAGCATCACTGTCGAAAAGCATTTTCTTTACTTATCACCTAATTATTAATTAAGCTAGTGCCAAAAAATTTATTCAATTAATTATTTTCTCCATAATATATACCCATACCACATTTGACGCGACCACAAATGTGTCTAGTGTGTGTGCTATATAGGCTCAAGTGCAAGCCTTTTGCTCAAGTAATAATCCGATAAGTCGAGTATCGATCCTCAGGGAAAAGGACGAACGGAGTCGTGACGACGTTGGAAAGATTGAGAATCCTAGCTTGACTCTAAAAAGAACGAAAATGTGATTTGGAATACGAAACAACTACAACTAGATGTAAATTTGAGAATAATTAACAAATGAAACTATGAATGAATAAAATTCAACTATGCTAATTGAACGAAAAGCTGATGAAAAATGGTTTTACGAGTTAAATATGAAATGAGAACAATAGGTCAGGTTAGAATCCCCCACACCCTAGCAATTCACTTTGTAGGATACTAGATTCGAAATTCGAATTTTAAATGAACCCGATTTTTAGTACTCCCAAGCATTACACATGTGAGGGATCCTAGCCCGCATAGTATGTAATCAAAGGATGAGTAAAGCGGTGTCACATTAACTATCACGCGCGTCGCATTCTTAAGCATCCCGGTTACCTAGGGCAAACGGGATCAAAATTCCTACGACGGTTGCATCAGTTATATAACACGATTCATCTAAGATTTTAATTCAAAAGTCTATTCCCCATTATCGTGAATTACATCGGGTGGGGTTCATGCACCCCAACCCTTGGAAAATTAGCTAGACATGATTAAATTGAAAGAAAACATGGATTGAAAAGAACAAAACAACATCACTAATAGAAACATATAATTAAAGAGATGCATGATTAATAATTAACAAACCAAGGAAATTATGAACGAAGGAATGGAAAGAAATTACTTGAATTGCAGAATCAAACTTGGAATCCTTACAGCTAAATTCTTATTGAAATCTAGGATTTTTTTACCTGGTAAGAGAGCTTTTTTTTCTCCCTAAAAACTAAATTAGAACTTCTTCCAAATCGAACCCCCTTTGGCTAACAAAAACTAGAAGTTAAATACATCACGAAAAATCCGGAGTTGTAGCTGAATCGAACTCTAAAATCGGGACAAGAAAATCAAGTTTATCCTCGGTGGATCGATCCTAGTCTTCAGTGGCAGATCGATCCTCATTCGAATCTGGATCGATCCTTTTGGGGGGGAAATAAGATCGGTCCGCCTTGTCAAATTTTCCAGTGAATGATGAGGATCTGGATCGGTCCACTCTGTAATTTTTGCCACTAGGTTTTGAGGGTCCAGACCGTTGCAATTATTTTGGAAAAGGGATTGGTCCTCAGTTGGTCTTCAATTTCTCTTCAATATCTCGCTGTAATACCCCGAGATTTTTGGGACAATAATTTATTTATTTTTGGGAGAAATAAATATTATTTTAATTGAAGAGTAATTAAATTGGCATTTGAGGTCAAAATTTAAAGATGTTAGAAAGTGTTTCGAATGATGATTCGGAGGGTGCGGTTATTTTCGAAAGGGTCGAGATAGTCAAAATGACTGTACATGGGTCTTATTTGGTTTTCGAGATATTTTAAGTTCGTTTGGCTCGAATTGAAGTGACCGAGTCATTTAAAGTGTGTATTATCATTTAAAGTTGTGTGTTTTCGGAGATAAGGCGTAAAAGCCTATGGGAGATTAAATATCCTTAGAGAGAAAGAGAAAGAAAGAGAGAAATAGAGAGAAGAAGAAAAGAAAAAGAGAAAGAGATAAAAGTTTGGGTTTTCCGGCCAATTCGCGATTTCGAGGACGAATCAGACCCTACAAATTTGAGGCAAGTGATTAAACTTGCTAAATAATTTTTATGTATCATTTATTTCATGATTTGTGGATAAAATTATGGATTTTGGGTTTTAAATGTTAAAACCTAGATTTTGGGTAAAATCTTAGATTTGTTGTGTGTATAATGGATTTGAGATTACAAATTAGTTGAGGTGTGTTATTTGATGAGTATTAGTGTTATATATATTTTTGGGTTGAAGATAAATGAAGAGAAGATGATAAATATTATTTTTGGGATTCTTGGCTTTGGAGAAAAGTAGCCAATTTTGTAGCTTCTGATAGGCTGAATCGATTCGACCCCTTGCCGAATCGATTCGGAAAAATGCAGGTGCCCAGGTCTGAGTGACCGAATCGATTCAGACCAAAGCCGAATCGATTCGGCCTGAGATAGAATCCTAGGTCCTTTGGACCGAATCGATTCACATTAGGGGTGAATCGATTCGCACGGCCGAATCGATTCGGATTTGGCTCGAATCGATTCGGAAACAGGGCTATTTTGGGGGGAGTTTTTCTGGAGTGAGTTTTGTTCGGGTTCGTTTGAGTTTATCAATTGGTAATCTCTATATGAGTTATGAGAAGTGTGTTTTGGAGACTTTTAGGGAGTTTCCCTTATGAGAAATTATTGGAGTCATATTGACTAAATTCGAGAGAATACCGATTGGAGAGTATCGCACCGACCAATGGGGAATCCCACTACTATTGAGATTTTGATTTGGAGATAATTATGAATTTATAAGAGAGAGAGTTAGGATGCTCTTAGTGATAATGGATTCTAGAATTAAATCCCAAATTGGATAACTTTAAAGGTTCATATGATTGATTGAACCATATTATGGATTGAGAAAAATAAATGTTGATCGAGGTGCATTAGGATATAGAGAATATCCTTAAGTAAATTGAATTGAGTGATGATTCATACAAATAGAAGTGAGGTGTGAATTTCAAGTGAGAAATAGTATAGTTTATACTAAGTGGGAAAGTTATGTGAGTAATTGGCGAATAGTATATAAAGAGTAAAATATACTAATAATGATATTATTTCACTTACGCCTAAGAGCGTAATAATAGTATGCAAATAGTGTGATACATATATACCTTGTGTGATGGTATACATTTATATGATGTGATGATGTATGTATATCTTGTGTGAATGATATAAATATATATATATATATATATATATATGTGTGTGTGTGTGTGTGTGTGTGTGTGTGAAGCATAGCCCCTCTATGCTATCATCGGAAGTTGTGCGATGTGGTTGAGGCCCCTGGCTTGAGGAGCAGGGTGCGTATAGTCCCCAGGTCATAGCGTCCATTTGTTCTTGTGTGATTTTTATAAGGGGTGAGACGTGGTGGGTATGTTTCGTCTCACTTTCGGGGAGGAACTATGACCGCTTCCATACGTTTTGATTTATTGTTTTACCATGGCGGTGTGATAATAGTCCGATATATGGTAATGTGGGATAAAGTGAGTAATTCCTGGAAGATGATAGCATTAAGAACCTGCGTCCTCGAGTTATAGCTCGTTGGGATGGTTGTTATTATACTTATGTGAATAGTATATTAATTGTATATGATTATATGATATCATTTATCTCTAGAGTAAAGAGATATAAAAAGATTGATTGAATCTCATTCCAGGAGATTTTATCCGAACAAACTACGATGAATATATTAAAGAGAAAATGAAGTGTAGATAATTATATGAGTATATATAGTACTTTGGGTATCGAGGGCATAATGGACCTCAACGACCAACATTGCCAAGAAGTAATGTATCGGGGGGGTTCCTTGTTTGGATTTCGCTAGCGAGACGTCCCACGCACAAAACGCAGTGCAATGTTGGGAGTGAGGAGAAGTTAGTCCTTAGTGCTCATATTTATATATTAGTATATCTTGACAATCGACACTGCCAAGGAGTAGTGTTTCGGGGGGTTCCTTGTTTGGATTTTGCTTGCGAGACGTCCCACGCACGAAATGCCATGCACTGTTGAGAATTGAGAATAATTAATAAAATCATTTATAGTATAAAAGTATTTGGGTTATACGTGTCATGTATTGAGGGTATTTGGATTTCTCTTGCGAGACGTCTCACGCACGAAACGGAGTGCAGTATTGGGAATTGGGAGAAGTTTAGTCCTAAGCACTTAGATGATAATAACTTATATACATTTATATATATATATATATATGTCAATAACTAGATTATGAGAATTCTAGCAAAAGAGAATGTTTATGTATAATTTATATGTTTAGAAAGTGGGCGAATATTTGAAATTGGAAATAGTAGAAGTTGAGAGATATGATTTAGAGGGTTTTAATTGAGTATAAATTTTGGGTGTAGGTTAGATTACTTTATCCCTAGATATATTTGGGAAATTATTTGGAGATCATATGCATACGTTTAGATGCGCGCTTTAGCTGAGAGGTGAGTTAAATTTTATGGAGAGTGCAACTCTAGTTTAGTCATGTCATAATGCATTTATAATTATTATACATTTTAATGCACTTGCTACAAATGTTTTCACACCTCGAGCTTTGACCCGTTTATATTTTCTCTTGATGTGCATATGTATTGTATTATTCTAGGTGTTCCTCCGTAAGGACGCCATTGATGTTATCCATCCAGTGTATTCGTAGAGCTATGGCAGTAGCGGACTGTTGCGGTATTTTGATATAGTTGATTCCTATACTTTGTGTATCTAGATTAGGATTCAGTTTGTATATCGTGTTTATACCTAAGTGTCGTAGTGTAGTACTTTTATGTTTTCTCTCTCAGATTATTGTATTTTCAGTTACCCGACAGCATATTCGGGTATTTTATTTTGGAGATTTTGTTTTACTCTGATATTAGTCTCTTTTATATTATTTTGAGCATGTGTGTGTCTCTTATCATATTTAGATGTTATGTCATTGGTTAGTTGTGCATGGTTTGTTTTTGTTTGTAAATAAAATGTTTTAAAAAATTTTGATACCCTCTTTTTGTAGTATTGGGTAGTTAGCCGTGTTTATTTTAAAATCGTCACTAGATGCTGAGAATGATCCACTTGAGATTCCTGATTATTTTAGTATAGGGCTGGCCACCCGTTATTATTTTAAGCGGGCTGTCACAGGTGGTATCAGAGCATCAGGTTCTAGTGTCTTTAAGATCTGTGTTGGTTTACTGCGGTCTTCCATAAGCGTTCTTGATGTAGAGCCCTATTGTTAGGACCGTTGTGTTCATACGTCCATATTTTCTTCTGTGATGAGAAAATAATTGAAAGGCGTTCTGATGCAATTGTTCTTGTTTCAGATGCCACCAAAGAGAAGTCGTTCAGGCAGGGAAAAAAAAGGGGCCGAGAGTGTGGAACCCCAATTGCCTCAAAGGACTGTGACTACAGATGAAGTTGCCAGTATTGTGGCACAAGCAGACCTGCTGCCATTCATGTGATGGTGCATCAACCTGCAGTTCAAGCAACCCAAACCCATTCAAGACCGTCTTTGTGGGAAAGAGTGCAGGAAGATTTTAGTAAGGGGCATCCTCCAGAGTTTCAAGGGAAGTTTATGCGATGGCTACAAGTCGATGGAAGAATAGTATGAAAAGTCACCTTCATATGGTTGAATGTAGTGAAGTGAAGAAGCAATTTCTATCCACCTCTAAGTTAACGAGAACAGCTCTCCAATAGTGGGAGTCTATCACCACCTCTGGACAGAGAGATTCATTGCCCATAACATATTTTTGGGAACTCTTTGATCGAAGGTATTTTCCTTCCCCGATTCAGAAGGAATTGAGGAGGAAATTGATGGATGTATTTCAACGTAATAGAATGGTGGCCGGGTATGAAGAAGAATTTACTCGATTGGCGAATTTAGTCCCCGTGGAGGTGAATATAGAAGAAAAGCGTATATCGAAGTTCATTCGAGGTTTAAATTGGCAAATTCGGTAGCATTTGTTAGGGAGACCAACGTTAGTGACTTTTGTCGAGGTAGTGAATACGGCACTATTACAGTGTCATGAATATCATCTTCGTTCGCAAGGGGGTAAGAACTTCAGAGATTCGGGTTCATCAAGTAGGTCTGACGAAGAGAATGCCAGTAATGCCAGTGGGTATAAGAAGGATTATAGAGGGTCGCAACAGTGTTTTGTTCCTCAAGATGGGTAGAGAGGATTTGCGGGTAGATGTTTCTTTTGTAGAGAAATAGGTCATAGAAAGAGAGATTGTCTTAAAAGAGGTAAGGGATTACGTTTTCAGGAAGTTTTGGATGTGAAACCCCTACAGCAGATTCGAGGTCATTTTAGGCCAGGGGACTTTGTGTGGGAACCCATTGATGAATATATAAAATTGGACTAGAGAGGTAGGATGTAAGTTATTTTCCTATGTGAATAGGATTATGCTATATGAAGCTTTGGGAGTATCGTATGTGAGAGAGATTATTACTGAAAATAATTCAGAATTTAGTGGATTATTGTTGAGCGAGAGATTTTATCTCATAATTATGTTAATATTGAGAACTATATATTAGTATGAGTATGATAATTATTAAAACCTTGTGTCATGAGCATAAGGTATTTTATTTAAATGTCGAAAGACATAAACAGTTTTCAAAATAATTTTTTTATAGCTCTTTGGGCCATATCAAAAATGATTTACACAAAAATATTTTAAACTCTAGTCCCGATCTAAGTAACTCTCAATCCCCGACGTCGCTACATATTCGTGTATTGGGATGGTTCCTTATTTGGATTTCGCTTACGAGACCTCCCCCACATGAAAGTAGCGATTTTCATGAATTGAGAGGAGTTAAATCTTTGGACCTTTCAAAATTGTTATATTATTAGTATGTTAGTATAATTTATTATATTTTTAGAATTTTTGTACTATTGAAGCCAATGAAGCCTAATTATGTTTATACGAGTAGAGCTCGAATAAAGGGTGTATGGGAACCCTAATAGTTATAATTGGTTTTATAAATTTTTAAATAATTTGTCGTGAGAAGTGGGAGGATTGGGTATAGTGTTAGTGAGGATAAGTATAGTATGATTTATCTGAGCTTTGGAGTATTAGGCTTAGCTTAATTTCCAGGGCGAAATTCTTGTAAGTGGGGAAGTCTGTAATACCCCGAGATTTTTGGGACAATAATTTATTTATTTTTAGTAGAAATAAATATTATTTTAATTGGAGAGTAATTAAATTGGCATTTGAGGTCAAAATTTGAAGATGTTAGAAAGTGTTTCGAATGATGATTCTGAGGGTGCGGTTATTTTCGAAAGGGTCGAGATAGTCGAAATGACTGTACTTGGGTCTTAATTGGGTTCCGAGATATTTTAAGTTCGTTTGGCTCGAATTAAAGTGATCGAGTCATTTAAAGTGTATATTATCATTTAAAGTTGTGTATTTTGTTAGATAAGTCTTAAAAGCCTACGGGAGATTAAATCTCCTTAGAGAGAAAGAGAAAGAAAGAGAGAAATAGAGAGAAGAAGAAAAGAAGAAGAGAAGAGAGAAAAGTTTGGATTTTTCGACCAATTCGCGATTTCTAGGACGAATCAGACCCTACAAATTTGAGGCAAGTGATTAAACTTTCTAAAAAATTGTTGTGTATCATTTATTTCATGATTTATGGATAAAATTATGGATTTTGGGTTTAAAATGTTAAAACCTAGATTTTGGGTAAAATCTTAGATTTGTTGTGTGTATAATGGATTTGAGGTTACAAATTAGTTGAGTTGTGTTATTTTATGAGTATTAGTATTACATATGTTTGGGCTGAAGAAAAATGAAGAGAAGATGATAAATATGATTTTTGGGATTCCTGGCTTTTGAGAAAAATAGCCATTTCGTAGCTTCTGATACGTCGAATCGATTCGGCACCTTGCCGAATCGATTCGAAAAAATGCAGGTACCCAGGTCTGAGTGACCGAATCGATTCGGACCCAAGCCGAATCGATTCGGCCTGAAATAGAATCCCAGGTCCTTTGTACCGAATCGATTCGCATTAGGGGCTAATCGATTCGCACGATCGAATCGATTCGGATTTGGCAAGAATCAATTTGGAAACAGGGCTGTTTTGGGGGGAGTTTTCTGGAGTGATTTTTTTCCGGGTTCGTTTGAGTTTATCGATTGGGAATCTCTATATGAGTTATGAGAAGTGTGTTTTGGAGACTTTTAGGGAGTTTCCCTTATGAGAAATTATTGGAGTCATATTGACTAAATTCGAGAGAATACCGATTGGAGAGTATCGCACCGACTAGTGGGGAAGCCCACTACTATTGAAATTTTGATTTGGAGATAATTATGAATTTATAAGAGATAGAGTTAGGATGCACTTAGTGATAATGGATTCTAGAATTAAATCCCAAATGGGATAACTTTAAAGGTTCATATGATTGATTGAACCATATTATGGATTGAGAATATTAAATGTTGATCGAGGTGCATTAGAGAATATCCTCAAGTAAATTGAATTACGTGATGATTCATACAAATAGAAGTGAGGTGTGAACTTCAAGTGAGAAATAGTATAGTGTATTCTAAGGGGGGAAGTTATGTGAGTAATTGGCGAATAGTATATCGAGAGTAAAATATTCTAATAATGATATTATTTTACTTACGCCTAAGAGCATAATAAGAGTATGCAAATAGTGTGATACATATATACCTTGTGTGATGGTATACATTTATATGATGTGATGATGTATGTATATTGATGATGCTAAGATTTAGCACCACCGGGTAAGTGATAAGGAGCTCAAACAGTAGTAACCATGGCTGCCATAGAGATGTATAAGTGTATAAGTATGAAGAAGGGGATGAGTATAAGAGGAGATAAGACAATGATGTATAGTGGTTCAGCCAATTTGGCTTACATCCACTGTGAGTGTGTGATCCACTAAGTATGGACACTAATGGCCTTGGATAAAATGCACATAAGCTCACTTTCTCTCTCTACTGTGTGTACCAGCAGAGTTTTAGCTAGGGTTATAATCAATTGATCGATCCCTTGTAGGGTTGTAGGTGACAAGTATATATAGGTCTTGGGGGTGTAGTGTACCCCCCAAGTATGCATGGTGCATGTGAATGATGATCTAGCCAATCCCCTGTTGACAACCGTAGATGCCAAATGATGACATAATATTCCCTTACATGAGGGTGTGATTTTGTTATAACGGTCTCCCATGTACCATGTGAGCCTCACGCGCACTGTTCCACGCGTCTCCCAAACCACGCGCTGTGATGATGTAACCCTAGGCCTATGAGCCGAGGCCGAGGGCAAAGTTCCTTCCAGTAGTGAGACTGGCCCAATTCTGGCCTCGTACTGTCGTACCCTCGGAGGGTCGTCTGGAGCCTTGTGAAGGCTCGGCCCCCTGAGGGGTCGTCTGGAGCCTGGTGAAGGGTCGGCCCCCTTAGGGGTCGTCTGGAGCCTGGTGAGGGGTCGTCCGTTTGGAGGTAATCCTCAGCCAAGCCGAGGATATAAACGGGTATATCAATCACCCCCAGCTCTTAGCCATTGATGTTGTTGATATGGCTGAGGGATAGTGTTGAAATTGAGATGCGTGTATGATCAGTTAGGTGAGTGACACCTGGGCAGATACTCATTGTTGTTCCAGTTTCCAAGGCATGGCGGCTGCATATTTTGCTTGGGGCTTTGTGCCCTAATGATGCCTTCCTCGTGGGATGTGTCCTGCCTTGGTCAATGGGCCCACTCATTACTAAGGTATTTAAGAGATTTTTGAACTCTCTCTCTCTTCTTCTTCTTCTTCGCGCCCAAGCTTTCTCTTTCTAGCTTCCAGCCTTCTTGTCATTTCTGTAATCTCTACATTTCGAGTTTGGCAGCTTTGTTATTTCTTTCTCAGGTAATCTTTCTGCCCCAGTGTCCTCTTTACTTTCATTACTTTTTTTTTGCCTTTTGGTTTTAGGCCTGTAGGGCTTGATTTGGGTCGTTTTACAACTTTTTCGGCGACTGGTTGTTGAGTGTTCTTGAGTGTTCTTGAGTGAAAACCATCGATTCCCTTTGTTTTAATTCAAAAGTCTAATTTGGTCAACTGCAAACTTGTTTGTAGTTAAGTTCCCCAAATTCCTCTAAGTGTATGGTCTTCCCTTTTAATGCTTAGGAGGCTTTATAGTTTAGCATCTGAATTCCCATCCTTGAGAGAGAAGCTCTTTGCAGAGATCAGACGAATAGAGGAAGAGGAAGAGAAGAGACGAGGGGCCGACCCTAACTGGATACGACCCATCTTTCCCATTCCTCTTGCCACAATAAAACCATTTGAACCATCTGAGTCTTGTGGGTCGTCCCATCACCCAGCCGAGTGTCATTCAAGTGAGATGGACGAGAGAGCATCCTCGCCAACTGGCGCTGGACCTTTCGATAGGAGAGAGACATCTGACCTAAGCCCAGGCTGAGAGGCTGAGGGTATAGTCCCCTCCGAGACTGTCCCTGTGATAACCCTATCTCCACATGCCTTCCAGATGGCCTTTCCCCTCGGTCCTCTGGCAGATGACGAGGCCGAGGGAGAGGGGACTGAGGACGAGGGCGATGATACAGATGACCAGGTTGATACCTCCCATGCCTCGTCTTATATCTCCTCCGTTAGGGATCGCGACCTCTTGATATGGAGGCATGCCTATGGAGTGCCCCCAATATAACTATGAGGGTTCCCTCTGACTCTGAGAGGGTCTTCGAGGGTGAAGAGGGAGAGGTTGCAGTATACGAATAAATGTTCAAGGTTGGTGTCAGATTCCCTCTGCATCCTGCCATCGTAGATATCTTGTCATCCCTTGGTGTTTCCCCCTCTCAGCTTCCTCCCAACTCTTGGAGGACGATACTAGGTTACATCTCCCTGTGGAAGAATGCTTTCACTGATGAGCCCTCGGTTGACGTATTCTTGGCCTGCTATAATATCACCTCCTCGTCCAAACAGCCTGGGTCCTATCATCTGGGGGCGAGGAGGTCTGAGAAAAAACTTCTCCACGTGGCACAAACCTCCAACCACGATTGGAAGAAGAGATTCTTCTTTATCTCTGGGGAGTGGGAGTTTACCGTCGAGGCTCAACTTATAGCCGATGGTCCGAGGGTCCCCAGAAGATGGTCTAACCCTTCAATGAAGGCCAGGTCAGACCCCGAACTTAGTCTGGAGGAGAAGGACATCGTTGAGTATCTGAGAGGACGAGGGAGAGAGGGTGAACTTCCAAATTTTGAAGATTTGATGACCCCCGGTTCCTCAAAGAAGCTGGTCTGAGGGTCGACCCTCTGACAGAACTATGTGAGTTATACTGAACGTTTTCCATTCTTTACTTATTTTTGAAGTTTTTCCTCTTTATCTCTGCATTTTTCTGACGTGTCGTCCTCTTTCCAGGTCGTCCTGCAGGTATATCAGACTATCTTTGGGAAATGACTGCTCCCAGGTTATTATCAGGCTTGGCCAGGAAGAAAGGAAAGGAGCCTCAACAGGCTCCGAGGAAGACACAGGACGCAAGGCCGACCCCTGCTGAGCCGATCGTCGGTACGCATAAGACGAAAGAGCCCGAGACCCCCGTAGACCCTCGGCCACGATGGGGGCCTTCTGGTCTCAGAACTTGGCACATCTGAGGGTCGAGCCCTCATCACTCATTGCAAACTTGAGGGCAGCCAAGGCCTCAATGTTTTCTGCTCCCTCGGCCTCTGATTACGAGTTCCTGTCAAAGATGCCTCCTGCCAAAGTGTACGACTATGGTCTGCACGCCCTTGTACAGGTATTGGTCTTGACCCACCTCTTTAATTTCATTCTTTCACCAACTGTTTCCTCGGCCTCTTGACATCTGTTTATTTTTATTGTGCAGTCTGTATGCGCCTTTACTTCGGCCACCAAGTGGATGGCTGAGAACCAAGCAAAGTTCCATGAAGTCAAGAGGGCTATTCAACACCAGGCAGATCTTTAATCGGAGCATGATACTGCAAGGGCTGAGTTAGAAAGTACCAGGACTGAGCATGCAAGGATCCTGGATCAGCTGACGAGGCAGCACGACGAGGACCTTAAGGCCAAAGACTTGCTTATCAAGGAAAAGGACGAGGCCTTGACCAACATGGGGGTCAAGCACAAGACTGATCTTGAAGCAGCTATCAGGAAGGCAGAGGCTGATGCTGTTGAGGCTTATAAAATTTCTGATGAGTTTCAAGGCTTCAGCCTTGAATATTTGGAGAGAGGAATCAGGACGGCCTGCCGGTGGGTCGTCCTCAGGTTTGGTGATGTTATCTCTTCAGTTCGTCCTTCTCTGGAGGCCGTTCAACTGGACGACCCCCTAATTGCCGAGGCTCTAAACTAAGTGGAATCCCAAGTTCAAGTTGAGGGGGTCGGCACATCTGAATATCATCCAGTTGTGGTCATTAAGGAGACCCCTCTCGTAGATGTTGAACCCTGCCCTCTGATGCTGTTCCATAGGGTGGCTGTCTGTAGCCCATACCCTCTTGATGTAATCAATATTTTTGTACTCTACTTGTAAAACACTTGATATTTCATTTATACTATCGTCTCCTTTACTGTCTTCCTTATTTGCCTTTTGTATGGTTTGCTTTGTCTTTTTTAATGCCACTAACCTCTCCCTCGTCTTTCTTGAGGGTGAACGAGGGGTCATCCCCTGCGTTGGCTCTCATTATAGTCGAGGAGTCAAATTACCAAACTAATGGTTTTTATAAAGTTTTTCCTCATCTTTCTTGAGGACAGTGGTGGGGTCGTCCCCTCCACTGGCCCTCATTATAGCCGAGGGATCAACTTACCAAATTAATGGTTTTTAACAACGTTTTCCGTCGTCTTTCTTGAGGACAGTGGTGGGGTCGTCCCCTCCACTGACTCTCATTATAGCCGAGGGTTCAACTTACCAAATTAATGGTTTTTAACAAAGTTTTCCCTCGTCTTTCTTGAGGACAGTGGTGGGGTCGTCCCCTACACTGGCCCTCATTATAGCCGAGGGTTCAACTTACCAAATTAATGGTTTTTAACAAAGTTTTCCCTCTTCTTTCTTGAGGACAGTGGTGGGGTCGTCCCCTCCACTGGCCCTCATTATAGCCGAGGGATCAAATTACCAAACTAATGGTTTTTAACAAAGTTTCCCCTCGTCTTTCTTGAGGACAGTGGTGGGGTCATCCCCTCCACTGACCCTCATTATAGCCGAGGGTTCAACTTACCAAATTAATGGTTTTTAACAAAGTTTTCCCTCGTCTTTCTTGAGGACAGTGGTGGGGTCATCCCCTCCACTGACTCTCATTATAGCCGAGGGTTCAACTTACCAAATTAATGGTTTTTAACAAAGTTTTCCCTCGTCTTTCTTGAGGACAGTGGTGGGGTCGTCCCCTCCACTGGCCCTCATTATAGCCGAGGGTTCAACTTACCAAATTAATGGTTTTTAACAAAGTTTTCCCTCGTCTTTCTTGAGGACAGTGGTGGGGTCATCCCCTCCACTGGCCCTCATTATAGCCGAGGGATAACAAAGTTTTCCCTCGTCTTTCTTGAGGACAGTGGTGGGGTCATCCCCTCCACTGACTCTCATTATAGCCGAGGGTTCAACTTACCAAATTAATGGTTTTAACAAAGTTTTCCCTCGTCTTTCTTGAGGACAGTGGTGGGGTCGTCCCCTCCACTGACCCTCATTATAGCCGAGGGTTAAACTTACCAAATTAATGGTTTTTAACAAAGTTTTTCCTCGTCTTTCTTGAGGACAGTGGTGGGGTCGTCCCCTCCACTGGCCCTCATTATAGACGAGGGTTCAAATTACGAAACTAATGGTTTTTAACAAAGTTTTCCCTCGTCTTTCTTGAGGACAGTGGTGGGGTCATCCCCTCCACTGACCCTCATTATAGCCGAGGGTTCAACTTACCAAATTAATGGTTTTAACAAAGTTTTCCCTCGTCTTTCTTGAGGACAGTGGTGGGGTCGTCCCCTCCACTGACCCTCATTATAGCCGAGGGTTCAACTTACCAAATTAATGGTTTTTAACAAATTTTTCCCTCGTCTTTCTTGAGGACGGTGGTGGGGTCCCCTCCACTGGCCCTCATTATAGCCGAGGGTTCAACTTACCAAATTAATGGTTTTTAACAAAGTTTTCCCCTCGTCTTTCTTGAGGACAGTGGTGGGGTCGTCCCCTCCACTGACCCTCATTATAGCCGAGGGTAGTTCTCTGTAGATGTTTCCATGCGTACTAGAACTGATAATCACAGGATGAGGGGAAGCACTGATATTTCTCATTAATTTTCCAAGTGTTCTGTTGGAGCAACTCTTATTACAATTATGGTCTATCAAGACCTTACAACACTACTGATAGTATTTCTTCAAATGATCTTCATTCCAGGGGTTGGAAAAAGGTTCCCCTTCTAGGTTTTCTAGTCTATAGGTCCCAGGGACGACTTCATCGATGACCCTATATGGGCCATGCCAATTATGATGGAACTTGTTGGGCTTTTGCCAAGTCTTCTTGAGGACCAAGTCCCCCACTGCGATAGGCCTCTGTTTCACCCTCTTATTGTAAAACCTTGCGGTCCTCTGCTGGTAAGCTGCTTGCCTTATCTCAGCATCCTCCCTCCTTTCCTCAATCAGGTCTAAGTCGAGTCTCCTTTCTTCCGCATTTTTCTGGGGGTCATACATTTGGACTCTATGCGTAGGAAACTCAATCTCGGTGGGGATGACGGCTTCTGAGTCATAAGCTAGCATGGATGGGGTCTCTCCAGTAGAGGTCCTCATTGTCGTCCTGTATGCCCACAACACGGCATATAACTCCTCGACCCATCTTCCTTTTGCCTCCTCAAGCCTCGTCTTGATTCCATCTAGGATTGTCCTGTTTGTAACTTCTGTTTGCCCATTGGCCTGAGGTCGGCCTGGGGTGGAGAAAAATTGTTTGATACTCACCCTTTCACAGTACTTCTATAGAGAGGTATTCTTGAACTGAGTTCCGTTATCCGAGATGAGGGTGTTGGGGAGACCATATCTGCATATAACATTTTTCCAAATGAACTGGAAGGTCTTCTGCTCTATTATCGTGATCATCGGTTCGGCCTCCACCCATTTTGAGAAATAGTCAATAGCTACGATGAGGAACCGATAGTTATTAACTGCTCTTGGTAAGGGTCCTACGAGATCGATCCCCCACACTGCAAATGGCCATGGGGATGTAATGGAGGTAACAGGATGGTGGGGTTGGTGAGGGATGGTGGCAAATATTTGGCACTTATCGCACTTTTTTACATATGCCGCTGCGTCTTTCCCCAAGGTCAGCCACCAGTACCCCTGGGTTATCACCCTCTTCGCTAAGGATCTGCCCCCGATGTGGCTTGAGCACGATCCTTCGTGCACATCTTGTAAAATGGAAGGGACTTCTGAGGGATGCACACACCTAAGTAAGGGGAGAAAAAACCCCTTTTTTTACAAGGTGTCTCTGATGACTGTGAATTTTGCAGCCCTATACCTCAGCTTCTTCCTTTCTTGCCTTGCTTCTGGCATCTCCCCTTCTTTAATGTACCTGATCAGAGGGCCCATCCACGAAGCTTCCTGAGAAACATTTAGTCAATTTCTAAGTGTTCCCTCAGCGTCTTCAATAGTTGGCCGAAGCAAAATTTCTACTGGGACTGTCCTCCTGATGTCTGTCCTCGTTGCCGAGACCAACCTTGCAAGGGCATCAGCATGTCCATTGTCAAGCCTAGGTATCCTCTTTAATTTCACTTCTCTGAAGCCCTTTAGTAATGACCTCACCTTCTCAAGGTACCTAGCCATCCTCTCGTCCTTCGCCTCGTAGGCTCCTAGTATCTGATTCACTACTAGCCTTGAATCACTATGGACCAAAATCTGGCCGACACTAAGAGACTTAGCCAAGGAGAGGCCTGCTACCAAGGCCTTATATTCAGCCTCGTTGTTGGAGGCTTTGAAGTTGAACCTCAGGGCGTATTCAACGTCTGTGCCATCAGGTGCTGATAGTATCAGTCCAGCTCCACTCCCGCTTTCGCAAGGACCCGTCGACGAAGAGACTCCACACGGTGCGTTCTTCTGAGAAACTTCCCTCGGTGAGTGACCCCTGTCTAAAGAGATACCTTCCCTCTTCGTTTTCAACCACTTTCCTTCTAGCGGTGCTCGTCTCAGCCTTATCTGTAGGCGTGTCGGTGAGCTTACCCTGTCGGGTATCTATCCTCCCGAGGCCCTCATCCTCAGCTTCATCATCTTCCCAAGTAAACTCAGCCACGAAGTCTTCCAATGCTTGCCCCTTAATGGCCGTCCTAGGCTGATACACAATGTCAAACTCCCCCAGCTCTATTGCCCAGGACATTATCCTGCCTGGTTTTTCTGGCTTGTGTAGGACCTTCCTAAGAGGAGAGTCGGTGAGGATGACCATTGTGTGGGACTGGAAGTATGGCTTCATCTTCCTTGAGGCATGGATCAAGGCGCAGGCTAACTTTTCCATCCTTGGGTATCTTTGCTCTGCCCCTTGAAGTGCCTTGCTGTTAAAATATACAGGCTTCTGTACTCCATCTTCGTGCCTCACAATGGCTGCGCTGATGGCCGAACCTGAGACGACGAGGTATACATAAAGTCGTTCACCCTTCACGGGTCGTGACAGCAGCAAGGGAGACCCTAAATATGACTTTAGGTCCCTGAAAGCCTCATCACACTCTTCACTCCATTCGAAGGCCTTCCTAAGGATCTTAAAGAATGGCAAACACTTGTCTGTGGCCCTAGACACAAACCTGTTCAAGGCAGCAACTCTCCCTGTGAGTCTCTGAACGTCTTTAATGGACTTGGGGGTCTTCATCTCAACAAGGGCCTTTATCTTTTCAGGGTTTGCCTCGATGCCTCTTTGGTTGACAATGAACCCCAAGAACTTCCCTGCTCCGACCCCGAAGACACACTTGGCTGGATTAAGCTTCATCTGGTATTTATCCATCGTATTAAAGGTCCTCTCCAGGTCCGCCACATGATCCTCTGCCTTCAGACTCTTAGTCAACATGCCATCTACATAGACCTCCATAGACTTCCCAATTTGTTCTTCAAACATTTTATTTACCAGGCGTTGGTACGTTTCCCCCGCATTTTTTAGGCCAAAGGGCATGACCCTTTAACAGTATGTCCCCTTGTCAGTGATGAAGGCTGTCCTCTCCGAGTCTTCAGGGTTTATGAAGATCTGGTTATATCCTGAATAGGCATCCATGAAGCTCATGAGCTCATGGCCTGCGGTAGCGTCTACCGTCTGATCAATGCGGGGGAGAGGGAAGTTATCTTTGGGACAGTGCTTATTTAGGTCTGTGAAGTCCACACACATTCTCCACTTCCCGTTGGCCTTTGGGACAATGACTGCATTGGATAGCCATTCAGGATAGATGACCTCTCTGATAAATTCAGCGTCTTCTAATTTTTTGACCTCGTCCCTGATGACCTCATACTTTTCTCTGGAGTAAATTCTCCTCTTCTGCTTTACCGACTTCACTCCCTCTACCACATTGAGCTTGTGGCACATGATTTCAGGGTCAATCCCCGGCATAGCTACATGACTCCATGCGAAGATGCTTCGTCTTCTCCTCAACAGTTTAATGAGGTCTTCCTTGATGTTGGGCTTCAGAGACTTGCCGACTTGGACGGTTTTTTCCGGGTCATCCTCATCGAGGATGATGGATTCTACCTCTTCCGCGGCCTCTCCTTTCTTTAGCTTCGTCTCATCCCTGGGGTCTAGGGTATCAATATTGTAAGTGGTCGTAGCCCTCTTGTGTTCCTCCCTTTCTTCAGCGAAGTTGTAGTAACATTCTCGCGCTATCGTCTGGTCTTCCTGAACTTCCCCCACCCCGTAAGGAGTAGGAAATTTAATCATCTGATGGACCGTAGACGGCACAGCTTCAAACCCCTTGAGGGCCACACGCCCCAGTATGATGTTGTAAGCCGAAAACACATGTTCATCCATCACAAAGAAACTGACCTTCTAGGTAAGCCATCTCGGCTACTCGTCCCCCATCCTAACATCAGCCTCATATACCCCAAGGGGATGAACCTTTTCCCCACTGAACCCAATCAATGGATGATGGTATGGGACGAGTCTAGCACGGTTGAGGCCTAAGGCTTTGAAGCATGGCCAAAACATCACATCTGCAGAGCTACCCCCATCTACCAGGATCCTCGGTACCTCACACCCGTGCACCCTGGTAGTGATGATGAGAGGGTCATCATGTGGGGCCAAGAGGCCTTTGAAGTCCATTCTTGAAAATCCCACTATCAGAGTGTCCATATCAACCTTGTTCCTCTTTTTTCACTTGACCGCCAGAGAGGTCGAGTGTACCGTCTTCGTCACTGCCTTGGCCTCAGCCACATGGGCCTTCCTGTCGGCGACCTCAGACCCTCCTCCTGATAGACCCCCGGAGATCATTCCCACTCCGAGCGAGATCATATTAAGCCTCTTGACAGGGCCATGGTCGTCTCTCGGCGGGAGGTCAGGGTCGTCCTCATCATCAGAAGGGTCGTCCCCTCTTTTTTGAGGACCTTCTCTACATGCATCGCCTCGCTTCTTTCTGGGGTCGTCCCCTCGGCCCCTCTTGAAGGCACCTTTGTCGACGTAATTTCTGAGCTTCCCTTCTTTCAGCATCTTCTCAATCTCATCTTTCAGAGCAAAGCATTTGTCTTTTACGTGGCTGTGGTCTTGGTGAAATTCACACCACAGGTTCTTATTCCTCTTGCTGGGGGCTACCCTCAGCTTCTCAGGCCACTTCAGGGACCGGTCACTCTTTATCTCATTGAGAATCTGTTCACAGCTGACCGTTAGAGGGGTGTAACCAGCGAACTTGTCATCCGTGGACCTCTTGTTCCCCTATTTGTTCTTCTTAGGGTATTTACCCCCACTAGCACCTCCTTTTTCGTCTTCATATTTTGCTGCCATCGCCTCTTCGACGTTTATCACCTTTCCTGCTGTCGACAGCAATTCAGCCATCGTCTTCGGAGGGTCTTCAGCAAGCTTCCATAACAGCTTCCCCTTTTGGAGTCCTCCAATCAGGGCTGTCATAGCTATGCTCTCCTCATAGTCTTCCACCTCCAGCTTCTCCTTATTGAATCTGGCTATGTAGTCCCTCAGGCTCTCACTCTTCCCCTGCTTAACATAGAACAGGTGGGTGGTCTTCTTCTGTGGCCTCACCCCAAAGCAAAAGTTGTGGATGAACAGGTATGCCAACTGCTTAAAGTTTTCAATGGAATTTTTTGGAAGAGACGTGTACCAGACATGTGCAGCCCCTGTCAGGGTACCAGAAAAGGCACGACACCTCATCTCATTCTAGATAGAGTATATATCTGCTGCTGATTGATACATCTCGACATGGTGGACAGGGTTGGTGCTCCCGTCATATCTTGGGGTGACTTCAGGTGGATTGAACTTTGATGACGTAGGGAAGGTGACTATCTTCGCCACAAATGGTGAGCATATGGTGTATCCCCTCTGAAGAGGGTCCCGACTTTTCAGTATATCACCAATCTTATCCTCCAGTCGCTGGATTGAGTCATTCCAGGGCCTCACAGGGTCGGCTTGGCCGATGTTATCCCCTGCCGCCTCTTTAAGGTGGACGGAGGGTTCTGCTGTAGCAGGCCTGTGTCGGATGTTTACTTCCCTTTGGCCGCCATCCCGTCCTTGGGGTCGGCCATCTGCTGCCTCCCTCCTGGACCTCGCAGCACTTCTTGACCTGGACAATTTTTCCCGCAGGTCATTTACTGGGCCCAGCCTCTCAAAGGCTGACCCTCTGCTCAAGCGATCAAAAGCAGAGCCTCTCAGGTGATCATCAGGATTTGGTCTCCCGCACTTTCCTCTACTACCCTGGAGAGGTCGTACAGTATTATTGGAGACCTCATACGGTTCCCAGCATTCTATAGGAGCCTCTTCTCCCTCCAGATCGTCATACCTGTCCTCAGGGCAAGGGTTTCCTTGCCTCCCCAAGCGTAGACGCCGGGGGTCAGCAACATCATTACGCCGCTGAGGGGGTGGCAGGTCTTTACGTGGTGCCTGGGGTGGTCCCCTGGCCTCATGCTGTCCTGGAGCTGCTGCCGGAGTCATCATCTTAGGTGAAACCCCTGGTGGTCTCAGTATGTTCTGGCTTAGAGTTGTGAACTGCTCCTGCATCATCCGCTGGCTTGCTGCCAGAGTCTTTAAGGCTGCCGCCACATCAGCCATCTCAGACTGAGGTGGTGGCTGACTGGAACTGGGTCTTCCCCCCTCATCCGGCGGGGGAAGCAGTGGCGGTGGCATTTCAGGTGCCATGTGTTTGAGCTGTGAAAATCTGAATCTGAAGAAAAGACTGGTGAGCTTGAGAACCTTAGTGGGTCTCTTTCAATGGTGAAACATCTCCTCTCAGGGGGAGTGTTGTCTCACCACCAGAGTGCCCAGTGAGGTCAAGCTGTACAAAGGAAGAGATGTCTTCTCGATTCCCACAGACGGCGCCAAACTGATGATGCTAAGATTTAGCACCACCGGGTAAGTGATAAGGAGCTCAAACAGTAGTAACCATGACAGCCATAGAGATGTATAAGTGTATAAGTATGAAGAAGGGGATGAGTATAAGAGGAGATAAGACAATGATGTATAGTGGTTCAGCCAATTTGGCCTACATCCACTGTGAGTGTGTGATCCACTAAGTATGGGCACTAATGGCCTTGGATACAATGCACATAAGCTCACTTTCTCTCTCTACTGTGTGTACCAGCAGAGTTTTAGCTAGGGTTACAATCAATTGATCGATCCCTTGTAGGGTTGTAGGTGACAAGTATATATAGGTCTTGGGGGGTGTAGTGTACCCCCCAAGTATGCATGGTGCATGTGAATGATGATCTATCCAATCCCCTGTTGACACCTGTAGATGCCAAATGATGACATAATATTCCCTCACGTGAGGATGTGATTTTGTTATAACGGTCTCCCATGTGCCATGTGAGCCTCACGCGCACTGTTCCACGCGTCTCCCAAACCACACGCTGTGATGATGTCACCCTCGGCCTATGAGCCGAGGCCGAGGGCAAAGTTCCTTCCAGTAGTGAGACTGGCCCAATTCTGGCCTCGTACTATCGTACCCTCGGAGGGTCGTCTGGAGCCTGGTGAAGGGTCGGCCCCCTGAGGGGTCGTCTGGAGCCTTGTGAGGGGTCGTCCGTTTGGAGGTAATCCTCAGCCAAGCCGAGGATATAAACGGGTATATCGTATATCTTGTGTGAATGATATATATATATATATATATATATATATATATATATATATATATATGTGTGTGTGTGTGTGTGTGTGTGTGTGTGTGTGTGTGAAGCATTCCCCTTCTATGCTATCATGGGAAGTTGCGCGATGTGGGTGAGGCCCCTGGCTTGAGGAGCAAGGTGTGTATAGTCCCCAGATCATAGCGTCTGTTTGTTATTGTGTGAATTTTATTAGGGGTGAGACGCGGTGGGTATGTTTCGTCTAACTTTCGGGGAGGAACTATGACCGCTTCCATACGTTTTGATTTATTGTTTTACCATGGCGGTGTGATAATAGTCCGATATATGGTAACGTGGGATAAAGTGAGTAATTCCTGGAAGATGATAGCATTGAGAACCTACGTCCTCGAGTTATATCTCGTTGGGATGGTTGTTATTATACTTGTGTGAATAGTATATTAATTTTATATGATTATGTGATATCATTTATCTTTAGAGTAAAGAGATATAAAAAGATTGATTGAATCTCATTCCGGGAGATTTTATCCGGACAAACTGCGATGAATATATTAAAGAGAAAATGAATTGTAGATAATTATATGAGTATATATAGTACTTTGGGTATCGAGGGCATAATGGACCTCAACGACCAACATTCCCAGGAATAGTGTATCGGGGGGTTCCTTGTTTGGATTTCGCTTGCGAGACGTCCCATGCACGAAACGCAGTGCAATGTTGGGAGTGAGGAGAAGTTAGTCCTTAGTGCTCATATTTATATATTAGTATATCTCGACAATCGACAGTGCCAAGGAGTAGTGTTTCAGGGGGGTTCCTTGTTTAGATTTCGCTTGCGAGACGTCCCACGCACGAAACGACATGCACTGTTGAGAATTGAGAATAATTAATAAAATCATTTATAGTATAAAAGAATTTGGGTCATACGTGTCTTGTATTGAGGGTATAATGAATCTTGATAATCAATACTACTAAGGAGTAGTGTATCGGGGGGTTCCATGTTTGGATTTCTCTTGCGAGACATCCCACGCACGAAACGGAGTACAGTATTAGGAATTGGGAGAAGTTTAGTCCTTAGCACTTAGATGCTAATAACTCATATATATATATATATATATATATATATATATATATATATATATATATATATTTATGTCAAGAACTAGATTATGAGAATTCTAGCAAAAGAGAATGTTTATGTATAATTTATATGTTTAGAAAGTGGGCGAATATTTGAAATTAGAAATAGTAGAAGTTGAGAGATATGATTTAGATGGGTTTTAATTGAGTATAAATTTTAGGTGTAAGTTAGATTACTTTGCCCCTAGATAGATTTGGGCAATTATTTGGAGATCATATGCATACGTTTAGATGCGCGCTTTAGCTGAGAGGTGAGTTAAATTTTATGGAGAGTGCGACTCCACTTTAATCATGTCATAATGCATTTATAATTATTATGCATTTTAATGCACTTGCTACAAATGTTTTCACACCTTGGGCTCTGACCCGTTTATATTTTCTCTTGCTGTGCATATGTATTGTATTATTCTAGGTGTTCCTCCGTAAGGACGCCATTGATGTTATCCATCCAGTGTATTCGTGGAGCTGTGGTAGTAGCAGACTATTGCGGTATTTTGATATAGTTGATTCCTATACTTTGTGTATCTAGATTAGGATTCAGTTTGTATATCGGGTTTATACCTAAGTGTCGTAGTGTAGTACTTTTATGTTTTCTCTCTCAGATTATTGTATTGTCAGTTACCCGACAGCATATTCGGGTATTTTATTTTGGAGATTTTGTTGTACTCTGATATTAGTCTCTTGTATATTATTTTGAGCATGTGTGTGTCTCTTATCATATTTAGATGTTATGTCGTTGGTTAGTTGTTGCATGGTTTGTTTTAGTTTGTAAATAAAATGTTTTAAAAAATTTTGATACCCTCTTTTTGTAGTATTGGGTAGTTAGCCGTGTTTATTTTAGAATCGTTAGTAGATGCTGAGAATGACCCACTTGAGATTCCTGATTATTTTAGTATTGGGCTGGCCACCCGTTATTATTTTAAGCGGGGTGTCACACTCGCATCTTTAGAACCCCGTAACTTCTTCCCTCGAACTCGGAATTGGACGTAGTTTCTTCCTATGCACTCGTTGAATTGAGATCTTCAAATTTCACTTCGGGTCTTCTTCTTGATTTTGGATGGAAATTACGCTTTTGCCCTTCTGACTTTTCTTCTTTGACTTATTCTTTTTCTTTGACTTTCTCCTTTCTTTCCTTAGCAATAAATACCTGTGAATGACCTGAAAAAGGCACAAAACTCGCAATACTATGTAGAGGGGTCAGTAGCATGGAAACGAGATAATTCAAGAGCAATTACATTATTCGGGATGCTAAAAGATACTAAATTAGGTAGTAATTTTGGAAGAATTACAGCCTAATCAAACCCCCTAACTTAGCACGTTGCGCGTCCCGAGCAATGTAAAAGGATTAAACTAAAACTCACTCATGATAATCAAATTATTAGGATAGAATACCACTTTCGCGGGAAAGCGGTTGCATTTAGCGTATGCAATAAGCCTTTAAACCCCTAGGATATCCTAGTTGGACGAGTTGTGTCTCGTGAGGGTTTGCAGTGAATATACCCACAAAATTCGACTCATAGAAATTCAAAACACCTAAAAATTGTACAATTTAAACTCCCCATAAAATAATCAACCTACATTTGTATTCGTAAGTCTCATTTTGTCGCGTGTGTGTGTGTGAAGCCAGAAATTAAACCGTAGATTTCCACCGATTGGTCATTCCGTTACTTTCTGAAAATTCATTTTGATTCAAATCTTGTAGGATGCTCTCACAAACGAATCACTCGGAGTGTTGCTATTTCTCTCGGTGTGCGTGATTTATAAGAGTAAATGTAATGGAATGCAAGTTCCCACACATAATCATGAAAGACGGACTATTTGAGATTAAAGGATCTCGTCATTGGAATACAATTATTGGGAAACCGGAAACATTGTCTCTAAATTACACATTCAATGTCTTTTCTTTTCTTAGTATGCCTTAGCTCTCCACAAGGTAACCAATTTTGCAATTCGGGCTCGGTTAGGACTTTATTGGGTTTAAGGTGTATTTGGGTAAAAAAATCGTAATAGTTGGGAAATTCGGAATTGAAAAATGTTCTTATGATGTCCGTTAGTGCTTTTTCGGGCTTTTGCTCATTTTTTTTCCCTATTTTTTCTTTTCTTATTTTTCTTTTCTTTGTTATTTTTGTTGAACATTCTTCTATTTTTTTTTCTTGCGCCTTTTATGCACTTTTCGGACTTTATTTAATAAGTATTTGATTTTCACAATTTCGGGCTAATTGGGTTTATTCGGGGTGTCAAACGAAGGGGAAAAACTTATTCGACTCAAATTGGGTTGCAAAAAGGTTAATTTTTTACGACTTTTTATGGCTAATCTTTTTGGGTAACAAACGAGGGCCTACTTCATTGCCCAAATCACTAATTGCGTTACCATATGCATCTCGAGGTCAATTAAATTTAGAGATTTATTTAGATCGTTTTTCAAGACAACCTTCCATTTCTTGTAATCGATCAAAGTGAATGAATTGCGATCCCGACGACTTATTTTAACCGATAAAATGAACTTTGAGTTATCTATTAACTCGGATTGATTTTATTTTCTCATAAAAATTGATAGGCTCAAAATCTCAGTGGGTTTGTTAATCTCCACATTTATTCATCAAGTCGTTAATTCACGCTCAATTCCCATCCTTAGTTAATTTTGTCTTTGTGCATTTGATTGTTACAAATTCGAAACTTTAAAAAAATGATGGTGATATTTTTGAAAATTTTAAATTCCAATTTTTTTTTATTTTGAAGAAAAATATTTTTGGCTTTTCATTTTTTTGTGTGTATTTGGACTTTGTGAAATGCAAGCACGCGTGCGTACCCCCTAACTTAGGCTTTTGCATCGTCCCGAGGCAAAAAGGACAAAAAATCGAATTAAGGAGAGTGTAAAAACCAATTAACAAAGTACACAAATGCAAGAATTTAAAAATAAGCACAAGACACACAAGATAAGCCGTCCAATTCCCATTAAAATATGATAAAAGTTACAGAACTGTGGAAAATGGAAAAAAATAGGGCTGAAACATCTGTACAACAAGGAAACTAATATGGGGGCCGGTTGGAGGATCCGGGGGAGTTGGGGTCATAGGGATCATAAAAGTAGGAGGGATGAGGGGTGTTAAAAGACATTTCGAACATTTGAGCCTGAAGGCGGTGCATCATGCCCGTATCGCGCCGATATTCTCGTTGGTCCTCCTCCCTATTGGTGTCATATCGCACTATGAACCCCGAAAGTTGTGTTTGAAGTGCAGAGATGCGTGCATTAATGTTGCTTCCCGAAAGCTCATAGTCGGGATCCGACTCTTCCACGTATTCGGGCTTCTCGCCCTCGACCATGCTTATGTTATCCACTGCCACCTTACCGTTTGAGGACTCTTCCTCCCTGCTATCGTCACTAGCAGCAATGGCCTGTCTAGCTTGGTTAATGGCCCTTTTCGACGCGCTTTTGTTGCGAGTAAGCTGTCCATAAGGATTTGGAAAATGCAGAAATTCGGTGGGTAGTTGAATGCCCGCGTCGGTAAGAAGAGATGAGATGATCCTGGCATAGGGGTGCAGGGCAGTACCTTTTTCATCCCTGGAGGCATGGAGAACATCTCGGTATATTGTGCAGGCCAAGTAGATAGTGGAGTTTGGGTCATAGAGGTGGTAGACAAGGGTGGCTTGACGAGGGTTCATGATGGAATCGTTTGAAATTTATAGAATGTAGGCGCAAACGATTGGAAGGTGATGCGCGCTTTATCGTCCAGTTGGCCGACAGGAAAAGGGCCTCGAAGCCACTATTGGCCAGGGGTGATGCGGGCAATGCAGACATCTTTGTCTAGGGGCGGGCTATTGTTGGGGTATTGGAATGGAGATGGGTGAGGGACATCCTTCTCCGTCATCTTGCGAATGAGGATGTCGAGTGAGAACGGGATGGGGGATTTGATCAACGTACGCCTCGGCTTGAAAATTATCGGTGCATACGAGAGACCCATAGAAGGAACGCACCTCGTTGGCCCAGACGGCATCGAACGAATCATTGAGGAAATGACACCACCCCTTTGCGATGAAGAGGGTAGTGATGTTGACGGGAAGCTCCTCCCATAGAACCTGTCTCTCAATCTGCAGCTTGCGGGTGTGACTGAAGAAGTGGTGACACCAACATTACTCCTGGTAGGAACGGAATGGGAGCAACCTATTTTTAGCAATGACCGCGGAGTTGTATTTTTTGGGGGGTGGTTGGTTGACCATGAATGGGTGATTTTGTTGGAGATAGAGGGTGGAATAGAGAGGGAGAGAGTTTGGGTAAATGAAAGGTGTGGTGAAATAGGGTGGAAGAGGGTTTTATTTATAGGTGGGGAAAGGGGAAGGGTTAGGAATTTGGAGGGAAGGGTTTGGGAGGGAAAGGGGTGGGTTATTGGGAGGGAAATTTGGTTGGGAAGAGGGAAGAGACAAAATGGAGGGAGATGAATGAATTAGGGGAATGAATCTAGGGAGTTGTAGAGTTGCAGGAACCGGACCGGTCCGCGTGCCCAGGGGCGAATCGGTCCGTGTCCTTTTTTTTATTTTTTAATTACTCCCCTACGGACCGGTCCGCATGCCCAGGGGCAGATCGGTCCGTCTTCCCTGAATTTCCAGAATCCTCCAACTGTAGGAATGCCCTTAGGAATTGGTGCTCAGTGCTTACCCTTAACTTCTCAAAATGAAAAACTAAGACTCTAACCGCCCTAACTTAATCATATTTATGATACACAAGATGTCACTCCATACATATCGGGGGTGCGACGACCTCTCAAATTCAGCTCACTCTACCCCGTAAATGGGGTCCGACAACCAAATGGTGTCGATCTCTTTTACGCACGCCTCTACATGTGGATTTAGGCGTTGTCCATTGACTTTGATCGTGTTCCCCCTTTTGGATCATCCAACCCCACAGCTCCGTGGGGAAACACGGTCTTAATAACGAATGGGCTAGTCTAACGGGACCGCAATTTACCCGAAAATAGATGAAGCCGGGAGTTATAGAGAAGTATCTTTTATCCAGGTTGAAACTCTTTCCGTCGAATAATCTTATCATGCGCGAGTTTCATCCTTTCTTTTGAAATCTTGGCATTCTCATACGCATCATTGCGTATCTCCTCCAACTTATTCAGTTGAAGCTTGCGAGCTTCACTAGCTTTATCCACATCATAATTTAACCTCTTAATGGCCCACTACACTTGTGTTCCAACTCAATAGGAAGATGGCAAGGTTTGCCATACACAAAAGCAGAACGGGGACATTCCGAGTGGGTTCTTGTATGCGGTGCGGTAGGTGAAAATCTCATTCTTCTTGTGTTGGCACAATCTTGAGACAAACAATTTTTTATTTATTTGCTCCTGCATTTTTTTTATTTTATTAAAATCTATTTCTTATATCTTAAATCATAATTTCCTATATTGATTTATTATATATAAATTATTTTTTGATAAAAATAATTTTTGTGTAGTATAATTGTTTTTGTGTAGTATAATTTCCTACATTCCGAGTGGGTATCATACTATTTCTATTACATTTTTTTTAAGTGAGTTTTTATATTTTTCTCAATTTAAAGTTTATTTTATATTGCAAGTCTTTTATCTCGTTTGACTTGATATATAAAATAATTTTTTCAGAATATTTTATTTTTGAGTTACATAACTTTGTAGTATCATTTGTATTTTTTAGTATCATTCTTTTTACCTTATATATCTAATTTTTAATTTATTTTATGAGGTTTGTGTATTTGGCTTGAGTGTTAATTAATCATATTAATTAAACATATATTTTGTTTAATTAATCAAACATTTAACACAAAATGAATTAGGCAGCATTTTGTTAAAATAAAAATAGCCGCTGTTTTTTGTCTTTGGTAATTAACGATTTTGCTCTTTATTGGTTTGGGCCTTATAAGTTGTTTTGGATCTTGAGATTCTTTTAGGGTTTCCATTTCATTTTTTACCTCTTTCTCTCTCTAAAAGTGTAGCCGGCATTTTTTTTTAACTTTTCTCTCTCTCACTTGCTCGTTTTTTTCTTCTCTTTCCCCATTTGAGAGTTTGTAGGTGTGGTTTCGGTTTGGGGGTTTAGAGATCGGAGATGAGGTTTTTTCGATCTCGTTTTTTTTTGCTCAATCGTTTGTGAGATCGGGTTTGATTTCAGATCTTTGTACGTGTGAAGATTGGCCGTCGTTTTTTTTTATAAAATAAAAGCGATTTGAGGTGTTGGGGGTTTCGGTTTGAAGATCGGTTTGGTGGTCCGGTTTCGGTCATTCGATTTTGGTTTTTTCTTTTGGTTGCCGGCGTTTTGTTTTGGTTGGATCTCCGGCGCGTTTCTTTTGGTGAAGGTTCCGGTTTTGACATCTTTTTCGTCCTACTGGTTCGGATTTGGGCCTACTGATTTGGGTCTAGTGTGTTTTCCGACGACACTCCATTTTGGTAACTGTTTCTCTTTCAATCTCTTTATATATATATATATACATACATATATATTGTATTTGATTTGGGATTTTTTTTGTTTGCCTCTTAACTGTGCGTGTGTGTGTGTGCTGTTAACTGTGCGTGTGTGTGTTGTTGACTGTGTGTGTGGGGGGGGGGGGGGGGGTAAGTTGGTTGTTTGGTCAAGTGTGTTTGCTGTAAGGTTGTGTTAACTTAGACTTGATTTTTTTTCTTTCCAACTCTATTTAACTTGGACTTAATTTTATTGGACTAAACTTGGAATTTTATTTGGACTAAAACTTTGGGAAGACTTTATTTCAACAAAATTTTATTTGGACCTTATTTGGATAAATCATTTGGACTAAATATTCTTTTTGGTCTAAAATTAATTTTTTGGGTGTTTGATGTTGGACTTTATTTTACACCAAACTCAGTTTGTGTGTGCAATCTTCTTATATTGAACTTAACCTTTTAAAACTTAAAATCTAAAACTTAAGTTTTTTGTGTCACACATTTTTTATTAAAATCTCTTTTATTTTAAAACTTATTTAAATTTTATTTATTTGGGTTTAAAGATATTTGGTTTGTGCCTCTAACTAGTTATACCCTCTAAGTTGAACTTTTGTGTGTTCACTTGATTTAGTTGGGTTTAACTAATGTGTAGACTTTATATCACATCTTTATTTGTTTAAATTTTATTTTAGTGAAACTCATTCTATTTTAATGAGTCGAGTGCTACACTCTTTATCTCGCACTCATTTAACTTGAATTGGACCAATTGACTCGTACACTTTTAATTGCCTAAGTTGAGTACTTTTTGTTGTATTCTTTTATACTTAGGTGGTGTTTGTGTGTGTATGAGTTTTTGATCCAACCCTTGTCATAGTATTGGTTTATACTAAAATTGAAATTTAATACTTGTAACTTTATTTTATTTATTTAAGTCCCAATTTGTACGAGCTAAGTGCTACACATATTTATCTTTTGCTCATTTTAGTTGGACTTAATATTTTTAACATAACACTGGTTTAAATTGATTCATATTCTATTTGGTGTTAAGTTAATTTTATTTTAGTTGCGCAACACAATTGTTGGAATTTATTTCCTATTTTATTTGTGGTCATTTGCGCCAACTAATTTGTTTTTTTGAATTAATCTTTACTTGAATATTAATTATTAAGGAAGACTTTGTTTGTGTCTTGTGACTTAATAATTAATCATTCTTTTTAGTATTGATTAATTCAATATTGTCTTACCTTTCACTTAGTCACTGATTGGTAATTTGTCTTGTCAATTAAAATAAACTTAACCTTGGTTGTTTGGTCTATTTTACTTAACAAGATTATTCTGTTGTGTTCATTAAAATAAACTTTATTATTATATCTATTTTGCACATCTACACGGGGTCTCGGGTTTGAGTGTGTAGTTGTGTGTGGGTCTCACGCTCACTACCTTGGTTGTTTAGTAAGATTCAGTATTGTGGGGTTGTTTAGTTAGTGCCTGGGTGTACTGGTTTTGTATTGGACTAACTATTTCATTTACACTGGGTTGCTGAATTCTTTATCTAAACATTGATTTAGTGTTGCGTGTGTTGTGAGTGAGTGATAGTCTCTATTACCGGTGTGTTATTGGGTTGACTGATTTTCAGTCAAGTTGGGTTATTTTAGACTAGGCTGGGTGTACGGATTTGTATTTGCTTAGTTTAATTCATTGTGGACTTGGAGGACTGTAATCTGTAACTTGTAATCTATAATAGTGGACTTGGGTGTGTGTGTTGTCCTGGGACTAGGGATACGGGGTTTACCACCACGGTGGGTTCCTCGAGAACAAATATTGTGTCACACTCTACTTTTCCTCACCTCATTCTTAAAGGGAATTATTCTTTACATCTAGCATCACCACTTTTTACTTATTAGTGTGCATGAGTATTTTCTCACTTAAAATTTATAATAGATTTTGTATCAAAGATTTAAAAAGAGTTGGAGAATTTTTAAATAACCTAATACGCATTAGCAAGTACCCATTGGTCCTTTTTAGTGACTCTTAGGTATTTTCAGTAGGCCCATAGGGAATCGTTCAAAAGAAGGGACCGATCTTTCCGGTTAGGATCGAAGATTTTCTCGAGGATATTTTTTATCTCACGATTCGTCAACTCGGCCTGCCCATTTGTTTGTGGGTGATATGTCGTTCCAACCTTGTGAACGACACCATATTTTTTCATAAGTTTTTCAAACGTCTTGTTGCAAAAGTGTGTGTCGTTATCACTGATTATCACTTTTGGAGCACCGAAGCACGAAAGTATGTGTTCCTGCAGGAATCGTATCACCACTTTATTGTCATTAGTATTGGTAGCTATAACTTCCACCCACTTAGGAGCATAGTCTACTGCGACTAGGATGTATAGGTATCCAAAGGATAGGGGAAACGGGCCCATGAAGTTAATACCCCAGCAATTGGAAAACTCAATGATGAGAATCGAGGTTAATGGCATCATGTCTTGTCGGGTAGTCGCCCCCATCCGTTGACACCTGTCATAAGATTTGCAATAATTGTTTACATTTCGAAACATTGTGGGCCAGTACAAACTGCTTTGTAGAATTTTAGCGACTGTCTTTTTCATGGAAAAGTGGCCTCCACATGCTTCCGAATGACAGAATTGGATGACTTTTGGAATTTCGTCATCCGGTACGCATCGTCGGATGATTTGGTCTGTGCAATATTTAAACAGGAGGGGATCATCGTGAAAAAACATGCGCGATCAATTGATAAACCTCTTATTATCTTGCAATGTCCACTCGGGAGGGATGTCTCCCGTGACAAGATGGTTCACTATATCCGCAAACCAGGGTAAATAAGAGGTGACAAAGAGCTACTCATCCGGGAAGTACTCGTCTATGGGTGTGTGATCGCTAGGTACGTCAGACAAGAGCTGTGATAGGTGATCGGCTACGACATTTTCTACTCCTTTTTTATCTCTAACGGAGAGATTGAACTTTTGTAAGAGTACGATCCACCTTATGAGGCGAGGCTTTGCGTCTTTCTTGGCAAGGAGATATTTTAAAGTCGCGTGGTCAGTGAAACAAGTGATGGGGGAACTGATAAGATAGGACCGAAACTTAAAAAGAACAAAAACTACCGCTAGTAATTCCTTCTCCGTGGTGGAGTAGTTGAGTTATGGTCTGGTAAGAGTCTGTCTAGCATAGTATATAACATGATCTTTTCTATCTTTCCTTTGGCCCAAAACAACCCCTATCGCATAATCGCTAGCATCACACATAAGCTCGAATGGTAACGACCAATCCGAGGCTTGCATGATGGGAGACACAAGCATGCTTTTCAATTTTTCAAAGGCACTTTGGCATGCTTCAATCCACTCGGATGGGGTGTCCTTCGTAAGAAGGTTGCTTAAGGGTCTAGCGATGGCGCTAAAGTCCTTAATGAACCTTCTATAAAACCCAGCGTGGCCCAAGAAAGAGCGCACGTCCTTAAGCGATTTTGGAGGGGGGAGGTCAGCTATGACATCAATCTTTACTCGATCAACTTTGATCCCTTTGGATGACATGATGTGGCCAAGAACTATGCCCTCAGTTACCATGAAATGACATTTCTCCCAATTCAGCACTAAGTTCTTTTCCACACATCGGGCTAGTACCTTTTCAAGATTGGCTAGACATAGATCAAAAGAGGTGCAAAAGACACTAAAGTTGTCCATGAACACCTCTATCCCTCTCTCAACCATGTCACTCAATAAGCTTAACATGCACCTTTGAAAGGTCTCCGGTGCATTACACAAGCCTAATGGCATACATTTGTAGGCAAACGTTCCAAAGGAGCACGTGAAGGTCATCTTCTCTCGATCAAGTACATCTACCTCAATCTGGTTATATCCGGAATAACCATCTAGGAAGAAATAGTAAGGGTGTCCCACTACTCTTTCAAGTATTTGATTGATAAATGGCAAGGGGAAATGGTCTTTCCTAGTTCCCGCATTTAGTTTTCGGTAATCAATGCAAACGCGTAACCCAGTGGTGGTATGTTGGGGAACTAGCTCTCCCTTAGCATTTTCAATCACAGTCATGCCTGACTTCTTCGTGATGACTTAAACGAGCCTCACTCACTTGCTATCCAAGATTCGGTAGATAATATCGGCATCCAACAACTTTATGATTTCAGTCTTCACCACATCTTTCATTGTGGGATTTAGCCTTCTTTGCATTTCTCTCGAGGGCGTCACATCCTGCTCAAGATGAATCATATGAGTGAAAATTAGAGGGCTTACCCCCTTTAGATCAACTATACACCAACTAAAAGCACTTTGGTGCTTCCTCAAAATATTTAATAGCTTACCATCCTGCGCTTCATCTAAGCTAGAGGAGACAATAATAGGAAATGTTTCACCCTCTCCTAGGAAAGCATATTTAACGTTGGAGGGTAGTTTCTTCAGCTCGAGAGTCGGGAATTCGTCGCAGATGGCATCATGCGTGTCCCTCTCGACGGTAACTCTTCGAATAGAGAAACCTAACTAACATATCTCGTGTCCTCGTCTGACGCTCTCTCATCGAGTAAGTTTCTTAACTACTCAATCTCTCTCTCAAACTCGATGTAAGCTCCCTCGCTCTCATGACTAGACACTAGGCAAGCTTCTAAGGCGTCTTCGCAGTAATTTTCCTCAATGTTCTCTTCTATGATCTCGTCAATTAAGCTCACCGCATGGAGATCATCTTCTTCTCCTACTTATTGGGCTATATTGAAGATGTTTGTTTCTAAAGTCATATTCCCAAAAGTGAGTTGCATCGTCCCATTTCGAGTATTGACCAGTGCGTTAGCCGTAGCTAATAATGGGAGCCCAATAATGATAGGAACATGATTTTTCGAGGAAAATGATGGCTCCGTGTCCCAAATGATAAAATCTACCAGGAAGTAGAAAGTGTCCACTTGGACTATCACGTCCTCAACTATACCCCTTGTGTGTCCATCCCTGATCCCCGCCATAGAGGAGAAGGATCCTTCGGGTCCCGCGCGTCCCTCTCGGGAGCGCTTCGGTCGACGTCGTTTGAGATGTGGTGTAAAAATGTAGAGAGATTCAGAGTCACCAGTCTATTTTACTCAAAATAGACAAAAGAAAAAGGGGAAGCCACCCCGAAGGATGGCATCCAAAGACATACCGGTGCGTGCGAAACCAAAATGATTCGAGAAGGGTTCGGAGGCTTAGTTACGAAATGGGAATGTGTTAGGCACCCATTCTGCCCTTTCGGTCTCTCATGGATATTTGCTATTTTCCTTTATGTTTCTCCCCGTGATATGTGTGCATGTGTATATATAGAATGGAGGTAGGAATCCTCGACTTGTATCATGGAAAAGATAAAGCGAGTCATCCGTAGAAAGATATAAGAATAATATTACAAATTAAGATTTACACGATTACCCCTACGTTAATCGTTATAAGGGAACGATAACGCGTATGGAGTAATACATCACTAAGAACAAGTATATATATAATATAAGAAAAATGGATTTAGAGAAAATAGGAAATAAGATAAAAGGTGAGAAAAGGACTCGAGTCTCGGGTTTTACCCCGAGACGCCTACGTAGCCTATAAAGGCATCAAAGTCCACATAGTTCGTATACAAAACGAGGGGTGGGGTTTATCCCATAAATCCAAATGGGGGATCTCTTATTTGTGAATGTGTGTGTGTGTGTGTGTGTAGGAAAAGTGTTTTAGTTGTGAGAAAAGTGTAAAAAAAGTGTGAGAATCCTTATTTGGAATTTATGAGCAAGCCCTCTTTTTCTTGGTTTTTTGGGTTTTATTTATGTAAAAATAAGAGATGTGCGATAAAACTAAATAAAAATTATATTAGGATGTGTGAGATGAGGTAATAAAAAGTGTTAAGTAATAAAGCAAGTTATTGAGAACTCAAGAGAATTTGAAGAGAAATGTGATAAAGTTGGACCATCTTGAAGATCTTGAGCTTTATCTTGAGTGTTGAATAGCATCCCTTGAGCTTGGATGATGATGGAGAGTGGCTAATTCACTAAGTTTGATGAAAAGGATGATGAAAAGTGGAAGTAAAAAAGGGATTTGGGAGTTGAAATCACGCTGCCTTCGAGAGAGGTTTCTGGGATTCGTTGAGAGAGATTTTTATCAGATCTGGGATCTCCTTGCAAATGAGGTGAAGGCCTCATTTTATAGGCCCAGTTGAGTGCCGATCGGCATAGACCTGTTCCTGCCTATCGGCAGGTGCCGATAGGCAGGGTCTGGAACCTGCCATTTTTCAGTGCGCTTTACGCTTTTTCGGAAAATCGGCCGCCGAGGGCAAACTATTATTCAGAATCACGCACGAGGATACCGTTGGAAAGGTAATTCAGAGACCTTTGAAAGTCCTTTGGACCGCTCCCGGGTTCGGGAGTTGACTTCGGGTCAAATATGGCTCGGAAGCATTTGTCGATCCATTGGACGGGGAATCGCTCTAACGTAAATGGATCGTTCGTCCGCATGGTAAGTCCGAATCGCGCACGAGGCGGACCGTTGGAAAGTTTAGGAGATGTACTTCATCATTCCAAAGAGTTTGACCCGGTTTGGAGAGTTGACTTTGGTCAACCGGGCCCGGGAAGTGCTCGATGGCCTCCCGGAGTTAAACGGATCGTTCGTCTGCATGGAAAGTCAGAATCGCGCACGGGATGGACCGTTTGAAAGGGTATTCAGTTCCCTTAGAAGATTCATTCAGCCTTGGTCGAGCTGAAGAGTTGACTTAGGTCAAATAGAGCCCGGGAGTGCCCGGTGGCCTTTGGGTCAGGTTTCGGACGCAAAGGGATTGTTCGTCCGCATGGTAAGTCAGAATCGCGCACGGTGCAGACCGTTGGAAAGGTTATTCAGTTCTCTTTTAAGATTCATTAAGTCTTGATTGAGATGAAGAGTTTGAATTTTGGGTCAAACTGAGACGGGTAGTGCCTGATGGCTTCCAGGTCAGTACTCGGGACGTGACCTGGGTTTACAGTGATGAAGGGAGGTACTAGGGACCTAAGGAGATTTAGGGGGTAATAGAATGGGGTGTCTATAGAGCCCCTCGATGGGTGAGTTTAGAACAAATGATGACCATCGAATAGACACCACATGATGCTTTTGAGGAGGAATGACCGATTCAGAGGGCCAAGGTCGATTCTGAGGACCTAAGGAGTGTGTTGGGGATGACCAATTCTGCGGGTCAAGGCCGAATCTGCGAGTTTAGGGTAAAGGTCTACCGAGGTCAATTCTGACCTAAAGAGTGGTGACGATCAAGGATCGAGGTTAATTCTGACCTAACTCAGGTGACGATCCAAGATCGGGGCCAATTCTGACCCAAGAGTGGTGACGACCGAGGACCGAGGTCAATTCTGACCTAACTCAGGTGACGATCCAAGATCGGGGCCAATTCTTACCCAAGAGTGGTGACGACCGAGGACCGAGGTCAATTCTGACCTAACTCAGGTGACGATCCAAGATCGGGGCCAATTCTGACTCAAGAGTGGTGACAACCAAGGATCGAGGTCAATTCTGACCTAACTCAGGTGACGATCCAAGACCGGGGCCAATTCTGACCCAAGAGTGGTGACGACCGAGGACCGAAGTCAATTCTGACCTAGCTTAGGTGACGATCCAAGATCGGGGATAATTCAGACCCAAAAATGGTGACGACCGAGGACCGAGGTCAATTCTGACCTAACTCAGGTGACGATCCAAGACCGGGGCCAATTCTGACCCAAGAGTGATGACGATCGAGGACCGAGGCCAATTCTGACCTAACTCATGTGACGATTCAAGATCGGGGAGAATTCTGACCCAAGAGTGGTGACGAGCGAGGACCGAGGTCAATTCTGACCTATCTCAGGTGACGATCCAAGACCGGGGCCAATTCTGACCCAGGAGTGGTGACGACCGAGGATCGAGGTCAATTCTGACCTAACTCAGGTGACGATCCAAGACCGGGGCCAATTTTGACCCAAGAGTGGTGACGACCGAGGACCGAGGTCAATTCTGATCTAACTCAGGTGACGACCCAAGACCGGGGCCAATTATGACCCAAGAGTGGTGACGACCGAGGACCGAGGTCAATTCTGACCTAACTCAGGTGACGATCCAAGACCGGGGCCAATTATGACCCAAGAGTGGATAAAGATTGGATTTTGATTCTGCTGGAGAAAGATCTTTGTGATTTTGACCTGAGCTGGGGAGCTGATAGTTGGGGAAGCTTTTAGGATACCTCGCAGGGGGAATAACCTGTTTTGGGTGCTGTAAGAGAATTCTGCTGGGGAAGTGATCGCGTGATCCTTAGGGATCCTCCGCATCTTTGCCGGGAGTAGTTTTCACTTGGTATTTTTTGGATTCCGCTGGGGAAGAGGGGCTCCACTAGAGGGAATGCAAAATTTTCTTGCTAAAAAGGCTCTAGATCCTTCATGGGATTTTTAGGAATTTTTCGAGGATTTTTCTAGGCTTTATGGTATTTTTGGGAATTTCTGTACGAAATTTGAGGTGGGGTGCCGGTCGGCATGGTGTGAGAGGTGCCATTCGGCGTGGCATGGACTTTTGGGTTGCCTCGGGAAGGTGAGAAGTCAGTGTTGATCGGTATGGTAGGGGGAGATGCCGATCGGCATGGCGCTTGGCATCCAATATAAAGGGGTGAATCCCCTCATTTTTTCACAGCTTCTTTTGCCTTCTCTCTCTCTGTGATTCTTCTACAAATCGTTCTAGTATTCTGATCTTCAATAAATGGCCGCTTTAGTGAGCACTGCATTCCACCGGGAGTGGTTGACCGTTGATGATTGGGCGAATGTGGAGTGAAGGGCTAGGGCGCCTCTTGCTTTGGGGAGTGAGAACTCCTTTGATGCGTTTGAGCCTGTTGCGGATGAGCGGACCTTGTTGCGGGAGCCATCGCGTCATCGCTCTTCGAGAGTGATCCCCGGTGGTTATGTAAGTAACCCGACCTTTGTCATTCTTCTCTTTTTGGTGATCTTTCTTTCTTAATCTTTGGTGAGACTTTTCTTTTTGCCAGTCTGATATTTCTTTGAAGAACATGCATGCCCATGGGACAACGGGGCTCAAGGATGTCTGGGAGCATCTCCCTCCTGTGGTGCGCTAGGTGGTATCATCAACGAGTTTTGGGCAGTTGGCATCTGAGCTAGATGAGACGCCTCGTTCGACAGCGGTCCTGTGCGCTTTGGGAGAGAGGTAGTGGGACACTACCCACACCTTTCATTTTGGATTCGGGGAGATGACGGTGACTCCCATAGGCATGCAGAAGCTGTTGGGGCTAGATTGTGATGGAGAGCAGATAGAGGTGGATCGTTCTTTACGGGTGAGACCAGAGGCAGTGCGTGTGGCACTTGGTGATGTAGGGAGGACGATTTCTGGGGATTCTATCCGGCTGTCCCTACTGAAGGATGTTCTGTTGGGTAGGGAGATCGATGTGGAGGATGGGCTGCAAGTGAGGCAGATGGCCCGGTTATTTATTCTGCTGGTGTTGGGAGGTTTTATGGTGGCGTCGAGCGGCGACGTCGTCCATTTGTGGTTTCTGCGGTACTTGAGGATGTTTTCGAACATCCCTTTTAATGATTGGGGGAGTCTAACCTTGGCAACCCTTTACTCTTCTTTGGATGCATTCAGTCGGTGTTACCGGTAGACCTTTACTGGGGCCACATACCTTCTTAAGGTATTCCTTAATTCGCGCATTTTCTTTTCATGCATTCGCATTTTCCTTTCATGCATTCGCATTTTCCTTATGCGTCTCTTTTTATTTGTGAATTCAGACGTGGTTCTATGAGGTGATTGGGTGTAACACCCCGCTGATTGCTTTGAAGGACGACACTGTTGCAGACTTCTGTCAATTGTATCGATGGCGTAAGGCCAATCGACAGTCAAAGGGATCTCTTTCCCTGGAGGCGGTGCGTCAGTCTTGAATGACCTGACAAGTGGTAGGGTAAGACTCTTTCCATTTCAGTCTTGTTTTTTTCCTTCTGGTCTTGTATTGATTTATGCTCACTTGGAGATTTTCAGGTGACCTTTTACCTATGGGGGACAGCCATTTAGGATGCGAGGGCGATCGGGGTGAACGCACGGATGAGGCGTTTACTGGCGCATGAGTTCGGCCATTCCTGGTACCTCGGGGAGAGGGTGATTCGCCAGATTGATGAGGAGGAGGTGGTGGTGCCACCCGCGCAGCCTCCTATGTCTATGAGGCAGGAGCAACTGATGTTGGAGGATGAGAGGATCGCGATGATGATCGGCGAGTCCTACTTGCTATACACCGATACGGCTACGGCGTATGACTACATAGATTTTGTGACGAGCTGGTTGATGGTGCCCAGCATATACGATGCACTGCCCTTCCCTCCGGTGGGTTCGAGTCGGGCGGTGGGATCTTCTCATAGCGGTGGTGGCTCGTTGGCATCTGCGGCGACCTCGAAGGTCCCTTTTGTACGGCTGCATACCCCTTCATACAACATTCGGCGAGCTGATGAATGGATGATGCCTATGTTGCACCGTCCTCATGCGATGGATCCGGAGGAGCTGGGTTTGACAGAGGAGTCTTTCGACCCGCGGTATACCTTTTTGTTCCTTTCTTTTTCTTTCTTTTCTGTTTTTGGTCATCCTTGCTTGTTGATACTAATTTCGCCTTTTCTTGCAGCAAGTCCGGGTGTCAACCACTTGTCTCAGGGACATCAGAGACTGGATATCTTCGCCGACTGCCCATATTCGGGATGCGGTTCCCGTTCCTTCTTGCTTGGTGTCGTCTGCCTCGTCTGGAGAGGACTCTGGCTCGGGAGGTGGTGGTGAGTCATCTCGCCGTAGGGGGAAGAGAGCACGTCGCAGGGGTGGAAGTTCTTGAGAGAGAGAGAGAGAGAATGAAATGTGGGTTCAGGCTAAGTCCCGTTATTTTTTCTTTTTCTTTTTATTTCCTGCAAAATTGATGTAGCACAGAAAACAAATATATGCAATGCAATGGGTTTTTTTTATTATCTTTTATTTATGATGAATGCATGCACATGCGCTTTTTACTTTGCTGCTGAGACCGTAAAAAAGAATATTTTTGAAATATTTTGAAGGAAAGTTTTTAATTAAAAAGGGAAATTATATAAGGAGAAAAGGGATTTTGAAATTCTATTGAGAATATCAATTTATTTTTATTTGAGTTTTCTGATTTGACAAAAGAGGAAAAAGGGAAATTTCTAAAAATAGGGGGTGTCGATCGGCCAGCACTCTGACCTGCCTATCGACAGTTCAGTCCAGTCCCATTAATTCAAAGCTTTGAATGGTACCCTCTTCAGCATTTGGTACCTTGTGGGGTAGGATTCCCTCCTATTTCTACAAGGATTATGTCCCTTGTGAGGATTTTCAAGTATAAAAAGGGGGGAAGGGTGGAGTGTTTTCATCACACTTTTGCATTTTCACCTACCTGCCCACCATCTCATAGCCTTGTATAATGGCTCTCCCTGGTAGCACCGAGTTTGCCAACCACCTCGAAGCCTTGGAAGCTATGTGCTCTTATAATGTCGACTACGATGCTTTCAACATGCGTCGAGTCTCCTTGTGGCGCAATCGGCCTTTTGAGTGGAATATGCTGATAGCGGCGGTACAATTCTGGTACCTCGAAGACCATGTATTCCGCTTTGGATTGGAAGAGGTTTGTCCTACCTACGAGGAATTTTTTGCCATATTGGGTGTAAATCCCAGTGTTGCTGCGGCTTTGCCCGAATTTTCTCATTCTTCTAGGGATTTATTGGCTGGGCCTCTTCATATTTTGCCATCGGTGGCCAGATCGTTGGTTGTTGGAGGACTGATCTCCCTCCCGGCGGTGCTGTAATCTGTGCATTTGCGGGAAGTAGGTGATGATGGCTATGCTGGAGCCGTTATTCTGGGTTTGGTTTCAAAATTTCTGCTGGTGACTGGGGAATTGTAGGTGGACCCACAATTTGTAGCCATTACTTCATGGATGTCATACCGTCGCAATCCCGCGGCGGTGATATTGGTGGAGACTCTGAATGGCCTGGATGCCTGGAGAGAAGGCCATTCTGATTTTTTGAGGGGTAGACCTGTGATGCTGTTTATGTGGTTGTCTGAAAGATTTCGCTTGTCGACTCCTCTAGAATATCCCTTGTCGGTCGTACCCAACTTCTTTTCGCGCTACTTCATCCGCGTTGGTCTATATGTTGAGAACTGGAAGAATTGGCTTGTGGAGCATGGGGCTTGTGGGTTGTATTGGTCAGCGCCTTGGTGGGGGCCGTTGCAGCCCGTTTTGGAGCTAGGAGAGTATTCATATGTGCGGCTGGTTGGTCTCAGACAGACCTCTTTTTATTTCCCTTGGCGGCTTCTGCGCCAATTCGACTGGGCACAGATCGTGCCCCCTCGGACCTCAAATTTCTTTCCGATAGAAGATTTGACTGAGCGCCTGCGTCTGTTGCTTGGGTCTCTGTGGCAAAATCGGCGTCCATCGACCCGTCCTTCTCAGTCTGTCGGGAAGGTTTTCCATGTCCCCAGAGATTATATGAAGTGGTTGTGGAGGAAAGTAATCAGTAAGATGTTGGCAGTAAAGACTGGACAAAGATTGTTTATTTTATCTGACTCCATGGAAGGGGGTGTTGTGGTCTTTTCGAAGATGGTTAAGGCTCATCGATCCATGGAATGTTTACGGCACTCTATTCAGGCAGGGGAAACTTGGGGACCTCAAGATGTAGATGATGAGGGTGCAAGCTCCTCTGGTAGATGTGGGTAGGACTCCTGGGGAGTTTATTTGTGTAACTGGTGTGGGGATTTTATTTGGCTTTTTATGGTAGTGGGAAAGGGAGTTATCCGTTCCTTTCTTTTATGTAATCCGTACTGTAATTTCTTATTAATGAAATAAAAAAGTTTTGATCATCCAGCTGTGCCTCTCGATGAATTTTATATTTTTGAATTATCTATACTGATCGCTAAGGCATACATAATCCTTTTGTTCAAATAATTTTAGAATGAACCGTCGTTCTCGGAGGTAAGAAAAGAGTAGTAAAGGGACGCACTCATGTGAGGAGTATGAGTTGCCTACATACCTCGGGAGTTTTTTTGAAAAGTTTTAAAAATAGTTTTTGTAGAGGATCAGGCCCACGTAGTTCTGGGTAGAGGGAAAAGAAGACGTTTTTTTTTAGAATAGAAGGGGGATAATAAGAATCGTAGTGCGCTGAGATTTCAGACTAGGGGTAGAATTTCTTAAGACGGTCCAGATTGACTGGACGAGCCATCTCTTCCCCATCCAGGTTAGTGAGCATGGCGGCACCGTCGGATAAGATTTTCTTCACAATGTAGGAGCCTCTCCAATTGGTCTTGAATTTCCCTCTGGGGTCCCTGATGGGTTCTATTATCTCTTTGAGGGATAAATCTCCCTCCCGGACACCGCGGTCCTTGACTTTTTTGTTGAATGATCGCGCTATTCGACGATGGTACCCCTGTATGTGGTAAAGAGTTTTTAATCTTCTTTTATCTAGGAGGGCTAACTCATCAAGACGGCTTTGGCACCAGTCTTTTTCACTAACTTTGCTTTCGAGCATGACGCATAACGAAGGTATTTCCAGCTGTATGGGTAGGACTTCTTCCATACCGTAGACCAGGGAGTAAGGGGTAGCCCCAGTAGAAGTTCGAATTGAGGTTCGATAGCCCCAGAGGGCGTACGGGATCCGGTCGGCCCAATCCCTACAACTTTCGGTCATCTTGTTGATGATGGCTTTGAGGTTCTTGTTGGCGGATTCAACTGCACCATTGGTTTGGGATCGGTAGGGAGAAGATTTATGTCTCTGAATCCCATACTCGTTGACTACTTTTGTGACTTCTTCTTCGAAATGCAACCCATTATCTGACACTAGCTCATGCGGGACCACATATCGGCAAATGATATTCTTCTTGAGGAATTTGGCCACTTTCTTGGCGTTCAACACTGCATATGACTCAGCTTTGACCCATTTGGTGAAGTAATCGATAGCGACCAGGATGAACTCATGTCCGTTTGGTTTAACCTTCCCTATGATGTCGATACCATAGGTGGAGAACGGCCAGGGAGAGGTCATGTTGTATAATTCTCGCGGAGGCAGGTGTTGAAGATTGCAATTGAGGCTCCTCCGGACATAGGCAGCGCAGTCCTGGATCATGGTGGTCCAGTAGTAGCCCTGTCGGATGATCTTCTTGGGGAGCATGTGACCATTCATGTGGGGTCCGCATTCTCCGCTGTGTATTTTCTTCTCAATCTCAGCCCCTGCGATGCAGTGTAGATGAGTTCCATCGAAACTCCTCTTGAGTAGAGCTTTATGACAGATGATGTACTGGGCGGCCAGTCTTCGGAGGGTTGTTCGATCTTTTTTATTGGAACCCTCGGGATACCTACCATGTCTGAGGAGGCACCAGATATCATAGTACCAACAATCGGTTAGTTCGGGATCTTCGGTGGAGACAAGCTCCATGTAGTAGCAATGGGTCCGTTTGTCTTGCTTTTGAACTAGGAAGGGGGTCATTGTTATTCCTTCGGGCATGTCGACCATGGAGGCTAAGGTGGAAAGAGCATTGGCTAGGTTATTCTTTGCTCGGGGTAGGTAATGGAAGGTGATATCTCGGAATCGGGAGGCTAACTCTTCTAATTGGGCATGAAAGGGTTAGAGATTTTCGTCTTTGACTTTCCACTTTCTGAGCACTTGACAGATGATAAGGGAAGAATCCCCGTAGACATCAAGGTATTGAATACCTTTCTCGAGAGAAACCTTGAGGCCCACTGTGCATGCCTCGTATTCCGTCATGTTGTTGGTGCAAGGGAAATCCAATTTAATGGTGATGGGAGTTTAGGAGTCATCTGGGGAGATCAGGAGTATCCCAATGCCATATTCCTTTTTGTTGGCAGCGCCGTCAAAGAATATTTTCCATCGAAGGCGGTCTTGAGTGGTGCAGAGGATATTTTCATCTAGTAATTCGGAAATCTTGACATCTTCTTCTTCTATAGGGTAATCGGAGAGGTAGTCAGAGATGGCTCTTCCTTTAATATCTTTCTGTATGACGTACACGATATCGCACTCGATTAGGAGCATCAACCATCGAGCCATTCGACTGGATAAGGCGGGTTTCTCAAGCAGGTATTTGATGGGATCCATTCGGGATACAAGTTTTATGGGGAAGTAGAGCATGTAGTGTCGTAACTTTTGGGTGACCCAGACAAGTACGACACATACCTTTTTTAAAGCAGTGTAGTTGACCTCGTACCCGGCCAATTTGCGACTGGCATAATAAATGGCTCTTTCTTTGCGGGAGTCTTCAAGGTATTTGGCTAGCAAAGCCCCAGCTGCAGTGTCGGTTATGGTTAGGTATAGGAGCAAAGGGAGACCAGACTGTGGTGGCATGAGAACTGGAGGTTGGGTCAGATATTATTTGATTCCATCAGAAGCTTCTTGGCAGGCCTCGTTCCAAATCTTGGTTGAATCCTTTCGGAGGACCTTGAAGATTGGTTCACAGATGGAGGTTAGCTGGCTGATGAACCGGCCGATGTATTACAATTTCCTAAGAAAACCTCGGACTTCTTTCTCTGTTCAGGGTGGTGTCATCTCAAGTATGGCTTTCAGCTTTGCAGGATCTGCTTTTATCCCCTTTTCGCTGACCATGAATCCCAAGAGTTTTCCCTTTGTAACGTCGAAGACACACATATGTAGATTAAGTCTCATCTGATACCTTCGCAATCCTTCGAGGAACTTCCGGAGAGAGAGAACATGACCTTCTCTAGTTTTGGACTTGATAATCATATCATCCACATAAACCTCGACCTCCTTGTGAATCAGATCGTGCAGGATGGTTGTGGCAGCCCTTTGGTAGGTAGCCCCAGCATTCTTGAGACCGAATGGCATAACGGTGTAGCAAAAATTTCTCCATGGGGTGATGAATGCGGTTTTTTCTTGGTGGTCGAGGTGCATCTTGATTTGGTTGTATCCGGCAAACCCGTCGACGAATGACTTGAGAGCATGACTGGCTGTGTTATCCACAATCATGTCGATATTGGGTAGCGGATAATCATCATTTGGAGAAGCTTTATTTAAATCTCGATAGTCCACACACATTCAAACCTTCCCTCCTGATTTCGGTATAGGTACAATATTGGCAAGCCATGTGGGATATTCGATCACCCGAATGAAGCCTACGTTGAACTGTTTGACCACCTCTTATTTGACCTTGAGCGACCATTCGGTGCGGAGTTTTCTCAATTTTTGTTTCACTGGCTTATAATCTGGGAGAGTGGGGATCTCGTGTTGAGCTATTTCAGGATCGATGTGGGGCATATCATCATAGGACCATGCGAAGACATCTACGAACTCCTTCAGTAATTCTTCGAGTTGTGCACGCTCATGCTCGGCAAGGGTGGCCCCTATCCTAATCTCTCGCAATTTCCTACTAGAACCGAGATTAATAACAATAGTCTCTTCTTCATTAACTTGAATGCGGTTATGTTGCTTATTATTAACCTTATTTAGATAAGTTAAGAATTATTCATTTGCAAAATCATCATCATCAAAAGTTTGATTAGAATTCAAGCAGTTAATGTAAGGCACAACAAGATACTCAAGATCTTCATTTATTTCATTGATAGGAAAAACAACATTGAGAACCTCATCAAAAGAGGTCTCGATTACATTTGAGCAAGGGTAGATAGCAGAAGCAGAAATAGGGTAAACATTGGGGTTAGGGGAGATTTCAAGGGGTAGAACTGGCGCAGCATGCCAGTTTAGTAGAGGAATATCAGCAGCTTTAATCAGATGGGATGGGTCCATTGATGTAGTGCCTGAATGAACCATGCAAAGTGCCAGCCCTAGCATTTGTAAGTTGAAGGAAACTTAGGAATCGCTTTCCTCAGTCGCTTCGGCATCTTTGATGAGAGGTTTTACTTGGTGTGGGAAAATTTCGGCCCATGGGTAGCTGTCTTGGAAAAAGATATCCATTCCCGGTCTCATCTTCTTGTCTGTGTGGTCATACCATGGTTCTGGAAAACCGCAAAAGGGGAAATCTTTGCCTTCTTTGATGAATCGTTCATTCAAGGAGTCTCCTAAGATAGTTCGGATGCAGTATGATTTTCTCTTTGGTCGAGATTAGTGGATCATTCTGATCTCTTGTTCTGTTGGTTGATACCCCAAGCCACAAGGAGGGAAAGCTTTCTTCAGTTTGATGGGTTTAAGTATCCCTTGCTTCCTTTGTACTAGCCCCAGTTCGGGCATGAAGTGCATGTTTCTGAACATTGGAATCACATTGACATTGCCATGAGGGTCATATTCTGGACAAACCTTTTCTTTGAAACCGTCCCTTACCGGGAGTAGGAGTGGATCAACTTGGAATCCTGATAGGAGCATATCATTTGACCCGTGTTGTATCTCAAGGATTGGAGTGCTAGTGCTTGCACCCTCGGTATTTTCGTTGTCGCCCAAAATGGTGATGACTTGCCCGTTGGTGAAGAACTTCAATTTCTGATGGAGTGAGGAAGACACACCCTTGATATTGTGGAGCTAGGGGCGTTCGAGCAATAGGTTGAAACAAGCTGGGATGTTTATGACTTGGAATTCGACGACAGGGTTTATAGGGCCAACCCCTATTGCAAGTTTTATGAACCCCATCACCTCGCGACGGGTATTATCGTAGGCACGCACAGCGACGGAGGTTGGAGCAAGGTCGCTTTCTTTCAGGCCTAAACACTTGAAGGTTCTCAGATGGCAAACGTTCAAGGCGGATCCGTTATCAACAAGAGAGAGTGGCACGGACTTTCCCATAACTTCGACGGAGATATTAAGTGCATGATTGTGATTCGGCCCAATTATGGGGATTTCTTCTTCAGAAAATGATAGCATTTGGGTAGAGGTCAAGGATCCGACTAGATTTATCGCTTCTTCTGGTGTGGTAAAGGGAGGAACTATGGGTCTAGTGAGTAATTTGATTAAAGCATTTCTGTGCAGCTGGGAAGACATAAAAAGCCCCCATAGAGTGATGTTAGCTTGTGTTTTCTTCAATTGATCGAGGATCTTGCTCTCTTCGATGGTCACCTCAGGCATAGGAAGGTTTTCAACGCCCTTCCCCTTGTCATTTGCTGGTAGTGAGCTGGGAACCTAGTAATGTCTCCCTGATCTCGACATGTGATTTACTGAAGAAGGAAAGAACATGAATCCCGTTTCCTCGTCAATCTCAGGTTGTTCTGCCACCCTATTTATTTCTTCAAGGAGTTCTTCAAATGATATCATCCCACATATGTCGATTACTAGGCCAGCTCTTCCTGAAGCTTGTTCTTCACTCGAGTCTTCGGATTCTTCCCCCCATCCGGTGGTGGCAACTTTGTCTCTCCATGTAAAGTCAATGCATTCCACAACTTCAACGGCTTCTTCATACAAGTTCTCCCATTCTGCGGGGATATGTGTGATTGAAGGGACCAAGCGCCCTTGTAACTTCAAAGTGTTAAGTAACCTGGTGATACTACAAATATTGTTGGTTTGCTCGAATAATCCTGCCATAATCTGGACAACATCATCTAAGATGACTTCGTCGGTTGGTACCACCCATTTATCTGAATCCCGGGCCCATTTTCGTGCCTCCAAGAATAGTGTGCTGAACTTCTGGCAATCGATGACCATCTGTGAGGAAAATTTCAGCCCGAACTCTAGGAGTTGGTTTAACACCTCTGACAATTCCATACTTCCATTTTCAGAACGGGTACGGACAGCGATGCATGCTTTGGTAAGGAGTGACAGTGCCTGATCAGCGAGGCTAGTAGGGTGTAGGAGGAAATATGGGCAAATTTGAAGAGGTTTAGGAGAGTATATGAGTGTGATTTGAGTTGAGGGATCAAAATCTGGGTTTTCTTCTAAGAAGATGGCATTGGTGTGATTCGAAAGTGGATTGTGAGTAGTGTTTGGCTTAGGATTGGCTGGTAGGGCAATAGTACCCCGGTCAATGAGATCTTGGATTACGTTCCGGAGGTGAAAGCATTGGTCGGTGGTATGGCAGTTTGGTGAAAGGTACAGTGAGCATCGGTTTTGAAGTTTCTTGGGAGTGGATTTAGCAATGGACGTGGATTCAAGGGTTTGCTGAGTTTTCGGCTTAGCAGGGCTTGGTAAACTTTGGAGAGGGGAGCATGGAGCTCAGTGTATTCCCTTCGGATGGGGGCAGGGCGGCTTTCTGGTGCCCATGATATGGTTGGTTGAGAGATATTATTGATGGTTGAGACGGTAGCACTGGAAGGCTTGTCATACTTTTAGGGGTGAACTGTCCAGACACATTCTTTGGTTCAATCTCTGTTTTAACGAGGCTTTCCTCAATTTCCACTCCAGCCTCTCTGAGAGCTCGAAAGTGGGGATAGTATTGTCCTCCCATCGTCACTCGGACATGGGGCAAGAAGTTCTTCTTCACTATGTTGACCTTTTCTTCCTCGGATGGCCGATTAGTCATGGTAGCTGCCTGCTCCCTCCATCGGGTTATGAAGTTACTGACTGATTCTCCAGGATTCTGTTTGAGCAGCTCTAAATCACGACGGGTGACCTCAAGCTCTTCGTTGTATTTGTATTGTGACATGAATTCTCGGGCTACATCCTCCTAGCTATGGATTCCAGATTCCTTAAGAGATAAGAACCATCGGAGGGCACTATCCTTCAAAGTTTGCTGAAATAATTGGGTCATCACCTCCTCAGAAACCCGTAGTAGAGTCATGGAATGATGATAACTTCGAAGATGAATAATTGGGGGTCCACTCCCTCCAAACTTCTCGATATTTGGCATCTTGAACTTCTCGGGTAACATCGCTTTAGGATAAGGATACATGTGGGTTTAGTCTATGTAATTTCCAGAGATCCTGACTTGGTCAAACTTGTTGGTGAGCATCTTGAGATCCTCTTTGACTTTATTCAACTCCTCCTCTTTTGGATCAACGACCACAGGCAGGTTAGTCATAGGCTGGGCAATGTTTGGCGTTGGAAGTTGGGCAGGAGGTGGCCCATTGGCAGGAGGGGCACGTGGAGCGTGCTGATATTCTTCTGGAACCCAGATAGGCTCGGGTGGACCCATAGCATGAGGGAATAGGTCCTTGGGCTCTTGAGGAATAGGAACTTGTTTTCGTTGCATCTCTCGGACCTCGGTTTGGAGGTTGTTAATCTTGGACATGAGTTGAGCTAGGACTGTTGGCAGGTCCGGCTGTATGACTGGTGCTTGATCTGTATTCTCCATGGAAGATGGATGGATTCCGGACTCTGAAGAAGTAGTAGAAGAACGGATGAAACTCCAGGGTGATTTGACTGAAGATCGAAGCCAGTAGGGAGCCAGGCCAAGGGCTTGTGATCGACCTGAGAAGGCGTCGAATAGCATTTATTTTTGAGAAAAAAGGAAGGACTATTTTTGGATTTTTGATAAAGAAGGGAGAAATGTTTTTGGATTTTTGATAAAGAAGGGAAAATGCTTTTGGAGACGGAACTCAGCATAATTATTATATTTTCACTTGTATTTAATTCTCCTAAATGTAATGCCGGACGGGACCCGAGCCTGAAGAAGTGGGGGTCTTAATATGTGCAAAGCTACGATTTGGACTTGTAACCAAGCTCACAGACAGGGCCCTGTTTTGAAAAATGCGCAAAAATTGGGCGGCAGGCCGACCCAAGATTTTGGCAGAGTTTCGGGTTGAAACCGGTAATCTAAAGTGCGTGTCCTAGGTCTGACACCTATATGCGGGTATGCAGTTGGTTCGGTGAATCGGCATGGGTTCCCCCCTTTGACGTGACTTCCACGATATACGTCTTTCTCATGTGGGCAATCGGTACGTGTGGACAAGCCATTTGATATACCTGAGTGTACGTGAATTGCCTCACCATATACCTAGTGAGGACGGTACATGTGAGAGCGAATTCGATATACTCGGCGTACGTGAACGAATTCCCTGCGATATACCTCCCGTCATGACTTAGGTCAAGCGGTACGATGCGGGGGAACCGTTCGATATACGTTGAAGGTACTTGGCCAATGGAAGGTGAGAGTCATATCGCTTAGGCTAACTACGACCTGCCGGACCAGAGCCCATCACGAAGTGACCCTCCAGTTATTGGATAAAATTTGGTCAATAGCAATGCTCTTTGGTGATATCGTGTGAATCATGCATGATTCTCTTATTAGTATCTTATGATGAGAATGTCTTTCTTGATTATACCAAGTACGAGTACCCCAGAAGGTACACCAAGTATGGATGGGTGATGCGTGCAACATGGGGATATACATGTGATCCTAGGTGCGCATGGTGTGAAGTGTTCATGGAGAAATTTCTACAAGTGTGTGACCATAAGCATAAGCATGGGATATATATGAGAAAAAGGGGAACATGAGGATATGGGGGGAAACATAAACAAATATAGCATCAATGTAAATAGAGTTAATCCCTCAATATAAAAAATCAGTATCCCCAGTGGAGTCGCCACTGTGGCCATCCCCGATCCCCGTCGCGGAGGAGAAGGATCCTTCGGGTCCCGTGCGTCCCTCTCGGGAGCGCTTCGGCCGATGTTGTTTGAGATGTGGTGTAAAAATGTAGAGAGATTCAGAGTCACCAGTCTATTTTACTCAAAACAGACAAAAGAAAAAGGGGAAGCCACCCCGAAGGATGGCATCCAAAGACATACTGGTGCGTGCGAAACCAAAATGATTCGAGAAGGGTTCGGAGGCTTAGTTACGAAATGGGAAGGTGTTAGGCACCCATTCCGCCCTTTCGGTCTCTCATGGATATTTGTTATTTTCCTTTATGTTCCCCCCCCCCCCCCCCATGATATGTGTGCATGTGTATATATAGAATGGAGGTAGGAATCCTCGACTTGTATCATGGAAAACATAAAGCGAGTCATCCGTAGGAAGATATAAGAATAATATTACAAAGAAAGCTTTACACGATTACCCCTACGTTAATCATTATAAGGGAACGATAACGCGTATGGAGTAATACGTCACTAAGAACAAGTATATATATATATATAATATAAGAAAAATGGATTTAGAGAAAATAGGAAATAAGAGAAAAGGTGAGAAAAGGACTCGAGTCTCGAGTTTTACCCCGAGATGCCTACGTAGCCTATAAAGGATTCAAAGTCCACGTAGTTCGTATACAAAACGAGGGGTGGGGTTTATCCCATAAATCCAAATGGGGTATCTCTTATTTGTGAATGTGTGTGTGTGTAGGAAAAGTGTTTTAGTTGTGAGAAAAGTGTGAAAAAAGTGTGAGAATCCCCATTTTGAATTTATGAGCAAACCCTCTTTTTCTTATTTTTTTGGGTTTTATTTATGTAAAAATAAGAGATGTGCGATAATACTAAATAAAAAGTATATTAGGATGTGTGAGATGAGGTAATAAAAAGTGCTAAGTAATAAAGCAAGTTATTGAGAACTCAAGAGAATTTGAAGAGAAAGGTGAGAAAGTTGGACCTTCTTGAAGATATTGAGCTTGATCTTGAGTGTTGAATAGCATCCCTTGACCTTGGATGATGATGGAGAGTGGTTAATTCACCAAGTTTGATAAAAAGGATGATGAAAAGTGGAAGTAAAAAAGGGATTTGGGAGTTGAAATCACGCTGCCTTCGAGAGAGGTTTCTGGGATTCGTTGAGAGAGATTTTTATCAGATCTGGGCTCTCCTTGCAAATGAGGTCAAGGCCTCCTTTTATAGGCCTAGGTGAGTGCCGATCGGCATAGACCTGTTCCTACCTATCGGCAGGTGCCGATAGGCAGGGTCTGGAACCTGCCATTTGGGAGTGCGCTTTAGGCTTTTTTGGAAAATCGGCCGCCGAGGGCAAACCGTTGGTCAGAATCACGCACGGGGTATACCGTTGGAAAGGTAATTCATAGACCTTTGAAAGTCCTTTGGACCGCTCCCGGGTTCGAGAGTTGACTTTGGGTCAAATATGGCTCGAAAGCATTTGTCGGTCCATTGGACGGGGAATCGCCCGGACGTAAACGGATCGTTCGTCCGCATGGTAAGTCTGAATCGCGCACGGGGTGGACTGTTGGAAAGGTTAGGAGATGTACTTCGACATTCAAAAGAGTTTGACCCAGTTTGGATAGTTGACTTTGGTCAACCGGGCCCGAGAAGCGCTCGGTAGCCTCCCGGAGTCAAACGGATCGTTCGTCCGCATGGAAAGTCGGAATCGCGCATGGGACGAACCGTTGGAAAGGGTATTCAGTGCCCTTCGAAGATTCATTCAGCCTCAATTGAGATGAAGAGTTGACTTAGGTCAAATAGAGCCCGGGATCCCCCGATGGCCTCTAGGTCAGGTTTCGGACGCAAACGGATTGTTCATCCATGTGGTAATTCGGAATCGTGCATAGGGAGGACCGTTGGAAAGGGTAATCAGTGCCCTTCGTGGTTCCATTGAGTCTCGATCGAGATGAAGAGTTTGACTTTTGGGTGAAACTGAGCCAGGAGTGCCCGATGGCTTCCAGGTCAGTACTCGGGACGTGACCTGGGTTTACAGTGATGAAGGGAGGTACTAGGGACCTAAGGAGAGCTAGGGGTAATAGAATGGGGTGTCTACACCTTGGTATCTTCATGGTTCGATCCGTTAATTGGAGAGTTATCTTTGTGGGCTTAAGGTCGCCCAGATCAAGTTGCCTATAAATGGAACAGGGGAGGATATTAACACTCACCCCCAAGTCGAGTAAGGCTCTTTTAATTTTATTATCTCTAATGGTGCAGACAATAGAGGGTACACCTAAATCTTTATATTTAAGTGGGAGATCGATAAGGAGAACGGAGCTCATGTTTTGTGCTAGAAACACGTTTTTCTTTACCTTCGTCCTCCTATTTACAGTCAATAAATCTTTAATGACCTTTGTATAAGCTGGGATTTGCTTTATTGCATCGAGGAAAGGCAAGTTCAATTTCACGTTCTTAAGGACTTATAGCACTTCGTCACTTATGGTCCCTTTATGGGAAGGAACTAATATTTGAGGAAATGGCGCAGCAGAGGGTGGCTTTATAACTACCTTGGGCTCATTAGTGTCTATTTTGTCACTCTCCTTTAAGGAGATATATTTGGCCTCTTTCATTTCGGATGAATTCTCCTTGTCTTTCGATACGTCGCGTGGGGGAGGTGATAAATCAACAACTCGCCCACTACGAAGAGTGGTTACCGCTTGATAATGCTCCTGATGTTCGGTGGATGTGGAACTAACACTAGTTTGACCTTGGGGAGGTCTTTGGCCCTGGGAAGGAAACTTGCTCTTCTCTTGGATACTCAACAAATATTATAACTTAGAGATGTTCGCATTCATATCAGCGAACATGCGATCGTATCTAGCATTTGTTGCAGTATGAGAATTTATAAACTGATTTATGGTATCCTCGAGATTCCTCCGCGGTGGAGTAATATATGAAGCTGGAGGAGGTGGTGCTTACTAAAATTTAGGAGGCGGTGGAGGTGGGATAATTTGTGAATATGGGTTCATTGCAGCTTGTGGTTGTCCATAATTAAAACCAGGATGGTTTCTCCACGAAGTGTTGTACTAGTTCCCATGCGGGGAGTTAAAATTTCCCTTAAATCCTCCATAGCATCCACCTGCTCGATGTGCATGGCCTTGTAGGCAGAAATTGTCGGGCATGCCTTTGTGGAATGGCCCTCCTCACAGATATCACACACTTTTTCTTTCAAAACACGATTGGATCCGGAGATATCTCTCAACCGACCATCAAGCCAATCTTTCATATCTCTCTAAAACTGATTGAATCGACGGTCTATTAAGGTATTATTATCCAAATGGTATAGATCGGATCCAGACGGAGCGATAGATGCTTGTTTAGTTCGAGCTTGGTTAATAGGATCAGATGTGTCCCATGCTTGAGTAGTCTCAGCGACATACTTAAGATGGGCCTCGGTATCGCTGGAGTCTAAATCCCAAAAAGGTCCATCACACATTATTTGCACAAGATGTTTGGAAGCCACTATCAAGCCATTATGGAAGAAAGATATCAGAAGGAATTTTTCAAAACCATGATGGGGCATGTGTTGACCAACTCTTGGAAATGTTCCCAACACTTGTCAAAAGGCTCATTGTCATGTTGTCAGAAACTTTAGATTTGAGTCTTGGCAGAGTTGGTCTTGTGCTGTGGGTAGAATTTTGAGATAAACTTGGATTGCATATCCCTCCAGGAAGTCACGAAGTTCAAGGGTAAAGACCATAGCCAGGTCTTGACTTTATCCTTTAAGAAAAAAGGAAAAATCTTTAGGCGAACGACGTCCTGCGTGCAAGCTTGGTCACTAAATGTGTAGCACGCCTCTTCGAACTCGCGGATATGCAGATATGGTTTCTCTGAATCCATGTCATGAAACGTAGGGAGAATCTGGATCATCCCATTGCGAAAGTGGAACTGACCGGAATTATACGGAAGTAAAATGCAACCAGGGGTTACAGTCCGCTCAGGAAAGAGTAAATCTTTCATGGGACGATAGGGTATATTTCCCTCTCCAGTGCCGAAACTCGCTGCGTCAGACATCGCACTCGCGCTCTCCTCAATTGACTCGAAATACACACTCGGTGTCCTAGATGTGTGACTCGAAGGCTAACTCAGGGTGTAACTACCGATAGAGTGCTCAGGGGTAGGAGGTGGAACCCAAAATTGTGGAATGCGAGGTGTGTGTGGGCTTTCAGAGTTATGCTCAACAATCGAATTTTCGTGGATTCCAGTTGGAGTATTTTGAGGAGTTTGAGTATGTTCAGGATTTTGCATTAAAGGCTTTTGAGAGATGGTGATTTTTTTATTTTGGATTTTTGGTCAAAGTTTTATATTTACTCGATCTAACCTAAGTCTACCTATATCCCCGGCAACGGCGCCAAAAACTTGATGCGGACACAAATGTGTCTAGTGTGCGTGCTGTGTAGGATCAAGTGCAAGCCTGTCACTGAAGTAATAATCCGATAAGTCGAGTATCGATCCCAGGGAAAAGGACGAAAGGAGTCGTGACGACGTTGGAAAGATTGAGAATCCTAACTTGACTCTAAAAAGAATGAAAATGTGATTTGGAATAGGAAAAAACTACAACTAGATGTAAATTTGAGAATAATTAACTAATGAAACTAAGAATGAACAAAATGCAACTACTCTAATTGAACTAAAAGCTGATAACAAATGGTTTTACGAGTTAAATGTGAAATGAGAACAATAGGTCGGGTTACAATCCCCCACATCCTAGCAATTCACTTTGTAGGATACTAGATTCGGAATTAGAATTTTAAATGAATACGGCTTTTAGTACTCCCAAGCATTACACATATGAGGAATCATAGCCCGCACAGTATGTAATCAAAGGACGAGTAAAGCGGTGTCGCATTAACTACCACGCGCGTCGCATTCTTAAGCATCTCAGTTACCTAGGGCAAACGGGATCAAAAGTCCTACGACGGTTGCACCAGTTATGCAACACGATTCATCTAAGATTTTAATTCAAAAGTCTATTTCCCATTATCATAATTACATCGGGTGGGTCCCTTAGAAAATTAGCTAGACGTGATTAAAAAGAAAAAAACATCATTACTAATAAAAACTTAGAATTAAAGAGATGCAGGATTAATAATTAACAAACCAAGGCAATTATGAACGAAGGAATGGAAAGAAATTACTTGAATTGCATAATCAAACTTGAAATCCTTACATCTAAATTCTTATTGAAATCTAGGGTTTTTTACCCGGTGAGAGAGCTTTTTTTTCCTCTCTAAAAACTAAACTAAAACTTCTTCCAAATCGAACACCCTTTGGCTAACAATAAATAGAAGTTAAATACATCACAAAAAATTCGGAGTTGTAGCTGAATCAAACTCTAAAATCGGGACAAGAAAATCAAGTTTATCCTCGGCGGACCGGTCCTGGCCTTTAGTGGAAGATCGATCCTCATTTAATCCGGATCGATCCTTTTTTTGGGGAAATAGGATCGGTCCGCCTTGTCAAATTTTCCAGTGAGTGATGAGGATATGGACCGCTCCTTTTTTCTAGAAATAGGATCGGTTCGCTATGTGATTTTTGCGAGTAGGTTTTGAGGGTCCGGACCGGTCCTATTATTTTGGAAAAGGGATCGGTCCGCAATTGGTCTCTAAGTTCTCTTCAATTTCTCTTCAATATCTCACATCTTTAGAACCCCGTAACTTCTTCCCTGGAACTCAAACTTCGACGTCGTTTGTTCCTATGCACTCGTTGAATTGAGATCTTCAACTTTTATGTTGAGTCTTCTTTCGGATTTCGAAGGAAAATTATGCTTTTTGCCCTTCTGACTTTTCTTCTTTGTCTTATTCTTTTGCTTTGACTTTATCCTTTCTTTTCTTTGCAATAAATAACTGTAAATGACCTGAAAAAAGCACAAAACTCGTAATACTATGTAGAGGGGTCAGTAGCATGGAAACGAGATAATTTAAGAGCAATTACATTATTCAGGATGCTAAAAGATACTAAATTATGGAGTAATTTTGAAAGAACTACTGCCTAATAAACATTCAACATAATAATGAACACCTTAATAATAATGAATACTAAGCTATCCAACTGAATTATATGGACTAGAATAAACATCCCAGTAAGAATATCTCAAAACCAACAGCTTGACGTAATAACAAACCCAACTGGAAACTGAGTACATAAATTAAATTAGTACAATATCCCTCTGATAAAAGAAATAAAAAAAACTGGAAATGGGTGACACCTGCCCTAACTTAGATGACTAAATAAGAAGATGAGATAACAAGGATGAAATCGGCTAAATGCAAGGACCTGCAACTCCCACACCAGCTGCAGCACGTAAATTAATCTGACAGTCTAAGCTTGGCGTCCCTGTGGCTGGACACCTGATATAATATAATATATATATATATATATATATATATATATATATATATATATATATATATATATATACACACACACACACACGAGGGAGAGAAAAGACGACAATAAACGGGTTAGAGCCCGATAGTTATAATTTTAAAAGCAGTTTAGCAAGTATTTAAATGCTTAGTGGAAGATACTCCAAACAGGGTAGTAGCATTACCCTCACTTTGGAATTCTCAGCTCTCAACTAGTGTGCATGCCTAACGCGCTACTAACTATTCTACTTAATGGTAACCCAGTTAACTAGTCCACACACAGCCTCCTCTCATCAACCCTTATTCATTTTTTCGCATAAATATAATTTATACATGATCAATTCTTGAATTTCACAAGTCAGGTGTATGTATATATATATGTATATATATATATATATATACAGCCTTAAGTTCTCAAACACTTAAGTCATTAAATAACGTTATTCAATTTCTTTCTTCATACAAGCACAGTAGATGAATCCCGGTTATATATATTTATCACTATGGATATATATACTAATAAGGCACACCAAACTAAATTATGATGCATGCATACTCTGTTATCAAGTCCCTGTACCTCTCGTACAAATAAGGAAAATACTAGTTCGGATCCACTCTCGAACTGTACTAACACAAAATACACATATTGGAGGCGAAGCATAGTTCCAAGTCAATAAGAGGTTAGCACATACCCTCATATCTCTTAGGACCATCTGTACTATCATTCTCAGATAGCCTGTACCAAGGATTCTATGTTCTAGGGTACAAGTCAATATCTCCCCCCTAATGGGCACACATAATAAGTTTGTCCCGGTGTGGAAACTTTCGTGATAGCAAGTAGCGCGGGTATGATTCAACACAGATATTCATATAATAAACATACAGACACTCATATATATATATTTACATTATTCGGATGGGTACATCCATAACATATTCTAACCATACATGGCACGTAACACCCGCATCCTATGTATAATTAGTTCATCCTTTTTCTCATTTACCATAAGTTCCTAAGTACTTCTCGACCCTCGAAGTGTATCATTTTGATATGTATAATACCAGAAGATGTACTCTCTATATCCCACTGTCCTCAGTCGTCATTAACTTGCACAATGCCCAATTTATCACACACACGATCATAACCCATTTTATACCCCCGTGACCCTACCCTTAATTCTCACATAAAGTCATACTACCTGAACCCTAACCACAACCCTACTGGTCCTTCCCAAGTCCCATTATGGTAAATCAATTATGTATGAGCATTCCCACAAAGTGTCATTGGGTTAATCATTAAAAAGGGAACAAGTTTCAAATTCCAGGAGGGGTCGATCGATCGAAGGGAGGGGTCGGTCGATCGATCGACTTTCTTGAGTCAATCGATCGATCGATCAGATATTGGCCTCATTTCTGCAATTCATTGCATACGAGTTTCATCAAAATTTATCCTCAAAACCTCTATTAATTCAACCCAAACTTTCAACGAAATATCACTAACATTGTAGTTACCGGTATGAACGATTTCTAATGTAAAAACTTGATTAAATCATTAAGGAATCATCATTAAATGGGGCCAATTCATGAAATTGTCTCAAACCCTAGACTATCGTGTAAATTCAATAACTTCATAAACATTACCAGATTTATTCCTCTAATATCATGCAAATTTGTAATTATTATTCTACACATATCAATGATATCAGCCTAACTTGGATTCTACCCAAACATATGGATTTTACTCTTCTAAATATGTAAATTCTCCATGAAAAGATGCAATCATTCTTACTATTCCAACATGGATGTTGTATCAACCCAAAATTAGAAACATAGATGCTTGCCTTAAAGTTGTATGTCTAATCCGACGAATTTGAGTGGTATAGAAACGATCCTCTTCTTCTAATCTATGCTTTGGTGGTGGTGGAGGTGCAAATGGGTGGTTCTTGGCCTTAAACACCTTGGAAAGCTCTCTTATTCTTCCCGGGGCTTTCCTCACTTTTTGATTCTGATAAACCTAATTCCCTCGACACACCATCTGATATAGCCTTAATAATTTCGTAATTAATTAAGGTCCTAAAATAAAAATTACCAAAATGCCATCCTGGAATGCCGGTTAGGCCTAGAATAGTCCTGAGACCCGAACTAAACCCACGGGTACACTTTTCTGACTATCTCGACCCCTTCGAACTCAACGGCGCACTCTAAATGACCATATGGGCGACTTAAAAAATATTTTTTTTTATTCCATTAATTTAGTCCGGACACGATTGACATGCGCGTTCGAGCTTAATTTTCATAAATGTCGTATTTTTCACCAACGACAACTTTAATATTTTTATCATCATATATTACTTTACTCACAAAGTAATATTCAACATAATTATCAACAATAAATACTAACTCTCATCACGCTAGTAATTATTTAATTAAATTCGGATTAATTACAAATAAATTCACTCCATTTAAATTAATTAATCATAATCCCATAATTAGAATAAAATACGTTAAAAAATATGGGGTATTACACTAAGTTGATCCTGCACTCAACAAATAAATAAGGAGGATAAATATTGCTCGAGGTACTTCTCACGAAGACCCACCATAGACGCTCCTCGAAGGACTCCCTTCGAAGGACAAAGTTATTCGAATAATGATATTTTTGTAATATGAAGCCAAATGTATTTGATCATGTACTTTATTTATTGAACAAGTTTACTTTATAATATGGGAGAGGTTGTTAGTGCCCTCGAGGGACCATGCCTAGCAGGGCATGGGGCAGCTTACATGCTCTATTTAACGACCTCCTATTGGGAACCTTGCAGGGAAATAGTTTGGAGGATTAGGAATAAGGCAACGTTGGGAATACAATAACCAACCCTCTTGGCACACTTGGGCACACTTCTTTGTATACAAATGGTTTATCGAGCCACTAACAGTAGAGCTACCATGTCTTCAACTTATTCGGAGGAACCTCCTCGAGGCACTCCAATCTTATGTCTTTGACCTAGAGATAGTTCTTAACCAACAAACAGCATACCAAATACTTGAGCTACCTTCCAGCCGAGAAACCTCAAGTCATACACCATCCATTTGATTGATGTGACCACACATCTAGTGGGGTCACTGTTCACATACTTTATGATGTCACAACGTCTGGTATTGACGAACTCGAAGTCACTGCACTCAAGTGAGTTTATCCTTAGGATAGTAGTCCTAGTCCACCTAATCTGATTGCATAGCCGTTATAAGGTAAGCCTTTGAGTTGCCACGTCCCGTCCTCATTAATATCACCATGCTTCTACTTGGTTAGGAAGTTTCCCACCAAAATATAATATCCCATGCATTTTATGCAGTATCTTCAACATTAATGCTACGGTACTTTAGCATTTAATGCCAGTCAATCACATTTAATTCTAGTAGGGTTACTCGAGTAAACTTGCCTCCATATAAATATACCAACCAAACACACGAGAGCTTTTGTGAGAGCATTTATTGACAAAACATTCTCCCTACACCTATTAATACTTATACCATTGACCATTAACTGATCTTGGAGTTCTTGCCTTTCCTTTATTGTGTCGAGAGTGCTTGCTCTTTCTCCCTCTGACCAAGTTACTTGATGGTCCTATCTATTTATTATGTTTATAGTTCATTTATGGTGTAAAGATCTCATTTAATACTAGCTTGAGTGTTAAATGCTATTGTCTCTTTTTCCTCATTTACTGTCATTATTAAATACTGTCATGTTCATTAATCCTAATCTTGATAAGGGGTTATGCCTCGCTTAATACTAACTATATTCCAAGAACCCACATCTTACACATTTATTCATAAAATATTCCCAATAAAATAAACATTCTTCTAACATTTTTATTCCATAAAAATGTTTAAACGCCAAGTTTTCTTGAAATATATCACTTTGATCAAAACCATTGAAACCCTTTTATAAACCCATTTTCACAAATCATAAGAAATATCATTCTTGAACCGTACATGCATCATACTCTTAAACTCTATATGCAATATCAAATACCAATAACATAGAGTCTTAAACTTAATAGTAGAGTTTTTTCCACCTCAAATGAAGTCCCAAAATTGGTGGATGAAGAATAAGGTGAAAGTAACCCCGCCTCCTAAGGTGGCCTAAAGGAGGTTGCCTAGATCCACAAGAATGCTCCATGACATCTTTAAGTAAAACCCCCTTTAAGCTCCATAGTTTACCCTTCGTCTTCTTCTCCAAACATCTCCAACAACATCCCCAAATTTCCAAGCTTAGCTCAATAATGGTGGGAATGGGTTTATATGGCTTAAATATAGTAGAATACTTGTGAAATATAGTGTGACAAGGTGGAGAGGTGGTGGTTGCATGGTGTAGCAATGGTGACATGAGCTTGGGGAAGTTGAAACACCCTTGAAATTAGATAAAGAGAGGGGGCGGGAGATCTGATAGGTTTTGGTGGGGGAAGAACCTCCCCACCTCTCTCTTCTTCTCACCTAAATAAATCCACTTAAAACCAAGCTCACAAACACAAAATCTCGATTTTGGTCATTTGGGTTCACCAAGAGGTGACACGTCATCGATTTAACGCTCCATAATGTGACAACACGCAAGGGCAATCCGATTTAAAAGATTTATGGGCAGGTCGTTCAAACGAGAATGGGACCTCGTTCGAACAAGATTAGGGTCTCGTTCGATCTTCCTTCTAGCGACCTTTTAACGAGGTAGCAAAACCTAATAAGTAACATCTCGTTAGAAACCTACTTCAAATGACATTATATTTTCGTTTGAACCAATTCATTCTCATTCGAATAAGATTGGAAATTTGTTCGAACGATCTCCAATATTATTTGAACCATATAAATTTCCTACAAACTCCAATTCTTCCAAATAACTTCCAATAATTACCATCAAAGCGAAAGAATAATCGAATAGAGATAAAAGCCCATATATTAATGATCCAAATCCCATGGGTTTCATATGATTACAATTTACACGGGGAAAATAATAAAATATTGGGCGCGAGAATTACATCTAATGTATGAAAAATATCACCTAAACAAATAATTAACCCTCATCATATCATGCTAGTTGGCACTTGCATGTGTTGCCCGTGTTATCTTCGTTGGATCGATGCGCATGTAAGTAGTTAGTTGATTGATGTAATACTTAACATAACATTAAGAATGTGTGTATGAATATCTACTTTTCATTAAAATACAATAATTTTTTGTGTAATTAGTTAATTCATTATTGTGCTAATAATTTAACTCAAAAATTTAGAACAGAGAATAGTAAAGTCATAACGACGTAATTATTTATATGTCCATGATATGTTGGAGACTTAGTTAAACTCAAATATGCTCAAATGAATAGGCAAACAATATTTTTTTAGTAATCGTTCTAGAAACGAATAAGTTAAATATAAACAAAGGGGTGAGCAATATCTTCAACTTTCTCGTGACGTGTTATTATTAGATGCAAATGTCACCAAGCTCACAATGGGTAAATTGTAATCTCTTATGCTTTTGGCCATACCCTCCAAGTAGTAGTTAATGTTATTCAATGTGTATGATACTTAAGAGAAACTATTGAGTAAGTTTGTAGTCTCTTGAAGTCCTCAAATAGGTTGTCGAAGTTGGATTCCATATGGAATTTTACATTTTCCATTAACCACATATGGTTTCTTCATGTTTAGATCACCACATAGTCCATGCATCATATCCTTTACTACCATCTCGTGTAGGATCGGGTATTCCCGTTAATATGGAATTTTCACACAAACAAGCATATTGTATTTATCAAGAGTAATTATTTTATAATCGCATTCAAATATCAATAAAATGTGTGCATGAGGTAATCCTATTTTTGGGAATTCAATTACATGGACATGAGATGCAGCCTTTTCAAAAACTTCTTTAGTGAAAATTCTGTCTTTAAGGTCTTAAGTTTTGCTCAAAATACATGTGAAGTTAAATCCAGGAGATTTGGAGGACGCTGACTCTCTTTTAAGCTGCAACTTATGGGTTGCATGTCAAGGTTATAAAGAGATCAGGACTTACAAGTCTTTGCACTAAGCCCATTGCATCTATGTAGCGACGACGCATATCACGAGGGCTCCTAACAAAGGATGTTGGTAAAACTATCATATGCCCAATTTTATTTTCTCTAGTCTCTCCTATTGTGACGTTATTAACTACTCCTTCATACAATTCAACTCTTATCTTTCTATGCTCATTTCGATAATAATCCAAGCATGTTGTTTCGAGCTATATGTACATATCCATCAAATATTGTTGTAGCAATTTTTCATCAAATAATAAGGTGGAGTGTGTTGTTGTATGTGATTTTAAGCTTGTATACATAGTAAGTCTGACACGATACATGAGCAGAGTTTTCAGTTTTGAAATTTTCATGATAAGAAATATTATGCGTTAATTAAGTGTAATAAAATATAATGTTTTAAATATAGAAATATTAGACTTTTAATATTAGTGGCTGGCCATAGTGCTCTCCTAGGAGGATGTCATATGCAAATTCAAGGTTGGGAATAGTTACAACCTCTGCACATTTTAATTAAATTTTAATACATAACAAATAGCCATAAGAACGGATAATACTAAATATATAAGAGAAGAATGCTTAAGTACAAAATTTCAAAGTATGAAATAAAAAGACCTAAAATATCTTTAAAAATATTTCTAAAAAAATCTATATACTCTCTTTACGTGTGAAAAAAATATTATCCAATCTTAATTCAAAAAATCATGTCTCCCTAGTATTTTTCCAAAATGTTGAACGAAACTTTAATTCGAAATTATAGATGGACTTCTTCTCAAATCACCCTAAACCAAAATTATGGATATTGTGTTTATGAAAATTGTTATAAGGAGATAAGGAATAAAAAAATGTTAGTACTATAAACTTTATTTTCTACATAAAAAATTATAAAATTATAGAAATAAAAAAAAAATGAAATCATATACGGGCTTCATTTTATATGACACAAAGGAACTTAATAGAAAAAAATTAAAATAAGGTATACTTGTTTTCAAGTGTTTGAAACTTTATCGTTTTCGTGTCTTTATGATTTTACATTAGTTATGTTTAAAATTTAATTAAGTATAAACTTCCAAGTTTTGTAATTCTCTAATCTTTTAGGGTACAAGGGTTCAAAGATATAACTTGTGTTTTACATGCTCTTCAAGTCACTAAATGTTACAAATTGGGAATACGTAAAGGTATCATCCGTTTTATATAATCATGAGTATTAAATCCATATCAAATCACATTTAAGAACTGTTAAAAAAACTCAGAATTTAAGAAAGCATTCGTATACTTAACTCACGAGTAGAACTCGTAATTTAATATAGAATCCTTCAGTATTACTAGTCTACAAAGGTCAGATGGAAGTATGAAATATTTAAAATATTAACAAAGATAAAACTATTGAATAACTTAGGAAGTTAACATCATGAATAGAGCACACCAATATGCAAAAAAAGAACTTGCATTAGTAATATCTTAAAATAAACACATGATCTTTGCATGTTAGCTTGCGCGAAAGTTGGAAAAAACAAGTATCCATATAGTGTATAGATCGTCTTGAATATTATAGTTTACAATAAAGTACCTACTGAGATGAACAACAAAACAATGTAAAAAAAAGTAGCATATAATGGTTGAAACTACTAAAATGAGAATATTACAAGTAAAAAAAGCACCAATTGATATAAAAAACGAAATCGAAGTACACATCATATAACTCAAATTGTTTAGCATCATGGCAAATAGTTCACCATTAGATAGTGCAATCATGTTTTAAAAATGGATTTTCATCATAATATATTATATTATTTTCCCAACATGTTTATGCATTATATATAAGACTCTTTAATTTTTACTGTATCTTATGATTCGATTCACGATACAATTCCCAATTCACAATCCACATACTTTTCACTCAAATAATGAAATTTCAAAAACATTCATAAAGAGAATTGTGTAATTCAATAATAAACAAACAATGTCAATATATATATATATATATATATATATACACCTTCAACTCTCCCAACGTACGATGATTGTTTTATCTTGCACAACTTCCAACAATTGATAAAAAACAAAAGGAACAACATAATACTACTCACATTAATGCCAATATGAGATTTTTGGCATACATAGCCTAAGAGAAACACAAACATTAGATCTAATTGTCAGTGTACTTGAACTAAGTCTTAAAAAAAGGCATACAACATAATCCAATAACCAAAATTTTAAAAATTGCTATTTCATTTGTCTTGATAATTAAATTATAAGAACTTACAATCAAATTTATGCACATAAATTAAAAAATAATACCATTATTTTCAACAATTGATGTGGATTGGTATTAATGTTATTTGGTTATTTATATGTTTAAGAGTTGTTTGACTTTTCCTAATAGATAAATTATGAGAAAAGATTAAAAATATATTGTAATAACTTCCCTAGTATATTATTAAATACTCATGTGAAATTTTTTCTCCAAGTTTACCAATTACGAGAATTGTATTTTAGTTCTTCACCCTTAACCTTATAATTAGTCTCCTTAGTATGTGTAAAATATCTATTTTTCATTTTTTTAATAAAGTGGTAAATATTTTTCAATTTTGAAAACTGCCAAACACAATAATAAGCAATTTCGGATATCTTATTAAAAAATTTAATTAGGCACTAAAAGTATGCAAATTGATCAATACAAGTCAATGAACTAATAAAAATGAGTTTAAATTTAACACAACTATCAAAACAATCCCCAAAATATAAAAATTATGAAACTACTAAATTTAAAACATAGGGAACTAAAGAAATAAACATGGGAATTCACACATTCCTCATGCAGAAAGTATGCACTATACCGAACAATATGAATAATATAGTCAGTTATGCCATATATCATTGTTGGTGTCTAAATTTGGTTTGTTGATTTGGAATAATCATAGCTCAATTGAACAAATAATTATAACCACAAAAAGGAAGTAAGCCATAGAGTAATGAGAGTTGGAGAGAGATAAAAAGGTTTACGTGGTTCAGTCCAATGAGATGCCTACATCCATGGATACAACTATATTTTAGGGTTTAGTACAATCCTCTCAAGAGCTCTAGGGTTTTGATAAAGTATTTTCAGTTGCCTTTTAAAGAGGGAGGTCGTGATCTATTTATAATAGTTGGAAGTTAAAGAGATGGAATACCTTTATACATTAGGTATTTACATCTTTACATGATTATTAGCAGCTCTATATTATTCATGTGCATGTGCATGATGACAATTTAGAGTCTCACATGTGTCTGTTCATATTACTGACTGTTTGTATTCTGGGGGTGGTCGGCTAGCTATAAGAGTTTGGTCGGCCGCGGACCTCTGAGACTTGTAAATCTCAGACTCTCATATTAAGGCGGCACAATTTTGTAATTTGGATATTATATCCCTCCGAGTTATCTTTGCATGGCCTTTGACTGTGCCTAATTTCGAGTTATAATGAAGAAGTTACGACATTTTTCGTAAAGTTGGACAAAGCTGAGAATTGCAGACTGTCAGGGGCGAATCGATTCAGACAAGTCCAAATCGATTTGATTTGGCACCAGAACCTACTTTTTTATTTCCCCTGTCTTCTGAATCGATTCGGTCCCCTATTTTCAGCTTTCTTATTTACGAGTTTTCCACCTGGGGTTTATGTATAAATTAATTTCCTCTTCATTTTGAAGAGATATCCTTCATTTTATATAAATTTTAGTATTTGTTTTGGGAGATCTTTGGTCCTCCTCCCATCTTGGGTCTTTGCCTATGTTTATGTAAGTATTGTTTATTACTATTCATTATCTTCTTTATTGTATTTACTTATTTTAGTTTAATTTCCATTGTTGTATTTACATTTCCATGCCTAAATAATTAGTTTTAGTTGTTTATTTCTTGTTTAATTTAGTTATTTAAGTAGTTTAATTCATGTCTAATACTTAGTTAAATAGGGTTGGGGTCATGTGTCCACCATTAATGCCCGTCGAACTCCTAAAGTTAGTTTTTGGTGAAAATCGTGTTTGATTAAAACCTCGCGTATTAAAAATGGATTTATTATGCATTTAACTTTCTTTTGTCATGCAATGTTAGTGTTTATAGCGATAATTCTATTTTAAGACGCATGTGACCATTTTTTATTAAATTTTTTATCTCTCAACTTTGGATTGGATTCCTTATTGTGTGATGTTTATGATTAACTAAAAATGCTCGGTTAAATATTTTCGAACCAAAATTCTAATTATTAGTTGTTTAGCCCATGGCAAGGACGCGATCCCGACTCTCTTTTAATTAATATTGTTTAGATTTAACATATTATTTTTCCTTTTCACTAAAACCACCATATCACCTTTTACACTTTTATTCTTGATATAGTAAATCTATTACGATTTATACGACACTCCCTGTGGATTCCTTGCGATATCCGACTTACCGCTATTCTTGTTTCGCAAGTGTAGTTTTAGTTTAGGTTTTTGCATTGAGGCGATGAACCAAAAACAACGACAGTGCTTCTACACGAACACTTAGTTCGCGATCGATCTATACGACACTCCCCATGGATTTTTGACGATACCTGACTTACCGCTATACTTGTTTTGTAAGTTGAGTTGTTTAGATTTTTGCATTGAGGCGGTGAATCGAAAACAACGACAGTGCTTCTACACGAGCACTTAGTTTGCGCTCGATCAAAATGGCGTCGTTGCTAGGTAGTGTTTTATAGATAGTAGTTGCTTTATTATTTCGTAATATTTCTTTTATTCATATTTGTATTCTTTATTTTCCCCTTTCTTTTTGACTTGTGCTAGATTGTTTTGAGAAATTTAAAATTTTAGTGCTTGTCTCTTAATTGAATTGCCTATTGTGAAATTTCTCGCTATTATGCTTTAGATAACATTAATTGTTATGAGAATTGTTTTCCAAGTTATACTCCCAATACAATGAGAAAATGCCTACAAATTCTTGAAGATAAGCGCATTGAGCGTGAAATTCAAGAGTATGTAAGTAATCCCCCATCACCTTGTGAGTATAATTTGGGAAGTGGGGAATCCGTTAGCTATGAGCAACCCGCGCAAGAAGATGAAATGTCTTCTTGTTGGTTTGACCATGAGTTAATGATAGGAAACTATTAACCGATCCGAGAGTTTTAAGGCTTGTTTTTTAGAAAATAACACTGTGCCCGATGAAACCATTTCTCTACAAAATCGAGTTGAGCTTGAAACTTGCGTTTCTCCTACACCCCTTTTTGAGGAAGAAATGATTGAGAGTGATCCAAACACTTTTGAATTTCAACCTCTTATTAATTCTTCTGATTATACTGAGGTTGATGGTCCTTCATTTCCTTTATTTCCTACTATTCTAGAACCGTTAAATTTATCACAAGAATCGGTTGAAAGTCTTGAGGACTATGACCCGATTCTTAAACGGGAATATTATTTTGAGATGCTTTATCTCATGGTCTATTCACTTACACTACCAAGATCAAAGTGGTCATGTCACCCTTATTATCCAAACCACCCATCGTCTCCTAAAAAATGATAATTAGCGATGGTTCACCTTTTCCTCCACCAACAAGCCTTCCGTTGTTCAAACAGAATTCATATCTTTCGGGAGGCATGTTTTCTTTGGAAGGTCCACCATTGATCTTTCAAAGTCACATCCCTTTTTGAGTGGATCCTCAAAAATTTGAACTTCTAGCATATAGTTAGTTAAAGGTCCAAATAGTAGGTTATAAGTATTTAGCTTTTTCTTTTTTTCTTTAGTTTTTCTTTCCTTATAGTTTAGTCTACTATAATTTGTTAAACTTTTTGTTATTTCTTTTTGTTATGCTTGTTAATAACTTGTTTTGTAGATTCAATGGACTCGTACTTACTGGAGATAGCTCCATTTTGGGTAATATCTTTCTTTTCCTCTCTTTATGTTGTGTTCTTGATTTGCATTGAGGACAATGCCACATTTAAGTTAGGGGGTGTGGGATATTGTATCCATTCCTTGGTTGTTTCATTGATTTGATCACATGTTGTTACAAAGCATGCTTTTTGTTAAAAATTGAGAATTTTCAAAAATGTTTTCTTTTTTTCTTTTTTGTTGGGCATTTTGCCCATGTTTCCAATGATAAATTTTAATAATTGCCCGATCCATTAGACATTCAATGATGCATGTTCTCAATTTTAGAAGTTATTAGACTTAAGTCCTCAAATCATTGATATTGTAAATAACTTCTTGAATTAAACTTTATCCCATGAGCACATGCGCTTTTCTTGTTTTATTAATTTGGTTTAAGATGTTTATAACTCGGTAATCTTTTATTGCATTTTATGTACTTACACCGAGTGAGATTAGAGACTTACCTTCATTTCACTACACCAAAAATAACATTTTGGAAAACCCTGATATTAAAAATCTGGCACAGTTTTAAACTGTGCCAAATTTTGGCACGGTTTAATAGAAATCTGGCACACTTTAAAACAGTCCTAAAATTTGGCACTGTTTTAAAGTGTGCCAAAATTGAGTACACTTACTAAAATATAAAAGCTCTAAAAAAACATTAGATAACATTTCTTTTCATTCCCGCTCAAGCCCGTCTCTCTTTCATCTCATTGGCACTCTCGCCTCTCTCTCTCTCTCTGGCCAGCTCTCTCTCTTTGTATCTACCTCTGTCCAGCTTCATCATCTCTCCGTCCAACTCTTTCTCTCTCTCTTCAGATATCTCGTTCTTCCATACTCTCTCTCGCCGGTAAAAACCTCCACCGGTAAAAAACCTCCAATCGATTTTGGCCACTGAGACTTCAATCGACCAAAGGTAGCAACTCCATCGTGTTTGGCCACTGAGAAAAGCTCCGAATCAAGGCAAACTCGACCAAATCTTTGAAATGTAGTTTTGATATTGAGATTTTGTGATCTGGGCATTTTAGGAACACCTAATTTGGGATATTTTGGTTTCAATTGCTTGATGGGGATATAAGTTAATATACAATTTTTATTTTTGAGGTAAGATTGAGATTTTGTGATCTTTGTTGTTGGAGAAAGTGTTTTTTAATGGAAATGTTTATTGTTGAGATTTTATATGTGTGTATAATTTTGTGGTCAGTGTTAGCTTCCTCGCTGGAATATTGTGCGAGTTTTTTGCCATTGTGGCACTTCTTATTGGTGCTATTCAAAACTTTATTATCTATGGTTGGGTATGGCTCATCGTTACCGATCGAGATCCTGTTTTTCCATTATGGGTTGTGAGTCTCTCTTTCTTTTTCTCATTATTTTTGTTATATTATAAGTTTATTTCATGATTTGGGTATATCTTTAATAATTTTCATGTTTATATTATATGCTTATTTCATTGTGGGTTGTGAGATCCTATTTTGCCCAACGTGTTTCTCTCTAGTGGTAAAAAAGAGTTAAGAAATCATCACTTTTTAATTCAATCCATTTTCAGCTTTTTGTGATTTGTGGAAACTTCAACTTTGAGTGACCAGACTTAAGCTTAAAAGCATTGCATAGTCATTCGTATAGGTGACCATATATGGATCAATTGATTGAACCTTCTCAAAATTCGTTATAGCTTCTCATTCATATAGGTATTTTTGGTTGAGAAGCATTGGCGTCTTATTGGTTGGGACCAAATTCAATGTAAATTTTATCATTTTAGAAATATTTCGTATGCAAATCATTCTTTAAACATGACGTATCATATTTGGCCAAAAGAAGGATGCCCCAGACGGTGATGCCACAACTGATCCGCTTATGATTGACATCCGACGAATATTGCATATTATTAACTCTACCAAGACTGAAAGAATCCATATAATATATCCCCCCTCTTTTAGTATCATGACAAACAATCTCCTTGGTGAGAATATCCTAAAGAAAAGAAAATTTAGGATAGATTATTGGACAATAATTTAATTCCTCAGTAACTTAGTCTACATACATTAACTCATCACTTTGAAATAGACTTGGGAAAATAGTTTATTCAGCCCTCGACTAAAAGAATTTTCAGGAATGAGAAATAGACTTGGGGAAATAAATAGGATCCCCTTCTAATATATCTCTTTACTGTTAAGGGCCATTAATAGTTTAGCTATGCAATCTTGAAGACTAACTCTCTTTGAATCACTTTTACATCCTTCATAAACCACCTCGCTTTTAAGAACTTCATCTTCCAAATCATTAACTAATTGGAATATGTCACAAAAATTGTTCTTGTTCTATGTTTTGAAGACATCGTTAAGTCTCTGCACTTTCATAGAAAATTTTCTCATGACTAGAGCCCGAACCTCCCCACATCATGAAGATTTGACCATGTTAACAAAATCATGATGGTTGCACCACATAGATTAAAATTTAAACGCTTTAGGAATGATGTCGAACTCAGTTTTTACAGACACTAGCAACGAATCATGATTCGAACAAATTATATTCATATTAAGGATGCTAGTATGAGAGAAGAGTGAGGACCACTAGGAGTTCCCATATGGTTCCTATAAACCCCAAATTCAGTAAGCCATAGTCATCTATGGCTTGATTAAAATCTCTAACAATATTGGAATACACCTAATTTTCACCTAGTTTCTCTTCTGACAAGTAGCAACATTGAATCTGAATTTTGTGAGTTTTCATCAACTCTTTAACTCTTATTGAATAGATCTTTGAGCCACTCAAGTAATGTTCCACACAATGAGACTGGTCATTTAGTTACTTTGGGATTGGAGTTTTAAGGATCCTTTATAATTGGATCTGGTAGCCTTTTTATTCACGTCTTTTAGCCGAGCATTATTGGCTATTTCAATAATGCTTTTTCCCTTGTGACTTCATTCTTCTTTGGACTTCTGCTTTATTTCCATTGTATCACCTTAAAATTTTTGTTCTAGAATTTGTAATGAAAAGTTCAAACAGAGACTTATAGTTCCACCTATTATGAGTTAATGAGATATATTAGTCTTTTCATCACGTTTCCCTCACAATTCTGATTTTTAATATATTTTGGTTATTTCAAATTTTGTTCATCTTATATCTCATTAACGTGTAGATTGGTGGTATCGTGTAGATTCAAGTATTATTTAGCGGTATCCTATTTTTGTCAAGTGAGTACAAATTAATGGGGCAATTGCTTTCGCATCTTCTGGTATGTCACAATCTTCACTTATTCTCTCCAGTGTAAAAGTTGAAAGGTATCAAATCTTATGTATTTTATATGTTTTGTTTTCATAAATAACTACATGTTAGAGCGATAATAGGATTCCAAAACTGAGCAATTTAAACTTTTCTCCCCTCTACCTTTGAACATGAACTCCAATATCCAAGTGTGTGAGCTTATTAGGACCAAGAGTGGACATTGGGACGTTGGAAAGAATGTGGGAAATTTTAGGGACAAGAACAAGTTGGTTTGACATTATGAAAGAAGCGGTCGTTTTTCGACTCAAAGTTCAAACAAAATGATCTGCCATTTAAATCTTTTAAATGACAAGGCTGGTGGGAATTTTCCCTCTTCTTCGACAAAATGGTATAAAGTGGAATGTGGTATGGAAGTATGAGGTCCCTTCTAAAGTTAAGCATTTTAATTGGAGGGTGTGGACGGAATCACTTCCGACAAATGAAAATCTTAGGAAGTGGAAAATAATACAAAGTTCTCGCTCTTACATGTGTAAATCTCATCGAAACTATTGTACATTTGATTCGTGATTGCGTACTTACAGGAGAAGTAAGGAAGTTATCAAGAATCCCAATCTCTAATCTGCACAACACCTCTAGAAATGGTAGGCAGTGGATGGAGGAATTCTCTGATCATCTACCCAGACCAATAATTTAAGCGTGCCCCAATTTACACCCTCAATCAATTGCTGCAACTATGCAGCCATCATATGTGGCAACAAAATGGGGATTTGGCAAAGGGGATCTCAAGGCAGAAAGCCTAAGCCTCCAAGGAACGGTTTATCCTCGATGAATTCCGCACGATACCCTACTAAAGGTATCCTTGATGAATTTCGCATGATACTCATTTTTTTATATTTGTCATGACTGATTTGTCCTCACTACTCTGTTTAGTTAGTTGCTGAATTGTACACAGTAGTAATTCATTTACATAACTTATAGATTAGGCACGAGAATAATCAAACCTAACTTATTTTTGATATATAGCTGCTATATACCAGCTATAGCTGCTATAGATGCTATATACCAGCTATAGCTGATATAGTTGTTATATAGCTGCTATAGCTGCTATATGCCAGCTATAGCTGCTATATGCGATGTGTTTTTATTGTAAATACGATGTGCATATATGCATATATGTGCATATATGAAAGCTTCTATATGTGCATATATGATTGCATATACGCTGCATATATCTGCATATATGCACATAAATGCATATATCTTCATATATGCACATAAATGCATATATCTGCATATATGAAAGCATATATGCAGCATATATGCATATATGATTGCATATATGCAGCATAGCATATATGCTTGCATATATGTGCATATATGCATATATGCTTGCATATATGCAAGGATATATGCATATATGCTACATATATGCAACCATATATGCATATATCTGCAAGCATATACGCAGATATGAAGTAAAAAGACGCAGAACATTAATCTATGCATATATTTGCAAACTTCATAAAGTTCCTATTGTAGCTCTTTTGGAATTTTAGAAATAAAGTTTGCAAATATATGCATATATTTGCAAACTTCATAAAGTTCCTATTGTAGCTCTTTTGGAATTTTAGAAATGAAGTAAAAAGACGCAGAACATTAATCTACACTCGGTTTCCTTATCAGGTGCTAATGCCCGTTGAGTCACCCCTCCCCTCTCACTCCTTCCCAAAAACATTTAAAAAACGCTTGGGAAGGAGTGGGAGGGGAGTGGGGTGGGTAATTTGACAATTATCTTTTCCCTTAGATCATGGAGAAGATTCACAATTAGGGTAGTCCCGCGTACGAACTGACCGCGTAGTCCTGGGTCTCCCGATTTGAGAATATGATGATAATTTCAAAATTTATCGATTAAGCTTAAAAACAAGCCGTTTGAGGGTGAAAACCCAAACCAGCCCCCAAACGGTCCTGTAAGAGGCACGAACACCTCCCACGGGACCAATGTAACTTGTACGAACTGACCGTGAAGTCCCGGGTCTCTCGGTTTGAGAATATGACGATAATTTGCAGAAATAACACTTAAACTTAAAAATAAGCTGTTAAAGGGTGAAAATCCAAACCAGCCCCCAAACGACCCTGTAAGAGGCACGAACACCTCGCACGGGACCAATGTAACTTGTAGGAACTGACCGCGTAGTCCCGGGTCTCCCAGTTTGAGAATATGATGATAATTTCAAAATACATCGATTAAGCTTAAAAACAAGCCGTTTGAGGGTGAAAACCTAAACCAGCCCCCAAACGTCGTATGGGACCAATGTAATTTGTACGAACTGACCGCGAAGCCCCGGGTCTCTTGGTTTTAGAATATGACGATAATTTGCAAAAATAACACTTAGACTTACAAACAAGCCATTAAAGGGTGAAAATCCAAACCAGTCCCTAAACGACCCCGTAAGAGGTACGAACACCTCGCACGGGACCAATGTAACTTGTACGTACTGACCGCGTAGTCCCGGGTCTACTGATTTGAGAATATGATGATAATTCGCAAAAATCAACACTTAAACTTAAAAACAAGCCGTTAAAGGGTGAAAACCCAAACCATCCCCCAAACGGACCCGTAAGAGGCACGAACACCTCGCACGGGACCAATGTAACTTGTAGGAACTGATCGTGTAGTCCCAGGTCTCCTTATTTGATAATATTATGATAATTTGAAAAAATAACACTTAGACTTAAAAACAAGCCGTTAAATGGTGAAAATTCAAACCAATCCCAAAACGACCCCTTAAAAGGCACGAACACCTAGCACGGGATCAATGTAACTTGTAGGAACTCACCGCATAGTCACAGGTCTCCCGGTTTGAGAATATGACGATAATTCGCAAAAATCAACACTTAAACTTAAAAATAAGCCGTTAAAGGGTGAAAACCCAAACCAACCCTCAAACGGACCCGTAAGAGGCACGAACACCTCGCACGGGACCAATGTAACTTGTAGGAACTGACCGCGTAGTCTTGGATCTCCCGGTTTGAGAATATGATGATAATTTCAAAATATATCGATTAAGCTTAAAAACAAGTCGTTTGAGGGTGAAAACTCAAACCAGCTCCCAAACAAACCCGTAAGAGGCACGAACACCTCGCACGAGACCAATATAACTTGTAGAAACTGACCACGTAGTCCCGGGTCTCCCGATTTGAGAATATGACGATAATTCGCAGAAATCAACACTTAAACTTAAAAACAAATCATTAAAGGGTGAAAATCAAAACCAACCCCCAAACGAACCCGTAACAGGCACGAACACCTCGTACGGGACCAATGTAACTTGTAGGAACTGACCGTGTAGCCCCGGGTCTCCCGGTTTGAGAATATGATGATAATTTGCAAAATCAACACTTAGACTTAAAAATAAGCCGTTAAAGAGTGAAAATCCAAACTAGCCCCCAAACGACCCCGTAAGAGGCACAAACACCTCGCACGGGACCAATATAACTTGTAGGAACTGACCGCGTAGTCCCGGGTCTCTCGATTTGAGAATATGATGATAATTTTCAAAAATCAACACTTAGACTTAAAAACAAGTCGTTAAAGGGTGAAAACTCAAACCAGCCCCCAAACGACCCCGTAGGAGGCACGAACACCTCGCACGGCACCAATGTAACTTGTAGGAACTGACCGCGTAGTCTCGAGTCTCTCGGTTTGAGAATATGACAATAATTTCCACTCCTATATGTAATTTTTTAGTTTGAGTAAGGTTTTTTTGTAAATTATTGGGTTACTAATATCGTATCTTTTTTGTATCCTTTTTTTTTTCAGGATAACATTTTATCGTTGGCATTTATTCACGTGGAACACACAACGAACTCAATGGTTTACAACAAGGGGTTTATTCATGATTTTATTTTTTTGTGTTATGGTCGTGCGAGCTTTTGTAGTTTTATTGTTAACTTTTATGGTCGTGTGGGCTTTTATTAGTTAATTGTTATATTTTGTGGTAGTGCGGGCTTTATGTTAGGCAGGTTTTGTATTAGCAGGTTTTGGAATGTCCAGAAAATAGAGGAAACCCTGCTCAATTTTTTTTGGCCTGTGAACTATTAAAGACTTGTAATATTTTGAAGTTTGTATGTACATTAGTTTATCAACAACGTGCAACATTTTTAATTTGTGAATTTTTGTGCTTTCAAATAATTTTTTTTTCTTTTTATAAAAAATTTGGCACAGTTCAAAATCGTGACAAAAGTGTATCATATTTTGGCACGATTTTGAACTGTGCTATTTTTTTTAAACTGTGCTGAATCTGGCACAGTTAAAAAGTGTGCCAAAAGTGTGCCAGAACTATTAAATTCTGGCACGGTTTAAAAGTGTGCCAGAAGTGTTCCTGTTTGGCCAAATCTGGCACACTTTTGAGCCGTGCCAGAAAAAAATGGACATTTTGGAACACCTGATTTTGGCACAGTTCAAAACCGTGCCAGATTCCTATTTTTGGTGTAGTGTTTGTGAGTGCTATACATTATTCTTTCCTCTTTGAAAACGCTGAATTCGTCGGTAATCTCTCTATTCTTTCATTGATCGTTCATTATTTGAGTTTATATCTTGAAATGTGTTACTTGAGCATGATTTTTAAAATTATTTTGACTCGAGAATTGTAAAAATTTTATGAAATGATCATAGGCAGTCTTTGTTATATCACCCATATTAGCCTTGACCTCACCTTATATCTTTCCCTAGTCAACCCCTTTGAGCCAAAATATAACCTTTCGTTTCATCACCCAAAATCCCATAAATAACTCCACATTGGAGTTATAAACCATACATATTACCTTCCATACCTTTTTTTTGGAATGTTACTCGGGATTGAATGATGTTATTTTCTTACGGTTGCAACTAAGCATGAAAAGAGTGAGAAAAAGTAGAAAAAAGTGTAGTGAAAAAGAAAAGAAAAGGAAGAAAAGAAAAGAAAATAAAATAGAAAGTTGTATATGTTGTATATTGTGTTCAGTAATCCTTATCGCTCTCCTATTGTTATATTTAATGCTTGTCTGGGAACTTGTTTTCCAATTTTGAAATTGCCCGCAATATCCCATTATCCCGAGTTTTCATCCCCAAACACTTTGAATCCGTATGTATTTCTTTCAACTCGTACATCAAACCCAAACCAACATTACAACCCTATACATGTCCCATGTGATCCTAGGGTGAGTTCAATTTACAAGTTTAAATAGTTCTGATAATCTGTCAAAATACATTTTGCCTCCTTTAATGAGCGGTGTCTTTCATTGAGATTACATGTTTTTCATTTTATATATAGATTTCTTCATTAATGACATGTGCGCTGCCTAGTTTTCATTTATATTTACTGTTTATGCCCGCATGTCCCCTGTATTACCTCCCCTTTCAAAGTGATTTCATTTGTTGAGTGTAATTCCTGGTGAGGATTGATATATGCATGCTTTTATGTTTATCCGGTTTATATAAGTTTTTTCCAAATCATATTTTACATGTGCTCGCTCCCCTTCCACTTTTAAGGTTTCAATTCAACGAAGTTCGTTCTATACTGTTAATAACTACGGATTTTTGTGTGAATTCATTCACTTTTCTAATAACATGTTGAAATCTTGTTTTTTATTGTTAAGCATGTCTGTTTTATTAGTTTGGGCGTATTTTGGAGGAAACTTTGATGTTTGTGGGTTTCATCTCTGAAAACCCTCACTAAACAACACTCGTCCACTATGGTAACCAAGGGGTTTAACGGCTTATTGCACATGCTAAATGCAATCGTTCGCCTGCGAAAGTGGAATTTATTCCCTTTGTACATATCTCCTTTTTTATTGATTAATTTTTTTTCTTCTTACGTTGTACTTCATTGCTAGGGACTAGCAATGTGTAAGTTAGGGGGTGATTCGGAACAAATATTGTACTTTTCACCCCTTATACTTATGCATTATAGCCTCTCGAGTACTTTAATTCCTATAGTTATGCTCGTTAACTAAAAAACCTATGTTTTATGTGTTAACATGCTATATAAGGTATAATTTAGATTTTTGTAGGTATTTCGGTGCTTAGTGTGAAGTTCGGTAGCATTCCGGTGAAATTTTGTCAACTTTTACAGTTTTTGGGGCATTTTAGTAATTTCAAAAATTAGGGTTTTAATCCCGAACTCTTCACGGAAGTTGAATCCCTTTGATTTCTCTTCTCGTGTCCATCAACGGTGCATGAATCCGAGTTGTATTGAATGAGTTATGGCATTTTTAGGATGGTTTCAACTTCAAGAGCACACTCAAGGGCACATTCAAGGGCATTTTAGTCATTTTATAATTTAGTTTTTTGGCCTAATGTCTTCTTGTATATTGTATCTCTATAAGTTATCTTCTTTTAGCCTCTAACCTTGCCTAATTCCGAGTTATAACGAAGAAGTTACAGCATTTTTCGTAAGTTGGACAAAGCTGAAAATTACAAACTGTCAGGTGCGAATCGATTCGGACAAGTTCTAATCGATTCGATTTGCCAGAACCTAATTTTTTGTTTCCCCTATTTTTTAATAAGACTTTTGTTGCGAGTGTTGTGTATTGATTCAAAGCCCGGCCGTCGATCGAGAATCGAAATCACGAAAAGGGAACATAAACATTCTTTTAGATCGTAAAGAGATTTGGTTTACGAACCTTCAGATTCAAATCTAAAAAAAACGAGAAAGAAGAATTGGACTACGACTACTGGAAAGAAAAAAAAGACTTTCTATGATGAGACCAATAATGCTGGCACCCGTAACTGAACTAGCGACGAGATGGATTTCCCTAAGACACTTGAGTTGAACGTGTTTCCGACTTTAACTAGCTCTATAGACTGACTCGCCTACTCCCTATGCCCTACAACCCAAAAGACGAAACAAAGAGTTCTTTCTGCGGCTTAAGGTTATGTCCTCTGTTCATAAGTTCAGTAGCCAAAGCTACAAGAAAGAGGGAATTATTCAAAGCGTGCCCCTGAGTATTGACACCAGAACTACTTGCCCTAATCGATTCGGTCCCCTATTTTCAGCTTTCTTATTTACAAGTTTTCCACCTAGGGTTTATGTATAAATTGATTTCCTCTTCATTTTGAATAGATACATCCTTCATTTTATATAAGTTTTAGTATTTGTTTTGCGAGCTCTTTGGCCCTCCTCCCATCTTGGGTGTTTGCCCATGTTTATGTAAGTATTGTTTATTATTATTCATTGTATTCTTTATTGTATTTAATTGTTTTAGTTTAATTTCCATTGTTGTATTTACATTTCCCTGCCTAGATAATTAGTTTTAGTTGTTTATTCTTGTTCAATTTATTTATTTAGTTATTTAAGTAGTTTAATTCATGTCTAAGACCTAGTTAAATTGGGTTGGGGTCAGGTGTCCTCCATTAATGGGCATTGAGCTCCGAAAGTTAGTTTTTGGGGAAAATCATCTTTAATCGAAACCTCGCGTATTAAAATGGGTTTATTATGTGTTTAACTTTCTTTGTCATGCAACGTTAATGTTTATAGCGATAATCTTATTTTAACATGCGTGTGACCATTTTTCATTAAATGTTTTATCTCGCAACTTTGAATTGGATTCCGAATTGTGTGATGTTTATGATTAACTAAAAATGCTCGGTTAAATTTTTTTGAACCAAAATTTAATTACTAGTTGTTTAGCCCATGGCGGGGACGCGATCCCGACTCTCTTTTAATTAATATTGTTTGAAGTTGTCTTCTTATTTTTCATTTTCACCAAAACCACCATATCACCTTTTACACTTTTATTCTTGAAATAGTAGATCCGATTCAATTTATACGACACTCCCTGTGTATTTCTTACGATACCCGATTACCCTTATACTTGTTTCGCAAGTGTAGTTGTACTTTAGGTTTTTGCATTGAGGCGGTGAATCGAAAACAACGTCAGTGCTTCTACGTGAACACTTAGTTCGCGCTCGATCAAAATTCATTACGATCTACACGAAACTCCCTGCAGATTTCTTACGATACCTGACTTACCGCTATACTTGTTTTGCAAGTTTAGTTGTAGTTTAGGTTTTTGCATTGAGGCGGTGAATCGAAAACAATGACATTGCTTCTATACAAACACTTAGTTCGCGCTCAATCGAGGACCACAATCGACAATATATATTATTTGGAGACTAGATACTCAAACTTGGCTCTAGTAGTAAATTTTCTTAATTCCAATAAAGATTATTGGGATTATGGACTGATAGTAAAAGATTGGCCATTTGCTCCTCTTCTTGAGGGTGAGGAATACATTGGGCTCCGCTTCCCTCAGGAAGGATAGGGCATGGGTCGACACCTTTTTATTCTTGTATATTTTTCTCTGCTTATTTCTTGTTAGCTCATTATGTTACTAATCAACTCTTTATCTTTGTGTTTGGCAAAGAAGAGAAAGAAATATATTCCCCACCCGAAGTCAATTTTGTTGACTTAAAAATTGTTTAGTCGATTAAACAAAGAATTGTGAAAAGTCACCGTCGCTTGACATTTGTTTTGTTGTATTACCAGAGTTTTATCACATCTTTTGTTGCTCAGTCAACTGAAGATAGTTCCTTAGCCCCCATTAATTTAGAGGATACAAACTCGTCCTCTTTGACCGTGGATTTCGAATCTTTTCCTCAAGTGGAAGGAGATTTTGCTACTGGAGGTACATCTTCCTCATCTGAATCTTTATATATCAACCTTTTGTCAAACACAACTTTATCTCTAGAGATGGTGAAGAAGATAATCCCCAACTTTATTTTGGATCCAATTATCCTCTTACTCCCGTCGAGAAGAGAAAAGTTGTTGTTAGGAGCTCCAAACACCTTGTGGTTGTGGAGCATGATGAAATGAAAACCCAAGAGCCTCAGTTCAAGAGGCTGAAGAAAGATCCTACTGCTCATTTGGAGTTATCAGGGAAGGACCAAGCTGACCAAAACAATGGTGGTGCCCCCTTTATGGTAATGAACGTTGGACTTACTCGAGGGTTGATTAGTTCAGGAGTCCTCCCTGTTGATGACGCTACTGCTGTTGCCCTCTCTATGGTTAGATTATTAGAGAGCGTCAATCACAACTTGGCTTTGTTACTTCTTTTACCATTCCCCTTTTATCTGTATGTATTCATGCTATTCGTTTATTGACTTCAATAATTTTTTGAACTTTGCAGTTTTTAGTTGATTATGATCAACTATTAAGGAGGGACGATCAATTAAGGGAGTCCTTTGTGAACGTTAAGACTGCCTTTTAAGGCCTTAAGGAGTCTCTGAATGACATTAAGATTTCCCACCAGGGTGATAAGAAGATATGTAAAGATACACGAGAAAGCTGTAGGATGGCAAGAACAACACAGAGAAGGTTGCCAGTGATACTGTTAAGAAAGTTGAGCAGGTCGAGTAGGATGTTCAGGATGCAAAGAAAATAGTCGATCATGCCAACAGCAAAATTCAGGAGCTAAAGGCCAAGGATAATAATAATAATAATAATAATAATAATAATAATAATAATAATAATAATAATAATAATAATAATAATAATAATAATAATAATAATAATAATAATAATAATAATAATAATAATAATAATAATAATAATAATAATAATAATAAGAAGAAGAAGAAGAAGAAGAAGAAGAAGAAGAAGAAGAAGAAGAAGAAGGAGAAAGAAGATTCTTACACCTAGGGATGGGATAAAGCGTTCTCCACTACATCTATGCAAGTGGAGTATTTAAAGAAATCCTCATACAAAGAAGGATAAAATAATGCCCTGACTCAGGTCGACGTTGCCTTGGACTCTGAACTCTTCCTCCATCATAACCATGGTACTCCTCCAGTGATTTAAAAAATGATCAAGAATGGATGGATAAGTCTTAAGTGCCCCAAGAAATGGCCATAGTTGTTGCTCATCCTAAGGATGAAATAACGTAAGACAAAGAGAAGGTGTAGATGTTTAGGATCTTTTATATGAGGTTTGGCTTGTATTTTTTTGGTTTTTTATAATCTCAACGATTTTTGCTTGTAACTTTCCTTTACAGTTCTAATAAAATTATGTTTTTCTTTCAATAGCACTATTTTCCATTATGAACTTTTCTCTTGAACTTTATATACTTATGCCATGTTTTATTCCTTTCAGTTTAACTCCATGAAGGTTATTTTGTCAGGTGTGGAGAGTGAACTCTATAGAAGGAGTGTTTAGGGTTGGTCATGAAGAACTTGATGAAGAGGAACTGAAAGAACTGCTCAAAGTAGGTGTTTCTAATCAAATTAAAGAAGCATGTCTCCTTTTGCACAGGATGTTTAGTCAAGTAATGGTGGCTAATGCTTCATATTATGAAATGATACTCCAGATGTAGAGAGACCATAAATAAGCACTTGCAAGTATGTCGGTCGATTATGAAAAGAAGTTTGCCCTGCTCAGTATTGATAGTGGTTTTGATAAGAAACTGTAAGATATATCCTCGGCATTTGCTAAAATGGAATTTATTTTGAAGTCCGAGGTGAAAAGTGCTCGAGAGGTAACTGGTATAATGGAATAGGAAAATAATATGTTGAGTGATGAACTTAAGAATTTAAATTAGTCTGCTCGTGCTGATCAACGCAAGGGTACCTCATTTTTAGAGTAGGAAAATGCTCACCTAATGGTGGAGATAGAGAGGCTGAAAAAAATCAACGGGTGGTCAGTAATCTAGGAAATCCATTGTTGCTCGTCTATCTGTTGAAGAAGAGAGAATAAAAACTACTTTGGTCGACTAAGCCAATCCGACAAAGAACCAATATACCACCATTAACAGATTGAGCGAGAAGGTTGACCGTCTCACTTATCACTTTCATAAGCATACACGTACACTTTGGATGAATGGTTATGATGAAGCTTTGGCAAACATGGGTTTAGAGCTGGAACAAGCCCAAAGATATGGTTATTAGTGGGGATGGCTCAATGCCCTCATTATCTTGAAGGTGCTAGAGAAATATTATTTATGGTACTGGCATGGTCCAGGGTGCTTGGACCAACCTACTCCTCCGTTAAAGTTGGACACTAAGTATATTTCTACTGATGCAACTCCCATCAGTCTAGTTCAAACGTACTTGAGAGATTACGACCTTCATAGGGATGATGTACTTAGTTGGCCTTTGCCATTGGTAGATAAACCTGGTTCTAATAGGAAAACTAGACTTAGAGAGTTGGGGTTTATTGTTCTTCCTTCAACTTTAGATGTTCCTTCTGCAGGGATGGAGAAGGCACTTGGGAAACGTCCCGCTAAATGAGAAGCTTTTATTATTTTCTTGTAATAAATTATTTTGATGAGCAATGTCTTGTAATAATATAAGAGTAATGAGAGATTGGAATAAAAACTTTGCATTGAATTAAACTTGAATTGTCCCATTGTATGATTGTGGCCTACCAGTAGTTTACCCTTATGATTAAGTGGTCGACTGTTGACCGACTAGTCTGCCTTACTGGTTACCAGTTTGGACGGGCATAAATTGTTTAACCTTAGGTTTTACTAATGTGTTTATGGTTTTCTCAAATGGATCATATCATTCTGACCAAGTTTTTAGATTGGTTGACATAAGCGACCAAATGTTTTAGGATTTTTCTTTAATTTGGTCTGGTAAAACTTATTGTTCTTGACGTTAAGGAGTCATACATGAAGTTTTAGGTTTTGGAACTTCTTATTCATGACTTGTCAAAGATGAAGCCATACATAAAGTTTTTCTAATTTATGGTTGTGAATTTTAAGGACTAATTTACAGTGAGTCACTATTTGTTGTTTGAGATTTTACATCGCCCACTACCAAAAAATGAAAATAAAACATGAAAAAGGAAATGAATTTATGATGAACTGGATTTTTTTTTTACGCTGAAAAAGACGAGTTTCATAAATATTAAAAGCTTACATTCCTCGTGATTACTGATAGTACTTCCTCAAATGCTCGGTATTCCTTGGGTTCTTGAATTGTTCCCCTTCTAAGGTTAATAAGCGATAAGTACCTGGTCGGATGACTGTAGAAATACAGTATGGACTATGCCACTTTGTCTCTAATTTGTTTCCCTTTTTGAGTACTTTCTTTAAAACACAGTCCCCTCTTTTAGATTGCTTGGCTTGACCTTACTGTTGTATAACCGAGTAGTTATTTGCTGGTAGGCTGCCACATGTAGTCACTCATTTTTTCTGACTTTCTCAATTAAATCTAAGTCTAGCCTTCTCATGAGGTCGCTCTTGGAGAGTTAAAATTAAGTACTCTATGACTGGGCAGACCAATTTTTTGTGGGGATGGCGACTTCTATTCCAAATGACAACATATAGGGGGTTTCACCTATAGCTATCCTCGGTGTGGTCCTATAAGCTTATAGTACACTCTGCAGCTTATTGATCCAGTTCTCTTTGGCTTCATCCAACTTTTTCTTTAGCCTGTTGAGCAGAGTTTTACTTATCACATCTGTTTGACCGTTACACTGAGGGTGTCCAGGACTATAATGCAACTTTTGAATCTTGGACTAGATACAATAATCTTTGAATTCTTAGTTGTCAGACTGTATGTCATAATCGGTAATAAAGGCATATGGCATACCATACCAACATATGATGTTCTTCCATATAAATTAGAAGATATTCTCATTGGGCAATTAATAAGAGGTTTAACTTTTACCCACTTATTGAAGTAGTTTATGGCAATGAACAGATATTTGAACCTTCCTCTCGTCTTCAATAAGGGGCCGACCAAACCAATTCCTCACGTGGCAAAAGGCAATAGGGATACAATCGGTGTAAGCGCATCTCTAGGTGTTCTGTGAATTGTTGAAAACTTTTGGCATTTTTCGCATTATCTCGTATGGTCAACACAATCCTCTTTTATGATTGGCCAATAATATCCTTGGGTGACCATTCGTCTCACAAATGACCTTCCTATCGAATGGGCTCCACAAGATCCTTCGTGTACTTCCTTAATCAGATCTTATACTTTGGTAGGGTGGAAACATCACAGTAGTGAGACAATGAATGCTCTTTTGTATAGAACTCCTCCTTTCGTAACGTAGCTAGCTACTTTATACCTCAGTTTTTTGGCTTCTTTTGGGTCATCTGATAGGACACGTTTTTTAATATTACCCTTAATTGGATCTATCCATGAGGGGCCCAAATATAGTGCGGTCAAATTGATATTTTCTTCATCAATAGTCCTGTTCGGATTTCGACCAGAATGGTCCTCCTTAACTCAGTTCTCATTGCAAAAGCGAGCCGAGCAAGTGTCTCTGCTCAGACATTTTCAATCATAGGTATTGTGACCATTTTGACCGCCAGAAACTTGGATATTATGTTTTGTGCCTTGGCCAAGTATCTTGTTATAAACTCTCCCTTAACCCCGTATATTCCCAACACTTGATTGACGATCAATTGGGAGTCATTATGAGCTAATATCTGCTCGACGCACAACAATAGTGTTAATTCAAAGCATGAGATCAATGCCTAGTATTTTTCTTCATTTTTAGTAGGCTTGAATTAGAATTTAACTACGTATTCTTCATCTATATTACATGGGGCATTGATTATTAGCCCGTTGTTGTTTCTCGTGTCGCATAATGATCCATATACATACATCTTCCATACGAGAGGATCCTCCTTGAAGTCCCCATCAACTAGGGATCCATAGTTAAATATTTTTTAGCTTTTCTCTAGGTAGAATGCAGTAAATTCTCGCGCAGTGGACGTCTCTGGTCTGTTAGTCACGAAAATGTCTTTCGGAGAAGTTTATTCAAGTGGATTTGTTACTGATCTCTCTTTCGAAGAAGTTTACTCAATAGGTTTTCTTCGTAAGTAAACTCGGCTATGAAGTCTGCCACTGCCTGACCTTTCAAAGTTATCCTGGGTTCATAGTGTATATTATACTCTCTAAGCTCTATGGCCCATTCCATCAATCTCCCTAACTTTTTTGGTTTGTGAATGGTTTCGTATAATGGCAAGTCCATGTAAACCATAATAGTATGGGCCCCGAAATGTGGTTTTATTATTTGTGAGGCTTCAATGAGAGCTAATGAAAGATTTTCCAAATGTGTGTAACGAATTTATGCACCTCAAAACACCTTACTGGTATAATAGACTAGTTTTTACACCCCATTCTTTAGTCGGATAAGTGCCGAGCTAACTGCCGACTCAAATACCGCCGGGCATAAATATAGTGTTTGTCCCATAAGTGGTCATGAAAGTAATGGTGGAGATCCTAAATATTTCTTCAAATCCTAAAAGGCATTCTCGCATTATTCATTCAACGCGAAATTCTTTCTTAGCACCCTGAAAAAAGGTATGCATCTATCAGTAGCTCGAGAGACATATCTTTTGAGGGCCGCTACTCTTCCAGTCAACTTTTGCACATCCTTCTTATTTGTGGGAGACTGCAAGTCTATAAATTCTTGAATTTTGTCCGGATTGGCCTCAATATTCAATATTAATCCTAGTAATATTCCTTCTTGTACGCTGAACATTCACTTAGATGGATTGAGCTTCATCCGATGCTTCTCTAATTTAATTGAACGTATGGACCAAGGCTTTTATGTGATCAGATGCTTTTTTGCTCTAGGTGAGCATGTCATCCACATATACTTCCATATTTTTACTAATTTGTTCCTCAAAAACCTTATTCACTAGCCTCTGGTATATTTCTCTAGCGTTTTGATCCCAAAGGGCATAATGTTATAGCAGTAGGTACCTCGACTTGTGATGAATGAGGTTTTCTCTTTTTCCTCCAATTTCATGTTGATCTGGTTATAACCTAAGTAAGCATCCATAAAACCGAGTAATTAATGCCTAATAGTGGTATCTACTAATTGATTAATCATAGGCAAGGGGAAATAATCTTTCGAACAAGCCTCATTGAGATATGTGAAATCTACACACATATGCCACTTATTATTCTTCTCCTTAACATCACTATGTTGGCCAACCAATCAGGATATTTGACATCTTTAATGAAACTTGCATTATGTAGCTTGCCCACCTCTTCCTGTATGGCCATATTCTTCTTAGGGCTAAATACGCGCCATTTTTATATTTCATCGGCCTAACCTTCCTGACAATTTTCAGTTCATGGCATATGAATCCTAGGTCAATCCTCGACAAATCCTCATGGCTCAAAGTGAACACATTCTTTCTCTATTTGAGGAATTTTATTAATTCCTATTTGAGGGATGGCTCTATGGATAAGATGGTCCGTATTATTCTTTTTAGGCGATCATCATCAAGGATGATGGTCTCCATTACTTCTACAACCTGTCCTTTAACCAAATTGGCCTCCTCGCAAGGCTTTGGGGTATCAATCTGGTAAGGGGTTGTGAGCTTCTTCGCTTCTTCCTGGTCAATTAAGGTGTAATAGCATTCTCTAGCTTCAATTTGATTTCCAGTAACAACACCAACCCCATAGTGAGTGGGGAATTTTAGGCATTAATGGACAGTAGATGGAGTGACTTTAAACTTTTTAAGACTTGCTCTACTGAAGATCATATTGTTATCTAATCGAACCTTCTTTTCTAAGATGCATAAGAGAATCCCTGCAGTTCGACTGACTGGACAAGTGCCAATTAATACTTCTAATTTAACACTTCCTAAAGGATAAATTTTTCTCCCTCGAAACCTACGAGGGTTTTGTAATATAGATCTAATTTGTTATCGCGTAGCCCCCGTCCTTTAAATAGTCATAAAATATGACATCAGTTGAGTTACTGGTGCACTAAAATTCTAACCATTCTTACTTCATATACCCTCATAGTGATGACTAGAGGATCATCATGGGGATAAAGTACCCCAGATAGATCATTCTCGAAGAATTCTATCACTAACCGATCTTTGTTATATTTTCTTGGGCGACCATCAACATTGTCAGACAAATTGATTTGTCAAATGTATGGTCATTCTTTGGCTTCATTTAGGTATGCCCTTCTCTCGGCTATCTCATCGCCTCCACTAGAATCATCACCTTTAACAAAATGACAACCAAAAGAAATCATTTTCACCTCACACTCGGGGTCTCTGGGTTTCTTTAAAAGATCTGAATCATTTTCGATGTCATTATTTATGCCTATTTTCTTATCGTCTCCTCCCTTATAGGGGGATCCTGATCGTTTCCTGATTTCTCTTCTTTCTGTCTAACCTTCTCTATTAACAAACTTGTAAAGCTTACCTCATTGAATCAAACTTTTTATTTCATTCTTTAGGGCTATGCAACTATCTATGTTATGCTCGTGGCCGTTGTAGAATTCACAATACTTGGACATATCCTTCCAATTTGAGGGTGACTTTAGTTTTCCAGACCATTTTAGATCCTATCTTCCTTGGATATCTTATAGGATATGGTGTACATAAATAGTGAAAAGAATATATTTATCATACCTCCTAGGTATTTTTTTTCCTTCTTATCTTTCTGATCCTTCCTCTCAGAGCCCTTACTGCCATAGGTCTTAGTGTCACGAGATTATTTCGCAACCATGGTTTCCTTAGCATTCATGATTTTGACCGCTTTGGCCTTCAATTCGGTCATGTTCTTAGGGGGATCTTTGTCTAGGGTATAATATAACTTCTTAGGTAGTATACCGCTCATTAATGCAGCAATTACTGTCTTTTCTTTACAGTCTACGACTTTCAATTTTTCGCTGTTAAAGCGAGTAATGTATTCGCGCGTAGTTTCTCCCTGTTGCTGATGTACACTCAATAAATGAGCTACCCTTTTGATTGGTTTGGCTTTAAAGTAGAAGTTACCGATGAAAAGCTCTGCGAGATATTGAAAGTTAAATATATGTCCTCACATCAAGTTGTTATATCATTTTTTACCGACCCGATAATAGTGTTGTAAAATGCCCGACAACGCATCTCGTCTGGAACTAAATATATGTCGACGACAACTTGCTACTGTTCCACGTAAATGACTGGATCAATTTTTCCATCATACTTGGGAGTGACCATACATGGATTAAACTTGGCAGGTGTAGAAAAGTTCACAATTGTCGGGATGAAAGTTGATCCCTTTACAAAACTCTTGTGCAAGGGTTTTTTGGATTTGGCCATTTCCTCCAAACGATCTTCCAATCGCTGAATAAAACCTTTACAGGGATGCTCTTCTGGATTAGTTTTATTGGAAGCAATCTTAGCTTCTCGTCCATGAGTTTGTGCCGAGCTCTGTTCCTGAGAAGTCTGCTCTGTACGCACGGATCATCGCAAGCTAGTTCTTGACTTGACAGATCTTTCTTGGCGATCTCGTGATTTAGATTGCTTTATGTGATTATGACCCCTAGTTACTCAAGGACCCAAACGATCAAAGGTTGAGCCCCTGCTTAGCCTACCTAGGGCGCTTGGCCTCTCTCGAGAGGGAATGTCCACTGTAGTCATCAGTGGATCTAATATAAGAGGTCACGCTAGGGCGATAAGGTCTGTTATTGGACGATCTAGAATATCTTGATCTACTCCTTTCCTACCTGGTGTTGGGGGCCAACAGTTGGCCTGGTTTGAAGTGTATGAGCAATCTATCTCACTATCTCTTTTATAGACTCTTAACCTTTAGTTATATTCATTACAATTCCATGAAGATCTCCCATACCAGGAGGGTCTGTCATTTTTTAGCGGGGTGACTGAGGAATGGTTACTTATAGAAAATAGGTAGAAAACAACAATAACTTGTTGCGTCCCACAGACGGTGCCAATATGTTGTGTTTAAATTTGGTTTGCTAATTTGGAATAATCTTAGCTCAATTAAACCAGTAATTATAACCATAGGTAAAGAAGTAAGCTAGAGAGAGATGGGGGTAGAGATAGACATAAAGGTTTATATGGTTCAGTCCAATGAGGTGCCTACATCCACGAGTATAATTCCACTATATTTTAAGGTTTATTAAAATCCTCTCAAGAGCTCTCTAGGGTTTTGATAAAGTACTTTCAGTTGCCTTTTGCTGAGAGAGATCGTGATCTATTTATAGTAGTTAGAAGTTTAAGTGAGAGAATACTATTATACATTAGATATTTACATCTTTACATGATAATTAACAGCTGGATATTATTCGCGTGCATGTGTCTGGTGACTATTGAGAGTCCCACGTGTATCTGTTCATATTACATCTTTACACCTTTTCATTGAACCACGTGGTCTTATTATTTTAGGTTACAACAATTATCTTCAAGGTTACTAATTATGAGAATACTATATATGTTCTCCTTAGAATGTAGTAATAGCAGTCATCGTCGTCGTAGTTTAGTAGTCGTATTATTAGTGGTGGTGGTAGTAGTAGTGGTGGTAGCAGTGGTAGTAGTAGTAGTAGTAGTAGTAGTAGTAGTAGTAGTAGTAGTAGTAGTAGTAGTAGTAGTAGTAGTAGTAGTAGTAGTAGTAGTAGTAGTAGTAGTAGTAGTAGTAGGAGGAGGAGGAGGAGTAGTAGTAGGAGGAGTAGTAGTAGTAGTAGTAGGAGGAGGAGGAGGAGGAGGAGGAGGATGAGGAGGAGTAGTAGCAGTAGAAGTAGTAGTAGCAGTAGTAGTAGCAGTAGCAGTAGCAGTAGCAGTAGTAGCAGCAGCAGTAGTAGCAGTAGCAGTAGCAGTAGCAGTAGGAGCAGTAGCAGTAGTAGTAGTAGTAGTAGTAGTAGTAGTAGTAGTAGTAGTAGTAGTAGTAGTAGTAGTAGTAGTAGTAGTAGTAGTAGTAGTAGTAGTAGTAGTAGTAGTAGTAGTAGTAGTAGTGGTAGTAGTAGTGGTAGTAGTAGTGGTAGTAGTAGTGGTAGTAGTAGTGGTGGTAGCAGTAGTAGTCGTAGTAGTAGTCATAGTAGTAGTGGTGGTAGTAGTGGTGGTAGTAGTGGTGGTAGTAGTGGTGGTAGTGGTCGTAGTGGTAGTAGTGGTGGTAGTAGTGGTAGTAGTAGTAGCAGCAGAAGCTGCAGCAGTAGTAGTAGCAGCAGCTGCAACAATAGTATATGTTAGGGGTGGCAATTCGTGTATTTGGGTCGTGTTTGAGCCTACACGACACGACACGAATTTGCGTTTTTTTAGTTGACATGAACACTATCCAAATAAAAACGACATAACACGACACAATACGAATAACACGATTTCTTAAAATTTCACGCTAAATTAAATATAAATAAACACAAAAACACGATTAACATGACAAGACACAATATCACGACTCATAATTTTGACACGAACGCGACACGACACAATTTTGTATCAAAAATACCCGACACGGACATGACATATCGTGTTAATTTTATGTCATTTCTAAAATTGTCTCCCCTAGTATATGTAGTGGTAGTAGTGTTAATTGGAGACCACGTTCGGAGCATGCAAATTGTAGACCACGTTCTCTCTTACTCAAATCGTCACCCTCATACTTTTCGAAATGATTCGACTGATTTTCTAGGCTATCACGTTTCAAAACGTCCTCGTCAGTGTGAGACGTACTTGTAGTGTTAACATGACTAGTCATGAATGTGTAAAAATTATGTTCATCAAACAAAGGAGGCCTATTGTATGAATTCTTCATATAATCATCATGATTCATATAAATAACTTATAGAAACAAACTCTAATACCAATTTGTAAAAACGTTTATGGGGTGTTTCAGTTATATGGTCAAATGTACAAGTCCTATAGTAGGTCACACGCAAGCCCAATTCAATTTTAGTCCAATTTTATCTTGATTAATTAGATTAACCTAAACATGTAAGATATTGAATCTAAATTGAAAATAAACAAACCACAAGATAAGATGTGAGGAAAAAATCCCTTTCGAGAAAATATTTTTGTTTTTCATCACTGTTATAACTAGGTATTACAAAATAACACGAGAAGACTTACAGACTTAGGTTCCAGTAAAAATTTCCTCGGTGTCCAACGATCATCCTCGGGAAAATCTTTTCCTATCTTTAGCAGTGAAGAATGAACTCCACAGGGATATGAACATGTAATGTGTTCTTCAAGATATGATAAAGTAATCATAAAACCTCAAAGTGGTTCGGATTTGAAAAAACAAAGTGTTTGATCATAAAAAGATGTGTAAAAGGCTTAATAGAAATTTCAAATTTGCATCTCTTTATATAGTGATAAAAATCTCCAAGAGATAGACTTTAAAATATTACGTTTAAAATCAGGTAAAAAATAAATTTTTGCCAGCTCGTTCGAACGATATTACCTCGCTTGAACGAATCACCTGATCTCGTTCGAACCACTTTTAACGATTTAACTAACGAGAAAATTGAACGAGCCAATAGTTACCAAAATCGATCACATTCGAAGTTCGTTCGAAGATATTCTAACGAGGTACAAGCCCTCGTTTGAACGACAACCAAATATTGTAATAGCGACTTTGCAAATTTTCCAAAATATTTTAAAAATAGTTAGGTAAAATACTTTTTGTTTTCAAACACTTTTAAAACACCCCTCAACATAAAGATTACACGCAATCAAACTCATATACCATCTTCGATGATTATAGTGACGGTCTCAACTCTTCGATCATCACATTCGACCACTAAATTGTCTTCGATTGAAGCTACCAAGAATGTACAAGATGATGTAAAGGCGTAACGGAATATGTCAAACTTAAAAACAAAATGAACAATTATGAATATTTCTTTTATAATGTGTATCGTTATTATAAAAATAAATATATGAATAAATATATCTCTTACAAAAAAATTTACAATCTTACCCGAACTTAAAAAAACACATGGGAACAAATAAATGTTTACAAGGAAAAGAATAAAAGAAAAAAAAAGACCCGATTGATGAAAATTTATCCTTAATGAAATTGAAACTATAGAGCAATTTCTCCTTCTCAATTGGTTCACACCTAGACATAATAAAGAAAGGTATAATCAATGTGGTTAGATAAATACGGTTTAATAAATATCTTTCCATAAACAAAGTATGTCTATAGTGTGTAAATTTTAGAATCAATTGTCCATTGCTTCCTTATCTCATAAAAGATCCAGTAGTAGAAAACTTAAAAACACAAACAGTTGTATTTAATAATATAAAATATATACACACAAATATAAACACTACACATAAAAAAAATGGAGAACAAAAAAATGCATACATACACACACCCATTTTTAGAGACTGGTGTAAAGTAAAATATTTTCACAATTGATCATATGTCATTAGAAAAAACCATTTGGCAATATTATTCCAAATCTAAAGTAAATTAAGAAATATGAGAAGATACCATCATAGATACTCATATATATGTGAACATGGTATCTCCAACAATCTATTCAATCATGGATTATCCATTAGCTGACTTACTATTAGCAATATGTGTACCTTACGAAAAGGCCCTAATCAGATAGGTTATATAAATTGATGAGGATGGGGGATCGAGAAATCTAAAACTGGAAAGGATGAAATAGGGAAATAAAGGAAATGAGGATGATGAAATGATGGGTGAGGAAATAAAATAAAAAGGGAGGAATGGGTGGGTGAAAGAGAAAATAAAGGGGAAGATTGTAAGAGCAAGTTTTATAAATGCTCAATTTATTTTTTATTTTGCTTATCCCATTGCACCTCACTACACCTTCATGACTATTTTTATATATTAGAAGACAATAAGTTGATGACATTTGGAAGATTGAAGATTGTTTATCACAACAACATTCAGAAGAGTTATGATCAGTTTTGGTAAAGACTATAAATATTCAAGTTTCATTTTTAAAGAGTTTACATTAAAAACCTTTTAAGTATTTTTTAAAAGAATTTTTGAAAATTCACTAACTCGTTAGCACGAGATTGACATGTCGTTCGGATGAGTTACATAGTGTTGTTAGAATGAAGTTTCATAATTCGAACAAAATCTGGATCGACCCATTTTGGTCAGTCCTGGAATATCGTTCGAAGATTCGTTGGATGTCATTCAAACAAGATTCCCACATTTGAACGACATCTGAGTGATACCTTTTGACAAGCTCTAGATTGTCATTCAAAGTTTTGTTTGAAACTTATTTGAACGAAAAAGGGTATGTCGTTCGAACGAGGTAACAGGTCATTCAAACGAGCGCGCGAGTTTTTATTTTTAAACAAATCTGATCCAAATCTCTAATACCTACATCTTTGTAACAAACTTCCTTACAAATAGAGATACAAGATTATACTCTTATGAAAGCCATTATAGAGATCTTTTTGTGATCAAACTCTATCAAATTTTCATCCAGCCCCCTTGGATCTTTAGAGATCACTTTACCAAATCAAGAAAAATAAATTTCTTGTTAAAAGATCCTTATAGAGTTCATCTTTATTGTTGATTTGTGGAGACGGCGTTTTAATGCTGAAGAAGAAGGTTGATAGATGGATACCAAGAGAATACTGTTTCTTGTGGATAGTGTTAGAGTATGCCATATGTGTAGAACACTTGAAGAACTATAAGTTATACTTAGTGGGCTAAATAGTCTGTAAGTCATCCAGTGTCTGTCAATTCAGATACAGTGCTGAAATCAAAAGGTTTTGCCCGAAAGGGATATTTCCTTACTTCTTTGCATACTTTGTTGGTTTGGTATTTGGCTTCGTAACTCATACTGCATGCGCAATAAATTAAATAAAGATAAAATTGTTAAAAATTGAATATGTGTTATGTTTGACCTAAGATACGAATAAATCCATAGAATCCGCATTCTCAAAGGTGGGTGAGGAAAGAGAATAAAAGGGGACGGATAGGTGGGTGAGGAGAAAATAAAGGGGAAAAATCAAAGGGTAATAGACTTGGATGCTCAGTCATAGGAGAAACGACATGATAGGGATGCCACGTGGAGGGCTTAAAACTAGAGCAATAACTCCTAACTTCTGTTTTATAATAGTTATATAGATTTTTGGAGAGGGAAGATTACGTGAATGGAAGATTCGTAGGTGAGGAGAATTCCTTCACAAAGAGAAACGAAGTTGGGTTGTTTGGGAGAAGATAAAGAGGAACGACAAACATATGAAGGGTGCATAGAGAAATGGGTGGACCATGGAGTATATCTAGGTGGGTTTGGTAGTAAAGGTATATTAATGGTAGTTTTGTAATTTTTTAATCTTTTGGGGGTATAAGGGTCCACAGAGGTAACTCGTGTTTTACACGCTTTTAAAGTTAGTATAGGATATAAGATAAAATTATAAATAAAATAAATTATTTCATTTTATTTTAATTTAAACTTATAAGTTTTTATTTTCCAACCACGATACCATCTGCCCAAATTTATGAATCAAAACTCCAAATGAATTTTAAAAGAAAATCTTAAACAAACTTATACATCCACGTTGAAATGGAAATATATAAAAAAAAATTAACCAAGTCAAAACATACATAATAAAAATTATTGTGTAGATAAACAAAATGTATGGAGCTAAATCATGACCTTGTGTGGATAGATTGTAATTTATAACCTTTGCATTATTTTTATAAAGACATAATAGAACATGATTGGTAATATTAAATAAAGTAAGGATTTTTTTTTCTTCTAAATATATTCTTTGGGGTAGATGTACCTATATAGATAGTATATTTTCTTTACCATATTAGGGTTAGAAAATTATTGATACATATTATGCATTAGTTTCAATTTGACAATATAAAGGTTAAAATAGTTAATATCACATTTATTTTAATTGTTAATTTCTTTGTTTATTATTAATATATTCCCTTCTTTTGATATGTTTTGATATATTCACAAGTGAAATTGCCATTGTCGTTTTCTTTTACACCTTCTCTCTATTTCTCTCTCATTTAACAATGAGTGTGATGTTCGGGATTTTTAGGTTTATATGCCTTTTTTTTTGTGATACTTTATGTAACAAAATTGGTTTGGGGTTGATGGTTGGATGCTTGATTAAGGCTATGAAGGGGTGAGTATAATGGTATGTACATATTACCCAATTCTACAATAACCTTATTCTCTCATGTTCTTTATACTATAAAGGAGACACACACACACATGCATATAATATGAATTTTATTATATGGGAGAAATACAAGATATACAATGACCGCATTAATGAATTAATATGCTAATAATAATCACTTTAGTTTTCCTACTAAATCATATTGTTAAAAAATTATTTTAAATAAGTTTGTAATTAGCATAAGAATAACCAAACATGACACGCCCAAACAACATTACATAAAATTGTTATTTCTAAAGTAGTTATCGACCATGAGTTAATAATGACAAGTATATAGTGGTGGTGAATTTTTAAAAATGAGTTAACTATCTATCTAGATGGGCTAATTAAAATTTACAACATATAATGTTTAAAATTTCGAGAGATCCTACAAAATATTATATAACAATTGTTATTTCATGATTTTGTGCATACACCTAATATTAACATGAAAAATAACTATCGTCTCAAATCAATATTTAAAATTAACAAATTCTCTTAGTTTTTTATATATCAATTCAAAATTAATTGATGCTTAATTATTATTTGATAATGAAATCACCTACCTCTTTTGAATATCTTAATCATCTGGGGCGATGAAGTCGAATTTAGTTGCATGAAATGACACACCTTTATTCTCAATTAAGAGTAACTCCTCATTTCGACAATAATTTTCTAACAACTATTAAAGTTAGAGATATTTTATTATCACTTGGATTATTTTCCACAACTTTCAAATCATTTATAAAGTATAATAAGGACTTATATATTATAATATACGGGCATATATGTAAAGATACGAGAAAATTAAAACACACCATTACACTATAAGAGAATCGGGATCAAAATAAATAATAAGAAACAATCATGAATAACAAGGGACACAAATACTAATGAGCAAAAATATAATTTTGGAAAGTAAAGAAGCATGTAACATTGAGAGTGAAGATAAAAAAGACAAATATTGAGGCTTATATACCTATAAAACATTCAACAACTCAATCAATATGCTACAATAATAACAAAAACAATAATAAAATTAAAGTTTACAAAATTAAATGTACCAAATTTTAAGAATTTAGTTTAGAAGGTAAAATGCATACAATACTTAATAGATACTTTTATACTTGTGAATGCTTGTTTTAATCATACCCTCCACAACAGAATAATTGCAATTTCGAAAACGAATCTTCCTCGTACAACCTATAACATAAATAGATTTTTTTGCCACAAGGTCAATATAAATATACCAAATCCCCATATTTGATACGAATTTTGATTTTAAAAATCTCATGTAATTAGTGTAATATTGTCTGCCAATTTTTAATTATTTCGAGTCCATCAATGGTTTCAATGAGTTCAAATTTAATTCAGTTTAAGGAATTGTTTATTTTTACTCACTAAATTTGAATAAGTGGTAATTTTTTCCTTCTAATTTTTAACTTGTCAATGATTATTTCTTATTAATTAAGATAAATAAGAGATTTGAAATTAAATTGAATAACATATTGAGATAACCTAACCACGGTTACTTCCAGACGTAACCAAGCTAACTTAAACACGATAAGTTTCAGATGTGACCAACAAAGAACAATTAGAACAAACCTTTGCATCCCAAAATTTAGTTGTAACTACCACTGATACGTCACGAATATTGCATATTATCACTCGTTATCTTCATGTATTATAACACTTTTGTCTTCGTTAATTCTCGTATTTACGCTCATACACGGTTTAACCTCGGTTTTGGATATATATATGGTTTATTTGAGTTTGAGTTTTTGTAGGTATTAGATCGCTTAATGGAGCATGTGGTTGCATTTCGAGGAAGTTCTGTCCTCCGACGTAACTTCAAGGGAAATTTAAACCTTTCACACGTCGTGTCCCAACCATAGAATCTCCATGGGAGTGTAGTTCACTGAGTTCGCTTCGCGTGTACATAAAAGGCTCGTCGTTTTGAGTCCAGATGATGAAGTTATGGTCGATTCCGTAATGCAACATTTCTCTCTTGTGAAGACCAAAGGGCCTAAGAAAAAAGAGCACCAGCCAACAAGCCTCTAGACCCCTATGGACCAGCATATCACATTATACCTACGATGGAAGGCAGTGGGGTTGACTCTTTACCCCTGTCGACCGGCCCCTTGGCCCCTGTCGACCGAGCCCTTAAGATATTAGATTTTCCCCTTTTATTTCCTTTTTCCTTTTATCGTTTACCAACTTACTATGTATTGTAAGTTAGTGTTTTTTTAAGATATATATTATATATAAAATTTTATGTTAGGTTTTTGGGGAGCTCATCTCCTTCCCCTCTCTTAGGGTTGCACCCATTTGGGTTTGTAAGTAGCACTATTCATTGTCTTCTTCATTTATTTTTTGCACTAATTTTCTTCCTTTCTTTAAATACAAGTCATTTGATATGCATTGTATTTTACTTAGTTTAGGTTTAAATTGATTAAAGTCACCTTGGGTTAATGGTTGCTTTGATTTGGTGATGGGTTTTATGAGTATAAATGGGTTAGCTTGTCCTTGATTTTAGGCCTAGGAGATTTAACGGTGTATATCATGTATGCACCGTATTTACGACCTTGCATGTGTAATCTCGGGGATATTTGTTGAAGCCAAAATCAATTAAACTTTTATGACAATTTATGGGGTGATAATTATAGATTTAATTGATTGTGAAAATGAGATTTGATTTTGATAGACTTGTCTTCCCATGTGACAATTTATACTAATTAACCCGAGGCGAGGAATGTTATTCTCAATCTATTATTTTTACTCGTTTTAATAATCTTATTTTAAATACATTCTTAGATTTATCTTTTAATTTAACTTTATCATTTACACTTTTATTCTTGAAATAGTAAATCAATTAACGTCTAGCAACGTTCCCTATGTATTCGATACCCGGACTGGACGTTTTACTCCCTAAAAGAGTGTAGTAATAGTCTAGGTTTTTTTGCATAACGTCGGGTGCTGAAAACAATGATAGTGGCCCCACATGACGCGCCAACTGTGGAATATACTATTGGGTTAGCCATTTTCATTATCATTTTCCAATTCCAAGGGGCTATTGTTGTATAATCTATTAATTGCATTCAAGGTTAAACATGACTCCCAAAGATTTACCAAAATACGAAGTTCTCTTCTTCTTTCGTTCTCTTCTTTCATTTTTATAAAGAGTTGGTTGGCAGGGTCAGGGCCTTTCTCGTTAGGCGAGCGCATCCGATTCTAAAGTCATTTCACTTCCTATTCAGTTGCTGAAAGATAAATATAAGGCATTCTAAATGAGTTTGAGTTCAATCAAAATGGCATCGTTGTCGGGGAATGTTTGTTTTAGAAATTAAAAATTTTAGTATTTCGTCATATTTTTCTATTTATTTGAATTCTTCGTTAACTAGTTTTGTAGGACTTCTACATTTGAGCGCCAAGAAATGCTTAAAGTTGTCGAATGCACACCACTTTGTGGATTTTTCCATCTTGAGCTTTTTGGGTTAAGCATGTCTTATTTCATTATTTTCGGCAATTGCAATGATAATTCTCAAAATCCCACTAAACCTGTGACTTTTGATGAATACTCGGAAAGAAAAAAACTTGAAACATTTAAAATGTCTTTGGGTGAGTATAACCAAAGTCAAGTTATGGATTATGGGAATTTTGAGCATGATAATAGTGATTTTAGGCCATAAGGTTATTGTTGATACCACATTTGGTCTGCTAACGTGGACCATTCACTTGAAGACACGTGTCAACCTACGTGGCAATTACAAATACTTTTAACGAACAACATACTGTCACCGAGCTACTCAAGCACCCCGAGCAGCTTAGGCGCCCCGAGGAGCTTAAGGCTCCGAGCAACTTAAGTGTACCAAGCAACTCAGGCAGTCCGATAAATTCAGCGTACAGAGCATCCAAATCAGGAGAATCAAAAAGACGACTGCGCATTAAATGCTCATTATTATCATACAGATGTATATGTCTACTAGATAACAGCGCATTGTCCTTTCACATGTACAACCTCAAGGCTATAAATACATTGTAACCTCCTCATTAGAGAGAGGGACTGGATTTATTGGTAAACTCATTTATCAATAATTCTAGTCAAACATTCAGCAATACAAAAATGGTGGACGTAGGCCATTCTCATAAGGCTGAACCACTTTAAAAATCTATTATCTCATTTAATTATTCATTTTTATCTGTGATTAAAATAATTAGCTCAAAATCTAATTTTTTACATCAATAGATTGACGCCGTATGTGGGAAACGACTGTAATTAGCGTTTTTTACCAAAATAATTCATCATCAATGGCCGATAATCCAGAATCCAGTAATCGAAACGCTGGGATCCCTCCAAATCCATCTACTCCCCCAAATTTTCTAGATCTGGCTGGCATAATCGCTAATTTAGCTGAAGGCCAAACAGCCATACAAGAAACCATGCGTCAACTTATACAAACTGTTCAAGGTGGGGTACCAGCCCAATCAGGACAACGAACTGTTCAAAGAAATACCCGTTTACCCTCTTCGCGAACTAGGCAAATGCTATTCCCACAGGAATCTCGATCTAGACGTACCGAATCATATCGTACTGAGAGATCTAATGATCCTTTTTATCAACTTGGTCGGACTTCCTCAGTACGAGCTACAGATTCTCAACGAAACGTCACTCTATCTCCAGAGAGGATTAGTGCTCTAGAAAGGTTGAGTAGAGTCTCTCATTTTGATCGTTTGGGCCTTAGGAGGAATAGAAGTCCTCCTAGGATTGCGTCGAGGAGCTCTCCACGACCATCCGATCTAAGGGAAGGCTCTGCCCAATGACGACCAAGTGCTCGTAATGAAAGATCCCAAGAGGCAAATTCAAAGCGTAGGCCCGAGGAGGGAAATGACGCATGGAAAGGCTCTATTCAAAGGCTGGAGGATAGATTAGGGGAAATGGCTAAGGCCAAGAATCCTCTGCAAAGAACTTTCGTCCAAGGGACACCATTCGTACAGGCAATTGTGGATTTTCCCACACCATCAAAATTCAAAGCTCCTGTGGTAACGCCTAAGTATGATGGAAAAACTGACCCTGTCCTTCATATAAAATAATACCAAGCTGCTGCCGACATCTATGCAGTTCCAGACGAGATGAGATGCAGGGAATTTTCAGGAAATCTTACCGGATCAGCTCAGATATGGTACAATAACTTTATTTCAACTGGTAGAGCTCTTTATAGGGAATTTCTGTTTTGGAGCAAAACCAGTCAAACGAGTAGCACACTTACTGAGTGTTAGACAGAAGGCGGGTGAAAGCACCAGGTACTACATCACTCGTTTCAATAACGAGAAACTTGAAGTAATTGATTACGAGGAGAAAATAGTAATTACTGCTCTGATGAGTGGACTGTTGTCAGATAAATTGTACTACACTTTAGCCAAAGATCCGCCTAGGACAATGGCTGAATTGATGGAAAAAGCAGCCAAAATCATGAATGCCGAGGAAGCTATGGCTGCAAAGAAAAATATAGACACTAAGGAGAACAAGGTCGAGGCTGACAAGACTGAGAGGAAGGATCAGAAGAATAATGGGGGCAACAGGCAGTCGAAAGTAAAGCAAGCACTGGAACAGTTGAAGAAATTTGGAAATTATACTCCTTTGAAGGTAGATATAAACCACATTCTGGAAGAGATCAAGAACAGCGAGGAGCTAAACTGGCCAGAAAAAATGAAGGCAGATCCTGACAAGAGGAATAAATCCAAGTATTGCGAGTTTCATAAAGACCATGGTCGCACGACCAAAAATTGCATAGCTCTCCAGAATAAAATTGAAGCACTCATCAGACGAGGAAAACTGGCTAAGTATGTTGATCGTCAAAATGGTGGGAAGACCAACGACCGAGGAAGGCAAAGGTCTAGGTCTCCTCATCGAGCAAAAGAAGACAAAAAGAGAAGTCACGAAGAAGATCCAGAAGATGACCAAGATGACCCCGATCTCCCCAAAAGACCAAGGCTGCCAGAACGTGAGGTATTTTCAATCCATTTTGAATCATTTGAATGTAATGTTATTACAGGTGGAGATCTGACTGCGGAAAGAAAAGCTTACCTCAATGAGGCTCAAGCTTGCTCGTACATTCAGCGAATAAATCTGGCTGAAGATGATCGCCCGAAGAAGGTGAATAAAGACAAACTGGTCATTGGTTTCTATAAGAACGACCTATCAGGAGTATTATATCCTCATGATGACCCATTAGTGATCAAGATGAGGATGAAGGAAGTGGTGATCTCACGAGTACTCGTGGATAATGGTAGCTCGGCAGATATCATGTTCTATCCATGCTTTGACAGCTTGAATCTGAAGCTATCCCAGTTGAAGACATATCCTTGGCTTTACTGGCGAGAAGGTTTTTCCACTTGGAACGATCAAGTTGGATATGCTTATCGGTACATGGCCTGCTTGTCGAACAGAAAGAGTACGCTTCTTCGTAATGGATAAAAATATTCAATCAGCTTACAATATCATCATGGGAAGGGTAGGTCTGAAGAAGTTCGAGGCAGTACCATCTACTGTACATTAATGTTTAAAATTTCCAACCAATTTTGGAGTGGGAGTTGTGAAAGGTGACCAGAAAGTAGCTCGGGAATGCTACTATTCATCTGCCGAACAAGAGGAACATGAAGAATCCAGGAAGAAGACTACCACATATCAAGTAGATGAAATAGAAGATACAGAGATTGAAACGTTAGACCCTAGAGACGAATCTCAGCTCGTGAAGGTCCAGGTCATGGAGGCTACAGAAAATATCATTCTAGACGACGAGCATCCAGAACGAACAACTCAAATTGGTGCATCACTAGATGTATCAATAAAACTGGAATTGATAGCATTTCTAAGGCGCAGAAAGCAGACTTTCGTGGAGTCATGAAGACATGCCAGGGATAGACTCGAGTTTCCTGTGTCACGAGCTCAACGTGAAAAAGGAAATCAAGCCAGTAAAGCAGCGAAGAATAGTGTTCAGTCCTGAGAAGAACCAAGCCATACAGGAAGAAGTAGATAAGTTACAAAAAGCCTTTTTTATTGAGGATGTCAAATATCCTGATTGGCTAGAAAATGTGGTGATGGTAAAGAAGAAAAATAACAAGTGGAGGATGTGTGTAGACTTCACTGATCTCAATAAGGCATGCCTAAAGGACTATTTTCCTTTGCCCCGAATCGATCAACTAGTGGATGCTACCTTGGGGCATGAATTGTTGAGTTTCATGGATGTTTATTCAGGTTACAACCAGATTAAAATGAAGCCTGAACACAGGGAGAGTACCTCTTTTATCACCCCAAGGGTAACTTATTGCTATAATGTTATGCCTTTTGAACTTAAAAATGCAGGTGCGACATATCAGCGACTGATGAATAAGGTGTTTGCAGAGCAAATCAGTCATAATATGGAGGTTTATGTTGACGATATGTTGACGAAGAGCAAGAAAGTTGCTGATCATTTAGTTGACCTAAGTCAGACCTTTGATCAACTAGAGAAATATCAAATGAATCTGAATCCCACCAAATGCATATTCGGTGTACGAGAAGGCATATTTCTCGAATATATCGTTAACCAACGAGCAATTGAGGCGAACCCTGAAAAGATCAAGGCTCTATTGGAGCTACGGTCTCCAACCACGAAGAAGGAAGTGCAAAGTCTCACAGGGCGAGTTACGGCACTTAATAGGTTTGTGTCACGAGCAACTGACAGATGCCTCCCATTCTTCAAAACACTCCAAAAAACTTTTGAGTGGAATGATGAGTGCGAGGAAGCCTTTCAAGAGTTGAAAAAATATGTAGGGACACCTCCATTGTTATCTAGACCAGTGATGGGAGAAAAATTGTACTTGTACCTGGCAGTTTCAAAAAATGCAGTAAGCTCGGCGTTGATAAGAGTAGAGGACGGAGTACAAAAACGAATCTATTACACCAGCAAGGCTTTCCGAGGAGCAGAAATCAGATATCCAAGATTGGAGAAGTTAGCACTAGCACTGATCAAAGCAAGCAGAAGGATGAGGCCATACTTCCAATCTCATACTATAGTTGTGTACACAAATATGCTATTAAGTCAAGCTCTGCATAAACTAGAGAAATCAGGAAGATTGATATGCTGGGCGGTAGAACTTGGTGAATATGATATAGTTTATGAGCCTAGATCGTCACTTAAGGGGCAGGCAGTAGTGGATTTTATTGCGGATTTCACCCATTCTGATACTTTCGAAGAGCAGAAGCTTAATGAAGACCAACCCGTGGATGTTACGGGATCATCAAATTTAACCCCCGACCAACCTCCATCCTTGGACGAGCAAGAGAAGATGATTAACGAGCAGCAAAAAGTGTCGAAAGAGGACAAAAGGAAGCATCAAATATTTCACCAAGGAACTCTATCTAATCAAGAGTTTGATAATGAAGTACCTATATGGAATTTATACGTGGATGGCTCGTCGTGCACAACAGGCAGTGGAGCAGGAATTATTTTAAACACTCCGGATGAGATTGATATGGAGTATGCTCTGCGCTTTCAATTTAAATTTTCTAACAATGAGGCCGAATATGAAGCTATGATCTTGGGCTTAAATCTAGCTAAAACCATGAAGGCAGAGCAAGTCGTTATATTCAGTGATTCCCAGTTAATCGTAAATCAAATTATGGGGGGAGTATGCAGCAAAAGGAAATTGATGGTCAAGTATCATGCAAAAGCAATGGAGGTGGTATCGAGTTTTAGTGCACTACAGTTGATTAGAATACCAAGATTGGAGAATGCGAGAGCAGATGGCCTAGCTCGGTTAGCATCAGCCACACGCACCGAGTTACGAAGAACAATCCCAATAGAAATCTTAGCTGGTCGGAGCATAGATGAAGATCTGATGATGAACTTCATTTCCCTCGACTTGGGACCATCTTGGATGGATCCCATCAGGGCCTATATTGAAGAGGGGACTGGATTTCTTGGTAAACTCATTTATCAAGAATTCTAGGCAAACGTTTAGCAATACAAAAACAGTGGAGGTAGGCCATTCTCATAAGGCTGAACCACTTTAAAAATCTATTGTCTCATTTAATTATTTATTTTTATCTGTGATTAAAATAATTAGATCAAAATCTAATTTTTTACATCAACACCACCAACTCCGGTTGGTCGGGAATCAATTACAACCAACTCCGATTGGTCGGGAAATCAATTACCACCAACTCCGATTGGTCGGGAATCAATTACCACCAACTCCGGTTGGTTGGTCAGGAATCAATTACCACCAACTCCGATTGGTCAGGAATCAATTACCACCAACTTTGGTTGGTCGAGAATCAATTGCCACCAACTCCGATTGGTCGGGAAATCAATTACCACCAACTCCGGTTGGTTGGGAATCGATTACCACCAACTTCGATTGGTCGGGAATCAATTACCACCAACTTTGGTTGGTCGGAAATCAATTACCACCAACTCCGATTGGTCGGGAAATTAATTACCACCAACTCCGGTTGGTCAGGAATCAATTACCACCAACTTCCGTTGGTCGAGAATCAATTACTACCAACTCCGGTTGGTCGGGAATCAATTACCACCAACTCCGATTGGACGGGAATCAATTACCACCAACTTTGATTGGTGGGGAACTAATTACCACAAACTCTGGTTGGTCGGTAAATTAATTACAATCAACTCTGGTTGGTTAAACTAAGCAGGAACATGGGATGCAAATCATTCCACTGCTTAGGCCCAAAGAGTGACAAGTCACTATAATCAACAACAAATGGGATAAGTATAATATATACATATATATTTACCAACCAACAAGCAAGGACATTCTATAAATTATTTAGAAGAAAATAAAATGTCAAATGACTAAAAACTTCTTCATTCAAATCAAGTAGAATTACTATGATGTGAAAAATATATTTCATTACATAAAAACCCCTATTCTATTGGTTTTTTCCCTTCTGCCTTTGAAACAGGTTCTACCCCAGCAGGAGGATCATCTAATGCATAAGGGGGATTTATAAAATTTAGATCTCGTAGCATTCGAACATTCATCACGGAGGGCCGATCAAGCAAGTGCTCTGGGCGAGATATCTCAAAGTTTGCATGATGACTGTAATCGCTGAGATACTTGGAGATCAAGCATTAAGGAATTACCCGAGCAGGAATCCAACTAATGTAAAGCTTAAAAGGAGGCACGGTAAAATCGAGCACTCTAGGGTCATAATAATCCCATAAGTAGTGGCCCTACTCAAATTTTAGCACACACAGTGTATTCAACCACCCTTGCTTGTACCCCTCGTTATTTGACTGCTGGATCCGAGCATCAAGATGGTAAAGGGCTTCATTATACCCAGCCATCCAAAACTCTCTGGTCTGTTTAGGGAACTGATAAGTTAACCTCTCCAGTTGCTCGTGGAGATCTTCACCAGAATTTCCTTATTTTCCATGGCAGAACTCTGGGAAGAGAGTTGGTCAGTAAAATTCAGAATCTTCTTGGACATTTCTGCCAAAGCTTAATTCTTCGCCATTGACTGAACTGCCTGATTCTCCAAGGCCGATTGAGTTCTCGCTTCTTCAATAAAAACCCGACCAGCCCTTGCTCGTCCACGAGAAGATCTTACTCGTCCACGAGTAGATGTGGAGGGTCCAGCTCTTTTTAAAGTTTCCAACTTATCTCGTAAGTTGGCATTTTCTACCTCCAAGAAAGAAAAACCTTTATCATTAACAGGGACCAAGGCTCCCTAAGAGGATGAAGCAGATTTGAGTTGTTTTATCTCTTCTTGCAAAGCAATGTTATCCTGCTCCAACAACTTAGCGATATGCTTGTGCTCTTCAACTTCAAGCTTCAGAACACTCTCTTTCTTCTCATGAGCAGAGATAAATTTGTCATACCCTTTGTCAGCACTCAATTGTTGATATTTTTTCTCGTATCCTTGGTGCGAAAGGCTATAAGATTCTTTATATTGCAGTTGGAGTTCCTCGATGGTTCCTTGAAGATCTTCAATCATCTCGTAGTAGGCCACATTGTTGGCAACAGCACGATCGAGCAAGAATTTTAAGTATTGGTAAGCTTCAATTGCTCGGTCAGAAGCTCCTGATCCAAGGATGTCAATTATCTGGGCCTCATTAAGATCTGCGTGACCAGCTGTAAAATAGTCATTTCATTTCTTCATCAATTCTGTGTCATGATATGATAAGAGCTCCATCATGGCCATAAACTAACAAAGATAAGAAAATAAAAAGAATCAATAATGATGCAGACAGATCAACTAAAAGAGAAAGTCAAGACGAACAACCAAAGTTCAAATTTTTATTCATCATAAGAGGAGATACAAAGTCCAAGGTTACATTCAAGAAAGTAACAAAAAAGCCCAAATAACTTTACACCTTCTCCTTGTTTCCTATGACTTCCTCAAAAGGTTTGGAGGAAGGGACTGGTTGCTCGGAGGACAAGGGTAGTTGCTCGATAGAAGTAATAGTTGGTTGGAGTTGCTTGGAAGATTGAACAACAGGAACAGCAGGCACCTGATCTCCAGTCATCATAGAAGATTCATCTGAAACAGCTTCATCATCTTCTTCTTCTCCAGGAGAGGGAGGAGGGCCATGAGTGTGCTGCTGGAATAATTCAGAATTCTCAGCAACCTTCATCTCTTTCAATGCTGCTACCCATCCATCCCTAAAGTATTTGACACCTACATATTCCATTTGAGAGGACATAGCGTCTAGACCCCTGTTACAACCATTGTCCCAACCAGCACTGAATGATTTTTTAACTGCAGCTTTTTTTTTTCCTTTCCCGAGGAGGTCCTTTCCCTAAATAGCTCCTCGACAGCCTTCAACTTCTATTCCACCTCCGTTTTCTGTCGCTTGACATCTTGAAGTTTAACAACTTCCTCTTCAGCAGACTTGAGCTTAACTTCAAGCTCCTAGTTGCTCTGTTCAAACTTTTTATTGCTCTGCTCAAACTCCTTCAATTTCTTCTCCAATTCCTTGGAGGCATTCACAGCTTGATTTCTCTCTAGTTCAATGGACTCGAATTGCTTCTCCCAAGCAACTTTATCTTCCTCGTACTTTTGACAAGAATCTTTCAAAGATTGGGTCAGCCTAACAAAAGCTTCCTCTACTCCACCCGAGGAGCTTGAAGCCCTAATAGCTTCATCCTTCTTCAAAATGTTGTTGAAACACGTCACCAGCTAAAAAAATAGATAACTTTAAGTCAATACATGAACATAGTATTAAAAAATAAAGGGGTCGAGCTAAAGATACTTACTGAGGCAATGTGTTGAGCAGCCAGGGTAGTAATTCTCTCACGAGAAAGAGTATTTTCAATACCTTGGACTTTTAGGACAGTCCAGGATTTTACCAAGCCCACAGTAGAGCTCGGAGGAACAAAAGTTGGAACACCACCTTCAACATTTGAAGGTTGAGAGATAGGTTCAGCAGGTCTCTCAGAAGAACTCTTCTTTAATCTCCTCAGAGGAGCAGGAGCATTTTCAACTAAAGACGTTGTCTTTATTGGCGATATAACAATAACCTCGCTCGGAGGAGAGATAGCAACTGTCTTGCTCGGAGCCACAAGGGGCTTCTCGCCAGCTTTCTTGGCAACAGCAGCAGCAGGAGGTACATCAATGGTTTTTATCCCTTCTTCTGGGACGTCTTGCTTACTTTTCTTTGCCTCCACAGTAGTAGAGGCAGATTTGTCAAAAAATGAAGGAGCTCTTCTCTTCTTCATCAGATCACTGATGGGAATACTCGACTCAGAGGAAGAACCTTCCACACTAGTCTCAGTGGTTGGCACTTGATCAACTGTACGAGGACAAGCAGTGAAAGAGGAAGTATAGCTTTTGTAATGCAACAAGTAAGAAGCAGATCTAATATGCTCCTCAGCTACAGATTGATGGAAATCCCAGATAAGTTTTAAGTGCTTTAAATTAACATCAGCCTCTTTTCGAGGTTGTCTTTTACTATCAACTGTAACAAATAAAAACAAATGTCAGTGATGCATTTTATAGAACACAAAGAAAATAAGATTTCAAAAAATAAAAACAACCTATTCCATTGCCATAAGGTGGACACCTGGGACCTTGATATACATCATCTCCATTTAGTAGAGGGTGTTGACAATTTTTCATAACAACTCCGTGATCAAAATAATCCCTATTGGCATCAGGAAGATTGACAACTAAAGCTCTATTCAAAATCCTAGTTTTTAAATAGAATGTGGTATCACTGACAACCCATCTATAGCAGTACATAATCTCTGGAATCCCTAATCGAGTTCCATGAAGTTGATTTAACCTATATACGCCATTAACTATCCTCCATGTATTTGGAGCTATTCTTGCAGGTACAACATCAAGATATTGGCAGAACTCAAAACACATGGGATTTGGAAGGGAAAAAAGGCACATTAGGGCATAAAAAGACTTGGGAACTAATGTCCCTCAGCCAAAGAAAAATAATCAGAAGGTTCAGAAAGTTTTTCCAAAATAAACCACGAAGGGATTGAAATTCAGACCGAAATTTGTCAAGCGATTCAACAAGGTAAACCATGATAAAAAAAGTAAATAAAGGAGAGGGAAGAAAATATTACAAAAAAAGAGAGATCAGTCGACAACGAACGATAGAAAGAACGAAGGCACAAGATAGAAGGAAAATGAAAAGTTCAAAGATACAGATTTGAAAAGTGAAAGAAGATAGGATTTCTGTCGCGCTTAAATACTTAACCTTTGTAATAGAGAAAGGCAATGATTACAAGGGAGGACGTTTGCATCTCCGGTGGCTAAAAGAAGAAAAGGGGCACAAATACCGAAGCGGTCATGAAAATTATAAAATATTTATGAGGCTTGATACTATGCGCTCAAAAGGGAGTTATATACAACGAACATTTTCCTAAAAATTATAAAAATCAATAATCTGAGCATTTCGAGTAGAATATTCCAAACTTTTCTTCAACCTCAAAGTGTGAAACATTAGGGGCTTCTATTGATACCACATTTGGTCTGCTGAAGTGGACCATTCCTTTGAAGACACGTGTTAACCTACGTGGCAATTACAAATACTTTTAATGAACAACATACTGTCACCGAGCTACTCAAGCGCCCCGAGCAGCTTAGGCGCCCCGAGGAGCTTAAGGCTCCGAGAAACTCAGGCGGTCCGAGCAACTCAACGTACAGAGCATCCAAATCAGGAGAATCAAAAAGACGACTACGCATTAAATGCTCATTATTATCATACAGATGTATATGTCTACTAGATAACAGCGCATTGTCCTTTCACATGTACAGCCTCAAGGTTATAAATACATTGTAACCTCCTCATTAGAGAGAGGGACTGGATTTCTTGGTAAACTCATTTATCAAGAATTCTAGGCAAACATTCAGCAATACAAAAACAGTGGACGTAGGCCATTCTCATAAGGCTGAACCACTTTAAAAATCTATTATCTCATTTAATTATTCATTTTCATCTGTGATTAAAATAATTAGATCAAAATCTAATTTTTTACATCAACAGTTATTATAATAAGAATGTGAAACTAATTGCAATTGCATTCAAAATTCTTATGATAGTAATTTTGATAGTAGTTCCAAAGATAGTTTCCACGATTCACATTTATAAGAATTCGCGAGCTTGCATATTCTTGAAAGTAAGAAACTTTAAAACTGTTATCGGGAAGAAAATCGTTGTTGGGAACAAGAGTTGGATGCATTATTCGAATACGATAATGATTTTTCTTAAAAAACTCTTGAAATTGATGAATGTTTTGAACCGAATGAGGATTTTTTGCCTACTTTGGAACAAACCATTCTTAACTTGGCACAAGGGATAATAGATAATGAAAGTGAGGAAGAAATGGACGTAATTAATTCGAAAATTAATTGAGAAAGAAATATTTATTTAAATTATGCGAGTGAAGTAATTTAATCTGATTTAATAATAACTGTGTTTATTGAATATTAATTTAGAGATAGATACTGATTAATATTATGAAATGAAATTTACTAAGTGCGAATAGTAAATAGTTTATTATTATCAAATTACGTCATAGCAAGTGATATGGGCGTAGTAGAGTTATCTCATCAGGAGTCGCGCGTAGACTATTTAGAGGTGAGAAATGAGAAATATATTTTAAGTAACTCGAATGATAATTTAGAGCTCACGAATGAGTCCGAAAGGGTAAAATAAGTCAAAATAGTATACCCGGGGGTGTCAATCAAGTCACAGGGCTATTTTAGACTAAAACGGGACCATAGGAGGGTAGTTTGGTCATTTTATATCAAGAGGCTAAGAGACCTACAAAATTACAAACTCTATAGCAGCTTATAAGGGTTGGAGACTAGGGGTTAGAGGTGAGAAAACTCGTAGAAGCAATTAGAGAAGTAAATGAGAGAGTTCTTGAAGATTCTTGGGAGAATTCTTAGAGCTTTCATTACATTCTTGCACACAAATAACCTAGGGAGAAGGATTGAAGGAGAAAGCAATCAACCCAACACCTAAGCCATGAAATCAGACCCTACCAACCAAGAGGCAAGTTATTTATTGCAATTTTCATGAAGTTATAATACCCATGTGTAGGGTTTAAAGATTTCTTTTGTTAAATCAATGTTCTTGGTAGAAAAAGAATGATTTTTTTGCATGTTGGGATAGGATCCGCATGTACAATGATTTAACATATGTAGAGGATCAATAATTAAAGGAGAATTGATCTTTAATATGAATTAAATTTGGGTTTTGATGAATAATAAAAGAAGAACAAGAAAACCTATAATTTTTTAAGATTAGAGGCTTAAATCCATTCCTGAATAATTTGTAATGTTTTTATGCAAAAAGTTACGTTATAAATTGTCCTTATACGTGTGGGAAGGTTTTGGGACAATTAGTGTAAAGTTTGTTGGGAGATAATGGAAGATTAAGGTGCGTTAATGGTGGAGAACGAACCTGTTGTAACTGCAGAAATGGGTTACAGAAAAACGAACCAGTTCGGTAAAAGATTGATCGGTTCGGTTCGGCCTTTATAGAATTGAGTTATTGAAAAATGAACCTGTCCGAACCAAAGAGAAGCGGTTCGGTTCGGTCTTAGAATAGCATCCCGGTTAAGTCGTTTCAGTTTTCAAAATTAAATACGAAAATTTCTTTTTAGGCCTAGTGTTCCTAAATCGATGTTGTGGAATCTCCAGGACTTTGTAAATATAATAATAGGAGATTTATTATATTATGGTAGGCCTATATAGAGATATGAAGTAGTCTTATTTAGAGGTTTAAGATGAAATTGAATTCAAGATGAATGACATCATAATTAATCTGACAGACGGATAAAGAATTATGAAAATCGAATAAATCGATGTTATGACCAGTAGGGTAAGTTGGACTTATCTATCAAATTTAGAAAAGGGGTAACTAAGACCCTTAGAGTTGTGTGAATACTCGTATAAATATGATAGCGAGATAAATCGTAAAAAATTATGAGGTAAGTATTAGAGAGAAATATACTATGTACCAATGTGAATCTTTAGGTTGTGTGAATACCTATTGTAAGAGGGAACTTTAGATAAGATGGAGGCGTAACCCCTTTGAAGTATAGTAATGATAAGTTAATTAGCTAAAACCTTGGATTAGTGATAGAACACGCAAACACAAACTCAGTGAAGATAAGACTTAGTTTAAACTCACAAATCTCTCGTGTATGACTCAAAAAAGCAGTAAGGAAACTTAGATGTAACTTAGCTAGAGGGAGAGAGAAGTAAGCACCCTAGATACACCTTGGTAGGCAGCCAAACACACCAACCATCTTCAAGAATCTCTATCAAGTATTAAAAGCTTCTTAATAACTGATAATGGTGGATGAATGCGACCTTTGGTTTGTAATAACTCTCTCTGATGTGTATTCTCTCTAGTAATAACTTCTTAAACTCTTCAGAGATCGATCCCTCCTCAAGGATGGTTGGGGTCCTTAAATAGCCCCCCACGCCATTCCCAAGGCAACTCAGTCATTAAAGACTATGAAAGATATCCCTCGTGCTTTATGTCACAGCATTAAATACCTGATGCACTAATTGTCTCCACGTTCTTAACATTAAATGCGAAGACATGCCTTTTGCCGAACCACTGTGTGTCAGGGGGCTGTTATCGTAGAGGTGGATCATCAATTGCCTGACATCCCTAAATACCATGGTGGTTTACTCAAGTGTAGGATTGACATTGTTTAGTTGGCTAGTGACATCACCTACAGTAGATGTGATATTAAGTAGAGGGCTGTTTGGTTCACAACTCAACGCCCGATGGAACTTCGAGCTGGTCCGCCCAAAGTTCCACAGTCAGGGTCCTTCGGTGTTTTACCAGGTATATCTAAGATGGTCAAGACAAGCCCTAATGGTGCCTCACTTCTCAATCCTACAAACCAAGTCCCTCTAAAGTTCCCACGGTGAGGTCACTCGATAGAGCATGAAAGCTCTCCCAGGCCCTGCCAGGCCTAATCTCTCGTGAGTACCTTTTGACCTCACACAAACTCATTATTATTCTCCTTACATCATTACAATCGTTATAACTTACATTCAATAAAACAAACATACAATATGACTAATACAACAAGCTAAAATACAAGTTGTCATGCTGAGCTGCCTCGCTTGAGCTGCCACGCTGAGCTACCACGGTGCCTTAATCCCCAAAACACTGTTATTAATGTGGAATTTCTGCTAATTCTCAAAATTACCTTCAAGCCCACTCTACATTTGCCCCTTCGTGGAGAGGTTTGTTGGAGCAATAAATGTCTGCACGAAACTTCTCAAGTCGATGAAACTTCTCTGCGTGAAAATTTTTTGGCCTCCTTTCCTTTGTTAGAACCACAGCATTGTAATTTCCCAGAAAAAGTAAAATTCTCCCCGATGTACCTGAGTCAAAGCACCACGACTTATTGGGGCTTGGATGAAGGGACATCGCCACTTTTTCCTTATACTAAGTCTCGATCGTTCTAGCTTTCCTTCTCAAACACTCGTTTTGATTCTGTGTAAGTGCAATTCTCCCTTGTAATGCTTCCCTATGTAAAAGCAAAAATTCTCCTCGATGCAGCCGAGTCACCATTTAAATAACTTTTGGTCTTGTGGCGAGGGGGCATCGTAGCTTTTTAGAACCGTTGGGACATATTTTCCATTGGGAGTTGTTGGATATGTCTGACAAAAATTCTGGTGCCAAAACTCAAACTTGCAGAAGAAGTCAACCCCATTATGTTCCCCAAGCGTCGCTTCGTAAGTGAGGTAGCGCTGTCTTTTCAACTGTCAGAACACTTCCCAAAGTGCCACGTGTTCATTTGAAATGATTATAGGCGGCTATCCACGTTTGATGGTGGAAAACTCAAAAGACAGGTTTTAAAAGCTTCAAACGTCTCTTTTATTTCAAAACCCTTCTCTTTCCCTTATCTTCTTCAAGCTCCCGTATTCCCTAGAGAGAGAAATTATGTGCAAACTCCATTATTTATCGAGCTCATTTTATCTTCTTGTTCCTCTCATCCTCTAAGCCACCGCCGGTGGTTGTGCTGCTCCACCTTCATTCCAACCAAGCTTTTGTCTGCAATGGCCTCCTCCAGCAACACTAGCACTCCTGCCTCCAGTGCGCCACCTGCCATTACTGGTGCCACCACCGTGCCAAGTGCCGCTGCCCTGGATGCAGCTCGTCAAGAGCGACTACGCTTCTATCGTCGGGTGCCCATCTTTACCGAAGATGATAAGTTTTATGATGCCTGTAAGGTTTGCCATTTCTTATCTAAATTCGACCCTTTACTGTTGGGTGATGAGGAAATGGATTCATCAAAGTGGATTTATCTACCTCCAGAGGGGACTCTGCATTTTCATTTGACCGTGGTGACTTCCCCTACTCCCAGATTGACTCCGAAGCACTTGGGGGGTCACCAGCCCATTTCACTGCATGGCACACACATATGCAGAGCTCTCACGCTGCTGCTCTTGCCAAGGTTGGGCTTCATCGAGCCTACTGGTTTGGGGAGTTCACCCTCTCTAAGCACAACGCGGCATTACAAGTACTAGTTTCCAGATGGAACATCACAACTCACACCTTTTTTGCTACGTGGGGGGAGTTCACCGTTACACTGGAGGATGTCTGTGAACTCCTTGGGTTTGAGCCCATGGCTGAATTCACCTACCATGATGAACCTTTGGATGCCGAAGAGGCTACTGATCGAGTTGAGCTCGATCGAATCTATCGCAATTGCACCGGTTCCTCCAACAAAGCCACATTTACCCCCCTTATCAGCTATTTTTTCGAAGCTCCGACCCGAAGGATGTCAATACTGCAATGGGCCGAGGTAGAGGTACATCCCTAGAACTACCGGCCTATATACTCATATTGCTTTCATGCTTCTTCCTAATCGAGAAACCCAACGATCAGCCCAGGAGGGATCTGATAAATATTTCCACTCGTTTGGCCAGGGGGTTCAACCTTCCTCTGGCCGCTATCGCCCTAGGACCCCTCTACACCTGGATGGATCGAACATACATCAATATGGCACGATCACTGGGTCATTACAACTTGGCAAATTTTTCCAACACCATCATTTTAACGGGCTTCCTCTACACTCGCTTTCCTGTTATTGCTGTTAAGTTAATTTCTCTGCCCGTGAGCTAAGGTATCAATCTCCCACGCCTCCTGTGTTTCCATAAGAAGCAAAGTCGCAAGGAGATAATGGAAGTTTTTTACCTTTTAGACTCCTTTGTGATGAGGCCATACGGTGAGTCTACATTTACCCACATTTGGGATTTCTTTCCTTCTGCAGCCACAACACTCAAGTTTATCCCAACTATAGAAGATCCGTCGCAAGCCATGGTGCTTCTATTCACCCCTAGATTTCATCCTTTGTACACCGAATGGGGATACACCTTAAAACCCTATAACCCTGACAGATGCAGCAGGTAGTTCGGGTTCGATCAAGGGGCCCTCGACCTGTGTTTCAACACAACCATCCAAGGGCCACTTTTGCTGAAGCCTCCACTCTCTATACTGCAGCCACGGTGCTTGGTGTGAGGTCCACCATTGATGACCTTCTCACCCTTCCTAGTGCCACTAAGAAAGGAGACGTATCCACCTCTTTCGCCACCAAGTTCCATTTGGGGCAATTGGAAATGATCCGTGAGTACATTCATTCCCCTCCTCAATATCCCCCGGTGCTTTCTTTTTTTTCTACTGAACTGGGTCTCAAGTGGAACTCCGTGCTTGGGGTTGAATTTCCTTTGAGTACAATGATTAAAGAGTCTCCCCAAGAGCTACCCCCTCACTGTCCAATGATTCCCACTGCCACCCCGAAGTCCAAGGCCGTTGCATCCCTTAAATAGGCTGCCCCTTCAACCGAAGCTGCAACAGACGAAAGACCTTCTTAGCCACCTGCCAAAAAAACTAAGAAGTCCAAATCCTAAAAGCCTAAGTCTCAGGATCAAACACAAACTCCCTTTGTGTTACAACTGTTTGCATAGATTGTGAAGTGTGAAGTTCTATAATTCTTTCATCTCTACTTGAGTTTATAATAAAAAGAACTCGTATACTCATTATAAAAAGAACTTGTACATTCATAATCAGCTTAAATACATTAGTGTCCCCAACATAATTGCTCACACATGATAAACCTTCAACCATTTATTATTGATTTTGAATGGTTTGTCTTCTTCCATTTTGGAAACTAAGCAATATCCTGAGTCATGAGCTTCCTTCACAATGAAAGGTCCTTCCCAATTTGCTGTAAACTTGGGTAGAGGAAGCCCCCTGATATGTTTCACTGCTGCTTTCAATACGAGGTCTCCCTCCACGAACTTCCTTGGTCTCACTAAGTTATCATACACCCTGGAGAGTTACTTCGTATACATTTAAAAGTGTTGCATCGCATTATCTTTGTGTTCATCCAGCGCTTCCAACTGCATATGCCTATTCTGGGGGAGTATACTACTTCGCAAAGCATGTCGAGTAGAGGGGAATTCTAACTCCACTGGGAGAATTGCCTCGGCCCCATAGACAAAAGAGAACAGTGTATACCCAATGAGATTCCTCTTAGTTGTTCGATAGGCCCACAATACAGCTGGTATCTTACATCCCATAATCCTGGGAAATCCTCCATTATTTTAGCCAAGATATTGACCAAAGTTTTGTTAGTCGCTTCGGCTTAACCATTTCCCTTTGGATATGCCACTTTCGAAGTATGATGGACAATGGAGTACTTGTCTGCGAGCATCGTTACTTCTGAATTGACGAAAAGGGTTCCATTATCTGAAAGGATAACCTTTAGGATCCCAAAATGACAAATGATGTATTCTCTGATAAAGTTTCTCACTGTACCAACTGTTGCATTTCTCAGTGGTATCACCTCGGCCCACTTTGTGAAGCACTTCGTTGCTACTAGTATCCATATCTTCCCCCTCGAAGAGGGGTGTATTGCCCTTACCAGGTCGAATGCCCAAGTGTGAAAAGGATAAGGCATTGCCAGGGAGTGTAAGTCCACTGACAGGTCATGAATCATATTTCTATAAAGTTGGCAAGCCTTATACTTTCAAACAAACTCAGCAGAATCTTTCTCCATCGTTGGCCAATAATATCCCAAAGTCATCAACTGGTCATATAACTTGGCCCTTCCTATGTGAGTTGGATCATGCGCCTATTTGAGGACCTCGGCTGCTTCTTCCTTCGTGATGCAACGCAATAGCCTTTGAAATATCCCCTTTAATAAAGCTTCCCCTCTTAAACGTAGAATCTCAGGGCACTTCGTTGGAGTCCCATCATATAAATTTTCTCCATTGGGATAACTCCATCTTTAATGAAGTCAATATAGGGCTGTCTCTAGTCAGGTTGAGCCTCCATGAAGTGACATTCAGCTGCTTCGAAGAATAATTGGCTTTTGTCGCACTTCCGTTGTAGCTCTGCCGCATCCCGTTTCATCTTAGTCCAAAAATACCCCACTATTTGCATTATTTGATAGAGGGGTATCTTAGTTGATTCGCAGTGCTCTTCGTGTGTTTTTTTTAATCTTTGCTCTACCTCTTCTGGACCGATGCATCTCGATAGCCATCCTCCTGCATTTCTGAAGTAAAGGTTTCCTTGGTTCGTGAAGAATTGGGTTAATTCTCTGATCCCCATCATTCCTTCACGAGCTTCCAGTTTCCTCTTAATCTCTCCCCTCTAGTCCCCATCCTCTTCCATATGTATAATTGACTGTACCATCAAAAGAGCTATTCTTCATTGGATCATGACGGTAGTTATATCGCTCCTCATAACCATTTTTTGGGCAATAGTGGCATAGGCGTCTGGATGACGATTCATCGTTCGGGGCTGTCTCTTGATCTTAGTCCAATGGAACTGGAAGAGGAGCCTTTGAATGATTATTCTGTACGGTACTAAGCTCATGTGTTTCAACGCATACTCTCCATTCACTTGCTGAACCACCAAGTTTGAATCCCCCTTGATGCAAAGTGAACAGATCCCCTTTTGAAGAGCCTCTAGCAATCCCAACACCAATGCTTCATATTCTACCTCGTTATTTGAACAAGGGAAATCCAACTTGTAGGAAAGGAAAATCTCCTCCATTCCCTTTGAGAGAATAACCCCTGCTCCTCCTTTCTTTGCCGCCGAAGATCCATCGAACTGCATTGTCCATTCCTCGTCCGTTGCGTCTAGGTGGTTGGCCTGCAAATCGTCTCCTGGAATATTTTCTTTGGGTGTCTCAAACTTTCCTGAGGGGAAAGTAGCCAACAGATCAGTGTATGCCTGGCTTTTGATTGCGCGAGGAACCACGCATTTCAAGTCATATTCAGATAGAATAAGGAATCACCTAGCTGCCCTGCCAATCAAAATCGTCCTTGCTAGCAAATACTTAATAGGATCACATATAGTTACAATATGAATTGTAAAAGACAATATATAATGCCTAAGTTTTTACGCTACAAAGACTAAGGCTAAATAATTCCTTTCTAAGCTACTGTATCTGACTTCTAGCCCATGGATGATCCTGCAAAGGTAGTAAACTGGTCGTTCTTGCCCCTCAATATCTTATGTCATCAAATCTCCAACGAACCTCATGGTGGATGTGAGGTACAGCTGCAACAGTATTCCTGCCTTTAGGGGAACCATGGTCTGTGGCGAAATGAGCAGTTTCTTCAGCCCGTCTAGAGACTCTTGGTGAACCTCCTCCCACCTGAACTTCGTGTTCTTTCGCAACAGCTGCATCAATGAATGCATTATTTTGGCTAATCCAGGCACAAATCTCTTAAGGTATGAGACTTTACCGAGGAAACTCTTCAGTTCCTTTGCCATTCTTGGGCATGGCATTTCCAAAATCACCCGTTATTTGTCCTGGTTCATCTGCACCCCTTGTCGATCAACCACAAAGCCTAGGAATTTCCCACTTGTCACCCCCAAAACACACTTTAATAGGTTCATCTTTAATTTATACTTCCTACAACGGGAAAACACCTTCCTCAAATCGCTCAGATGGGACTCTTCCTTCCTCGATTTGATGACCAAGTCATCACATAAAATTCCACAAATTTATGAAAGAAATCATGTAAAATGGCCATCATTATTCTTTGGTAAGTCGACCCAGCATTCGTGAGTCCAAACGGCATCACCCTGTACATGAAGTTGCCCAACGAGGTTCTGAATGCTGTCTTCTCTGCATCTGAGGGGTCCATCTTGATCTGGTTGTACTCTACATACCCATCCATGAAGCTATACATCTCATGACCAGTCGTTGCATCTATCAAGCTATCAATGGAGGGCAGAGGGAACTCATCTTTGGGGTAAGCTCTATTCAAATCTCTGAAGTCCACACAGATCCTTATTTGGTTTTTGTCTTTCTTCCCCACCGGGATAATACTGGATAGCCAGAGTGGGTGTTGTATCAGTGTGATGAACCCTGACGTTAGTAAGTGTTGAACATCTTCCTTGATCTTCAAATCTAGCTCAGTCTTGTACGCTCTCGTCGCTTATTTCACTGGAATGGCTGAAGGCATTACATTCAACTTGTGGCAGCTTACTTCCTCATCCAGCCCCTTCATCTTTGTGTATTTCCACGCGAAGACATCTATAAACTCCCGAATTAACTCAACCAAGGCCTCTCGTATCTTCTTACCGATATCCTTCGAGATGAAGATGGACCTCGGATCTTTTCCTTCTTTTTCCAGGTTTAATTGCTCCAACTCTTGTGCCTGGGGCTTCGATTGATTTTCCATGTAATCTGGCTCCTCGACAACTTCCTTCATAAATTCATGTATGCTGGAATTGTCTATCACCATACATTATCCCCGTTGATCCACCAGAAAGCATTTGTATATCGGGTCAACTTCATCATCAGCTTCCTCGGCCGCCCTCTCACACCGTTACAATCGATACACTACCTTCCCCTCTTCAGTAATGGCCTTCTTGCATTGTCTGCTGGTAGTGTTGATTGCCTTCCTCTTCTTCTCTCTAGAAGCCTCGGCCACCCTTTCTCCTGAGAACCGGCTCATCACGCTTTGTCGTTGGACCTCATGCTCTATCGAATCCACTCTGGGCCTCATTCTATCTTAGAGCTGCTTCGAGATGCTTTGGGGCCGAGGGGACACCTTGTGAGCATCTTCAGCTATTTCCCTTGTACTACTCACAACCTCCTTCTTTTGCCCGTTCAAGGGCCCCATCCTTTATCTGATCGAGAGAACAAATGCTCCCTCCATTCTTCTCATTAGGACCGGGACATCTTCCTCTAACTCTGTGTAAAATATTGCGTCCACCAAGTGAGCCTCCTCAACAACTAAGGGCCTCTTCGTAGCCCTAATGGTCACCTCTATTCCTTTGATATTCGATTTAGCAAATTAGTGGTACATTGAGGGGACTAACCCTTGGTTGTGCATCCATAATCTTCCTATCAGCAGATGGTAAGAAGTCGCATTCTTTATCACGTGGAACTTGACATGGGAACTCAGATTTCCTATTACAATCCCAACATTAACGTACCCAATGGATTTGGAATATTGGTTATTATACCCTGAAATTACCAAAGGCATGGGGACCAACCTTTCTTATGGAATATTTATTGCATGGAAAGAGTTGATTGGCATGATATTGATGGAAGATCCTTCATCCATAAGAGTCCTTTCAAAGCTAACTCCATTGACACTGGCACTCACATCCAATGGCCTGTTATGAGGGAACCTCACAGCCCTATCTGCATCGCTGAAGGTTACTTCTGACAGAAACCTTCTCACCAGCTTGGCCATGGGTCCCTTCCATCTCAGCGAAGGGACTGCGTTCTTCCTCGCAATATCGAGTATTGCCTGGGTTATCTCCAACCCACTCTCCTTCGGTATCCCCACTTGGTCGAAGAACCAGGTGAACTTTGAGGATTTCGAAACTACACAGTATTCTAGACCTGGGTCTACTTCTTCACCTTCAACACCATATATATCCTCCACATCCTTGGCGCTTGCTTCGTCATAAGCCAACACTATATTAACCATTCCCCTCGTGCAATCTTCCAGAGCCTCTTCGTACTCTTCTTGCTTCATTATTGACTCTCTTTCTCCTCACTCAGCCTCTTCATCATAGGCCACCACGAGATTGGATCCATGTGGTGGCAGTAGGTTGTTATTGACATTCTGTGGAGGGATTTACAATGTCCCTGCCTTCAGGTACTTATCGATGATTCTTCTCAGTGTGAAATAGCTCTCGGTTGGATGCTGGATCCTCCGATGAACCTGGCAGTACATTAGATCCGCCTTCGTTGTCGCATCGAGCTCCCCAACGGGAATGTCCTTTGGCTCATAAATTTTTCCCCCTTGGACCATCGCGTTGTAACAGCTGACAGCTTCTTCCACTATACAAGGCAATAGTGGTGGGTCATCCCTGTCTCTTCCGAACTTCCTCTTATTATCCTTCTTCGGTGCTTTGACCCTATCTTCGCCTCGGTGTACCCTACCCATGGGGGCTGAGACATCCCCACCACGGGTTACATCGGCTGCCTAAACATCATGGGCGCCACCACAGGATTAGGCCGCACCACCAAGGAGATATTCCTTACCGCTTTTTAGAACGCCGAAAAAGTCCCCTCGCACGTCTCATTGATAAGATGGCAGATGTACTCAGGAAGCAGTCCATCCCCTAGAGCCTCCAGTTCTCTCGCAGCCTATTCTTCATTGTATTGGACGTCATCAAAGTTGAGCCTTTGATTAGCATTATCTTGCGCCATACTTCCTACTTATAAGAATGCCTCCCTAGTGGAGTCGCCAAATATAAGAGGGTACTTTAGATAAGATGGAGGCATAACCCCTTTGAAGTATAGTAATGATAAGTTAATTAGCTAAAACCTTAGATTAGTAATAGAACACGCAATGAAGATAAGACTTGGTTTAAACTCACAAATCTCTCGTGTATGACTCGGAAAAGTGGTAAGGAAACTTAGAAGTAACTTAGCTAGAGGGAGAGAGAAGTAAGCACCCTAGATACACCTTGGCAGGCAGCCAAACACATAAACCATCTACAAGAATCTCTATTAAGAATTAAAAGCTTCTTAATAACTGATAATGGTGGATGAATGCAACCTCTAGTTTGTAATAACTCTCTCTTATGTGTATTCTCTCTAGTAATAACTTATTAAACTCTTAAGAGATCGATCCCTCCTCAAGGGTGGTTGGGGTCCTTAAATAGCCCCCCACACTATCCCCGAGGTAACTCAATCAATCAAGACTATGAAAGATATCCCTCGTGCTTTATGTCACAACATTAAATGCCTGATGCACTAATTGTCTCCACGTTATTAACATTAAATGCGAAGACATGCCTTTTGCCTAACCACTGTGTGTCAGGGGGCTGTTATCGTAGAGGTGGCTCACCAATTGCCTGACAGTCCCAAATACCACGGTGGTTTACTCAAGTGTAGGTCTGACATTATTTAGCTGGCTAGTGACATCACCTACAGTAGATGTGACATTAAGTAGAGGGCTGCTTGGTTCACAACTAAACGCTCGATGGAACTACAAGCTTCTTTGCCCGAGGTTCCACGGTCAGGATCCTTCGGTGTTTTACCAGGTGTATCTAATATGGTCGGGACAAGCCCCAACGGTGCCTCACTTCTCAATCCTCCAAACCAAGTCCCTCTAAAGTTCCCACAGTGAGGTCAGTCGATAGAGCATGAAAGCTCTCCCAGGCCCTGCCAGGCCTGATCTCTCGCGAGTACCATTTGACCTCACACAAACTCATTATTATTCTCATTATATCATTACAATCGTTATAGCTTACAGTCAGTATAAACAAAGATACAATATGACTAATACAACAAGATAAAATAAAAATTGCACGCTGAGCTGCCACGGTGCCTTAATCCCCAAAACACTGCTATTAATGTGGAAATTCTTCTAATTCTCAAAATTACCTTCAACTGCAGAAATGGGTTACAGAAAAATGAACCAGTCTGGTCCAGATTGATCGGTTCGGTTTGACCTTTACAAAATTGAGTTATTGAAAAATGAACCGGTCCGGACCAAAGAGAAGCGGTTCGGTTCGGTCCTTATAGAACAGCAGCCCGTTTAAGTCGGTTCAGTTTTCGAAATTAAATACGAAAATTTCTTTTTGGGCCTAGTGTTCCTAAATCGATGTTGTGGAATCTCTAGGACTTTGTAAATATAATAATAGGAGATTTATTATATTATGGTAGGCTTATATAGAGATATAAAGTAGTCTTATTTAGAGGTTTAAGACGAAATTGAATTCAAGATGAATGACATCATGATTAATCTGAGAGTCGAATAAAGAATTACGAAAATAAAATAAATCGGATGTTACGAATAGTAGGGTAAGTTGTACTTATCTATCAAATTTAGAAAAGGGGTAACTAAGACCCTTAGAGTTGTGTGAATACTCGTATAAATATGATAGCGAGATAAATCGTAAAAAAATGTGAGGTAAGTATTAGAGAAAAATATACTATGTACCAATGTGAATCTTTAGGTTGTGTGAATACCTATAATATAAGTACTTAGGTTGTGTGAATGCCTAAAGTATATTAATAGTATTGGGGTCGATGGCTATCAAGACCAATACGTGAAAGTTCGAATTTGGGGTCGATGATTATCTGAACCAAATCAAAAATAAATAATATTGGGGTTGATGGAAAATCCGTACTAATATACATATGTATAACATTTACAATGGGGTCGAGGGATAGCCAGACCAATGTAAATGATAGGATAATTTGGGTCGATGGTTATCCGGACCAAAAATCCTTATAGTATATATTGTGTGCGAAATATATATGCCTTATAATGTCCTACTGGGTGCAATAGTAGACTTGTGGATGATATATTAATGGATATACATCTAAAGGATGAATTAAGAAAAGAAACTTAATCTATCATAACATATGTAAGTGTTGCATGAGAAATAAATTGTATTTAGGACGTTAATGAAAATAGTGTACTGTATGGGCGGTACGGGGAATTTAGGTGAATAGATAAGTTCAGATAATACTATATTCTAGTTAGCTTGAGCGGTATAGCTAGGTGGGATAAGAATAGAACGTTAGGCATGCACAATAAATGAGGCGTGAGTAAACTCAAGAGAGTGTTCGATAACCTAACATGTGTAATAAATAACCGACTTGAAAAATGTAATAAACTCTTGCTAAATATTTTCAAAATGTTATGTGTATCAACACTTGCTATAAAATATTTTTAAAAACCTTTTAGGTGTCCAGCCACAGGGACGCCAGGTGTGACTTCATTCCAGGGACTGGGAGCTGTAACATTGTGGATGCTGACATGATTGATTTGATTAGACGATTCCTCCATTCAGATCTAGTGTAGGATCTCAATTTATATTCCATGTATGTACATATTGTCCGTTATCAGTTTTCAGTTATTTAGTTTCTTTTTATTATGGAGTAATTGGTTTTGGATTTTGGCCGATGGTTTATTCGGCAAACCACTTTGCATTTATGCATTGTGATGGTTGAACTCTAGTATATTATGAATGTTAATTTTAGTTTTCGCATTATTAGATCTATTTGTTTTAAAGAAAGATAAATTTTGGCACATGTCTAATTTCACATAGGTGGTTAGTAATTAAAAAGTTTTCGACAGTGATGCTAAGAATGAACCATATAAGAAACCTAGTTTAATTTAATAAAGGCTTGATCAACCGATGTTTAATTAGGCGGGGTGACTCATATCCATTTACAATGAAATGATTTCCTCTTTGGTAACCAAATAAGAAAGTTTCATTGAAAATGATCATATTTCCTTTGAAATTCAATCTTCTAGCGATGATGAGTCATCTCTTGAGATAGAATTTATTTACACCCCATTTATTCTATATTGTCAAATTGCTACATGTATCCTATGAATCGGTTCGAAACTTTAAATTTTTCAACCCTTTCACCGATGAGGATTACTTGATCGAGTTGTTTTCCATGAAGATAATTTTTCCTCTATGTGCGCCACCTCCCACTCCAATTGCAAAATCTTTGGAAGAAAATTCTATATTTTTTTGGATCTCATGTGTATTCGTCAGCCGTTCAATCCACATCCCCCGTCATCCCCTCAAAAATTTTAATTGGTGATGGTTCATTTCATCAGCCTTTCGTATACCTTCTGTTGTTTAAATAGAATTCATATTTTCCAGAAGGTATGCATGAAAATGAGGGTACACCAATTTTCCCTCAAAGTCAAATCATATTTTGGGTGGACCCTCAAAAATTTCAATGTCTAGTATATAGTTAATTAGAAGTTAAAATTGTAGGTTGTACATACTAGGTGTTTTGTTTTTTTAATTATTGTCTAGTGTAATTAGTTAAAGTTGTAGTTCTTTTTTTATTATGCTTGGTGCTAACATGTTTTGTAGAATCATTGAACTTGAACTTTTCAGAGATTGCTCCATTTTGGGTAATATCATATTTTCTTCTCTTTACCTTGGTTCTTGGTTCACATTGAGGACAATCCAAGGTTTATGTTAGGGGGTGTAGTATATTCTATCCATTGTTTTTCTTAGTCCATGATTTGATTATATCTTCGTCCCAAGCGTGCCTTTGTTATGAAAAATTGAAAAATATTTCCTTTTTTTCCCCATTTTTGGGCACATTTCCTTTATTTTCGATGATAAATTTCAATAAGTGCCCAATCAAATAGATAACTCAATTCTCTATTTTAGAATTTATTAGACTTTAGTTCTCAAATTATTGATATTATGAAAAACTTCATGACCTAAACTTTAAACGCAATGAGTACAAGCGTTCCTCCTGTTTTAATGATTTGGTTCAAGGCATTTATAGCTCAGTAATCTTCTTTTGCATTGTATATACTTACACCAAGTGAGATTTGGGATTTTACTCTATGAGTGTTTATACATTACTTTTTTCTCCTTAAAAATATTAATTTCATCGGTAATATCACTATTCTTTCATTAATTGTTCATTAATTGAGTTCATATTTTGAAATGTGTTACTTGAGCGTGATTTTCAAAGTTGATTTGACTCAAAAATTACGTAAACTTTAGGAAAGGATCATAGGACCTATCTGTTATATCACCCATATTGACCTTGACCTCACTTTTATGTTTCCCCTCGTCAACCCCTTTGAGCATTAATATAGCCTTTCGCTTCAAAATCCCATATCTGGTGACCAAATCCACATTGGAGTTATAAACCATATTTATTACCTTTCATACCTTTATTTGGAATAATACTTGTATGTGGTTGCAATTAAGCATGTGAGAGTGTGAGATAAAAGAAAAACAAGTGAAAAACAAAAGAAAAATGAGAAAACAAAAGAGAAGAAAATAAAAAACAAAAGAAAACGATGCTGGAAAAAAAGAAATGAAAGGAAAGGGAAAGTGTTTTCATTTTGTATATAGTGTTCAATAAGCTTTATCACTCTCCAATTTCATATTCAATGCTTTTTATGGAAATCATATTCCAATTTTAAAGTTTCCCACAATTCTCTATTATCCCAAGTGTTTTAACCCCAAACACTTTTGAATCCATACATATTCCCTTCATTTCATAATCTTAACCCCAAACCTATATTACAACCCTATTAAAGTCCTATGTGATCCTAAGGTGAATGAATCCAAAAGTTTAAATAGTTGTGATAATATGTGAAAATGCATTTCATCTCTTTGATGATGATATCCATTCATTGAGATTACAAGTTTTTATTTTATATATAGCGTTCCTCATTCGAGACATGTGTGCGTCCTAGTTTCAATTTACATTTACTCGGTATGCTCGCATGTCCCATATGTGTTACACACATTTTCATAGTAATTTCATTTGTTAAATGCATACAACGGTAAGGATTGATGTATGCACGCTTTAATGTTTATCCGATTTATAAAGGTTTTGCCAAATTATACTTTACATGTGCTCGTTTTTCCTCCCATGCTTAAGATTTCAATTCGATGAGGTTCATTCTATAATATTAATAACTATGGACTTTTGTGTGAATTCATTCACTTTGCTAATAACGTGTTTGGAATCTTTTTCATCACTATTAGGCTTGTCACATTATTGATTGGGCATATTTTCAGGAAAATTTGAAGTTTGTAGGTTTCATCCCTGAAAACCCTCACAAGACAACACTCGCCCTTTAGGGTAACCTAAGGGTTTAACGTCTTATTGTACATGCTAAATGCAATCGTTCGCCCGTGAAAGTGGCACTTCTATATTTTAAGCTTGTAGACGTTTTGTATTGATATCAGTTGCATTGGTTTTGGTATGTTTCATCACTAAGGACTAGCAATGTCTAAGCTAGGGGTGTGATACGTCACGAAGATTTCATATTAGAACCCATTACCTTTATGCATTCTAGCACTTTTATCTCCGTTAATTCCCTTATATACGCCCATATACTATATAACCTTGGTTTTGGATACATATGCTTTGCATGGTTTATGTTAGTTTTTGTAGGTATTAGATCGCTTAATGGAGTAAGTGGTTGCATTTTGAGGAAATTTTTTCATCTAACGATCCTTCAAGGGCAACTTAGGCCTTTAACACTTTGTGTCCTCACTTGCGAATCTCCATGAGAGCGTAATTCATTAAATTAGCTTTATGTGGCCGCAAATGGCTCATCATTTCTAGTCTGAATGATGAAGTTATGTCTGATTCTGTAATGTAGCATTTCTCCCTTGTGAAGACCAAAGCGCCCAAGAAAAAAGAGCATCGGTCGACTGGCATGTTATAGTATGCCTATGAAGGAAGGCAGTTGGGCTGACTCACTACCCCGGTCGATCGGCCCCATGGCCCCAATTGACCGAGGCCTTCAAATATTCGATTTTTCCCCTTTTCTTTTCTTTTACCTCTTTTTCTTTTACCAACTTACTATATATTGTCAATTATAGTAAGTTGGTGCTTTTTGTAATATATATATATATATATATATATATATATATATATATATGTGTGTGTGTGTGTGTGTGTGTGTGTGTGTGTGTGTGTGTGTGTTTGTGTGTGATTTTAGGTTAGTTTTTTAAGGAGCTCACCTCCTTCCCCTCTCTCTTACGGTTACACGCAATTGGGTTCGTAAGTAACACTATTCATTATCTTCTTCATTTATTTAAGTTTCCATTGTTTATTTCTTACTTTAATTTACTTCCTTGCTTTAAATACATGTCATTTAATATGAATTGTAGCTAACTTAGTTTATGTTGAGATTGATTGAACTCACATTAGGTTAATGGGTTACTTTGCTTTGGTCATGGGTTTTATGAGTTTAAATGGGTTTGGTTGTTCTTGATTTTATGCCTAGGATATTTAGCGGTATATATCATGTATGTGCCTTATTTACGACCATGTGTGCATAATCTTGAGGATATTTGTTGACGCCAAAATCAATTAAGCTTTTATGACAATTTAGGGGGCGATAACTCTAGATTTAATTAATTGTGAAAATGATATTTAATCTTGATAGACTTGTCTTCCAATATGACCATGTATACTAATTAATACTGGGTGAGGGATATTATTCTCAATCCGTTTTTTTCCTCATTTCGATAATCTTAGTTTAAATACATGTCTAGTTTTATCTTTTATTTTAACTTTTATCTTTTACACTTTTATTCTTGAAATAATAAATCAATTGATGTCTAGCAACATTCCCAGTGGATTCGATACCCAGACTTGCCGTTGTACTCCCTTAAATAGTATAATTATAGTCTAGTTTTTTTTTTGCATAGCAGTGAAAGTAAGAAACAACGAGAGTGTCCTCATAGAAAGCGCTAGTTGTGGAATCTGCTATTGGGTTAACCATTTTTGTTATTATTTTTCGAGTCCGAGGGACTATTGATGTAGAATCAATTAATAGCATTAAAGGTTAAACATGACTCTTAGAGAGTTACTAAAATACGAAGTTCTCTTCTCATTTCGTTCTCTTCTTTCTTTTTGATGAAGACTTTATTTGCAAGGTCAGGGCCTTTCTCATTGGGCGAGCGCATCCGATTCTAAAGTCCTTTCCTAAACCATTTCCCATTCAGTTGGTGAAAGATAGAGATAAGTCTTTCTAAATGAGATATAGTTTTATCAAAGTGGCGTCGTTGTCGGGGACTTTTTGTTTTAGAAATCAATTGTTTTAGTATTTCGTAATATTTTTCTTTCTATTTGTATTCCTTGTTAACTAGTTTTGTCGAACTTCTACATTTGAGCACCAAGAAATGCTTGAATTTGTCGGATGCACACCACTTTGTGGATTTTTCCATCTTGAGCTTTTGGGGTAAGCTTGTCTTATTTCAATATTTTCAGTAATCGCATTGATAATTCTCAAAATCCCCCTAAACCTATGACTTTTGGTGAATACTCGCAGAGTAAAAAGCATGAAACATCTAAAATGTCTTTGGGTTAGTATTACCAAAGTCAAGTTATGTATTATGGAAATTTTGAGAATGACCGTTACGATTTTGGCCCAAAGGGTCATTATAATAAAAATATTGAAACTAATTGCAACACCATTCAAAATTCTCGTGATAATGATTTTGATAGTAGTTCAGAGGATAGTTTCCAAACTTTTCACTTTCAAGAATCCGCACCTACGCCTATGACATTGCATAAGGGCTTGTTCATTCTTGAAAATGAGAAACTTGAAAATCGTTATCGAGAAGAAAATCATTGTTTGGAATAAGAGTTGGATGCATTATACGAATCCGATAATTTTTCTTTCGAAACTCTTTAAATCGAGGAATGTTTTCAACCAAATGAGGAATTTTTATCTACTTTGGAAAAAAACATTCTCCACTTAGCCCAAGGGATAATAGAGAATGAACGTGAGGGAAAAATGGACGTGGAATCCATTCTCAAAGAAATGATTTCTTCTTTGGTAACCAAAGAAGAAATTTTCATTGAAAATGATCATATTTCCTTCAAAATTCAATCTTCAATCTTCTGGCGATAATGAGTCATCTTTTGAGATTGAATTTATTCTCACCCCATGTTTATTCTATATCTTCAAACTGCTACAAGTATCCTATGAATCACTTCAAAACTTTAAATTGTTCAACCCTTTCACCGATGATGATTACTTGCTGGAGTTGCTTTTTCATGAAGATAATTTTGCCTCCACATTCGCCACCTCCCATTCCAATTGCAAAATCTTTGGGAGGAAATTATATTTTTTATCTCATGGGTATTTATCAGTCGTTCAATCCAAATCCCCTGTCTTACTCCCCAAAATTTTAATTGGTGATGGTTCATTTCTTCTACCTTACACATACCTTCCGTTGTTTAAACGGAATTCTTATTTCAGAAGGTATGCATGCAAATAAGGGTATACCAATTTTCCCTCAAAGTCAAATCATATTTTGCGTGGACCCTCAAAAAATTTACTTCTAGTTTATAGTTAGTTATAAGTTAAAATTTCAGGTTGTACATGTTATTTTTTTTCTTTTTACTTATTGTCTAGTGTAATTAGTTAAAGTTGTAGTTTTTTCTTTTGTTATGCTTGGTGATAACATATTTTATAGAATAATTAGGCTTGTATTTTTCAGAGATCGCTCCATTTTGGGTAATTTCACTATTTTCCTCTCTTTAACTTGGTTCTTGGTTCACATTGAGGATAATTAAAGGTTTAAGTTAGAGGGTGTGGGATATATTTTTTTTTTTTTTTGGAATCTTTGGTCAAAGCTTTAGATTGACTCGATCTAATCCTAAGTCTACCTAATTCCCCGGCAACGGCGCCAAAAACTTGACGCGACTAATAATGTGTCTCCGAAATGCCTACTCTTTAGGCTCAAGTGCAAGCCTGTCGCTCGAGTAATAATTCGATAAGTCGGGTATCGATCCTCAGGAAAATAAGACAATAAAGTTGTAACGACGTTGGATAGACGAAGGAACCCTAACTCTGACTCTAAAGAAAAAGGAAAAATGATTTGATTCGTGAAATAACTACAACTAGATGCAATTTTGAAAATAATTATTGATGAAATTATGAATGAAATGCAACTATTCAAAATTACTTAATTTACTGATGATAATTGACTAAAAACTTGAACTAACTGATGAGGAAAACAGGACGGGAATACATTCCCTCAACCCTAGTGTATTGTTGGTATAAAACTAATCATAAATTTAAGTGATTAATTAGACCCAGAATTTAGTACTCCCAAGTATTACGTACATGAGGTTCAAGCCCGCACCATACTTAATCAGAGGATGAGTAAATCGTTATTGCGCGATAGCAACACTCGCATTGCATTCTAAAGCATCTCCGTTACCCGAAAGCAAACGAGATCCAAAGATCTACAATGGTTGTGTTGTTACGTAATACAGTCGTAATAAATCATTAAATTTAGAGGATTAATTTTATACACATGCAACTAACCCATCAGGTTGAGTTCATGCATCCAGACCTTTTAAATCTAGCCGAACATATGAAAACTTGAAAACAACACGTTTTGAATGAACGAAAACATTTTTACTGCGGGAATAAGATAAAGAAAGATGAAATTATAAGTGAACAAAAAACTAAAACAAAAATTGAAACAGAAATTAGAATGATTTTACTTGGACTGCAACTTGAAAGTAACTAGGGTTTGTTGTTCTTCTCCTTTAAAATGGATTACAAAGCTTCCCTAATGAATTAGAAGCCTCCCTCTACGTTTGGGAGGAGTTACAATTTATTAACTACGAAATACAAGAGTTTGAACCAAGTAAAATCTAATCTTTACAAGTGGATAAGTCTAAAAAATCGAGAACAGAACCAATCCTCGTAAGGGGTTTAGTTCGGTTCCATCTTATGTAGCCTTTACAGAAAACTCTTCGAGTGTGGGATCGGTTCTTTATTTCGTTGCTTAGGTTCGGTTCCATCTTGTAAACTCTTGACATAAAGTTTTCCAAGTGCAGGATCTGTTCGTTATTTGCCAGCTTCGGTTCGGTTATGTTTTGTCATCATTTACATAAACTTCTCCCATGATGGATTCCGTTCATTTTAGTTCCCTTGGGTTCAGTTCCCTTTTGTCAGTCTTCACAAAATCCTTTTCTTCTTGTGTTTCTTTGAAGCTTTAGGTACGGACCTGGATTATAACACTGAACACCTGCGAAATAGATGAAGAACACAGAAACTCGGCGTACTCATTAGAAACTTGCCAATATCAAAGATATGATATAAAACCACTTGAATTACACTACGCGGAGCGATAAAAGCCTCTAAATTAAGGGGATAAATGGGAAGAATTTATGCCTAATCAAACCCCCTAACTTAAAACGTTGATCGTCCTGAGCAATGTAAAAGAATCAAAGCATGGTCTAACTCGAAAACAGGATAGGATACCTCTTTCGCGGGCACGCGATTGCATTTAGCGTATGCAGCAAGCCTTTAAGCCCCTAGGTTACCCTAGTAGGATGAGTTGTGTCTCGTGAGGGTTTGCAGAGAATATACCCACAAAATTCGACTCAAAGGAACTCAAAAACCCAAAAATTGTATAATTCAAACTTTCCAGAAAATAATCATCATCAAGTCATGTTTAAGAGTCTCACATCATAGTGCGCGTGTGTGAAGCCAGAAATTTAACCTCTAATTTCCACCGATTGACCATTACGTTACTTAACCAAAAATTCGTTCAGATTTCAAAATCTCACGGAATGCTCTCACAAACGAATCACACGGAATGTAGCTTATTCTCTTTGTATGCGTGATTTTAAGAGTAAAGGTAGTGGAACCAAGTTCACACACACGAGTAGGAAGACGAAAATTTATGATAATCGGATCTCATCATTGGATTACGGATATAGAAAATGGGAACATTGCCTCTAATTAGTATCTTGATCTCTTTTATTATCTTTTTGTATTTTTGCTCTCCATGCGGTAACCAATTTCGCAACTTCGGACTCGGTTAGGACTTTTTCGGGCTAACGGTGTATTGGGTAATATGAAAATGTACGGGAAATCTGGGAATTGGAAAGTTTTCTTATGATTGTCGTTAGTGCATTTCCGGGATTTTGCTCATTTTTTCTTCTTTTTATATTTTTTTTTCTATTTTTCACGCTTTTCTTTTCTTGTTGTTTTTGTTGAGCATAGCTATTTTTTTCTTGCACCTTTTTCTGCACTTTCCGGATTTAAATTCTGGGATTGTCCCATTTTCACAATTTCGGACCAGATGTGGTTTTTCAGGTTGTCAAACGAAAGGAAAAAAAATTATTCGACTCAATTTGGGTTACAAAAGGGATAATTTTCGTTACTTTTTCTGGCCAATATTTTTGGGTAACAAACGAGGGCCTATTTCATTGTCCAAAATACTAATTGCGTTACCATATGCGTTTCGAGATGAGTTAAGTTTAAAGATCTATTATGGCACATTTTTTAAGGCAATAACACACACATTTTCGATAACCGATCAAAGTGAAAGAATTGAGATCCTTGGCGACTTATTAGGCGCTAAAAAGGAACTTTTAGTTAACAATTAACTCGGATTGATTTATAAATTTCATAAAGATGAAAGGCTCGAATCTCACCGGGGTTGTTAATCTCCACATTTATTCGTTAAGTCGCCTACGTTCGATCAATTTCCATATTTGGTAAATTTCGGCTTTGTGTATTTTGAATTTTATGACTTGAGGCTTTAAACCGACTTTTAATGACATTTTCGAAAAAATTCGAATTCCAATTTTTATTTATTTTTAACAAAAAATATTTTTGGGTTTATCAAAATTTTATGATTTTTTTTTTTTTTGAAATTTCTGGACATTTTTGAAAATTTGTGAAGTTTTAGAAATACGCACTTGTGACCCCCCCTAACTTAGACCTTTGCGTTGTCCTCAAGCAAAAAGGACTAAAATCTAACTCAAAGCGAATTAACAGTGCGAAGAAATAAAACAAGCAAATTTGACATAAGTGCAGCATTTATATAGATAAAGAACAAATTGTGTTACATAGGATAGGGGAAAAACACACAAGCAACACTGAGGAAACAACCATTTCACACATACACAACCAACAAACATAGCAAAAACAGGCATGGGCTTCATTGGGGGGCTGATTTGCGGACCCGGGTGCATGCGAATCATAAGGATCATAAAAGAAAGATAGTGGGGGTCCGCCGAAGTGTAGCTCGTGAAGGTGGGCTTGGAGTCGGTGCATCATACTTGTATACCTCCGATAAGCCGCTTGATCTTGATTGTATTGGTTAATGAACTCGTCAAGGCGGGATTCAACCACCGAAAGTCGTCGATTAAAATCTTCCCCCGGGGAATCAAAATCCGAGTCATCGTCTTCATTGTATTCGGCTTCTTCAGCCCCTTCCATATCAACGTCCTCCGTCGTCGGCTCTTCAAGAGGAATTTCTTCCTCGGCCTCAAAATTGATCACCTCCCGGGCTACTCGAATGACAGCCCTTTGCTGGGCAATCCTCGTGCGGGATACCTTCCCAATGGGCTCCGGGAGGCGTGGGAAAGCTGGCGGTGGCTGGATACCAACGTCGGCTAGGAGGGAGGTGATGAGGCGGGCATAAGGGAGTGGAATCGCACCTTTTTGTTCCTAGGCCGCGTAAATAATATCAGCATAGAGCATACGGGCCAGATTTAGAGTGAAATTGGGGTCGAAAAGGTGGTACACAAGTGTGGCTTGGCGAGGACGCATCGCCGAGTCATTGGAGGTTTGAAGCAGATTTGCCACACTATATGAAAAGTGATGCGCGCCTTGTCATTCAGGTGGCCCACGGGGAATGTACCCCATTCCCAAATGTCCTTGGGTGCGAGACGGTCAATGCACTATTGTCTGGGAATGGTGGGGGCGTTGGTTGGGTAGTCGTATACGTCTGGGTGGGGAACCCCCTTTTCAATAAGTTTGCGAGCGAGGATTGCTAAGGATAATCGGATGGGCCGACCGTCAACAAAGGATTGGAATTTAAACTCGCACTCGCGGATGAGAGAGCCATAAAAGGACCGATCTTCATCCACCCAGACGACATGGTAAGGGTCCTGCAGGTATTGCATCCACCCCTGCTGGTGAAAAAGGGTGGTGACGGGGCGCTACAGTTCGTCCCAGTTGACAACCCGCTCAATGTGCAATTGGCAGGAAAAACTAAAAAATCTTTCACACCATACACGCTCCATGTGGGAGCAGTATTGCCCATTGTCGTTGGGAAGAATGTCGGTTGACATGTATTTAGCGGGAAGAGCTTGATTGTCCATTTGGAAATCTCGGAATCAGGAGAGGAAAGATTAGGGCTTGTTGAGAGGGAAAGACGTGAAGGTGTGAGTGGAAGAGTAGGGAAGAAAAGGTATTTATAGGGGTGGGGAGGGGTTTTTGGAGGGAAAAAGGGGTGGTTGTTTTGGAGGGAAAGGGGGGAGAATGGGGGAAAGAGAGTGGATAGGTGGGGTGAATGGGTTCCTCGGGAAGAACCAAAAGCGCAGGAACTGAACCGATCGAGTTCGGGGGAGATTCGGTTCCGTTTTGGGATTTTTATTTTTCGATTTTTCCAAACCGAACCGATCCGTCTTGGAGATTCGGTTCGGTTCCATATTTAACAGAACCTCCTTTTTCAGTCTGCTGCGCTGGAATCCTATTCTCTCAAATTTCTAGACTCTTGGACGTATTCTCCCACTTGAATTTCTCGATGCCCTCATGAATTTTGTATTGGAATACGTGATCTTAACCCTAACCTTACGTGACCTACCTACGGACTCACTCTAAGCTATCGAAGCATAACTATTATACACAAGAATTCACCCCATACGCGTCAGGGGAGCGACGACCTCTCTTTCTCAGCTCATTCGACCCCGTAAACGGGGTCCGACAACCAAACGGTGTCGACTTCTTCCATACACACCTCTAGATATGGTTTTAGGCGTTGTCCATTTACTTTGAATGTATTTCCCCCTTTCAAATCGTCTAACTCAACAGCTCCATGCGGGAATACATTCGTTACAACGAACGGGCCAAACCATCGTAACCGTAACTTACCCAGAAAAAGACGAAGCCGAGAGTTATAGAGAAGAACTTTTTGTTCGGGAAGAAACTCTTTGCGTCGAATGATGTATCGTGAGCGAGTTTCATCCGTTCTTTGGAAATTTTTACGTTCTCATACGCATCATTGCGTATCTCTTCTAACTCATTTAATTGAAGCTTGCGGGCTTCACCGGCTTTATCCATGTCATAATTCAGCTTCTTAATTGCCCAATACGCCTTGTGCTCTAATTCCACGGGAAGATGGCAAGGTTTGCCATACACAAAGAGAAATGGGTACATGCCGAGCAGATTTTTGTATGCGGTGTGATAGGCCCATAGTGAATCGTTCAATCGAAGTGACCAATCTTTTTCGGTGGGATTGACGGTCTTCTCGAGAATATTCTTGATTTCCCGGTTCGCTAATTCGGCTTGCCCGTTTGTTTGTGGGTGATAGGTCGTTCCAACTTTGTGAACGACGCCATACTTTCTCATGAGCTTCTCGAATGGCCTGTTGCAAAAGTGCGTGCCATTATCACTTATTATCGGTTTCGGAGCACCGAAGAGGGAAAGTATGTGTTCCTGTAGGAACCTAATCACCACTTTATTGTCATTGGTCTTGGTAGCTATAGCTTCCACCCATTTAGAAACGTAGTCTACCACGACAAGGATGTATAGGAAACCAAAAGATGGGGGAAGAGGTCCCATGAAGTCAATGCCCCATTAGTCGAAGATCTCAATAATGAATATCGGGGTTAATGGCATCATGTCTCGTCGGGTGATCGCCCCCATCCTCTGACACCTATTGCAGGATTTGAAACAGTTATTCACATCCTGGAAGATTATGGGCCAATAGAGGCCGCATTGAAGAATCTTGGCGGCCGTCTTTTTCGTCAAAAAGTGACCTCCACAAGCTTCCAGATGATAAAATTGGATGACTTTGGGGATCTCATCATCTGGTACACAACGTCAGATGATTTGGTCGGCGTAATATTTAAACAGGAAAGGATTGTCATAGAAAAACATGCGCGACCAAGTAATAAACCACTTCTTATCTTGCGGTGTCCAATCGGGAGGGACGGCTCCCGTGATAAGATAGTTCACTATATCCACAAACCAGGGAAAAGAAGAGGTGGCAAAGAGTTGCTCATCTAAAAAGTATTCATCTATGGGTATTGGATCACTAGGTACGTTGGACGAAAGCCGTGATAGGTGATCGGCAATGACGTTTTCTACTCCTTTCTTATCTTTAATGGAGAGATTAAACTCTTGTAGGAGTAGGATCCACCTTATGAGGCGCGGCTTTGCGTCTTTCTTCGCAAGTAGGTATTTCAATGCCGCGTGGTCGGTGAAGTAAGTGATGGGAGAGCCGATAAGGTAGGATCGAAATTTGTCAAGAGCAAAGACTACCGCTAGCAACTCATTCTCTGTGGTGGAGTAACTGAGTTGTGGTCCGGTAAGAGTCCGGCTAGCGTAGTAGATGACATGAGCCTGTTTGTCTTTTCTTTGGCCCAAAATAACCCCTATCGCATAGTCGCAAGCATCACACATAAGTTCGAATGGTAAGGACCAATCTGGAACTTGTATGATAGGAGCGGACACAAGCATGGTTTTCAGTTTGTCAAAAGCGCTATGGCATGCTTTCGTCCACTCAAATGGGGTGTCCTTCATGAGTAGGTTACTTAAGGGTCTAGCGATGGCGCTAAAGTCCTTAATGAACCTTCGATAAAACCCCGCGTGACCTAAGAAGGGGCGCACGTCTTTGAGCTATTTCGGTGGGGGTAAATCATCTATGACATCTATCTTAGCTCTACCAACTTCAATCCCCTTGGATGAAACTATGTAGCCAAGAACTATTCCCTCAGTGACCATAAAATGGCATTTCTCCCAATTTAGCACTAAGTTCTTCTCCACACACCGGGCAAGTACTTTTTCCATCTTTTCTAGACAATGATCAAAAGAGGTGCCAAAAACGCTAAAATCGTCCATAAACACTTCTAGTCCTCTCTCAACATGTCACTAAATAGGCTCAACATGCACCTTTGAAAGGTCGAGAGTGCATTACACAAGCCGAATGGCATAAGTTTGTAGGCAAACGTACCAAAAGGGCAAGTGAAGGTCGTTTTCTCCTGGTCAAGTACATCTACCTCAATTCGATTATATTCGAAATAACCACCAAAGAAGCAATAGTAAGGCTGGCCCACTACTCCCTCAAGCATCTGATCAATAAATGGTAAGGAGAAATGGTCTTTCCTAGTTCCCGCATTGAGTTTTCGATAATCAATACAAACGCGCCACCCGATGGTGGTACGTTGGGGAACTAGCTCTCCCTTAGCATTCTCAATCACTATCATGCCCGACTTCTTCGGGACAACTTGAATAGGGATCACCCACTTACCATTCGAGATTGGGTAGATAACTCTGAAACCCTATGGCCATAACCCTCACAACCAAAACACCTATTAGACTCGTCCCTATTTAAATTTTCATTAATAGGTTTAGGGATTTTCTCGGCTTTGCCAGACGTAGGAGTTTTAAATTTCTTAAAATCATTTTTGAATTTATCTTTGTTAAATTTAAGAAATTTTCTAAATTTACGAGAAAACAAAGCCATGTCTTCCTAGTCACTATCACTCTCGCTCTCTACTACTTGTTTAACCTCATTTAGGGCTTTTAAAGCAACTCCCTTTTCAATTTTCTTTTCAGTTTTAGAGGGAAACATGTCTAGTTCATAAGTTTGTAAGTCACCTACGAGCTCTTCTAATTTCGTAGAGGCTAAAGTTGGTAAAGAATTTAAAACGGTCACTTTTGGAATAAATCTATCGGGTAGGGACCTTAAAATTTTCTTTACAACTCGGTTATCGGGTATTTTCTCTCCCAAATTAAAAGATGAATTGACAATATCGGAAAGTCTAGCATAAAATTCATCAAAAGTTTCATTATCGTTCATTTTGATAGTTTCAAATTGAGTGGTGAGGTTTTGGAGTTTCGAAACTTTAACGACACTAGTTCCTTCATGAGTTAGTTGTAAAATATCCCAAGCTTCTTTAGCGGTTTCACACGTCATAATGCGTCGGAATTCATCTAGTGTGACCGCGCTAAACAAGGCATTTAAACCTCGGGAATTAAAATTAGAAAGTTTAAACTCATTCTCAGTCCATCTATCGGCCGGTTTGAGAACACGTTCATTTTCAACTAAATGAGTTGGTGGAGACCACCCGTTAACAACAGACACCCAAACCCTCTCATCGATAGCTTTTAGTGCTGATTTCATACGCGCTTTCCAATACACGTAATTAGAACCATCGAAAATAGGAAATTTTGAAAATGGAGAAAATTCCATTTTAGCCAAAAATTATTTAAAGGATCTTAACGAAATAATTTATCGCTTTGGCTCTGATACCAAGTTGAAGACCCCCGATTTTAATCTTCTTTAAAAATCCTTGATTTCCTTGTTATGAAACAGATGCGGAAGCGTTGTTGTGATGGTTCAACTTAAAGAAAATTTTAATTTCTTTAACAAATTAAAATTAAACACAAGTGAGAATTAATTAAACACACACACATATTAGTTTCACTTAAACCAATCAATTCAAGTCCTAGAATTTGCCTAAGAAATATTTTTCATTTAAACATAATAGGCTAAACCAATTTTAACAAATTACTTGAATTAAATAAACTTTACCCAAAATTTAATTATGCACCAAATTAAATTAAGTGTGACAAGTAAAACCATTTTTATCTTGAATTATCCTAAGCGTGAGTTCTTAGTCATTAAGCAAGATAAAAATAAATCAATCCCACTACGCCGCGATGTACGAGGAAAAACCCTAGACGGGAAACAACCTCGGACGACCCTAGCCACAAATTCAGTAGATACTGCTTTACAAATACAAGACAAAAGACTTACATCACACGACTCGATCCCTCTCAAGCCCCGACGCTTTTTCTTTTAGACACCTCTTCCTAGCGGATAACCTTGGAGCTCCACCGCGGTCTCGGAATCCACCGATCGGACTTTATATGGTTACCGTCGCCCGAACTAGGAGACTTTCTCCAAGTGGGTAAATCAACATAAACAACTTCTTCTTTGTGGGATTTAGAAGAAAACCCAAACACTCTCTTCACTTCGCTGTAGAGATAAACCCGGTGCCAAACTCCAAACAAGATGTATATATATGAACTTGGATAAACAAACTATGGGTGTGAAACTAAAGTGTATAATAATTTTTCTTTGAAAAATTGACACTTTAAAACAATGAACTTTCCTTAAAACAATTTTTCTCTCAAACACTCTCTAGAGGTTGGTAGGATATGAAAAGTTAGATTAGAAAAATGTATTCCCGCACATAGATATTCAGCAAAAAGTAGTGGGGTAAAACCAAGTGGGAAAGTGGGCAAAACTGCTTAAAACTGCCAAAAACCTCTTCCCGCCAAATCTCGTTCGAACGACATTTTGTTCGAACGACATTCTTGTTCGAACGAGTTTTCTAACGAAGTTCCAGTATGAACTCGTTAGAAGCTCGTTAGAAATCTCGTTAGAACGACCATCTCGTTCGAATGACATTTCGGACGAAGTTCCAGTATGCCATAATGGGAAGTCGTTGGCAATCTTGTTCGAACGACTTGTGGTTCGAACGACAATCTCGTTCGAACGACACTTCGAACGAACTCACAGAATGTTCAAAAATTCTTTGTTAAGCCCAGAAAATTTTATATACTTTATATATAAGTTTTAATAGAAACCATTCTGAAAACAAAACGCAGTTTTAAAAACCTAACACCCAATATAAACTGTTCCAAGCTCCTATATATATATATATATATATATATATATATATATATATATATATATATATATATATATATATATATATATATATATATATATATATATAATGCATTCATACCTTGGGAGCATGGAACCACTGTTGATGACGTTGAAACGAGGCACATAAACCACGGCATTTTGATGAAGCTTTACACACTTGGCCGCTACGTCTTCAACAAACACGTCTTAGGCTTGAATGATGATCAATACATTCTATCCTACGACTCAAACGTTTTTGTCCGGAATTGAGCCAAAATAACAAAGGATTCAATTAGAAATTTGTGTCCTTACAAATCTCCCCCTTTGGCTATTCCGGGACAAAAACTATACAAAAATCCTAAAGGGCCGTCAAGCTCTACTAGACTAATAAAAAGTCCGACCCAAAATAAAATTATAATGCTTGACACAAATACCCCAAAGGGTCAACAATCTTTGTCGTTGAAAGTTGTCGCTTTATAAAATAATTCCTGCACACTTAAGTAAACAAATTACACGCATAGGGAATATCAAAATGTTTAATGCAAGTAAAGTAACTACTCCCACTAAATTAATTATCCCCTTTATCAAACATGTGACCTACTTAGAAAGACATCTCCCCTTAAGATAAATCTCCCCCAAACAATGATATGATAATAATAGGATTAGATACCATTTCTCTCCCTATCATTCTCCCCCTTTTTGTTCAGGAATAGACAAAGGCTTAAATAAGCAAAAATGTAATTGTGCAGTAATGCATATGGGCAACAAAATTATAAATAATCCAACAAATAACAACTTAGACCAACTAGGATGCAATAAAATGATACCAATATGATATATAAATTATGGAGCATATGATATCAACAAAGAATGCAATAAGATGGATACCAAGTATGAATTAAAGCTTATATGGAATAGAAATCAAGGCAAAGACTAAACAAAAATATCAAATATATGTATACATAATATATATCAAAGAGACTTAAGTATACACATATATAGATATAAACACACAAATGACACACACAAAATATAATAGGAGTCTTTCGCACTCGTATGGCAAAAATGTGTCATATGAAAATGGAAGTGTTGGGGTGTGAACTAATAACGATTAAATTTAGATCCAATCACTTAAAACATGTTCACGGAGTTCTCAATTGATTGCAAACTTCATCACATTTGAATATAACCTCTTGTGACAATATAGATTGAACTCAATGAACAAACATACACAATGCATACAAGCCTAGCATATTGATGATTCTACAAACCAATAGAGTCATGACATGAAATACGCAACTAGGATAAATGGACATTGTGCAAACCATTGATACACCATCCAATCTCCCTCAATAAGCATATATTAATTTTGAATGAATATATCAATCAAACATAGGCCTTGGCAATTATTTTTCTTTTAATGCCATATTTTCTGTTTTTAGGCCTTTGGACCACGTATTTCTTTTAGGTTCATTCAAAAACGGTGGCTTACAATTGCAAAGGATTATTATTCCTTTCGGAGCCCTTCCCCGTGCACATTAATATTTATCATGTTGTCATTTTTCACACAAATCTCACGTGCAACGGATTTTGACATGCACTAGTCCTCCTAAGTCACAAATATATAGATGACAAGATTGGTAGGAGAACACCTCACAAAGCTCAAATATACATATGAAGTTAAAAGTTTAAAAGAGCTCGTGCATGTGTGAATAGAGGCATATAAAAATAGAATCCATTTAATCAATACAAAATCCAACTACTCCATGTAAGCATGGTAAAGAACATAATAAGGATTGACAATCTAAACCAAAAGTTCTAGCCACATGAGAGCGCAAAAGATGGGATTCAAACACAAGTGTATGCCACATAAAGTGTGTCAAACTAAAATACACACAAAATAAAATATTTTTGAGTTTTTGAAATTTTTAACCAAAAAAAAAATATACTCAAAAGACAAAAAAAATCATTTGAATTTTTCATTAAGCTTAAATTACAAAGAGATAAAATCCAAATGATAAACAAAAATCTTTTTGTATTTTTCATTTAATGCAAACAAAATGAAGGAAATATAATACAAAAGATAAGCAAAAATCATAATTCTAGCATGTGATAAGCATGGAGCATAGACTAGAAAATGATTAACAAGCATACATTTAGCATGTGAATATAGCATGAAATACAAACGCTAATGTATGAAAACACTAACACATTCATCCTTTAGATTTAGCAAGGGAGGAAGCATGTGAAAGTAAATGAGAATCAAAAACCCTATTTTACAAGGCAACCAAGTCGGATTTCCTAACCCAAATTAATGATGAATGACTATCTTGGGGTGTAGGAACTTTAACTACGGTGGTTACTTTACGATGGGATTTTCTAGGAATTCGTTTAAGATCAAAACAAAATTTCCTAAGATGACCTTTTCGACCACAATGTGTGCAAGTAAAATTACGTCGAAATTTGATACCTAAGAAATGATCTCGAAAGACTTTCCTAGTAGATTCTCCTAAAAATTTGGTTTTGGCGTTATGAGTAAATTCATTACAAGTATTGAAGCCTAAACCACAGTGTCATTTTTAATTTGGACCGTTACTAATATTTTATCTAATTTTTCCGAACGACACTCCAAATCAAATTTGACATTACTAGAGTCTTTTAATTTATTTTGCAATTCAAAAATGTTAGACTCTAATAAACATTTCACTCTTCAAAAGCAAGAAGCTCCTTTTTCAAGGATTCCATTAAAACCCTAAGGATATCTCTCTCGCTTTCTACATATTCAAGCTTCTCTTGAAGAGTCCTCTCACATGTTCTAAGGTCTTCTACCAATATACTATCATCAATGACCTTGACACGCTCTTTTAAACTAGCTTCTAACTTCAAATTAGCTCTTTTCAATTTAATAGATTCTTTATAAAGTTCTTGAAAAGCATTTTGAAGTTCACTCACATTAACCTCTTCTTCATTTTCACTCTCTCTTTCTTCTCCACTCTCACTATCATCAAAAACAAGAGAATCATAAACAATCACCTTGGAAGTGTCATGTGTTAACGTTTCATCAATCGATGAGTTCTCACTTTCACTCACATGACTAGCCTTAAAAGCCACAAAATTAGGCTTAGTGGGGGAATCGGGTCCCTCTTCCTTATCACTATCACTAAGGGTCGCATTATATGCAATGGGTCGTTTACCCTCTTTCCTTAGTTTAGTGGGGCACTCAGAAGACCTATGGCCATAACCCTCACAACCAAAACACCTATTAGACTCGTCCATATTTAAATTTTCATTAATAGGTTAAGGGATTTTCTCGGATTTGTCAGACTTAGGAGTTTTAAATTTCTCAAAATCATTTTTGAATTTATCTTTGTTAAATTTAAGAAATTTTCTAAATTTACGAGCAAACAAAGCCATGTCTTCCGAGTCACTATCACTCTCGCTCTCTACTACTTGTTTAACCTCTTTTCGAGCTTTTAAAGCAACGCCCTTTTCAATTTTCTTTTCAGTTTTAGAGGGAAACATGTCTAGTTCATAAGTTTGTAAGTCACCTACAAGCTCTTCTAATTTCGTAGAGGCTAAAGTTGGTAAAGAATTTAAAACGGTCACTTTTAGAATAAATCTATCGGGTAGGGACCTTAAAATTTTCTTTACAACTCGGTTGTCGGGTATTTTCTCTCCCAAATTAAAAGATGAATTGACAATATCGGAAAGTCTAGCATAAAATTCATCAAAAGTTTCATTATCGTTCATTTTGATAGTTTCAAATTGAGTGGTGAGGTTTTGGAGTTTCGAAACTTTAACGACACTAGTTCCTTCATGAGTTAGTTATAAAATATCCCAAGCTTCTTTAGCGGTTTCACACATCATAATGCGTCGGAATTCATCTGGTGTGACCGCACTAAACAAGGCATTTAAACCTCGGGAATTAAAATTAGAAAGTTTAAACTCATTCTCAGTCCATCTATCAACCGGTTTGAGAACACGTTCATTTTCAACTAAATGAGTTGGTGGAGACCACCCGTTAACAACAGACATCCAAACGCTCTCATCGATAGATTTTAGTGCCGATTTCATACGCGCTTTCCAATACACGTAATTAGAACCATCAAAAATAGGAAATTTTGAAAATGGAGAAAATTCCATTTTAGCCAAAAATTATTTAAAGGATCTTAACGAAATAATTTATCGCTTTGGATCTGATACCAAGTTGAAGACCCCCGATTTTAATCTTCTTTAAAAATCCTAGATTTCCTTGTTATGAAACAGATGCGGAAGCGTTGTTGTGATGGTTCAACTTAAAGCAAATTTTAATTTCTTTGACAAATTAAAATTAAACACAAGTGATAATTAATTAAACACACACACATATTAGTTTCACTTAAACCAATCAATTCAAGTCCTAGAATTTGCCTAAGACATATTTTTCATTTAAACAAAATAGGCTAAACCCATTTTAACAAATTACTTGAATTAAATAAACTTTACCCAAAATTTAATTATGCACCAAATTAAATTAAGTGTGACAAGTAAAACCATTTTTATCTTGAATTATCCTAAGCATGAGTTCTTAGTCATTAAGCAAGATAAAAATAAATCAATCCCACTACGCCGCGATGTACGAGGAAAAACCCAAGACGGGAAACAACCTCGGACGGCCCTAGCCACAAATTCAGTAGATACGGCTTTACAAATACAAGACAAAAGACTTACATCACACGACTCGATCCCTCTCAAGCCCCGACGCTTTTTCTTTTAGACACCTCTTCCTAGCGGATAACCTTGGAGCTCCACCGCGGTCTCGGAATCCACCGATCGGACTTTATATGGTTACCGTCGCCCGAACTAGGAGCCTTTCTCCAAGTGGGTAAATCAACATAAACAACTTCTTCTTTGTGGGATTTAGAAGAAAACCCAAACACTCTCTTCACTTCGCTGTAGAGATAAACCCGGTGCCAAACTCCAAACAAGATGTATATATATGAACTTGTATAAACAAACTATGGGTGTGAAACTAAAGTGTATAATAATTTTTCTTTGAAAAATTGACACATTAAAACAATGAACTTTTCCCTAAAACAATTTTTCTCTCAAACACTCTCTAGAGGTTGGTAGGATATGAAAAGTTAGATTAGTAAAATTTATTCCCATACATAGATATTCAGCAAAAAGTAGTGGGGTAAAACCAAGTGGGAAAGTGGGCAAAACTCCTTAAAACTGCCAAAAACCTGTTCCTGTGAAATCTCGTTCGAACGACATTTCGTTCGAACCACATTCTCGTTCGAACGAGTTTTCTAACGAAGTTCCAGTATGAACTCGTTAGAAGCTCATTAGAAATCTCGTTAGAATAACCATCTCGTTCGAACGACATTTCGAACGAAGTTCCAGTATGCCATAATGGGAAGTCGTTGGCAATCTCGTTCGAACGACTTGTGGTTCGAACGACAATCTCGTTCGAACGACACTTCGAACGAACTCACAGAATGTTCAAAAATTCTTTGTTAAGCCCAGAAACTTTTATATACTTTATATATAAGTTTTAATAGAAACCATTCTGAAAACAAAACGCAGTTTTAAAAACCTAACACCCAATATAAAATGTTCCAAGCTCATATATATATATATATATATATATATATATATATATATATATATATATGTAATGCATTCATACCTTGGGAGCATGGAACCACTGTTGATGACGTTAAAACGAGGCACATAAACCACGGCATTTTGATGAAGCTTTATACACTTGGCCGCTACGTCTTCAACAAACACGCCATAGGCTTGAAAGATGATCAATATATTATATCCTATGACTCAAACGTTTTTATCCAGAATTGAGCCAAAACAACAAAGGACTCAATGTGAAATTTGTGTCCTTACAATACGTACCCTCACTCTCGTGGCTCGACACTAGATAGGACCCTAGGGCATGTCCACAATAACTTTCCTCAAAATACTCCTCTACGATCTCGTCGATAAGGCTTACCGCGTGAAAATCATCCTCTTCCCCCGTGTGTTGGGCTATATGGAAGATGTTAGTCTCTAAGGTCATATTGCCAAAGGTGAGTTGTATCTGCCCATTTCAAGTATTGATAATTGCATTAGCCGTAGCTAAGAATGGGTGCCCAAGAATGATGGGAACATGATTGCTCGAGGCGAAGGAGGGCTCCGTATCCCAAATGAAGAAGTCTACCGGGAAGTATAAAGTGTCAACTTGGACGATCACGTCCTCAACTATCCCTCTTGGGATCTTCATGGTTCGATCCGCCAATTGGAGAGTGTTCTTTGTGGGCTTGAGGTCGCCCAGATCCAGTTGCCTATAGATGGTATAAGGGAGGATATTGACACTTGCTCCCAAGTCAAGTAAAGCTTTTTCAATTTTGTTTTCTCCAATGATGCAGGAAATGGTGGGTGCACCGGGATCTTTAAATTTTGGCGGGAGATCATTAAGTAGTATGGAGCTCACGTTCTGTGCTAGAAAGACGTTTTTTTTACCTTCATCCTCCTCTTCACTGTTAACAAGTCTTTGATGACTTTTGCAAAGGCTGAAATTTGCTTAAGGGAGTCGAGGAAAGGTAAATTTAGCTTTACTTGCCTTAGCACGTCTAGCACTTCATCACGAGGGTTTCCTTTGTGGGAAGGAATCAACCTTTGAGGAAAAAGTGCTACGGTGGGTGGTTTCACTACTACCTCGGGCTCACTAGTGTCTTCTTTATCACTCTTTTTCAAGGAGACATCTTCGACCTCTTTCGTGTCGGGTGAAATATCTTTGTCTTTGGTTGCGTCGTGTGGGGGAGGTGATAAATCAACGACTCTCTCACTACGAAGAGTGGTCACAGCTTGACATTACTCCTGATGTTCTGTTGAAAGGGAGCTAACACTAGTTTGACCATGGGGCGGTCTTTAGCCCTGGGCATGAAACTTCCTTCTCTTGGATACTCCACGATGATTGCATTTTTAAAATATTTGCATTTATGTCGCTGATCATGCAATCATATCTAGCATTGGTGTCATTCTGGTTATTAATAAATTGGTTTATCGTATCCTCGAGATTTCTCCGTGGTGGAGGGATATATGCTCCTTGAGGTGGTGGTGCTTGCACATGTCCTTGCATGTGTGGAGCTTGTTAAAAGTGCGATGGTGAAGGAGGGGCTACATGTGAATTAGGATTCATCGTTGCATTTTGTTGCCCATAGTTAAAACCAGGATGGTTTTTTCATGAAGGGTTGTAAGAATTCCAATGCGATGAATCGAAACAACCCTTGAATCCTCCTATACCACTGACTTGCTCTTAAATCATAACTTTGTAGGCGGGTATAGTCAGGCATTCCTCAGTTGAATAACCCACCTCACAAATCGCACACACCTTCTCGACGGGGTTTGGGATGGATCCAGTTAGTCCTCCTCCACATACTTTAAGGAGGTCTCGCATTCCTTTCTCAAGTACATCGAGTCGACTGTTCGTCATAGAATTCTTTTCTACATGAAATACCTCGGATCCTGATGGAGTGGTGGTCGCTTGGCGATGTCGATTTTGAGCATTAGGGTCGGATGTATCCCAGAATTGGGTAATCTCGGCGACATAACTCAGGTGAAGCTCAGCATCATTGGCATCTAAATCGACAGATGGACCATCGCACATGGTTTCAATGAGTTGCTTAGAATCAATGTTCAGCCCATTATGGATGAAGGAAATGATTTGCAGTTTATCAAATTCATGATGGGGGCATGAAGTAATTAACTCATTGAAACACTCGTAGCATCGATCGAACGACTCATTTTTTAGTTGTCGAAAAGTTTGAATTTGAGCCTTGATGGAGTTCGTTCGATGTGGAGGAAATAATTTCTTGAGAAATATAGATTGTAACTCGTTCCATGATGAAATCGAATTTGGAGGTAAAGACCATAGCTAGGTCTTAGCCTTATCTTTTATCAATAATGGGAAGAGTTTAAGGCAGAGCACATCTTTTGTGCAAGTTTGATCGTTAAGGGTCTCGCATGCCTCCTCAAATTCCATGATTTGGGCATATGGCTTTTCTGAATCCATTTCATGGTAAGTGGGAAGTATCTGGATCATCCCATTCCTAAAGCAAAATTGCCCGGCATTATATTGGAGTAAAATGTATCCCGGAGTGACTGTGCACTCGGGATATAAGAGCTCTCTCAACGGGCGGTACGAGGCCTCTTCTTTACCGGCGGCTGCACTATCATGTTGTGACATAGTTCTCTTACTCAAAGGCTCTGTTTCCTCACTTGGTATGATCGAGTCGCGCTCTAAGGTGTGTCCTAAGAGGGAAAATGAAGTTTTATTCGTGATTGAGTGTGACGGTGGGGGAGGTGGAACCCAGAATTATGGAGTGTTAGGAGTGTGAGGGCTATCAGGGTCGTACTCAACAATCGAGTTTTCGTGAATGTGGGTTGGAGTATTATTGGGAGTTGGAGTGGGTTCAGAATTTTGCATTAACAGGCTTGTGAGAGATGATGAGGAATATTTTTGAGCTTTTAAATTTTATTTTATTTTATTTATTTTTGGGATTTTTGGTCAAAGTTTTAGATTGACTCGATCTAATCCTAAGTCTACCTAATTCCCCGACAACGGCGCTAAAAACTTGACGCGACTAAGAATGTGTCTCAGAAATGCTTACTCTCTAGGCTCAAGTGCAAGACTGTCGCTCAAATAACAATCTGATAAGTCGAGTATCGATCCTCAGGGAAATAAGACAACAAAGTTGTAACGACATTGGACAGACGAAGGAACCTTAACTCTGACTCTAAAGAAAAAGGAAAAATGATTTGATTGGTGAAATAACTACAACTAGATGCAATTTTGAAAATAATTATTGATGAAATTATGAATGAAATGCAACCATTCTAAATTACTTAAAATACTGATGATAATTTACTAAAAACTTGAACTAACTGATGAGGAAAACAGGACGGGAATACAATCCCTCAACCCTAGTGTATTGCTAGTATAAAACTAATCGTAAATTTAAGTGATTAATTAGACCCAGAATTTAGTACTCCCAAGCATTACATATATGAGGTTCAAGCCCGCACATACTTAATCAGAGGACGAGTAAATCGGCATTGCGCGATAGCAACACTCTCATTGCATTCTAAAGCATCCCGGTTACCATGAAGCAAATGAGATCCAAAGATCTACCATTATTGTGTTATTACTCAATACGGTCGTAATAAATCATTAAATTCAGAGGATTAATTTTATACACATGCAACTAACCCATCAGGTTGAGTTCATGCATCCCAGCCTTTTAAATCTAGCCGGACATATGAAAACTTGAAAACAACACGTTTTGAATGAACAAAAATATTTTTACTGTGGGAATAAGATGAAGATAAATGAAATTATAAGTGAACAAAAAACTAGAACAAAAATTGAAACAGAAATTAGAATGATTTTACTTGAATTGCAACTTGAAAGTAACTAGGGTTTGTTGTTCTTCTCCTTTAAAATGGATTACAAAGCTTCCCTAATGAATTAGAATCTCCCCCTATATGTTTGGGAGGAGTTACAATTTATTAAATACGAAATACAAGAGTTTGAACCAAGTAAAACTCTAATCTTTACAAGTGGATAAGTTCAGAAAATTGAGAACATAAGCGATCCTGGTAAGGGGTTCGGTTCGGTTCCGTCTTATATAGCCTTTACAGAAAACTCTTCAAGCATGGGATCGCTTCTTTATTTCGTTGCTTAGGTTCGGTTTAATCTTGTAAACTCTTGACAGGAAGTTTTCCAGGTGCAGGATCAGTTCGTTATTTGCCAGCTTCGGTTCGGTTCTGTTTTGTCATCATTTACGAAACTTCTCCCATGATTGATTCGGTTCGTTTTATTTCCCTTGGGTTCGGTTCCTTTTTGTTAGTCTTCACAGAATCCTTTTCTTCTTGTGTTTCTTTGAAGCTTTAGGTACGGACTTGGATTATAACACTGAACACCTGCGAGATAGATAAAAAACACAGGAACTCGGCGTACTCATTAGAAACTTGCCAATATCAAAGATATGATATAAATCCACTTGAATTACACTACGCGGAGCTATAAAATCCTCTAAATTAAGGGGACAAATGGAAAGAATTTATGCCTAATCATGTGGGATATTTTATCCATTGTTTTTCTTAGTCCATGATTTGATTATATGTTCGTCCCAAGCATTTCTTTGTTGTAAAAAATTAAATAATTAAAAATATTTCCTTTTTTTTTCCCATTTTTGGGCATTCTGCCTTTGTTTTCGATGATAAATTTCAATAAATGCCCAATTAAATAGATAACTCAATAATGCATGCTCTCTATTTTAAAATTTATTAGATTTTAGTTCTTAAATTATTGATATTATGAAAAACTTTAAACCCATGAGTACATGCGCTCCTTTTGTTTTATTGATTTGGTTTAAGGCATTTATAACTCGACAATCTTTTATCGCATTGTATATACTTACACCAAATGAGCTTTGGGCTTTTTTCATTTGTGAGTGTTTATACATTAGTCTTTCCTCCTTAAAAATATTAATTTCATCGGTAATCTCACTATACTTTCATTGATCGTTTATTAATTGAGTTCATATTCTGAAATGTATTGCCCGAGCATGATTTTCAAAGTTGTTTTGAATCGAAAATTGCGTTAACTTTGGGAAAGAATCACAGGCCCCCTTTATTATATCACCCATATTGACCTTGAGCTCATCTTTTATGTTTCCCTCGTCAACCCCTTTGATCCTTAATATAGCCTTTCGTTTCAAAGCCCCAAATCCCATAACCAACTCCACATTTGAGTTATAAACCATATTTATTACCTTTTATACCTCTGTTTGTAATAATACTTGGGATCGAATGATGTTCTTATTATGTGGTAGCAATTAAGCACGTGAGAGTTTGAAAGAAAAGAAAAACAAGTGAAAATCAAAAGAAAAAGGAGAAAACAAAAGAGAAGAACAAGACAAACAAAAGAAAAAGATGAGAAAAAAAGAAAGAAAAGAAAACTAAAGAATTTCCATTTTATATATAGTGTTCAATAAGCTTTGTCACCCTCCAATTTCATATTCAATGATTGTTTTTGAAATCATATTCCGATTTTGAAGTTGCCCACAATTCTCCATTATTCCAAGTGTATGACCCCCAAACACTTTTGAATTCATACATATTCCCTTCATTTCATAACCTTAACCCCAAACCTATTTTACAATCCAATTAAAGTCCTCTATGATGAAGCACCTTATACCTTTTACTTACTTAAGTCTATATTGCATAAGTGCTCAACTAATTTGGAAATTGTGACAAAATTGGTTGTCTAACCTAGAATCTAAAGAACCTCAGAATTATTCTCTCTAATCCTCTGAAAGACCACAGTTGGATCCCCGGTGATTAATAATAATAATCTCAAATTAAAATAGAAATTTCCTTTTTAACAAATGCGGAAGCGTTAAATACAAGTGATGGTTCAACAAATAAACAAGGCCGAGTTTTAGTATCTTAAGAAACAAATTAAAACAACATAACTCAAGTCCTAGAATTTGCCTAAATTATAATTAACAATTATTCAAAGTTAGGCGAAACCATATTAATGCAAGTGACTTGAATAAACCAAATTTTATCCAATATTAAATTGAAGTCCCAATTTAAATTAGTGTGATTGTAAAACCAAATTTTATCTTGAAAATAATCTAGCATGCGTTCTAAGTGATATAGAGCAAGATAAAATCAACAGTCACACTACACCGCGATATACGAGGAAAAACCCACTAACGGGAAAAAACCTCGGGACAGCCCTAGCCTCAAATCCACTAAAAATGGTATTACAAAATACAAGACAAAAGACTTACTTCCTAAACTCGAACCCTCTCAAGCCGTGATGCTCCTTCTTGTATCAACCTCCAATTAGCGGATAACCAACGGAGCTCCACCGTGGTCTCGGAATACACCGATAGGACTTTAAACGGTCACCGTCACCCGAACATGGAGCCTTTCTCCAAACGGGTAGAATCTCAACAAAGGTCTTCTTTATGATGGGGTGTAGAAGCAAACCCGAAACGTCTCTTGAATTCGGTAGAGAAAATCGGTGCCAAAAACTCCAAGTAAGGATATGTATATATATAACTTGGAATAAACAACAATGGGTGTAAACTAGAGTGTGTATGAATTTTCCATTAAAAATTAACACTCAAAACTTGAACATTTTCCCTAAATAAATTTTCTCTCAAACTCTCTCTAAGAGATGGATATGGAATGGAAAAGTTGTCTTGGAAAATGTGTTTCCCGCACATAATAAAGTATGAAAAATGTTGGTTGAAAACCAAGTGGAGGAGTGGGGAAAAACTGCAAAAAAACTGCCAAATAACGGTTCCCGCTGGAAGTTCGTTCGAACGAACGTGATTCTCGTTCGAACAAGACTTCTAACGAGTGACCAGCCTGGGCTCGTTAGAAGTTCGTTAGATACCTCGTTAGAACGAACCTTCGTTCGAACGACATATCGAACGACTGTCCAGTTAGGGTCGTTGGCAAAACTCGTTCGAACGAACCTGGTTCGAACGACAAAACTCGTTCGAACGAAATCTGGTTCGAACGAAAAAACTCGTTCGAACGACATTTCAAACGAACAAACAGAAAGATTGAAAAATTCGATTTTGGCCCAGAAACTTTTATATACTTATTTTTAAAGTTCTTAATTGATTCTTTCTGAAAATAAAATGCAGTTTTTATTTCACCTAACACCCAATACATATTGTTCCAAGCTCCTATATACATATAATTACATTCATACCTTGGGAGCATGGAACCTTAATTGATGACGTAGAAACGAGGCACACAAACCGGCATTTTGATGAAGCTTTAAGTTCTTTGCCGCTACGTCTTCAACATACACTTCATAGGCTTGAGAATATTACAATAAATACTATCCTATGAATAAATGTTTTTGTCCGGAATTGAGCCAAAACTATATATGGACTCAATTGGAAATTTGTGTCCTTACAAATCTCCCCCTTTGGCTATTTCAGGACAAAAACCAAACAAAAATCCTAAAGGGCCGTCAAGCTCTACTAGACTCAAAACATAACCCGCCCAATCTTGACTCAACCCAAGGATCAAACGCTTTGTCATAGAAAGATGCCGCTATAGAATAATTCCTGCACACTTAAGCAAACTCATCAAATGCATAGGGAATATCAAAGTATTAAATGCAATTAATTAATTACTCCCCTAAATTAATTCTCCCTTTAAACACATGACCTACTTAGAAAGACATCTCCCCCTAAGATAAATCTCCCCCAAACGAAGATACGATAATAGGATTAGATACCATTTTTTCCCCTATCATCATTCTCCCCCTTTTTGTTCGGGAATAGGCAAAGGATGAAGAACTAATAAACAACATGTGAAAGCTTAAAGTGAAACGACATGAAAGCATGTGGGCAATAAAAACAAGGCAAAGACAAACAAATATCATATATATATATATATACTATAAATATACCAATAAGTACGTGCATATATAGATAGATATAAACACACACATGACACAAAATACAATAAGTTTGCACACTCGTATGGCAAAAATGTGTCATATGGAAACGGAAGTGTAGGGGTGTGAACTAGCAACAATTAAATTTAGACCCAAACACTTAAGAAACGTTCACGGAGTTCTCATTTGATTGCAAACTTCATCACAGTCAAATATAACCTCATGTGACAATATAAAGATTGAACTCAATGAACAAACATACACAATGCATACAAGCCTAGCATGATGATGATTCTACAAACCAAATAGAGTCATGACATTACAGACAACTAGGATAAACGGACATTGTGAAAACTGTTGATATACCATCCAATTCTCCCTCAATAAGCATATATATTCTTTTATTTTTGAATGAATATATCAAACAAACATAGGCCTTGGTAATTGCTTTCTTTGAATGCCAAATATTCTGTTTTTAGGCCTTTGGATCACGTATTTCTTTTAGATCCAATCAACGGTGGCTTACAATCGCAAAGGATTTAATTCATCCTTTCGGAGCCCTTCCCCGTGCATATATTTATTTATCATGTTTTCATTTTTCGCACAAATCTCACATGCAACGGATTTTGACATGCACTAGTCCTCCTAGGTCATAGATATGTAGATGACTAGATTGATAGGAGAACACCTCAAAAATCTCAAATATAACATGTGACATTAAGATTTCAAAAGAGCTCGTGCATGTGTGAATAGAGGCATATGAAAATAGAATCCATTTAATCAATACAAAATCCAACTACTCCATAAAAAATATGGTAAAGAACATTTTAAGGATTGAAAATCTAAACCAAAAGTTCTAGCCACATGGAAGCGTAAACGATAGGATTCAAACACAAATATATGCCACATAAAGTGTGTCAAACTAAAATACACACAAAACAAAATCTTTTTGAGTTTTTAACATTTTAATCAAAAATAAAGATATATACTCAAAAGACTAAACAAAAATCATTTGTATTTTTCATTAAGCTTAAATGAAATAAATAAAACACAAATGATAAACAAAAATCTTTTTATATTTTTCAGTTAAATCAAACACAAAATATAATACAAAAAGATAAACAAGTCATGATTTCTAGCATGAGATATGAAAATAGGCAATGACTAGAAAATGACTAAACAAGCATACATTTAGCATATGAATATAGCATGAAGTACAAACGCTAAAGTATGCAAACACTAACACATTTATCCTTTAGATTTAGCAAGGGAGGAAGGATGTGAAAGTAAATGAGAATCAAAATCCCTATTTTGTAAGGCAACCAAGTCGGATTTCCGAACCCAAATTAATGAAGAATTACTATCTTGGGGTGTAGAAACATTAGCTATTGTGGTTACTTTACTATGGGATTTTCTAGGAATTCGTTTAAGATCTAAACAAAATTTCCTAAGATGACCTTGACGACCACAATGTGTACAAGTAAGAGCGTGTCGAAAAGATTTATCTAAGGAGTGATCATTAAAAGCATTCCTAGAAGATTCTCCTAAAACATTGGTTTTGACTTTAGGGTTAAATTCATTACAAGAATTGAAGCCTAAACCAAAAGTGTCATTTTTAATTTGGACCGTTCCTAACATTTTATCTAGTTTTTTCGACCGACACTCCAAATCAAATTTGACATTACTAGAATCTTTTAATTTATTTTCTAAATCTAAAATTTTAGATTCTAGTAAAACATTTCGCTCTTCAGAAGCAAGAAGCTCCTTTTTCAAGGATTCCATTAAACCCCTAAGGCTATCTCTCTCGCCTTCTACATAGTTAAGCTTCTCTTGAAGAGTCCTCTCATGTGTCCTAAGGTCTTCTATTAAGGCACTTTCATCAATGACCTTGACACTCTCGCTTAAACTCACTTCTAACTTCAAATTAGCTCTTTTCAATTTAATAGATTCTTTATATAATTCATGAAAAGCATTTTGAAGTTCACTCAACTCAACCTCATCTTCATTTTCACTCTCTCTTTCTTCTTCACTCTCACTATCATCAAAAATAAGAGAATCATGTACAATGACCTTGGAAGTGGCATGTGCTATTATTTCATCATTCGATGAGTTCTCATTATCACTCACATGTTTAGCCATAAAAGCCACAAAATTTTTCTTCGCGGGGGAATCGGGCTTCTCTTCCTTATCACTATCACTAAGGATCGCATTATATGAAACGGGTCGTTTACCCTCTTTCCTTAGTTTAGTGGGGCACTCAAAAGCCCTATGGCCATAACCTTCACAACCAAAACATTTATTAGACTCGTCCCGATCAACATTTTCATTACTAGGTTTAGGGATCTTATCGGCTTTAGAAATCTTCTCGTTTTTATCATGTTTAGAAGATTCAAATTTCTTAAAATCATTTTTAACTTTATCTTTGTTAAATTTAAGAAATTTTCTAAATTTACGAGCAAACAAAGCCATGTCTTCCGAGTCACTATCACTATCGCTCTCTACTACTTGTTTGACCTCTTTTCGGGCTTTTAAAGCAACGCCCTTTTCAATTTTCTTTTCAGTTTTAGAGGGAAACATATCTAGTTCATAGGTTTGTAAATCACCTACAAGCTCTTCTAATTTCGTAGAGGCTAAAGTGGGTAAAGAATTTAAAACGGTCACCTTTGGAATAAATCTATCGGGTAGGGACCTTAAAATTTTCTTTACAACACGGTCGTCAGGTATTTTCTCTCCCAAGTTAAAGGATGAATTAACAATATCAGACAGTCTAGCATAGAATTTATCAAAAGTTTCTTTTTCATCCATTTTGATAGTTTCAAATTGAGTAGTGAGGTTTTGGAGTTTAGAAGCTTTAACGACACTCGTTCCTTCATGAGTTAATTGTAAAATATCCCAAGCTTCTTTAGCGGTTTCACACGTCATAATACGTCGGAATTCATCCGGTGCGACAGCGCTAAACAAGGCATTTAAACCTCGGGAATTAAAGTTTGCTAGCTTAAACTCATTTTCAGTCCATCTATCAACGGGTTTGGGAACATGTACATTTTCAATTAAATGTGTTGGTGGGGTCCAACCTTTAACAACAGACATCCAAACACGTTCATCGATAGATTTAAGTGCCGATTTCATTCGCGCTTTCCAATACGCGTAGTTAGAACCATCAAAAATAGGAAATTATGAAAATGAGGAAAAATCCATATTTAGCCAAAAAGTAAAGGATCTTTAACGAAATAATTTATCGTTTTTGGCTCTGATACCAATTTGAAAGACCACAGTTGGATCCCGGTGATTAATAATAATAATCTCAAATTAAAATAGAAATTTCCTTTTTAACAAATGCGGAAGCGTTAAATACAAGTGATGGTTCAACAAATAAACAAGGCCGAGTTTTAGTATCTTAAGAAACAAATTAAAACAACATAACTCAAGTCCTAGAATTTGCCTAAATTATAATTAACAATTATTCAAAGTTAGGCGAAACCATATTAATGCAAGTGACTTGAATAAACCAAATTTTATCCAATATTAAATTGAAGTCCCAATTTAAATTAGTGTGATTGTAAAACCAAATTTTATCTTGAAAATAATCTAGCATGCGTTCTAAGTGATATAGAGCAAGATAAAATCAACAGTCACACTACACCGCGATATACGAGGAAAAACCCACTAACGGGAAAAAACCTCGGGACGGCCCTAGCCTCAAATCCACTAAAAATGGTATTACAAAATACAAGACAAAAGACTTACTTCCTAAACTCGAACCCTCTCAAGCCGTGATGCTCCTTCTTGTATCAACCTCCAATTAGCGGATAACCAACGGAGCTCCACCGTGGTCTCGGAATACACCGATAGGACTTTAAACGGTCACCGTCACCCGAACATGGAGCCTTTCTCCAAACGGGTAGAATCTCAACAAAGGTCTTCTTTATGATGGGGTGTAGAAGCAAACCCGAAACGTCTCTTGAATTCGGTAGAGAAAACCGGTGCCAAAAACTCCAAGTAAGGATATGTATATATATAACTTGGAATAAACAACAATGGGTGTAAACTAGAGTGTGTATGAATTTTCCATTAAAAATTAACACTCAAAACTTGAACATTTTCCCTAAATAAATTTGCTCTCAAACTCTCTCTAAGAGATGGATATGGAATGGAAAAGTTGTCTTGGAAAATGTGTTTCCCGCACATAATAAAGTATGAAAAATGTTGGTTGAAAACCAAGTGGAGGAGTGGGGAAAAACTGCAAAAAACTGCCAAATAACTGTTCCCGCTGGAAGTTCGTTCGAACGAACGTGATTCTCGTTCGAACGGGACTTCTAACGAGTGACCATCCTGGGCTCGTTAGAAGTTCGTTAGATACCTCGTTAGAACGAACCTTCGTTCGAACGACATATCGAACGACTGTCCAGTTAGGGTCGTTGGCAAAACTCATTCGAACGAACCTGGTTCGAACGACAAAACCCGTTCGAACGAAATCTGGTTCGAACGAAAAAACTCGTTCGAACGACATTTCAAACGAACAAACAGAAAGATTGAAAAATTCGATTTTGGCCCAGAAACTTTTATATACTTATTTTTAAAGTTCTTAATTGATTCTTTCTGAAAATAAAATGCAGTTTTTATTTCACCTAACACCCAATACATATTGTTCCAAGCTCCTATATACATATAATTACATTCATACCTTGGGAGCATGGAACCTTAATTGATGACGTAGAAACGAGGCACACAAACCGGCATTTTGATGAAGCTTTAAGTTCTTTGCCGCTACGTCTTCAACATACACTTCATAGGCTTGAGAATATTATAATAAATACTATCCTATGAATAAATGTTTTTGTCCGGAATTGAGCCAAAACTATATATTGACTCAATTGGAAATTTGTGTCCTTACATCCTCTTCAATGATCCAAACAAGGTATAATTGAATCACACTACACACATTAGAAGTGCATACATGTGTATATATTGATCATATTGATTGTGTGATTAAATTCCCCTTAAAATGTTGTTTTAATATTTTTTTTGGGAATTTTTAAACATTTTTAAAATAATGTTTTCATTAATAAAAGTTTGATTATAAACTTTGTGGGGTTAATATGCTATTTTGAAAATTTTATTTTTCATTGGAATGTTTGATTGGGTAGAATGTAAATGCGCTAGAGACTCTAGGGAACAGCCTGTAATTTCTTTTGACGCGCGTTTGCAAGCCAATTAAGTGCCAACACATGTCATGCTCCTGTTAACTCATTTGTGTTTGTTATGTGAGAGGGTTGCCTGGTGGTTTGCTGATCGTTAGATCAAACCTTATCTATGGCCTGCATGTGTTTTAAACTTATCAATGTGCTATCACTGTGTACCAATCAACATCGACTTAACCACCGCTATATTATCACCCTTGGATCAAGTCAATATTAGGAAGACCTAATCTCAGCCCTTGATTGCCTTCGACGATCCAGAACCTTCCTCCACTCCTCTATAAGCCCTCTAATTCTCAACCTTTCAAGACTTTTGGCAGTCGTCATTTTTTAGAGAAAAAATAGAGAGAAGAGAGAAGTGAGAGAGAAGAGAGAAAAGAAAAGAGAGAAGAGAGAGAAAGGGAAACTGTGTTAGCCAAACCCTAACCCTAACCCTAAACACTTCAAATCTGATTCAAACATTCGTATATTCAAAAACCCAAACACAACCTTGAGTGTTTGAGAGAGAGAGTTGTGTTACTGGTTTGTTCATTTGAAGCTGTAACCTCTTGATCTGTGATCTTATTACCAACTTAAACATTTTTGTGAAGATCTGTATTTCTTTATCATAGAAATCTTAGATCTACACTTTGCATGTTATATTTCACTAGATCTGCATATTTCTTTCTCGTTTTAAGAAAATCTTTACTGATTTAGTTTTGTAAATATTTTATGGTTTCTGTTCTTATGAAACTTAACCTTAACCTAGTTGGATTCACACTTGGAGATTTTCAATCTCAAAAATATTTTTAAAACAGAGATTGATTAAGGTCTTGACCGATTTTGAAGCAAGATTTCCGTGGAATCTGGGATATATTAAAGGTCAAAAAGGTTTCAAGTTCTGTAAGAAAGAAAGGAAAGAAAATCACAGCATATAGTCTTATATGTAATTTTCTAGTTTTGTTTGTAAAAACTAAGTGTGTGTGAGTTCATGCATGTTGATAGGAATCACATCACAAACACTTAACACACTACCACACTGGAAGTGTTGTGAATAAGATCAAAGATTATTGAGTCGACGCAAGGAAGCTAAAGCAAAGGGGAAGTTATCAAACTGGAAGAACATCATCAACAATCAAATCTAAGAGAAGTTAGAAGGACACCAAGTGGGGTATATTCCTAAACTTAGAATATGTTGAGTTGTGTGCATGTATGTTGTATTGTTTGTAACTGCTATTTGTTTTTAGTGAATTTTTACTTTCGTGACTTAGAAATCACCGTGGATGTTTCCTCTATTGGGAGAGGTTTTACCACGTTAAAAACTGTGTGTTCTGATTATCTTCATCTCCTCATCTCATTCTATAGTGTGCTGAATTTTTGAAACTGTCTTAGTTTTAAAACTGATTACAAAGTCTTGGTTATTCTCGTACATAAGTTTTTGTAAACACATCTTGTTGTTTATCATTTTTATTTTCAAAAGAAAAGGGTTTCTTCAACAAACATCTCGGAGTTGCTTATATAGTTTAATCTTGTATTAAACGGCATTACCAACGTTTTTCAATTGGTATCAGAGCCCTGTAAACTTTTATTTCAAAAAGATCTTGTGTTTCTGAAATCGTTTTCTGAAAAACCTAACTATGGACGAGAAGAATGAAAGGTTTGGTAATCTTTCCAGACCTCCACTCTTTGATGGAAACAACTTTGCTTACTGGAAAGTAAGAATGGTTGCCTTCATCCAAGGGACTTTAGGAGATGATGTCTGGGACATTATTGAAAACGGATATACTTATCCTACTAAACCAGCCACTGAAGGAAGTGATGAGAGGGTAAAGAAAATCTTAAATGAGTTTACCCAAGAAGAGAAAACAATTTCTCGCAATAACAATAAAGGCAAGAAAGCCATATTTATATCTATTAATGAGTATGAGTTCAAGAGAATCTCATCTTGTGCCACTTCTAAGGAAGCTTGGGACACATTAATCACTGCCCATGAAGGAGACTCCAGAGTTAAAGCTGCTAATACTCAAATGCTTACCCAGCAGTACAACTCTTTAATTATGTCTGACTCTGAGTCTTTTGACGACTTTTACATGAACCTAACTGATATAGTTACTAAGTTGCATGCTAATGGTATAACATATGATAGGAATGAGATTGTTTCTAAAATCCTAAGATCATTACCACAAAAGTTTGACAGCAAGAGGTATGCTATTGAGGAAATGAGTGATCAAAACCTTACCCCTGAGTTACTCAGTAGCAAACTTAGGACTGTGGAAATGGAATTAGACTTTAAGAAACAATTAAATCAGTCTCAAATAAAACAGCCCAACTCTAACTTGATTTTTTCCTCTAAAATATCTAAGCATGAGACTAATCTGACCAACTGTGACTCTGATGAGGAGTGTGATATAGACAAACTAGATAATCAGATTGCCTTAATGTCTAAACAATTTAAGAAAATTGTTAAATTTAGAAACAAACAGGCATCTAAACAAGGCAAGCCTAATTATCCTACTGTGTCTAATCCCAAACCTCATGAGAGAGGTCTTGACAAACATCCTAGGGACAACAACATCAGATCTAACAGAGATCTTAAAAAGATTGAATGTTTTAGATGTGGGAAACTAGGTCACATTGCTCACGATTGCAGAGTTAATCTGAATAAAGCCAACACACACAATAGAGCCAATGTCTGTAAAACTTGGGATGATTCAAGTGACTCTGATGAAGAGGAACTTGAGTCATCAAATGTACTTGACCCTTACATGTCCTTTTATGCTTAGATCATTTACAATGATGATATGCCTGTGTGTGATAATGATACTCCTACTCCTGCTTGTGTGAATACTGCTTTGACTGGACTAAATGCCTTGTTATCTGAAAATGTTGCTAGCTCTAGTTCCGTGTGTGTGAGTCAAAGAGATCTCGATAACGACGATGTAAATGGGTGCGTGAGTACTAAAACTGAATCGTTAGGGGTCACTACACACACTTCACTTAGCGACTCAGACACAGATGACCTCCCAGATATTCATACTTTGTATGCTAAAACTCTTAAAAAAGGCACTAGACTGGAGAAGACTGTTAGAGACCTGACTAAGAAATTAGATGATCTAAGTCTTATTGTGAAGCTGAATGCCGAAGAGTACACTAACCAGTGTCTGTCTCATCAATCTGAAATTAAAACTTTTGATCAAAAATTAAAAGAGTTGACTAAAACTAATGAAACCCTGGAAATGAAATACAAGGGAACATTATTAGAACTAGAGGAAGCAAAAACAAAGACAGCTACTGTTTTCAAAAAAATTTCTAAGTTTGAAAACAATTCAAATTGTTTTACTGACTTTGTTGTTGACTCCAAGACCAATTCTGATGATAGAACCGATATTGGATTCTGCCCTAAGCATAAACCACAAACTACAAATCTTGAACCTATTAAGTTTGTGTCTGGGGGTAAAAGACCAATCGAAACATGTCCAGATTTTCATTTTATTAAAAAGGAATTTGATCAAAAGGAACAACAGAAAGACATTGGAGAGTCTAGTAATTCTAAGGCTGACAGTACACTTGAGACTAAATACGTCTGTCCTTTGATCAGAAAGGCTGAATCTACCTTTAAGACCATACCTCCTAGGAATAAGACTTCTGAACAAAATCCTGTTAAACCCATCTTTAGAAGTTTCCCTAAGGAAGTTCATCCCTCAAGCAATCAATATTGCTCCTACTGTGACATTTACGGTCATTCTTTTGAAGGTTGTTATTCTAGGCGTCTATACACCCCTGTGTACAACACTCCTGTTTACAAGAACTCTAACTATTCTAGGCAAAATCGTAACCATTATGTCCTTCCAAGACAACCCGACAAGAACTCTAACTACAGGAATAGAAAGACCAAAACTAAGAGTTCATTTAAGAGAAAGGCTCCCAGAAACTTTCCTAAACCAAAAGCTCAACCTTTCCACAAAAATCAGTTTCTTGGTCCAAATATTTTTCTACAAAAAGATGCTTCTCAAAAATTTTATCAAATGAGGGCAAACTTGGGCAAAATTAAAACTAGAGCTATTTGGGTTAGAAAAGATGATCTTGCACCCCAAATGAAGTGTAACATTGTTATCACTGCCTTAAAGGCTGAACACACTTCATCTGGTTGGTACCTAGATTCAGGATGCTCCAAACATATGACAGGAGATGAAACCAAACTCTTAAACAAAACCAGATTCGCTAGAGGTAAAGTAGTTTTTGGTGACGGAGTTTCATCCCAGATCATAGGTAAAGGAACCCTAAAATAAGAGGGAATTCCTGTTTTGGAAAATGTACTTTTAGTTAAAGGCCTTAAACCCAACCTCCTAAGTATATCACAATTTTGTGACTCAGACCATACTGTTACCTTTTCAAAGAACAATTGCAAAATTCTAAATGATAAAGGTGAATGCATTATTACCGGATTTAGAACACCTGACAATTGTTATACTGTCAAGACTAGTTCTGAAACCTGTAACATTGTCAGAATGGATGACAATGAAATCTGGCATAATCGTATGGGTCACCTAAGTTATGATATCCTTGGTAGATTGTCTAGTCAAGAGATTGTTAGAGGAATTCCTAAAATTAAACCTATTTCCAGTGTTGTCTATGGTCATTGCCAGGAAGGAAAAATAGTTAAGACTTCGCATAAAAAAGTTAAAGACATTATTACCTCTAGATCTCATCCATATGGACCTTATTGGCCCCTCTAGAACTACTAGTCTTTGTGGACACAGTTATATCCTTGTCATGGTTGATGATTTTACACGATTCACTTGGGTTGCCTTCTTGAAACATAAATCTGACACGTTTCAGAAATTTTTGAAAATTTTACTAAGAATTGAAAATGAGAAGGACACACAAGTTAATCGCATTCGTAACGATAGAGGGGGAGATTTCATAGACACGGGAATAGTTGAATATTGTGACTACAATGGTTACAAACACGAATTTAGTGCCCCTAAGACTCCTCAACAGAACGGTATTGCCGAAAGGAAAAACCGAACTCTTCAAGAGATGGCGCGTGTCATATTGCATGCCAAATCTCTACCTAAATACTTTTGGGTAGAATCCATTAGAACTGCTTGTCATATCATTAATCGTGTTTACCTTAGGAAAAACACTAAAAAAAAACCTTATGAGTTGTGGTACGGTAAGAAGCCTTATATGAAATATCTAAGAACTTTCGGAAGTCAGTGTTATGTCTGTAAAGACAGAGAACATTTGTCTAAATTCGAGACGCGTGGTGATAAAGCCATCTTTTTAGGTTACTCACCAAACATTCGTGCTTATCATATATACAATATGCGTACTAAGACCCTTATGGAGTCGATAAATGTAATTGTAAGCGACACTACTGTTGAAAATAAGATATCTGAATCACCTATTGTGGTTGAATCTGAAAATGATTTCAAAAATGATTCACCAGAAATAGATGACTCGTTACCTATTGAGAGTCCAGAAGTACCTGGCTGGGTCTCTAAAGATCATCCCATTGACAACGTGGTCGGTAATCCTAATGAGCCAGTCCGTACTAGATCCCAGTTAAGAAATTATGCTAATTATGCATGTTTCGTCTCCCTTGTGGAACCGAAAAATGTTAAGGAAGCATTGAATGACACACAATGGATTTCTGCAATGCAGGAAGAACTTTTACAATTTGTCATTCACGATGTCTGGTATCTTGTGCCGCGGCCTCAAAACAAAAATGTTATTGGGACACGTTGGATCTTTAAGAATAAATCTGACGAAAATGGGGTAATCCTTAGAAACAAAGCTAGACTAGTTGCTCAAGGTTACTCACAAATAGAAGGGATAGATTTTAGCAAGACATTTGCCCCAGTCACTCGTCTTGAATCTGTTCGACTTCTTTTCGCCATAGCGTGTCACTTAAAATTTACACTTTATCAAATGGATGTCAAGTCTGCCTTCCTCAATGGAATTCTATCCGAAGAGACGTATGTAGAATAACCCAAAGGGTTCATTGACCCCAAATACTTAGACCATGTTTTTCGTCTAAAAAAGGCTTTGTATGGCTTAAAACAAGCTCCAAGAGCTTGGTATGAATGCCTTTCGAACTTTTTGTTGGATAAGGGTTTTAAGAGGGGAGGTAATGACCAGACCCTCTTTGTCAAACATTTTGACAAACACATTATTATAGCCCAAGTCTATGTAGACGACATCATCTTTGGGTCTACTTCAACATCTGAAGTTAAATCGTTTTCTGCTATTATGCATAAGGAGTTTCACATGTCCCTTATGGGGGAGCTACAGCTTTTCTTAGGATTTCAAGTGAAACAGAATTCTGATGGATTATTTGTCTCTCAAACTAAGTATGCCTTAGATCTTGTTAAGAAATTTGGTTTAGATAATGCTGAAGTTGCCAAAATGCCTATGAGTACTACTGTTAAATTATGTAAAGATGAAAATGGAAAGTCAGTTGATTCCACACTTTATCGTAGTATGATTGGTATTCTACTCTATCTAACTGCCTCACGACCAGATATAATGTATGTTGTATGTTTGTGTGCTCGTTACCAGAATAACCCTAAAGAGAGCCATTTATCCTGTGTAAAACGTATAATAAAGTACATAAAGGGCACTCTTAATCTTGGACTTAGGTACACTAATGATACCTGCAGCACCATCATAGGGTATACTGATTCTGATTGGGCCGGTTGTACTGACGACAGTAAAAGTACATCAGGTGCCTGTTATTATGTCGGCAATAATTTAGTTGGTTGGAGTAGCAAAAAACAGAATTGCACATCTTTATCTACGACTGAGTCCGAATATATAGCAGCTGTAAGTTGCTGTGCTCAATTGTTATGGATAAAATAAACGTTAAGCGACTATGGGATTAAAGAAGATCAGTTACAATTGTATTGTGACAATCAAAGCGCTATTAACATCTCTAAAAACCCGGTTCAACACTCGCGAACTAAGCATATCAAAATAAGACATCACTTTATACGCGAACTTGTTGAAACTAAGGAGTTAGAAATCCATTACCTGCCAACTGATCTGTAACTTGCAGACATGTTCACTAAACCTATGGACTATAACAGATTTCTGTATTTGCGTAATTCTATAGGCATGGTATGTGCTGATTAAACTCTTAAAGACCGTAATTTTTACCCTTTGTCCATTTGAGACAAAATGGGGGAGAAATTTGAGTCTTACGGGTTCAATGTTCTGTTCACATTTCATCTAAACTGCTTGATCTTAGTGTGCATATTTGCAGGAACCTCTTCTACTGATTTTCTACCTTTTCTAGTGTACAAATCTGTAAATAGTTTAGTTATGTAATTTTTGACTTTCTAGGAAATGGGTAGATAGTATCTTTTGTATAGGACTAGGTTTTATTTATTTTTGGTTCCCTAAGAGTTTAAGTTAACTCAAAGGAGATTTTGTCTCATATTTCCAAAGGGGGAGATTGAAGCACCTTATACCTTTGACTTACTTAAGTCTATATTGCATAAGTGCTCAACTAATTTGGAAATTGTGACAAAATTGGTTGTCTAACCTAGAATCCAAAGAACCTCAGAATTATTCTCTCTAATCCTCTTCAATGATCCAAACAAGGTATAATTGAATCACACTACACACATTAAAAGTGCATACATGTGTATATATTGATCATATTGATTGTGTGATTAAATTCCCCTTAAAATGTTGTTTTAATATTTTTTTTGGGAGTTTTTAAACATTTTTAAAATAATGTTTTCATTAATAAAAGTTTGATTATAAACTTTGTGGGGTTAATATGCTATTTTGAAAATTTTATTTTTCATTGGAATGTTTGATTGGGTAGAATGTAAATGCGCTAGAGACTCTAGGGAACAGCCTGTAATTTCTTTTGACGCGCGTTTGCAAGCCAATTAAGTGCCAACACATGTCATGCTCCTGTTAACTCATTTGTGTTTGTTATGTGAGAGGGTTGCCTGGTGGTTTGCTGATCGTTAGATCAAACCTTATCTATGGCCTGCATGTGTTTTAAACTTATCCATGTGCTATCACTGTGGACCAATCAACTTCGACTTAACGACCGCTATATTATCACCCTTGGATCAAGTCAATATTAGGAAGACCTAATCTCAACCCTTGATTGCCTTCGATAATCCAGAACCTTCCTCCACTCCTCTATAAGCCCTCTAATTCTCAACCTTTCAAGACTTTTGGCAGTCGTCATTTTTTAGAGAAAAAATAGAGAGAAGAGAGAAGTGAGAGAGAAGAGAGAAAAGAAAAGAGAGAAGAGAGAGAAAGGGAAATTGTGTTAGCCAAACCCTAACCCTAACCCTAAACACTTCAAATCTGATTCAAACATTCGTATATTCAAAAACCCAAACACAACCTTGAGTGTTTGAGAGAGAGAGTTGTGTTACTGGTTTGTTCATTTGAAGCTGTAACCTCTTGATCTGTGATCTTATTACCAACTTAAACATTTTTGTGAAGATCTGTATTTCTTTATCATAGAAATCTTAGATCTACACTTTGCATGTTATATTTCACTAGATCTGCATATTTCTTTCTCGTTTTAAGAAAATCTTTACTGATTTAGTTTTGTAAATATTTTATGGTTTCTGTTCTTATGAAACTTAACCTTAACCTAGTTGGATTCACACTTGGAGATTTTCAATCTCAAAAATATTTTTAAAACAGAGATTGATTAAGGTCTTGACCGATTTTGAAGCAAGATTTCCGTGGAATCTGGGATATATTAAAGGTCAAAAAGGTTTCAAGTTCTGTAAGAAAGAAAGAAAAGAAAATCACAGCATATAGTCTTTATATGTAATTTTCTAGGACTGTCTGTAAAAACTAAGTGTGTGTGAGTTCATGCATGTTGATAGGAATCACATCACAAACACTTAACACACTACCACACTGGAAGTGTTGTGAATAAGATCAAAGATTATTGAGTCGACGCAAGGAAGCTAAAGCAAAGGGGAAGTTATCAAACTGGAAGAACATCATCAACAATCAGATCTAAGAGAACTTAGAAGGACACCAAGTGGGGTATATTCCTAAACTTAGAATAGGCTGAGTTGTGTGCATGTATGTTGTATTGTTTGTAACTGCTATTTGTTTTTAGTGAATTTTTACTTTCGTGACTTAGAAATCACCGTGGATGTTTCCTCAATTGGGAGAGGTTTTACCACGTTAAAAACTGTGTGTTCTGATTATCTTCATCTCCTCATCTCATTCTATAGTGTGCTGAATTTTTGAAACTGTCTTAGTTTTAAAATTGATTACAAAGTCTTGGTTATTCTCGTACATAAGTTTTTGTAAACACATCTTGTTGTTTATCATTTTTATTTTCAAAAGAAAAGGGTTTCTTCAACAAACATCTCGGAGTTGCTTATACAGTTTAATCTTGTATTAAACGGCATTAGCAACGTTTTTCATGTGATCCTAAAGTGAATGTAATCCAAAAGTTTAAATAGTTGCGATAATCTATGAAAATGCATTTCGCCTCTTTAATGATGATATCCATTAATTGACATTATAAGTTTTTATTTTATATATAGTGTTCTTCATGTAATACCCTGTACTTTTACAGATATTTAAATTACATAAGTGGGAATAATTTGGTAATTAAAGGAATTACTATGAATAGTATTTTTGGGATTTATCAAGTGTTAGATTAATTCCGATGTGTTACATTTACTTTTGGGATTAAGTAAATAAGTCGAAATATTTTTATGTCATGTCGTAGTTGGTTTAAGTGACGAGTGATAATTTACGCTATAGAAAACGCCTGTTGAGAAGCATCGAATCCAACTAGTGAATTTTAGTTAAGTGACTCGAATGAAGATTTCGAGTGCATGATTGGTTTCGGAATGTCCGAGATAGTCAGGATAGAGTATCCGGGGGTAGTGTTTAGGTTTTGGGGATTTTTGGATTAGTAGAGACTCGCATTTGAGTATACGAATCAAAATTAGGTTCTATAAGGGATAACCCTTATTTATCTCTTATAAAACACTAGAGAGGGGAAGATAAGAAAGAAAAATGATACAATAAGAAGTAAAGAAAGGAAAAAGGAAAAAGGAAAAGAGGAGAGAAAGGGGGATTTCCGGCCAAACTCCGTGGGATTCGACTCGAGGTCGTCGGATTTTATCCACGAAGCAAGTGTTACTTGCTTTATTCAATTGAGTATGTGTATCTCATATTATAGTTGGCAAACCATTTGATTTTTGGGTTGAAACCCCTGAAATAAATTTGGAAAAATTAACTTTGAGTTTACAAATTGATGTATTGTTAACTTCATGATGACTTCTAGTGTTAAGCCCATGTTAATGGTTTGTATAAATGGGAAAAAATGATAAAAGAGAGTTTAATTGGTTTTAGGGTTTAAATCCAAGAGAAATTGTTCTATCCCATAAATTAATTGATGTGTTAGTTATAAATCGGTGTTAGGATGATTGTTGCGTTATTGATTGGGATTAGAAACCACGAAAATGGACGTTGATATGATTTTTGGGTTTGGGGGAAGTTGATAACCCGTAGCAGATTTAGGATTTTTACAAGGCGAATCGGTTCGGTCTTACACAGTAAGAAAGTAGAACATTTTCAAATCGATTCGAAAAGAGGCGAATCGATTCGGTCCAGGCAAATCGATTTGCCTCTTTCCGAATCGATTCGCCCTATCCGAATCACTAGATTCGGGCCTATTAGATTTTTAAAAGTTTTATTCCTTAAGGTTAGGGGGAATTAAATTAGAAATTGGGGATTATTGTAGGGAATTCTAAACGTGATATTAGGACTCATAAATAATGGAATAAATGGTGAGTAAACCTTGGATTAGTTAAGGGTGCCATCCGGGGTATGGACCTAATGAACGGTTGGGATGCGTAACATTCGAGAGAAGTCTTAGGCAAGTGTGTATAGATATATTTATGAGGTTAGAATAAATATGGGCCAATTGCATTTGAGTAAATCCTAAGATGTGATTAGGATGGAATTTAGGATATGGGCTAAAGAGGATTGAGCGGCTATTCAGTACGTCTATTGGCAACTATTATTATAGGTGATGCGATACCTATAGAATTAAGATAAGTAGCTTGTATACTTATTTAAGTATTGTGAATTGGTACATTCGGGTTTATATATGAATCCCTACAAGTGATTAAGGTAAGTAAATCTCAGTAAAAGAATGCTTATAGGTTTAGTATTTTAAGTGTGTAAATACTTATGGTTGATACCAAATTTAGTCTGCTGACATGGCTCAATAAAGTGAAAACACATGGTAATCTACGTGGCAACAACAAACACTTTCGAGGAACTCACACGCTCCGAGGAACCATACTACAACGAGGAACACCGCTTCTCCGAGGAACTCACACGCTCCGAGGAACCATACTACAACGAGGAACACTTATTCCCCGAGGAACTCATACGCTCCGAGGAACAAGAACTCTCCGAGGAAATCTTGAGTACCGAGAAGCTTAGGCCGTCCCGAGCAGCTCAGGCGGTCCGAGCTGCACCTCAAACAAAGCATTAATAGCAGGATAACCAACAGTTTGATTGTTCATTAAATGCTTATCATTCAGACGCATACGCTTAATGGGCATTGAATGTATTACCTTTCATATGTACATCATTTAATGTATTACCCTTTCACATTACAGCCTCAGGGCTATAAATACATTATACAATCCTCATTGTAAAGGGACGGGAATTTCTTGATAAAACTTGTAATCGAGAATTCCCAAACAATCAGGAATAACATAACAGTGGACGTAGGCCATTCTTATAAGGCTGAACCACTCTAAAAATTCTTTGTCTCATTTATTTATCTGTGATTGAATAATTAGATATGAACTAATTTTCTACATCAACGGATTGGCGTCGTCTGTGGGAAACGACTGGTAATATCATTTTTCATCAAAAACAATCCATCACAAATGGCTGATATTCCAGAATCTAGCAATCGAAACGCTGGAACCCTCCAAATCCATCTGCTCCGCCAAATATTCCAGATCTGGCTGGAATAATGGCAAATCTGGCTCAGGGCCAGACCGTCATGCAAGAAACTATGCGACAACTCATACAAACCCTCCATGGCGGTGCACCAACTCATTCACGACTGCGGAGTATTCAAAGAAACACCCGTGCATCATCCTCGCGTACTAGGCGTACTAATTCATATCGCAATGAGGAGTCTGAAGATTTTTCTTATCAACCTGGACGAACTTCGTCAGTGCGAGCCACAGATATTGAACAACGTAGCACTCTCTCTCCAGAAAGGACTAGTGCGCTAGAGAGGTTAAGCAGGGTATCACCTTTTAATCGATTAGGACCTAGAAGGAGTAAAAGTCCTCCTAGTACCCCATCGAGGAGTTTTCGACGATCATCACATTTAAGAGAAAGATCTGCCCAGTCGCGACCAGCTGCTCGTCAAGATAGATCCCAGGAAGCCACCTCAACGCGATCAGTTGCTCGAACCAACAGGCTCGAGGAAGGAAATGATGCATGAAAAGGCTCTATTCAAAGGCTGGAGGATAGATTAGGGGAAATGGCTAAGGCCAAGAACCCTCTACAATGAACCTTTGTTCGAGGAACACCTTTTATCCAAACCATTGTAGATTTTCCAACACCATCAAAGTTCAAAGCACCTGTTGTGACCCCCAAATATGATGGAAAGACAGACCCTGTCCTTCATATAGAACAATACCAAGCTGCAGCCGACATCTATGCTGTTCCAAATGAGATGAGATGAGAAGCAGAGCATTCTCGAGAACTCTTACCGGATCTGCTCAAATATGGTATAATAATCTTCCTCGGGGTAAGATCTCAACTTTTCTTCAACTGGCCGAGTTATTCATTGGGAATTTCTGTTTTGGGGCAAAGCCAGTTAAACGAGTAGAATATTTGTTAAGTGTTAGACAAAAGGCTGGTGAGAGTACCAGAGATTATATAACTCGTTTTAATAACGAGAAACTGGAAGTCGTTGATTATGAGGAGAAGACAGCTATTACCGCCTTGATGAGTGGACTACTGCCGAATAAGTTGTACTACACTTTAGCCAAAGATCCACCTAGAACTATGTCAGACCTGATGGGAAAAGCGTCTAAGATTATGAATGCCGAGGAGGCTATGGCTGCGAAGAAGAATATGGATGCCAAAGAAACCAAGGTGGAAGGTGATAAAGCTAAGAAGAAAGAGCATAAGAACAATGGTAATGACAAACATTCAAAAACTAGGTCGGTATGGGACGTAATGAAGAAATTTGATAATTATACTCCTTTGAAGAAGGATATCAACCATGTTCTAGAGGAAATCAAGAACAACGAGGAATTAAACTGGCCAGAGAAAATGAAGGCAGACCCTGACAAGAGGAATAAGGCGAAGTATTGCGAGTTTCATAAAGATCATGGCCATATGACCAAAAATTGCATAGCTCTTCAAAATAAGATTGAAACACTCATCAGACGAGAAAGCTGTCAAAGTATGTCGATCGTGGAAGCGAAAGAAGAAACAACGACCGAACCAGAGAGAGGTCTAGATCTCCTCGTCGAGCAGAGGAGAACAAGAAAAGAAACCATGAGGTTGATCCAGAAGACGACCCCGATATTCCCAAGAGACCAAGGCAACCAGAACAAGAGGTATTTTCAATACGCTTTGGGTCATTTGACTGTAATGTTATAACAGGTGGAGATGCAGGAGGAGGAGACCTTACTGCAGAGAGAAAAGCTTACCTTTGTGAGGCTCAAGCTTGCTCGTACATTCAACGAATAAATCTAGCTGAGGAGGATCTCCCGAGAAAGGTGAACAAAGAGAAATTGGTCATTGGTTTCTCAAAGAATGACCTTGCAGGTGTTCTATATCCTCATGATGACCCATTGGTGATCAAGATGAGAATGAAGGAAGTAATAATTTTAAGAGTACTGGTCGACAATGGTAGCTCGATAGACATTAGGTTCTACTCGTGCTTAGATAGTTTAAATCTAAAGCTATCTCAACTGGAGCCTTATCATAGACCCCTCCTCGGCTTTGCTGGCGAGAAAGTATTTCCACTTGGGATGATCAAGTTGGATATATTCATTGGTACGTGGCCTGCTTGTTGAACAGAAAGAATACATTTCTTCGTGATGGATAAGAATGTCCAATCATCATACAATATCATCATGGGAAGAGTAGGATTAAAGAAGTTCGAGGTTGTACCATCTACAGTACATCAGTGCCTAAAATTTCTAATAAATTTTGGAGTAGGAGTTGTGAAAGGTGATCAGAAAGTAGCTCGGGAATGCTATTATTCATCCGCCGAGCAAGAGGACCTGGAGGAATCAAGGAAAAAGACTACTACCTATCAAGTGGATGAAGGTGTAGAAACTAAAACATTGGATCCTAGAGATGAGTCTCAACTCGTGAAGGGTCAAGTGGTGGAAGCTACTGAAAACATCATTCTGGACGACGAGCACCCTGAGCGAACTACTCAAGTAGGTTCGTCGTTGGAAGCCTCACTAAAACAGGAATTGATAACTTTCCTTGGAAGCAGAAAACAAACTTTTGCGTGGATTCATGAAGATATTCCTGGGATAGACCCAAATTTCTAATGTCACGAACTCAATGTGAATAAGGAGATCAAGCCTGTGAAGCAAAGAAGAAGAGTGTTTAGCCCCGAGAAGAATCAAGCTATATAGGAGGAAGTCGAGAAGCTTCAGAAAGCTTGCTTCATTGAAGATGTTAAATATTCAGACTGGTTAGCCAATGTGGTGATGGTGAAGAAGAAGAATAAAAAATGGAGGATGTGTGTAGACTTCACCGACCTCAACAAAGCATGCCCAAAGGATCACTTTCCATTGCCCCGAATTGATCAACTAGTCGATGCTACCTCGGGACATGAGCTGGTGAGCTTCATGGATGCTTATTCTGGCTACAATCAGATTAAAATGAAACCTGAAGATAGGGAAAGTACTTCTTTCATTACCCCTAGGGGAACTTACTGTTATAATGTTATGCCTTTTGGTTTAAAAAATGCAGGTGCGACATATCAGCGGCTGATGAACAAGGTCTTTGCTTAACAAATCAGTTGCAATATGGAAGTCTATGTTGACGATATGCTGACAAAGAGCAAGAAAGTTGTCGATCATCTAGTTGACTTAAGTCAGACTTTTGATCAACTGGATAAATACCAAATGAAGCTGAACCCGACGAAGTGCATATTTGGAGTACGAGAAGGCATATTTCTCGGATACATTGTCAATCAACGAGGCATTGAGGAAAATCCTGAAAAGATCAAAGCTCTATTAGGGCTGCGATCTCCAACGACGAAGAAAGAGGTGTAAAGTCTTACAGGACGAGTAGCAGCACTCAACAGATTTGTATCGCGATCAACTGATAGATGTCTCCCATTCTTTAAGACACTCTGAAAGACTTTTGAGTGGAATGATGAATGTGAGAAGGCTTTTTAAGACTTGAAGAAATATTTGGGAACACCTCCACTTTTGTCCAGGCCGGTGATGGGAGAAAAATTATACTTATATCTTGCAGTGTCCGAGAATGCAGTTAACTCGGCATTGATCAGAATGGAGAATGGAGTGCAAAAACCAATTTATTATACGAGTAAGGCCTTCCGAGGAGCAGAGATCAGATATCCAAGGCTGGAAAAGTTAGCACTGGCGCTGATTGAGGCGAGTAGAAGAATGAGGCCATACTTCCAGGCTCATACCATAGTAGTATATACTGATATGCCACTGAGGCGAGCCCTTCATAAACCAGAAAAATCAGGGAGATTGATGTACTGGGCAATAGAGCTCGGTGAATACGATATAGTCTATGAACCCAGATCATCGCTTAAAGGGCAAGCTGTAGCGGATTTTATAGCAGAGTTCACCTATCCTGATACCCCAGAGGAGCCAAAGTTTCTTGTTGATCAACCTGTGGATGTTACAGGATCAACAAACACAAGCTCAGACCAACTCCGGTTGGTAAAAGGGCAAATGGATGTTACAGGATCATCAAATTCGAACTCAGACCAACTCCGGTTGGTAAAAGGGCAAGAAAAGATGATCGACGAAGAGCGAGAAATATCAGGGGAAGATGAAAGGAAGGAATAAATATTTCACCGAGGAACTCTGACAGATCAAAAATTTGAAGACGAGTTACCTATATGGAGGCTCTATGTAGATGGCTCATCTTGCACTACAGGATGTGGCGCGGGGATAGTTTTGAACACTCCGGATGAGGTCGACATGGAATAGGCCCTACGTTTCTAATTCAAAGCTTCTAATAATGAGGCTGAGTATGAGGCCATGATTGCAGGTCTTAGTTTGGCAAAAATTATGGAGGCGCAGCAGGTTATTATTTTCAGTGATTCTCAATTGATCGTAAACCAAATGATGGGAGTATATGCAGTCAAAGGAGAATTAATGATCAGATATCATGCAAAAGCAAAGGAGCTGGTGTCAGAATTTACTACTATTCAGCCGGTCAGAATACCAAGAATGGAGAATACGAGAGCAGACGCCCTAGCTCGATTAGCCTCAGCTACTCGTACCGAGCTCCGGAGAACAATCCCAATTGAAGTTTTAGCTTGTCGGAGTAAAAATGAAGATCTGACGATGAACTTTATTACCCTTGATTTAGGACCATCTTGGATGGATCCCATCAGGGCATATATTGAAGAGGGGGAATTACCAATTGACAAGGTCGCAGCCAAGAAATTGAAGTTTAAAGTTGCTCGGTATATATTAACTAACGATATTCTATATAGACGAGGAATTATGGCAGGTTTGCAGAGATGTGTGCATCCCACCGAGGTGAAAGATTTAATTGAAGAGGTCCATGAAGGGTACTATGGAGCCCATGTAGCAGGTCGGATGCTTTTGCAAAAGGTGATGACGCAGGGATACTACTGGCCAACGATGAGGGCTGATTGTATAGCCTATGCCAAGAAATGTGACAAGTGCCAGCGTTTTTCCTCCATTCGAAGAACTCCACAAGCATTGTTGACACCCATAACTTCCCCTTGGCCATTTTCCATGTGGGGAATAGATTTGGTCGGGCCACTGCCAACGACCAGAGGAAGGTTCAAATACCTCGTCGTCGCAGTGGATTATTTTACTAAGTGGGTAGAAGCTGAGCCTCTCATCGATATGACGTACGACAAGGTGTACAAATTTGTTTGGAAGAACATCATTTATCGATATGGTCTTCCTCGTGCTTTCATCACAGACCATGGAACACAATTTGATAACGAGGAGTTCGCTGCCTATTGCCATCAGTCAAACATTTTGAAGATCCACTCAGCATCAGGCCATCCTCAAAGCAATGGACAAACTGAAGTGACAAACAGAACGCTGCTAAATGGCTTGAAGAAAAGACTGAATGATGCGAAAGAAAATTGGATCAACGAGTTACAATCAGTACTATGGGTTTACTGAACTACTCCCCGAGTAGCGACTGGAGAATCACCATATATGCTAGCATTTGGAAGTGAAGTTGTTATACCTGCCGAGTTGGGCCTCCCAACACACAGGGTGCTGAATTTCAATTCCCCTGTCAGGGACTTAATGAGAAGATTGGATTTAGACATGCTCGAGGAAGTTAGAGAATAAGCAGCCATTAGAAATGCTGCTTACCAGCAGCGAATAACTTTGTTCTACAACAAGAGAGTGAAGAAGTGCGACCTGAAAGAAGGAGATTATGTGCTGAAGAAAGTGATTCAAAAGCACAACAAACTGGAGGCAAACTGGTATGGACCATACCGAGTTACAGAAGTTGTTCGACCAGGAACTTACCGAATAGCAACTTTAGAAGGGGAGGAGTTTAAGAATGCATGGAACGCAGAGCACCTACGCAAGTATTATCAGTGATGAATAAAGTGAAGATATTCTGCCGAATTCTTTCTTTTTATTGAAAGTTTTTCGGGGAATACTAGTGCTACACACTACTCGGCAAAACTCGGCAAAGCTCATACTACTCAATTTTTTTCTCGAAAACGCCAACTAAGGTTGGTTGAGAAACCAATATTCCTCCGGGAAGTAAAGCTACCAATATTCCTCCGGGAAGTAAAGCTACCTATATTCCTCCGAGAAGTAAAGCTACCAATATTCCTCCGGGAACTAAAGCTACCAATATTCCTCCGGGAAGTAAAGCTACCTATATTCCTCCGGGAAGTAAAGCTACCTATATTCCTCCGGGAAGTAAAGCTACCTGTATTCCTCCGGGAAGTAAAACTTGTATTCCTACGGGAAGTAAAACTATATGTTCCTCGGGAAATAAAAGTATTCCTAAAAATGCCAACTTATGTCGGTTAGGAAGTAAATATATTCTCAAAAATGCCAACTTGAGTTGGTCGGGAGGTAAAATTATTCAAAAAAGTGCCAAAGTTGCTCGTTAAGAAAAAAATCTACTAACTATGGCTGGTCGGGGATAAAAATCCACTAATCGTAGTTGGTCGACAAGTAAAATTTACCGACCTTGGTTGGTCGGAAACATTTTATGAAAACGAGAAAGTGATCGAGCAACATTTTTTATACTCGTAACTTTTTACTAAGATGGTCGATAAACAAAATATTATTTTTGCCAAATGATTACCACATATTCAAACTAGTCGACAATAAGTTGATCGACAAACAACACAATATTGTTATGTTTTTAACAGATACACATGCACAGATGTAAAGTGTTTTACAAGACAATAGCAATTAAGATTGCGAACAAAAATGAAAGTCTTTCATTAAAATCAAAAACAGATTACATTGATAATGAAATATATACAAATTTATTACATTAATATTCCTATTCTACTGGTCTTTTCCCCTCTGCTTTTGAAACAGGTTCCTCGCCAGCAGGCGGATCATTTAAAGCAAGAGGAGAATTTATAAAGTTCAAATCTTTTAACATCCTGATATTCATCACGGATAGTCGATATAGGAGGTGCTCGGGACGAGATATCTCGACATTTTAATGGAGGTTGTAGTCGCCGAGATAATCGGAAATCAAGCATAGAGGAATGGCCCGAGCAGGGATCCAACTCATATCCAGTTTGAATGGTGGCACGGGTAGGTCGAGCAGCCCAGGATCGTGGTAGTCCCACAGGTAATGACCCTGTTCGAGTTGCAGCACACCTAAGGCATTCAACCAGCCTTGCTTGTAGCCCTCATTATTGGCATTCTGGATACGATCGTCCAAGTGGTAGAGAGCCTCGTTGTACCCAGCCATCCAGAACTCCCTGGGCTGTTTGTGGAATTGATATGTCAATCTTTCCATCTGTTCGTGGAGATTTTTGATGAAGAGCTCTTTATTCTCCAAGGTAGATTTTTGCGCAGAAAGCTGCTCATCCAGGTCCCTGATCTTCTTTAATATTTCAGCCAACGCATGGTTCTTCGCCATCAGCTGGAAGGCCTGGTTTTCTAAGGCAGATTGAGTCCGTTGTTCCTCGACAGGAATCCGAGCAGCTCTTGCTCGTCCCCGAGGAGCTCTTGCTCGACCACGAGAAGATGTAGAGGGGCCAGACCTCTTCAAGGTTTACAACTCGTCCCTCACGTTTGCGTTCTCGACCTCCAAGAATGAGAATCCCTCATCAGTCACTGGGACCAAGGCGTTTGAAGTGGAAGCTGCAGACTTCAACTGAGACAATTCTTTTTGCAGGTTGTTATTTTCTTGCTCTAATAGTTCAGCTATTTGTCTGCACTCCTCGACCTCACCCCTCAGAGTTCTCTCCCTCACATCGTAGCCAGCAAAACGCTTCTCGTATCCCTTGTCGGTAATGATTTGCTGGTATTTCTTCTCGTACCCCTCATGCAACAGGGCAGTGGATTCTTTGTATTGTTGCTGAAGGTCTTCGAGGGTGCCTTGGAGATCCTCGATCATATCATAATAAGCCACATTGCTGGCCACTGCACGATCAAGCAGGGTCTTCAAGTATTGGTAGGCCTCAACCGCCTGTTCCGAAGCATCTTGGCCGAGGATGTCGATAATTTGTGCTGCACTCTGATCTGTGTGACCAGTCTTAAAATAATCATTGCATTGCCTCAACAGCTTGGTATCATGAGCAGATAGTAATTCCATCCTGGCCAGAAACTAGTAGAGAAAGAAAAAGCAGTAATCAATAAAAGCACCAATAGAGCATTAAGCAGAGACAACAGTATGCAAAAAAAAAAGTTCAAGTTTTATTATATCACAAGGTTCAGAGTTACATGTTCATGGTTACATTTGACAAAAGAAAAATATAAAGAGAAGTCCGAACAACTCAACACCTTTTCCTTGTCTCACAAAACTTTCTCGGGAGGCTGGGATGAGGAAGTAGGTTGCTCGGATGGAGCAGATAGTAGCTGAGGAAGTGCTGGAGGTTGCTCGGAGGAAGTAGCGAGCTGCTGAAGTTCCTCGGTAGCAGGCTGGATGGCTGGGGGATGATCTCCTATCACCATAGAAGACTGTTCGGAGGCAGCTTCGTCCTCTTCTTTGTCTTCAGGAGTTGGAGGGGGACCAGGGATGTGTCGCTGAAAGATTTCGGAATTTTCATCCACTTTCATCTCCTGTAGAGCAGCGACCCATCCATCCCTAAAGTACTTGAGGCTTCCATATTCTACTTGTGACATCATGGAAGCCAATCCCTTGTTCCACCCCTTGTCCCAGCCAGCACTAAAAGACTTCTTCACAGCCAACTTCCTCTTTGTCTTCTCCGAGGAAAGCTTCTCGGAGAGAAGGTTTTCAGCAGCCTTCAGTTTATTATCAACTTCTTCCTTCTGCCGACTTACTTCCCGAAGTTGGAGAAATTCTTCCTCAGCAACCTTGAGTTTATCTTCAAACTCCTCAGCATTCTTGAGCTTCCCTTCAATCTCTTTATTATTCTTCTTCAAAGCATTTATTTTCTTCTCCAACCCCTTAGAGACTTCAACAACTCGAGCATTCTCCTGCTCGGTGGAGGCAAGCTTCTTCTCCCAAGTTGCCTTATCATCAGCATATTTCTGGCGAGACTCTTTCAGAGACTGCCCCAAGCCTATCAAAGATTCCTCTACACCAGACGAGGAGCTTGAAGCTTTAATAGCTTCATCCTTCTTCAAAATTGTGTTGAAGCAGCTCACCAACTGAGAAAAGAAAATAAAAGCAAATCAGAGACAGATATAACAAGGGAAAGATAAAAAGTTCAAAATAATAGGACTTACAGAAGTAATGTGGCGAGCTGCCAATGTGGTAACTGTGTCCCAAGAAAGGTTTTCTGCAATGCCTTGGATCTCGAGAATTATCCAAGTCTTCACCGAGCTCATGGCAGAGCTCGGGGGAACAAAAGTTGGAACACCAGTTCCAGTAGCTGGGGGCTGAGTGATGGTGTCAGCCAAATTGACCGAGGAGCTCTTCTTCAGCTTCCTCGGGGGAGCGGGAATAGATTCAACCAAGGAAGAACTCTTGGTCGGTGATATTACAATCACTTCTCCTGGAGCATCAAACTTGCTCAGGGCCATTGGGGGCTTCTCTACAACCTTCACGGGAGCAGCCAAGGAAGGTGCATTAGTTTTCTTTGTCCCTTCTGGGACGTCAATCTTACTTCTTTTTACCTCTCCAGCACCAGAGGCAGGTTTCTCGAAGAGATTAGGAGGTCTTATCTTCTTCATCCTTTCACTCAAAGGAACGTGTGACTCAGGCGAAGAACTGGTAGAGGCTGGTACTGGCTCTGCGTCGCTTATTATCGAACGAGCAGTAAAAGAAGTGGTGTAGCTGTTGTACTGCAGCAGATATGAAGCTGACCTAATGTGCTCGTCGGTAACACTCTGGTGCAAACTCCAGATAAGTTTTAAGTGCCTTATATTAACGTCTGCTTCTTTTGAACACTTTCTTTTACTATCAACTGCAAATAAATAAACATTAAAATATCAGTGGCACATTTTATCAAACATAGAGGAAGCATAATTTCAAAATAAATAAAATGAAATAAAAATAACCTATCCCATTACCATAAGGAGGTCATCTGGGACCCTGATACACTTCATCTCCAGATAAAGGAGCATGTTGCCAATTTTTTATAACAACCCCGTGCTCAAAATAGTCCCTATTGGCATCCGGGAGATTGACTACTAAAGCCCTATTTAAAAATCTAGTTTTTAAATAAAAAGTGTTATCACCCACTGCCCATTTATAACAAAACATGATCTCTGGAATTCCTATGCGAGTTCCATGAATTTGATTTAACCTATGAACCCCATTAACTATTCTCCATGTATTGGGGGCTATTCTTGCAGGAACAACGTCAAAATATTGACCAAATTCCAGACATAGAGGATTGGGCGGAAAAGAAAATCCACACTCAGCGACAAAGTGACTAGGGAACCAATGTCCCTCAGCCAAACGGAAATAATCAGAAGGCTCAGAAAGATCTTCCAGAACAACCCAGGAGGGAATAGAAAAATCAGAGCGAAACTTATCAAGAGATTCAACAGGGTAAACCATGATGAATAAAGGAAATCAAGAAAAAGGAAGAAGATCTTACAAAAAAAGAGTGGATCTGTTGACAACGAACGATGGAAGAGATGAATACACAGGAGAGAAAGAGACGATGGAAAACTCGAAGATACAAATTTGAAAAAGTAGAAGATGATGGGATTATCTATGACGCTTAAATACCTTGCCTTGGGAAAAGGAAAAAGTAATGATTACAAAAAGAAACGATTACGCTACCGGTGGCTAGAAGGACAAAAAGGGCGCGGCAATCGAAGCGGTTATAAAAAATTCAAAAAAGCCTGATTCTATGAATTTGGAAGGAGAAATAAATACAAAAGACTCCTAAATTTCAGGATGACCATTAAAAACTGCCATATTCCGAGAAAGAATGTTCCACACTCCTCAAAGTTCGAACTATGAAACATTGGGGGCTTCTGTTGATACCAAATTTAGTCTGCTGACATGGCTCAATAAAGTGAAGACACGTGGCAATCTACGTGGCAACAACAAACACTTCCGAGGAACTCACACGCTCCGAGGAACCATACTACAACGAGGAACACTGCTTCTCCGAGGAACTCACACGCTCTGAGGAACCATACTACAACGAGGAACACTGATTCCCCGAGGAACTCATACGCTTCGAGGAACAAGAACTCTCCGAGGAACTCTTGAGTATCGAGAAGCTTAGGCGGTCCGAGCAGCTCAGGCGGTCCGAGCTGCACCTCGAACAAAGCATTAATAGCAGGATAACCAACAATTTGATTGTTCATTAAATGCTTATCATTCAGACGCATACGCTTAATGGGCATTGAATGTATTACCCTTTCATATGTACATCATTTAATGTATTACCCTTTCATATTACAGCCTCAGGGCTATAAATACATTGTACAATCCTCATTGTAAAGGGAAGTGAATTTCTTGATAGAACTTGTAATCGAGAATTCCCAAACAATCAGCAATAACATAACAGTGGACGTAGGCCATTCTTATAAGGCTGAACCACTCTAAAAATTCTTTGTCTCATTTATTTATCTGTGATTAAATAATTAGATATGAACTAATTTTTTACATCAACACTTATGTACTATTACGAATGGAAACATTTGGGATATTTTGGCCATCGCTATAAGAGTTCGATAATTATAGCCAGGGCATATTGAGAAGGGATATATATTATATATATAGGTGTTGTTATATATATATATATATATATATATATATATATATGATTTGGTTATAAATATATTAGTATGTGAACGATATATTTATGTACACATATATCTATAGTGCTATCCAGGGAGGTCGCACGATGTGGGTGAATCCCCTGGCTTGCGGAGCAGGGAGAGTATATCCCCATATCATGTCGTCCCACGTATGGGTGCGATAATGATTCCACTTTCAGGAGGAAATACGAATGCCTCCACCATTTAGTATTTCTACCATGATCATGAGTAAGACTGACTTGGTACCTGGGTTAAGTTGAGCATACCCAGATGATGATAGCACTTTGAGACTGCATCCTCGAGTTATAGCTTGGTGGGATGATTATTATACTTATGATTGTAAAATATATAGGTATAAATATACTTGTTGCGTATAGTGTATTGCTCGTATATGAAATGAGATATCATATAACTTAGACTTGTGTACAATGTAAAATGAATAAGGGTTTATTCTTCTTCCGGGATATTTATATCCGGATTTATACAAATGTGAATCGTATATTAAAATGATAATTAAATATACGGGATTTTTATTAGCTCGAGTAAAATTGGTATTTTAAACTACTGAAAGTTTCAAAACATGAACAGTGTATATATATATATCTGTGTGTGTGTGTGTGTGTGTGTGTGTATCAAATCGATGAATATGTTAACTAAAGCTTAGTGATAGCTTACGATATAACTTGTATTGTATCACGCCGGGTAAGTAATGGTTATAAGAATTCAGAGGATGAGTGAAAGAGATTAGTTAGGCAGGGTAGCTTAATTAGGTTGTCTAAAATGTATACGATAGGTGTGCACTAATGGAGGAGGGGTGATGGGTATCTCATGGGAGCGCGGTACAAGTTTAAATATGAGAGATTTCATATTTTAAAATATAGCATTTGAATCACTTGCTAAATATTTTTAAAATCGGGCTTTGACCCATTTCTCTATTTTCCCTCTGTTGCTATATATGTATATATATTAGGAGTCCAGACACAGGGACTCCTGAATGATAATTCTTTCGAGTCAGACGTTTGTTGCAGCAGATGTGGATTCAAGCAAGTTTATTTTAGACGCTTCTATCCTTGTGATCTAGATAGGAGGTATTGTAGAAACACTCGGACCGATAGCCCAACTGTATTCATTTATTCTTTTATCGCATTTTAATTTACGACAATTCGATTTGGTTGTATTATGTTGTACCGAGAGTTCGGTTACCTTATTTCATTTCAGTTGTGGTATATAAACCGTGTGATTGTTTTACTTGGTTAGTTTGATTAAAGGGGTTTGTTAAATAAAATTTTGACGCCGGCTTAATAAGTTATTAGTAGTTAAATTAGTTTTTTACGGTGATGCTAAGAATGAACCATATGAGATTCTTTATTAATCTGGTATAAGATTGATCACCCGGTATTTTATTAGGTGGGGTGTCACACTTCATTAGTGACATGTGTACTCCCTAGTTTCCATTTACATTTACTCTGTATGCCCGCATGTCCAGTGTGTGTTACAGCCCTTTTCATAGTGATTTATTTGTTGAGTGTATACACCGGTAATTATTGATATATTAATGCTTATCCAGTTTATGAAAGTTTTTCCAAATTATACTGTGCATGTGCTCGCTTTTCCTCTCACGCTTAAGGTTTCAATTCGACGAGGTTCATTCTATATTATTAATAACTATGGACTTTTGTGTGAATTTATTCACTTTGCGAATAACGTGTTTGAAATATTTTTCAATATTATTGGGCTTGTCCCATTGTTGATTGGCCATATTTTGAGGAAACTTTGATGTTTGTGGGTTTCATCCCTGATAACCCTCGTGTGACAACACTCGTCCACTAGGGTAACCTAGGGGTTTAACGGCTTATTGCACCTGCTAAATGCAATTGTTCGCCCGCAAAAGTGGCACTTTTATATTTTAAGCTTATACATGTTTTGTATCACTATCTGTTGGTTTGGTTTTGTTATGTTTCATCACTAGGGACTAGCAATGTCTAAGTTAAGGGGTGCGATACATCTTGAATATCGATCGATGATTGTTTAGCTCTTTATGATAATATTAAATCATTGGGTATTTGATTATGTTCTAGATGCAAAGCCTGCAAATCCAATGAAGAATCTCTTAATCATGTATTTCTCCATTGTCCCATCATCCTGCCTACGTGGAAATTTTTTCCTGATCTTATGGCCATTAAGATAGACAAAGTAACAATCTCATCTATGCTTCATAGTTGGTGGATGAAGTTAGGTCCTACTTATTACTCTAAGTTCCTTGCAAAATGTATCCCAGTTTTGGTTTGTTGGGAGATTTCGAAAGGCAAAAATAAAGCATTCTTTGATAATTATAATGTGGCCCCTAAAGATTTAATTTCTAAATCTATTTCTCTCATATCAAATATTTGCAAATATCTTCCTTTCAAGAGTCACTTATTTTTCTTTGATAAAGGCATTAAAGAGATTTTCAATCTATCAACTCTCAGGAGAACTCAAATTTTCAGATTAGTGAAATGGATTCACCCCCCTTCAAATAGCAAGAAGTTGAATGTGGATGGTGCTTCTAAATGTAATCCGAGTTTATCTGGATCGGGGAGTATTTTACAAAATCACAAGGGTGATATGATTTGGGCCTTTTCTCAAAGTGGTGGTATTGCTACCAACTCTGCTGTTGAGTTTAATAGTCTCTACATGGGCATTAAGATTTATATTGATCATCAAATCTCAAATGTTATTATTGAAGCTAATTCAAAATTTATGGTGGACCTGTTTAATAGAGACTAGAAACCTCCTTGGCATTTGAAGAATTTAATTGTTGAAATCAAGTCAAATTTATCTTTTTTAAATTACACACTCTCTCTCAGTGCTATAGGTAGTCTAATATGGTTGCAGATGGTTTGGCCAATTAAGGAGTTCTTAATCAATCCTTGAAGATTTTCCACAATTCTCAAGATCTTCCCTTTATTGTTAGAGGTGCTTATGGGCTTGATAAAATGGGATGTGGCTACATCATATCTTCTTCTCAATATATTCATTAGGTCCTTCTCTAATTATAATGGGGATCTTTATAAATTTCCATATTTATTCTTTCATTGCATTTTCTAGTTCTATTTTGCTTGTAAGCCACTTGGTGAGGCTCTTTCTCCATTAATAAATTTATGTCTGGAGTTTAAACCCTCTTTTATAAATAAATAACAAAAAAAATCTTGTACTTACAATCGTGTACGGTATAATATCAATTTTGGATATATATATATATATATATATATATATATACTTTGCATGGTTTATGTGAGTTTTTATAGGTATTGGATCGCTTAACGGATCAAGTGGTTACATTTCGAGGAAGTTATGTCAATTGTCGCAACTTCAAGGGCAATTTAGACCTTTCACACTTCGTGTCCCGACCATCGAATCTCTATGGAGCGTGTTTCATTGAGCTAGCTTCGCATAGCTGCAAACAACTCTTCGTTTTGAGTCTGGATGATAAAGTTACGGCCGAGATTCCATAACGCAACATTTCTCCCTTGTAAAGACTAAAGGGCCCAAGAAAACAGAGCACCGGTCGACCTACCTCCTGACCCCGGTCGACCAGCATATCATATTATGCCTACAATGGAAGGCAGTGGGCTGACTTCTTTTCTTTTTCCTTTTTTCTTTTACCAACTTACTATATATTTTAAGTTGGTGTTTTTTGTAAGATAAATACTATATAAACGATTGTAAGTTAGGTTTTTGGGGAGCTCATCTCCTCCCCCTCTCTCTTAGGGTTGCACCCATTTGGGTTTGTAAATAGCATTATTCACCATCTTCTTTATTTATTTAAGTTTCCATTGTTTATTTCTTATTTTTCTAGATAGTTATCTTCATTTATTTCTTGCTTTAATTTACTTCCTTGCTTTAAATACATGCCATTTAATATGCATTGTAGCTAACTTAGTTTAGGTTGAGATTTATTGAACTCACCTTGGGTTAATGGGTTGCTTTGCTTTGGTGATGAGTTTTATGAGTTCAAATGGGCTAGGTTCTTTTTTATTTTATGCCTAAGAGATTTAAAGGTGTATATCATGTATGTGCCGTATTTGCGATCATGTGTGTGTAATCTCGGCGATATTGTTGACGCTAAAATCAATTAAGATTTTATGATAATTTAGGGGGTGACAACTCTAGATTTAATTAATTGTGAAAATGATATTTAATCTTAATAGACTTGTCTTCCAATGTGACCATTTATATTAATTAACCCGAGGTGAGGGATATTATTCTTAATCGATTTTTTTACTCGTTCGGTAATCTTAGTTTAAATACATGCCTAGTTTTATCTTTTATTTTAACTTTTGTATTTTGCACTTGAAATAATAAATCAAATAACGTCTACAACATTTTTTGTAGATTTGATACTCGGACTTGTCGTTGTACTTTCTTAAATAGAGTAGTAATAGTCTAGGTTTTTTTGCATAGCAGTGGGAGCCGAAAACAATGACAGTGTCCTCACACAACGCACTAGTTACGGAATCTGCTATTGGGTTAGCCATTTTCTTTATTACTTTACGAGTCCGAGGGACTGTTGTTGTGGAATCTATTGATAGCATTAAAGGTCAAACAAGACTCCTAGCGAGTAACCAAAATACGAAGTTCTATTCTCCTTTCATTCTCTTCTTATGAAGATTTGGTTGGCAGGGTCAAGGCCTTTCTTATTGGACGAGCGCATCCGATTCTAAAGTCCTTTCCTAAATAGCTTCACGTTCAGTTGCTGAAAGATAGAGATAAAGCTTTCTAAATGAGATTGGTTTTTATCAAAATGATGCCATTGTCGGGGATTGTTTCTTTTAGAAATTAATTGTTTTTGTATTTCATAATATTTTTCTTTCTTGTATTCTTAATTAACTAGTTTTAGGACTTCTACATTTGAGCGCTAAGAAACGCTTGAATTTGTCGGACGCACACCACTTTGTGGATTTTGACATCATGAGATTTTTGGGATAAGCATGTCTTATTTCAATGTTTTTGGTTATTGAGTTGAAAATTCTCAAAATCTCCCTAAACCTATTACTTTTGGTGAATACTCACAAAGTCAAAATCTTGAAACATCTGAAATGTTTTTGGGTTAGTATTACCAAATTCAAGTTATGGATTATGGATATTTTGAGAATGATCAGTCTAACTTTTTGCCACAAGGTCATTATAATAATAATGTTGAAACAAATTGCAATAGCTTTCAAAATTCTTATGATAATGATTTTGATAGTAGTTCAGAGGCTACTTTCCAAACTTCTCATTTTCAAGAATTCGCACCTCCACCTATGACATTGCGTGAGGCCGAGCACATTCTTGAAAATCAGAAACTTGAAAATCGTTATCGAGAAGAAAATCGTTGTTTGGAATAAGAGTTGGATGTATTATTCGAATCCGACAATGATGTTTCTTTCGAAACTCTTGAAGTTGAGGAATGTTTTGAACCAAAGGATGAATTTTGCCTACATTGGAACAAACAATTATTTACTTGACCCAAGGGATAATAGAGAATAAACGTGAGGAAAAATGGACGTAGTATCCATTTACAATGAAATAATTTATTCTTTGGTAACCAAAAAAAAGTTCCATTAAAAATGATCATATTTACTTTAATATTCAATCTTCTAGTGATGATGAGTCATCTGTTGAGATTGAATTAATTTCCTCCCCGTCGTTATTCTATATTGTCAAACTGCAACAAGTATCCTATGAATCGGTTCAAAACTTTAAATTCTTTAACCTTTTCACTTATGAGGAATACTTGCTCGAGTTGCTTTCCATGAATATTTTGCCTCCATGTGCGCCATCTCCCATTCCAATTGCAAAATCATTGGGAGAAAATTATATTTTTGGGGTTCCCACGTGTATTCACCTTCCATTCAATCCAATTTCTCAATCATCCCCAAAATTTTTTGATTGGTAATGGTTCATTTATTCCGCCTTATACATATGTTCCGTTGTTTAAAAGAAATTCTTATTTTTTTGAAGGTATGCATGCAAATGAGGGTACACCAATTTTCCCTCAAAATCAAATCATATTTTGGGTGGACCCTCAAAAGCTTCAACTCATTGTGCATAGTTAGTTAAACATTAAAATTGTGGGATGTACATATTAGTTTTTTTTTGTTTTTGTTTTACTTATTATCTGGTGTAATTAGTTAAAGTTGTAGTTCTTTTTTTTATGATTGATGCTAACATGTTTTGTAGAATCATTGGACTTGAACTTTTCCGAGATTGTTCCATTTTGGGTAATATCACTATTTTCCTCTCTTTAACTTGGTTCTTGGTTCACATTGAGGACAATGCAAGCTTTAAGTTAGGGGATGTGGGATATTCTATCAATTATTTTTCTTAGTCCATGATTTGATTATATGTCCGTCCCTAACAAGCCTTTGTTGCAAAAAATTGATAAATTAAAAAATATTTCCTTTATTTTCCCCCCTTTTGGGGCATTTTGCCTTTGCTTCCGTTGATAAATTTCAATAAATGCCCAATCAAATATATAACTCAATGATGCATGTTCTCAATTTTAGAAGTTATTAAACTTTAGGTCTCAAATTATCGATATTATGAAAAGCTTAAAGAATTAAACTTTAAACCCATGAGTACATGTGCTCCTTTTGATTTAATGATTTGGTTTAAGGCATTTTTAACTCGATAATCTTTTGTTGCATTGCATATACTTACTAAATGTGAGCTTTGGGACTTTCTTCGTTTGTGAGTGTTTATACATTACTCTTTCCTCCCTAAAAACATTAATTTCATCGGTAATATCACTATTCTTTCATTAATCGTTCATTAATTGAGTTCATATTTTGAAATGTGTTACTTGAGCATGATTTTCAAAGGTTTTTTTACTCGAAAATTGTGTAAACTTTAGGAAAGGATCATAGGCACTCTTGTTATATCACCCATATTGACCTTAACCACGCCTTTTATGTTTCCCCTCATCAACCCCTTTGAGTCGTCTCTTAATATAGCCTTTCGCTTTAAAACCCTAAATGCCATAACCAACTTCACATTGGAGTTATAAACCATATTTATTACCTTCCATACCCTTGTTTGGAATAATACTTGGGATTGAATGGTGTTCTTGTTATGTAGTTGGAATTAAGCATGTAATAGTGTGAAAGAAAAGAAAAATAAGTGAAAAGCAAAAGAAAGGGGAGAAAACAAAAGAGAAGAAAAATTAAAATAAAAGAAAAAGATGAGAAAAAAGAAGAAAAGTATTGATGTCTAAAAATAGTCTTAATTTAGATTTATAATCACAGAGAAAATATAGTAGATTAATCAAATCAAACACACAATAAAAGAGATTTTTAAAGTGGTTCGGCTGTGAATAAAGCCTATGTCCACTGTTAGTTTTATTAATTCTGATTACAATAGCTCAGTATGGTCTGTTTGAGAATGATTGAATTGTCCATTTAGATGAGGGAGCATTTTGTATTTAAAGTGGTGAAAATCCTAGATGGAATGCCTTTATATTTCTAGGCATTTACATTTGTGTATAATAAATGAAGCTCTTGAAATTCAGTGTTGACCGCCATTCTAGCCGAGTAAATTTTGACATTCTTGATGATTTGAATTTTTGAGTTGGTCGGCCTTCCAGCCGACTAGGTTCTTCTGATGCCTATCAAGAAAGCTATAAGGCCACCTAAGATGACAGGTGTTTGTATTTCATTGATCCATATGTGGAGATAATTTTTATATACAACAAAAGTTCCCAATTCTCCATGCGTGATGATTGATCAAAAGTATGGAGTATTTTGCTCCGAATGTTGCTCGGCACAGTGTTTGAGTTTGTGGTCGGCAACTAACTTCCCACACTTGTAAAAAAAATCATTGGTACTATTGATAGTTTCATTTATATAAATAAATCAAACTTTTTTGAACCGCTAAAGGGTACGATGGTCTTTTAAAGCTTCGAGAGGCGTGCAGTCGACGGTAACTCAATCGTTTATTCAGTTAATCATTTCGTTCCTGTTTATAGAGGCAACCTATAAATAGGTAGGAGTTTTCTTCCATTTTTCTTCACCTCAAATTTTTTGTACTTAGAGTTTTCCTTCGTTCTCAATCTTTCTTTGTACGTTCTTTCACTGTTTTTTCGTTCGCCGTCATTTTCTTCAGTTCTTGCAATTACCTTTAGATCCGTGTAAGCCTTCTTTCCCTATTTCTCTGTTTTTTCATCCTTTTCTATGTTTCCACCATGGTTTACATTATAGATGAGGGTTCATTAGAGTAGTTTAGAGAAAGGAGAAAACTTCCTACCTGGGTAGAATTAGAGATAGCCCAGGGTCCAATAGACGTGTATTCTCTTCCTGAGGGTCACTGGATTCCCCCTTTATTTATTGATGAGTGTGGCATCGCCTTTCCACCAAACCCCATTTTCTTCAGTTTTGTCAACACTTTGACGTAGTTCCTACTAGTGTAACACCAAACACTTGGTTGGTTATAAAATGGTGTTAATAGGTTAAAAAATATTTATGGAACTCATATTGGGATTTATGAGTTGATGTTTTGCTATAAATGGGGCACTATTGGAGAGAACACGTATTATTTGAAGACTAGGCAAGCCAATAGGGCTTTAGTAGTGAATCTACCGGACCCCAATAAAGACTATTGGGATTATAGTGTGGTTGTCAAGAATTGACAACATGTTCCCCTTCTAAAGGGGGTGTCCTACACTAGTCCCAGGTGCCCCTAAGATGGGCGTGGCATAAGTTATAATTCTGCTCTTTACTTTTCTCCCTTTTGTTATTTGTTTCTGAATTTTGCCAACTAACTTTGTTGCTCTTTTTTACTATAGAGGAGAGTAAGAAGAGGTGTCCTAAAGAAGGTGAAATCAATATTGAGGAGCTTAAATTCATATGGGGCCTTAATCAAAGAATTTGAGAAGAACATCCATGAGCTACTTCAGTGTTTTTAAAGTATAAGAGCTCTATCACTTCCTTTATTGCCCGACCAACACTTACCCTTCCATAGGTTGCCATCAACTTAGAAGAAGAATATGTGTCTACTTATTCGGCTACATAATAGGTTGAAGTAGAGTTCATTTGGGGAGGAACTTTTTCTTTATTTGAGTCGTTTGGCCTATTTGACAACCTTACTTATCCGTTAGCCAATGTGGGTAAAATAAAGATGCCCAATTTACTGAGTGGGACATTCTCGCCCACTTCCAAGAAGAATGTTGATATTGGCAAGAAGCCGGTTGAAAAGAAGTGTTAGGACAATAAGAAAAGGCTCAAAGCTCTTAGTGTCGAAGAGACCTAAGCTACTGAATCCCAATACAAGAGGATAAAAAGGGGATTGCCTAACCCTCAGAAGCAAGGAAATAAAGTCCAATCCGACCAATAAGAGTTGGTTACAAAGAAAAATCAAGCCGACCAACAAGAGTTGGTTAAAAAATTTCAAAATGACTTGGGTGACATTGGGTCAGCTTCCGTAGCTATCAACCTTAGATTTTCCAGGAGTTTAATCAAGGCTGGAGCTCTTCTAGCTGACAGGGCAGCCTCAGTTCCCGTGCCCATAATGTTGATTGAGAGAGCTTACCATAATCTGGTACTAGTAATTATCTTATCTTTTACCTTTTCTTCGCGTTGTTGACCTTTTTATGATATCTTATATTTATTTTTTTTACAGTTTTTGGTTAATTTTAACCAAATGATGGAGAAATACGACTTCTTAAGACCTTCCCCGGGCGAGGTGGAAGAAGCATTTGAAGGTATGGAGCAGTCTTTGATGGATTCCCGGAAGGCCTTGGAATTGAAGCAAAAAATTTGGGATGACAAATTGCAGGAGGACGATAATAGAACAGTTGTCACAAAAGGTACAATAAAAGCTGCTGAAGAAAAATCCCAAGCTCTCAAGAATAATAAAATGAAGGAGGTTGATGTTAGGGCCAAGGCTGTAGAGGACAAGTTGACTGAGTCCTAAAACGTGGTAAAAACTGTTGAGGATAAAGTGGTTGGACTGACTAGTGAAGTTGCCTCTTTCAAGACCAAAGGCAAGAAAGACGCGGATGCTGCTTTTGACAAGGGCTGGGATAAAGCACTTTTTACAGCTTTTGCACATATTGAGTATGCCAAGAAACTATCCTTCAAGAAAGGTTGGGAAGAGGTGTTGAAGGTGGTCGTTACATAGACAGGCTGTGAGCTTTTCTAAAGGCGTGACCCAAGCACTCCTCCCAACTTGGATGAGGAGTTTGACGACGATAAAAAGTCTGAGGATTCCTCAATGGTGCCTATAAATACTTCAGTGGGGCTATCTACTATTACCGACCTGCCTGCTGCCAATCATGACCAAACCCAAGACAAGGAGAAGGTTTAGCTCCTTTTTTTGCTAGTTTCTTTTTACCCTTTATTTTAGTTATTTTAAACTTCTTCTTTTTTCGTCTTTCTGATGTACCCTTCCTTGTAATAATGATTTTTATTAATGAAAGAACCATTTTTGCTTAGTTTTTACCATCTTCAAATAATGTTGATTTCTTATTGATTGGTATCCTCTACGTTATTTATTTCTCTGGGTTTGCCCCATATACTCATAATTATAAATTTCTAATTTGATGCCAAGGAAAAAAAAACTATTATTTTTGCTTAATTCGACCTACTTAGGTGGTGCAAAAACCTATTTGAAGTTGGATATGTTCTTTTATCTGAGGAAAATTTATCAGGGTTGATCGGCCCAGATGTTTCCGATCAAGTGAAGAAAATCTTACATACATCTTTATTGCCTCTTTGACATAGTTGTGGCTAATAATGCTGGTTATTATGAGATGATTGAGCAGATGCAAGATGATCACAAACTTTCCAAGGCGCTGCTCCATTCTGATTATGAGGCTAAATATAAGGCATTGAGTGAAGGCTGGGGCTTTAAAAAAAGTTGGAAGACATCACTTCTGCTTTGAACGAGAATGAATTGGCCTTGAACCAAGAACTGGATAGTGTTTGATCAATTGTTGCCATGTTTAAGAGAAAAAATAATGCATTGAGAAATGAACTTGATAGTATAAATAAATCAACCACCATTGGTTCGCATGAAGGGCTTTTATTCATAAAGACTGATAATGTCAGACTATTAAAAGAGCTGAAGCATTGCAAAAGAAGAAGACCAAACTTGGCTAAGCCCCCAGACAAAGTATAGTTGTTCGACCAGCTATTGATGAGGAGAGAAAAAATACCTTGACCGACCAAGCTGCTTAGCTTAATGACAAAGACAAGGCCATGAAAAAGCTTCTAAATAACGTGGACCAACTTACCTTCCATTTTCACAAGCAGTAGAGAACTATTTGGATGGATGGGTATGATGAAGATCTCACTTATTTGGATATGCATATGGAGCAAGCTAGGAATGAGGATTACAAATGGGTTTGGTTGAACCTGCTCGCTTTGTTGAAAATGCCTAAGAATGATGAATTATGGCACTGGCATACCCTAAGGATCTTAGATTATCCTGATCCTCCTTTCTCCATTGACTTCAATTGGATCCCTCTTGATACCATACCTTAGAGTTTGATTAAAAAATATATTGGAGAATTTGGCCTTGAAGGAAAAGTAAAATATGTTCATCCTCAGCATCTTCTTAATCGACCAAGTGGTTGTAGGTGCACTTGGAGGAAGCCTTTTGGTTCTATTAATCATCCGAGCACTTTGGATGTTCCTCTTGTTGGGATGAGCAAGTCTAATGGAAAACATCCAACGGAATATTTTGTATCTAGTATCCAATTGATATTTATTTTGTAACTCAAGTTCATTGAAAAGAAATGAATTTCTTTGATACACTCTTGTCTTTTATATTTAAGCTTATGGTTACTATTATCTTGTTGCCAAGTAGGTAATTTGTATACTGACTAGTTAATCGAACTGTTGATTAAATGTCCCGCTTAAATGTTAGATGTTTGATTCATAATTAAATCTGATTAAAATGCCTTAGATTTTACGGATGTTGTTCTTAGATAAAATTGTGAATAGTTTTGTTGAACTAATTTGTAGCATTAATTATCAATGGCGGACAAGTGTATTATGAATATATAATTATCCCTATATTTTAACTTAGGTGAGTAAAACCTCTTGTGTTTGACTTTGAGTCTCACGTGAGATTTTACTAACTTTTAGTTCGTGATTTGTCGAGGACGAAATCATAAATGAAGTTATTAATAATGTGGTTTTCTGAAGTTGGAAGTTTGGCGAGGAACTTTTATTAAGTTGGAAAAGTTTGACGAAGAACTGTTCTAAAATTGGAAAAGTTTGAACTTTTTTGTAGTTGGAAAAGTTTGAAATTAAAATTTAATGTTTAATTTAAGAGTGGTACCACACCATACTCCAAAAAACAAAACATAAAAAGGAAGTATAATGTGTAGAAACATGAAATTTCATTAACTTGAATAACTGATTACATCGAAAACAAAATTACTAATAGTATTTGTAAAGATGATCGGCATTCCATGGTTTTTAAATTCTTCGCCCACTAATGTTTCAAGGCGATGTGTTCCTCGTCGAATTTCATCCAAGCTACGGTAGGGACCTTGACAGTTGGGTTCCAACTTATTATTTTCTGAATCGCTTTCTTCAGTACAAGGCATCCATGCTTCAAGTTGGTCGGCTTAACACGCCGATTATAGAACATAACAGTTATTTATTGGTAAGTAGTCATCCGAATATCAGTATCTTCTTTAACTTCTTATATCATGTCCAGATCTAGTCGCCTCATGAGATCACTTTTGGGTGAATCAAAATTCAACACTCTGTGAGTCGGTAGACTAATTTTATCCGGGACCATTACTTCAGTGCCAAAAGCAAGCATGCACAGGATTTCTCCTGTTGCTATCCTGGGAGTGGTTCCAAATGGCCAAATAACGCTGTGGAGTTCATTAATTTAGTTGCCTTTAGTATCGCCCAACCTTTTCTTCAATCCATCTAGCAAGGTTTTATTGGTGATTTATGTCTGGACATTGCACTGTGGGTGTCTAGGAGTTGAATGAAGTTTTTGGATGTCGAACTCGATGCATTATTCCTCAAATTCTTCATTATCAAACTGAGTGCCATGGTCGGTGATAAAGGCATAAGGCATGCCATATCGACAAATAATATTCTTCCATATAAACTAGAAAACCCTCTGATATGGCATATCAATCAAAGGCTCAGTCCCCCCCCCCACTTGGTGAAGTGATAGACTGCTACAACCAGGTATTTGAACTTTCCCTTGGTAATCGACAATGGCTCGACCAGATTGATTCCCTAAATGGCAAAAGGCCATGGAGAAGTGATGGGCGTTTGAGTTGCTGCTGGTATTCTATGAATGGTGGAGAATTTTTTACACTTATCATTATCCTTGGCGAAGGCAACACAATTTGCCTTAATTATCGGCAAGTAATAACCTTGCATTGCTATCCATTATCTTATAGATCTCCAGTCGTGTGAGCTCCGCATGAGCCTTTATTGAGAACGCGTGTAATATCGATTTAAATTAAATTCGCAAGTTTTCAAGTAACCCTTATTTAATTTGAGTCTACTTTTAAATCAAATAAATTCATCCCCTAAACATCCATCTACGGTGCGTGTGTCAATCCCATAAACAAATATGCGAAACAAGTTTAAGGAAAATTCCCCGCAGGGCAAAACCTTTTATTTCACTATAATAAGTAAATCGCAACTTACATGGATTACAATGAAATACAGTGACACAGGAATACCCGCAGGCGTCTGTCGGTGTCGTTAGCAATGAATCCACATGCAGAGAACCCATATGAACCTCAGTCCAATCAACAAAGGAAGAACCGCAGCACTCCTCAATGACACGCAGCCATAAAACTTTGTAGAGACTCCCTCAGCAATGACACGTAGCCCTCGGTTGCAAAGATCTCTCCACAAAGGTTTGAACAAACTAAAAAGTTGTGTTCTTGGGTTACCAAAAAGATTCACAAAGGATTGGCAATTGTGTGAATCAAAAACCTAGAGTCTTGGGCTCAATAGGTGAAGACTTAGAGTATTTAGGACTCTGAAATTCGTCTTGAAAAGTCTTAGAAAATAACTCCCCGAAGTTGGCTTTAAATAAGAAAACGTTGAGCCTAAAAAATCTCGAGCAGATCTGGCGAAGTTTATCCCAGGCGGACCGGTCCGGCTTGGGGGCGGATCGGTCCGATTGACCGGATCGGTTCTTTTATTGCAGGCTTTATCGGTTCGCTTGCGGTCCGGGGTATACTGGCCTTCAGCAGTCGGATCGGTCCGGGTCTTAGGCGGACCGGTCCGGTTGACCGGATCGGTTCTTTTATTCCAGGCGGACCGGTCCGGTTCTGTCAGACTTTTATTCCTCTTCTTCTTTTGATATTCGGATCCATTGATGAATGTATGAATCTTGAATTTCTTCAACGGTGTAACGGCGTGCGACATAATAAATTGTTAATGGACAAAAATGTCCTTACAAATCTCCCCCTATGTCTATGCCGGTACATACATAAAAACAAAACATCCGAATTATCAAACAACTAAAAATGCCTATACAAATCTACCCTTCCATGAACCCAAAACTGGAAAGATACAATTGAATAAGTCTACAGCATTTGCTCTTCAATTCTTCAGGAATCATCAAATCTCAAAGCTTTTCTCATCAGGGTGTGCAATCCAATGATAATCCATGTAGTACCTACACACATGAGAAAAAGCAAAATACCAAGTGACATATCGAGTTTGAAATGAGATAATATATGATAAAAACATAAGCAACATCTCAAAAACTCCCCCAAAATTCAAACTCCCCCATAATATGATAATTCTTTCTCCCCCTTTTTATGATGTCCACAAATAGACAGATGAGAAGAATGAATCAAATAAGAAAAATCGGGGTGTCACGGTATACAAAAAAACACATACTATTTTTTATTTTTCAAAATTTTCATACAAAGATAGGATACCAATATGAACAAATATGATAAAAAAAATCACACCATGGATTTTGACTCAAATAACCAAGTCATGGAAATGGAATGAATGGGTGTGAACACATTCGATAGGTAAATCAACTCAATCAATCATATGTGCACGATGCGTACGTGTACTCCTAACGAATGAACATCAAAGGTATCCTTAGGTGGAAAATTTTGTTGAATTTAGATGACATCGTCTTATGCAAATCAACAAATCAAAGTCAAATGATTTTCACACCAATAACGTCCAAAACTATATAGCGCATTATCAAGAATTTCAAGGACGTGCAAACCCGTTTTAAATTCTCCAACCAAACTCCCTCATATATATTTTCTTTTAGAGGTAATCTAAATTCTCAAACTTTGGAGAATTGGTGAAAAAACCTAAATGGCCCCTTTTTGGCATGAATATCTTTTTATTGCCTTTCAATTTTTTTTTCGGGCTCTTTTAACCTCTTTGGACCTCGGATAATAAAATTCCTCAATTTTTTAGGTCCTTTTTAACGGTGGATTTTGCGCAAAGGATAGATAATTACCTTTCGCAGCCCCTCCCCGTTATCAAACAAATCACACAAACTCATAAAACGGTTTTTATATGCACAATTTCCTTATCAAAATTTATCGCGCTTGGTTCATTTTAAGGACAGGATTGAAGTGAAGACACCCAACCAACATGTGATAAGACAAGCACAATAATCAAACAAATCCGTGCAAGAGTGCATTAAAGGAAACATGAGTCAAACATGTAGGAAGTAACACTTAATTACATCTTAATGACTCCAAACATTATAAAGCACATGGATGAATTGACCTATTGTCTCAAAACACTATCAAATAGTCACATGAAAAAAAATGAAAAGATGTTGTGACTTGGTCATCCAAAGTGTTCATACATAAACGGTGCAACCAAAAAAAATCTTTTTGTATTTTTCAAAATTTTATCAAAATAAAATCTTTTTGTATTTTTCAAAATTTTCAAAAAAATAAAACATACAAAATGATACATACTAGCAAAAGGCAAATAATGACATCATGAAAATCACCCTATGCTAGTAAACAAGTCAAACCTCAATCATTAGGTGCGGAGGGGTTTTCCAAAGGTGGTGACAACTTATGAAAAACCTCCATCAATTCTTGTGAAGTTTTGACTAAGAACTTAACTTGCTCACCTAAATGTGCAAACTCTCTCATGTAATCTCCGGGAGCATGTAAAGTATCATGTGAGGGTGCATGTGTGCCAGAAACACGTGTAGAAGCAAAACTTGACACATACCCCAACTTAAAGCAAAATTCCCTAAGGTGTCCTCTCCTCTTGCAATGTGGGCAAACATAAATAGGCCTAGGAACACCTCTCTCAAAAACTCTAGGACGCACTCTCCTAATAGGAATGGGACGCCTAGGTGGGTTGGGGTGAGACACATGAGAAACTGTCACTAAAGTGGGAACCGGCTCGGGTGCTAATTGGGAAGAAGAAGCACCGTCATGACTTATTCCTAACTTCTCACCTTTACCCTTATGAACCACCTTTTCAACCTTCTTAGGTGCGTTCAAAAAATTTACTTTGACCTCCCTGGCACGTTCGAGATCACTCTCGAGTTGGGATACACGTGTCGTCAGACTAGACAACGTGTCGGCCAAATCACACTTCTCCTTTCTCAAAACCTCCTTCTCTTTCTCCAAATCTAAAACCCGAAGACCTAAATCCCTATTATAAACTTTTGTCTTCAAGGTCTCGGTGTACAAATCTCTAAAAGCTTTTTGGAGCTCACTTTCGTCTCCACTTTCACTCTTACTTTCTCCCTCACTAGAAGCGCTCAAACCATCACTATCACATTCGTGTGCACTATTGTGGGACAAGGTGGGTGTGCTCACGCGACTAGAAAAATCTACAAACTTCTCACCACTAGTCTCATCACCCTCACCTTCATTACTATCACTAAGTGTGGCGGGCATAGCTACTTTCTTTCCTTTCTTTCTAAGCCACGTAGGACACTCAAACGACTTATGTCCCTTACCCCCACATTCAAAACAAGTGACGTTTTCAAAATCTTCCTCACACCCCTCATCGGAGTCATTCCCTTTTTCCCTCTCACCACTTTCTTTGGCCTTTCCTTTCTTTTTATTTTTCTCAAAAAAAATCTTTTTATTGAAAGAATTATTTTTGTTCATGTTGAGAAATTTTTTAAAATTTTTCGCAAATAAGGCCATGTCATTAAAATCAAAATCTCCCTCAGAATCGGACTCACAAACTTTTTCTTTCTTTTTCTTAAAATGAGTCTTTAAAGTAATGCCATTATCCTTAGCCTTAATGATTTTGGGAAACATGTCAATCTCATAGGTTTGAAGATCTCCTATAAGTTCTTCCATCTTAAGTGATTTCAAATTTCCCAAAGAGTTCAAAACAGTGCCTTTAGGAATAAAGCGTTTCGGGAGAGATCTCAAAATCTTTTTAACGACACGCGTGTTATCAATCACCTCACCCAAATTAAAACATGTGTTAACAATGTCTGACAAACGAGCATAAAAATCATCAAAGCATTCAGACTCAGACATGGTAATAATCTCAAATTTGGTGGCCAAATTTTGTAATTTTGATTCTTTAACCGCGTTCGTACCCTCATGTGTCAATTTCAAAACATCCCAAGCCTCTTTAGACGTGGTGCACGTCATAATTCGGCGAAACTCATCAGGAGAGACAGCTCCAGAAATAGCACTCAGACCACGGAAATTAAAATTGGACAATTTATAATCATCTTCAGTCCAGGCTGACACGGGTTTTAAAGTGGTGATGTTATTAACAGTGACCGTGGGAGGAGTCCAACCATTTTCGCAAAGCAACCAAACACGCTCGTCAATAGATTTTAAAATTGATTTCATACGAGCTTTCCAGTAGGCATAATTAGACCCGTCAAAAATAGGCATCTGATTATATAAGTGGTCCATAGGAAAAATTGCGATTTTTCACAAAACTGATTTAAAAAAAATCAATATCACACGATTTTGCGAAAAATAGGAATACGCAATAAATTAGCGCAACCCGCTCTGATACCAATTTGAGAACGCGTGTAATATCGATTTAAATTAAATTCGCAAGTTTTCAAGTAACCCTTATTTAATTTGAGTCTACTTTTAAATCAAATAAATTCAGCCCCTAAACATCCATCTACGGTGCGTGTGTCAATCCCATAAACAAATATGCGAAACAAGTTTAAGGAAAAATCCCCGCAGGGCAAAACCTTTTATTTCACTATAATAAGTAAATCGCAACTTACACGGATTACAATGAAATACAGTGACACACGAATACCCGCAGGCGTCGGTCGGTGTCGTCAGTAATGAATCCACACGCAGCGAACCCACATGAACCTCAGTCCAATCAACAAAGGAAGAACCGCAGTACTCCTCAATGACACGCAGCCATAAAACTTTGTAGAGACTCCCTCAGCAATGACACGCAGCCCTCGGTTGCAAAGATCTCTCCACAAAGGTTTGAACAAACTAAAAAGTTATGTTCTTGGGTTACCAAAAAGATTCACAAAGGATTGGCAATTGTGTGAATCAAAAACCTAGAGTCTTGGGCTCAATAGGTGAAGACTTAGAGTATTTAGGACTCTGAAATTCGTCTTGAAAAGTCTTAGAAAACAACTCCCCGAAGTTGGCTTTAAATAAGAAAACTTTGAGCCTAAAAAATCTCGAGCAGATCTGGCGAACTTTATCCCAGGCGGACCGGTCCGGCTTGGGGGCGGATCGGTCTGATTGACCGAATTGGTTCTTTTATTGCAGGCTTCATCGGTTCGCTTGCGGTTCGGGGTATACTGGCCTTCAGCAGTCGGATCGGTCCGGGTCTTAGGCGAACCGGTCCGGTTGACCGGATCGGTTCTTTTATTCCAGGCGGACCGGTCCGGTTCTGTCAGACTTTTATTCCTCTTCTTCTTTTGATATTCGGATCCGTTGATGAATGTATGAATCTTGAATTTCTTCAATGGTGTAACGGCGTGCGACATAATAAATTGTTAATGGACAAAAATGTCCTTACATTTATATAGCTCTTTAATCAAATCATTTAACTCAGTTGGGTAGACACAACAAAGTAAAGAGACTGTATAGACCCTTATGTACAATGTACCTTTCTCTAAGACATAGTGAGTTATTTTATATCTCAATTTCTTTGCATCTTTTTGGTTGGCTGGTAACAGTCCTTTTTTAATATATTCACTGATTGGATCCATCCAGATGGGCCCCAACTCTATAAAAATATTATTGATTGCCTCCTCATTAATGCTCCTACTGGTGAAAATCTCCATCGGGATGGTTCTTCTGAATTCTATTGGGGTTGCTGAGGATAGCCGAGCAAGAGCATCTGCTCGGGCGTTGTCCACTCTTAGAATGCGGACCATCTTGACTACAGGAAAATGAGGAGATAATCTCCTTTGCCTTATTCAAGTATCTCACCATTGTTTCCCATTTAATTCCATATATTTCCAGTAACTGATGGATAATATATTAAGAATAATTGTGCGTTATCACCTGCTCGACCCCCTATGATGAGGCTAACTCTAAACCAATAATCAAGGCTTCGTATTCGGCTTCATTGTTAGAATCCTGAAATTAAAATATCAATGCATATTCTACATCCAGGTCATGTGGAGTATTAAGGATAAGTTCAGCAGCACTTCCAGTTGTACACGAAGATCCATCTGTGAATAATATCTAAACTGGAACATCACTATTGAAGTCTTCATCCATCAACACTCTATACTTAAAAACCATATGGATTTACTCATCTAGTCGGAGGGCTCTTTATTGAACAATTGATGATTCTGGTTGGTCAGCAACCAACTTAGTTGGCTTTGGAGCTGAACTCTCTTCCGAAAGAAGTATGCTCGGTATGTAAACTTAGTGTGTTGAGTAGCTCGACATAGGTGAATTCTGCTATGAAATCTACAACTGCTTGACCTTTCAATAAAGTTCTTGGTTCGTACACAATTTCATACTCTCCCGACTCAACTGCCTAATACATTAGTCTCCCACATATTTCAGGCTTATGCAAAGCTTGCCACAAGGGTAAGTCAGTGTATACTACAATGGTATGAGCCTGGAAATAGGTTCTCATCCTACTAGAGGCTTCAATGAGTGTTAATGCCAATTTTTCCAAGCGTGGATATCTGATCTCGGCTTGTCAAAACTCCTTGTTAGTATAATACACTAGTTTTTGAACACCCTTCTCTAGTCGGATAAAGGCTAATCTTACAGTAGACTCTGAGATATCTAAATATAAGTACAACTTCTCGTCCAAAACTGATCGAGAGAGTAGTAGGGGAGACCCAAAATACTTTTTCAAGTCCAAAAAAACTTTTTCACACTCATCGTTCCATTCAAAGATCTTTCTAAGCACCTTGAAGAATGTAAGACATTTGATCGTGGCTCGAGATACGAAATAATTTAGGGCTGCTACTCTTCCTATAATTTTTTGCACATCCTTCTTACTAGTTGGGGATTGCATTTCCAGTAAAGCCTCTATTTTATCAGGAATGGATTCAATTCCCCTTTGATTCATAATGTACCCCGAGAACATACCTTCTTGGACTCCAAATATGCATTCAGTCTGATTGAGCTATATTTGATGCTTTTTTTAGTTGGTCAAATATTTGGGCCAGATCAACAATGTGGTCAATAACGAACTTGCTTTTGGTGAGCATATCATTTACACACAGCTCCATGTTCTTGCTAATTTGGTTTTCATAGACTTTAATTACCAACCTCTGATATGTTGCCCCAATATTCTTGAGTTCGAAAGGCATCACATTGTAGCAGTAAGTTCCTCGATTGGTAATAAAGGATGTGCTTTCCTTATCCTCCAGCTTCAGCTTGATCTGATTATACCCAGAATAAGCATTGACGAAGCTAAGTAATTCATGACCTGCTGTTGCATCTACCAACTAATCAATCTTTAGTAAAGGAAAATGATATTTTTTACAAGCTTTGTCAAGGTCAGTAATCTACACACGTTTTCTATTTAGTGTTCTTTTTTTACCATTACTACATTAGCCAACCAAGTCGGATATTTAATATCCTCAATGAAATATGCTTTCTGTAATTTTTCCACCCCTTCTTGAATTGTCGTATTCTTTTTTGGACTAAAAACTCTATGCTTCTCCTTGATCGGACCAACATCTTTATAAATATTGAGTTCATGGCACACGGAGTTAGGATCAATCCTTGGCATATCCTCGTGTCTCCAAGCGAACACATTATTCCTATCTCTATAGAATGTAATTAATTCTTGTTTAATAGGATGTGTTAGTCTTGAGCCAATCTGGGAAGTCCTTTCTGGTTTCACATTGTCTAGCATAATAATTGTTGTTTCTTCCATGGCATGTCATTTCACCAACTCCTCCTCCTCGCGAGGATCCAAAGTATAAATATGGAAAGTAATTGTCCCTCTCTTCATTTCCTATTGGTCAGTCAAAGTGTAATAACTCTCATACGATTCCATTTGGTTACCATTAACCATGCTGACTCCATAATTGGTAACTTCATGCATTGATGTGCAGTATACGGAACAGCTTCCAGCTGCTTCAACCCGACCCAACCAAGGATTATGTTTTAGGCTGAAGGTACATTTTTATCCAATATAAAAAAGATAATTCATTCCATCTTGCTTGTCGACCAAATGCTGACCAGTACTTTTAATTGACATTTCCCAAAGGATATACCCTTTTTTCTTCAGAAAATCCTATAAGAGGTTTGTGATATGGTTCTAGCTTGTTGTCATTATCCCTAAGCTTTACAAACAGTTGTACAACATTACATCAGATGAACTCCCACTGTCAACCAAAACTCTAGCCACTCTACCATGTTGAACTCTACAAGTAATTACCAATGGATCATCATGAGGATAAAGTACCCTACTCATGTCGTGTTTGGAGAAGTCGATCACCAACTTGTATTTATTGACTTTCCTTGGCCGGTGTTGTTCTCAACCATATCAAGCTGCCTAATAGCGGGATAAGATTTGGCTTCATTTAAGTACTCCTTTCTTTCAACAGGTCCATCTTCTCCACCGGCGTCTCCACCTACGATAAAATGACAATCGAAAAAGATCATACCAACATCCATTTCTGGATCGTTAAGCTTCTTCGGCGAGTCAGGTTCGTCTTTATAATCATGACGGCGTGCCCTTTTGGCATCCTCTTTTCCTTAGTTGGCTGACTCAAATCTCCTCCTGGTATCTCGGCTACCATTCCGATAAATAAATTTTTTCAGCTTTCTCTGTCGAATAAGTGTTTTAACTTCATTTTTTAGGGTTATGCAACTATTAGTGGTGTAGTCGTGATCGCGATGAAAATCACAATACTTCGAATTGTCTATTTTATTGAGGGCGTCCTTAATTTCCCAGGCCAGTTAAGAACCTTGTTACCCTTGATTTCTTTCAGGATGTGGTGAACACTCTTAGTGAGCGGAGTATACTCTTAGAACTTCTTGATCTCATCGAACTTCCTATCTTTTTTATCTTTCTTAAATGAATTGTTCTCCTGTCCCTCAGCTTTACTCTCCGGTGCTTCCTTTGCTGCCATGGCTTCCTCGACGTTCATGATTTTTTTAGTTTTATCCATCAACTCCGTCATAGTTTTGGGTGGTTTTTTCGCCAAGACGTAGTAAAGATCTTTTGTCAGTAACCCGTTCATTAATGGTTATTTTTTCTTCACAATCTACCACTTCTAACTTTTAATATTAAATCGAGTAATATAATCCTGGGTACTTTCTCTGGGCTTTTGGTGTACGGTCAAGAGGTGCGTGACACTCTTGATCAGATTGGACCCAAAGCAAAAGGTTATTAATGAATAATTCGACCACTAGGTGAAAATTATTTTTTTTTTACCTCTAGGCAGATTATTATACCACAATTGGTGTGGACCTATGATGGAACTGTAGAATGCCCTACACCTCATCTCGTCGGGGATAGAATAAATGTCAACATCAGTTGGTATTCCTCGAGATGTAAAACTGGATCAGTTTTCCCATCATATTCAAGAGTGACCACTGGTGGCTTGAACTTGGAAGGTATGGGGTAGTCCACAATAGCCTGGATGAAAGGTGAGCCTTTAACAAAGCTCATTTGTAACGTGTTTTTTATTTTGGTCATTTCCTCTAGTCGATTTTCTAGTCATTTCATGGATACCTTTCAGGAATGTTCCTCTGGTTTGGATTTCACCAAATCAGATTTAGTGATTTTACTGTGTCTATGTGCTGAACTATTCTCTTAAGAGGTCCGCTCGGCACGCACAGAGGCCCCTCACACTAACTCTTGATCTCACATATCCTTCTCTGTGTTCATAATGATGCTCTTACTCTCCGTGATGACCTATAGTTACTCAGGGACCTAGACAATCAAAAGCAGACTCCCTACTTAACCTCTCCAATACACTTGACCTTCATTTGTAAAAAGATCCACCATAATAGTAATTCGCTGATCGAAATGAAGAAGTTGCACTAGGACAGTATGATCTGTCATGTAAAGAACGGGAATGATAACTCATTTCATTTCTAATTGGTGGAGGTGGTATATCTTTTCTAGAATTGGAGGACTTGTCTTGCATTGTGCGTACTAATTGTCTGACTGACTCTTTCCTACTGACCTTTAGCTAAATTGAACATGATACTTTGAAGGTCTGTCTCACCAGGGGAGTGGATATTTCTTAACTGTTGCCTACAGTCGCAGATTTGCTTTCAGGAATAGTAATCATTTTTTAAACCAAATAATTAAATATATGAGATAGAGAATGATGACTAGTAGTCGTTCCCACAGTTGACGTTAATCTGTTGATGTCTAAAAATGGACTTAATCTAGATTTATAATCATATATAAAATATAGTAGATTAATCAAATCAAACACACAATAGAAGAAATTTTTAAAGTGGTTCGCCTGTGAACAGAGCCTACATCCATTATTAGTTTTATTTATTCTGATTACAATAGCTCAGTATGGTATGTTTGAGAGTGATTGAATTATCCCTTGAGCTAAGGGACTATTCCGTATTTATAGTGGTATAAAACCCTAGATTGAATGCTTTTATATTTTCAGGCATTTACATTTGTGTACAATTAATGATACTATTGGAATTCAGTGCTGGTCGCCATTCCATTTGAGTAACTTTTGACATTCTTGATGGTTCGAATTCTAGAGTTGGTCGGCCTTTCAGCAGACTAGGTTTTTCTGATGCCGATCAAGAAAGCTATAAGGTCACCTAGGATGATAGGTGTTTGTATTTTATTCATCCACGTGGGGAGATCATTATTACATACAACAAAAAGAAAAGAAAGATAAAGTATTTCCATTTTATATATAGTGTTCAATACGCTTTGTCACTCTCCAATTTCTTATTCAATGCTTGTTATAAAAATCATATTCCAATTTTGAGGTTTCCCATAATTCTACAATATCCCTAGTGTTTTACCACCAAACACCTTTGAATACGTACATATTCCCTTCATTTAATAACCTTAACCCCAAACCTACATTACAACCTTGTTAAAGTCCTATGTGATCCTAAGGTGAATGTAATCCAAAAGTTTGAATAGTTATGATAATATGTGAAAATTCATTTCACCTCTTTAATGATGATATCCATTCATTGAGATTACAAGTTTTTATTTTATATTTAGCGTTTTTCATTAGTGACATGTGTGTGGCCTAGTTTCCATTTATATTTACTTTGTATGCCCGCATGTCTCGTATGTGTTACACCCCTTTTTATAGTGATTCACTTGTTGAGTGTATACACCGGTGAGGATTGATATATGCACGCTTTAATGCTTATCCAGTTTATAATTTTTTTTTCCTAATTATACTTTGCAAGTGCTCACTTATCCTCCCATGCTTCAGGTTTCAATTCGAAGAGGTTCATTTTCCAATGTTAATAACTACGGAGTTTTGCGTGAATTCATTCACTTTGCTAATAACGTATTTGTAATCTTTTTCATTATTGCTGAGTTTGTCGCATTGTTGATTGGGCATGTTTTGAGGAAACTCTGACGTCTGTGGGTTTCATTCCTGAAAACTCTCATAACACACAACGCTCATCCGTTAAGGTAACCTAGGGGTTTAATGGCTTATTTCATATGCTAAATGCAATTGCTCTCTCCCGAAAGTGGCACTTCTATATTTTATGATTATACACGTTTTGTATCGAAATCCGTTGATTTAGTTTTGCTATGTTTCGTCACTAAGGACTAGAAATGTCTAAGTTATGGGGTGTGATATGTCATGAATATTGCATATTAACACCCATTATCTTTATGCATTCTAACACTTTTATCTCCATTAATTCCCGTATTTATGCTCGTATATAGTATAATCTCGATTTTGAATATATAAATGCTATGTAAGGTTCATGTGAGCTTTTGTAGGTATTAGATTGCTTAACGGAGCAAGTGGTTGTATTTCGAGGAAGTTCTATCGTCTGATACAACTTCAAGGGAAATTTAGACCTTTCACACTTCATGTCCTAACCAGGGGATATCGATGGGAGCGTAGTTCATTGAGTTAGCTTTGCGTGACAGTAAATGGCTCGTCGTTTCGATCCCGGATAATGAAGTTGTGGTCGATTTCGTAATGCATCTTTTCTCCCTCGTGAAGACCAAAGGGCCCAAGAAAACAGAGCATCGGTCGACCGGACTTTGGACCCTGGTTGACCAGCATGTCATATTATGGCCACTACACCAAATCTGCCGAATTGTCAAGGTCATTGACCTTGACAAATCCAACTTGTCAAGGTCAATGACCGTGACATTTCGAGGCGAGACAACTTTTTTTGTCACGGTCGTGTCACGGTCATTGACCTTGACACAAAACTCGCGTTTTGTGTCACGGTCGTGTCGCGGTCAATGACCGCGACACGTTTGTCACGGTTTATAACCGTGACAAAGCCGTGACCCTTTTAAAAAAAATTATCACGGCCATTGACCGTGACAATTCTGGGCAGAATTTAAAAAAAATCTGTTGGGCAGTATGGCCACTGCCACTTCCCAGCAATATATTTGTACCTGTTCCAAACATGGCCACATCCCTAGAGGGAAACACGGACATATTAGAATGTAAGGTTTACACACCAAGAACACTTTTTGGGATGCTTCCTGATTGAAGAATTTTTTTCTTGCAAGCTCTTATTCTGTACAATAATATGTTGTTAGTGCAGCTTCAGTGAAAGGTTGCTTATAAGGCAAATATAAACACTTCTAGTTCATTCTTTTTTCCTAAAAATTGCAAGTTAATAAATAAACTAACAGCAAATAATGAAATTATAGAACTACTAAAAGAACCGATATTCTATGATAATATGATATCAATCCAGCAAATGAAAAGGGGAATATAAGGATAAAAAACTTGGAGGTACCTCCTTAAGAAAGTTTAATTCAGACTCGGATAATCCTCTCCTATAAAAAAAATATCAATAATGTCAATGGGTTTAAAGAAAAATGAAAAGTGGGTAGAACATCCAAAGATTACGATATTAAGCATAAAATGATAGCAAATCTTCAACACCAAACAATAGGGTCAGGCATAAAACTCAATAGCACAAGGCATTGGCAGAGCTGGGTTCCAATAGCTCATGGAATGTATATAGAACCCGCATAATGCAACAAGATTTTGCGGGGGATAAAAAATATCAGTGAAGGGAGCAATAAAGTTGAAGAACCAACTACTTACAAAAAAATTAAAATTTTAAATTTAAAAAAAATAAAATAAAATTAAAATAATAATAATAATAATAATAATAATAATAATAATAATAATAATAATAATAATAATAATAATAATAATAATAATAATAATAATAATAATAATAATAATAATAATAATAATAATAATAATAATCACTGGAATCATGTGGACAACTGCATCTGCTAACAAACACTTCCGAAAAAGAATGCTTAGATTGTTTGGAGTAGACTCCTAAAATACTGCTACAACAAAATAATATTTGATTTTCCCTTATATAGCCTGCAGTGATATCGAGTACTAACCCGTAGCCATATTTAGCTCTTTTCACATCACACTTGGGATTCAGAATGAAGATATTGTATGCATTATCTAGTTGCAAGTATTTCACGAGGCTGGTGAAGAGAACATCCATCATGTCCACGTTAACTTGCCATAGATTAGTTTTGTCATCCCTTTGAACACAAATAGGATTTAGAATAAAAATAGCAGCAAAATAGAAAACAGATATATGCAAACCTACACAACACTCCACTAAGAAAAACATAAAATACCAAAAGTTCGCATTACAAACCAAAACTTGCTACAAGGGTTTCTACGAGTATTGAATATAGTATTGCATTATACTTTTTAAGTTCAGTTTAGGTACCATAAATTAGTTTGGGGGAAAAACTGGTCTGTCAAGAAAGAGGACAAAAAATTTTGGGATATATATATATATATGCGTGTGTGTGTGTGCCTTGTTCTTATTCACCATGAAGCAGTGCTAAGGCCTAAGGAAAATGATGAAGTTGAATTAAAGCAAAAACGTAACCTGCGCTTTAGATTAGTGACTTTGGGCGTTCAGTGAGACGAATGAAATGAAGAAAGGTTGTGTCAGTTAATATGGGAAGAATCATCTAATATGAGACAATAATTCGACAGCATATCCCCTTAGTTCTCCAAGTATACGATGTAGATTGGCAGGTGTGAGTGTTATTTCAATCGGTCAATTGAAATAACAGTCACACTTGTCAATCTAGTATGTACCCAGAGAACATTAAGATACGACTGCAGAACTTCCTCCAAAAGTAACAACTTTAAGCCAATAAGAATATTATACAGTCTCAAACTGTCCAAACGGGACAATTCGAAAGATCTCATTACAGGGGTAATGACTCTCGAACGGGTCTAAGGGCTATTGAATGCGTACGCATAAGAACTAAAAGGCTAGTATCTATGCGCACTATATTTAATTTCAAGTACGTTTCATATAATGGGTTAATTCAAATACAAAAATAAATTCATGGGTTAATTCAAATACAAAAATAAATTCATGGGTTAATTCAAATACAAAAATACAAATTCATGGGTTAATTCAAATATACACACACACACACACACACACACCTCCCTCCACACCCCCCACTCACCACATATACACCCACCTCCCTCCACACCCCCCACTCACTACATACACACACACCACCACCCCCACTCACTATTTAAAATAATCTCAATGTTAATTTCATGTAATGACTGTCTATTTAAAATAATCTCAATGTTAATTTCATGTATTGAATTTCTACTATTGTTTTGTGTTTTTTATAAATCATATTCAATGTTAAATATGTGTTTTGTTAAGATATCTAAGTTGTTCTATAGAATTATTTTTTGTATCTTGAAGTTTAAGTTCTAAAATAATCAACCTAAAGTTGTGGTTCATAAAGTATTATCACAAATATAAACTAAGAGTGATAAAATAACTTTGAGGCATATAAATTAATTGTGACAAAGTAAGATTATGCACCAAAACCTAAAATTTAAAAAAAAGTGTTTTTATTTAAACCCCACTTTTCTTTCTATAACTCCTATTTTATTAAACTTTAAATATAATTAAGGGTGTATAGAAAGAAAAGTTAAATAGGAATAAAAACAACATTTTTAAAATATGAAGGGCTCACCAATTTGATCAAATTTTTCAACAACATAGACTAAATGATATTTTATTTTTCATGCTTTTAGCAATTTCGGATGCCATTTTAACCCTTATTGTTGTTTTTTGTTGTAATATCATTTAAAAAAAATCATTTAGGTATGTAAATATATTGTAATAGATCTTGCCTTCCACAAAATGATATTTTATGGTAAAATTTTATTTGATGGATATAAAGTCATGTGATACCTATATGTGTTATTTTGCATCTAATAAAAACAAAAAACGCCATATATGGTTTTTTTCTCCATTAGTATAAGTATATAGCGATTATTTCACACTTAAATCACATATTAAGCCGGACTTCATTTTTTTATGAAATTTGTAGAAAATTACTTATTTATTTTGAATGAAAATAAATTGTTATCCAATATTTTTGGATATTATTTATAATTATGAAACTCATACACAAATTAATGTTGTATCAAAATAATATTACATTTTTAACCCGCTACCCCAACCCCCACCCTACCCCACCCCTACCCCCACTCTACCCCCACCCTACCCCCACCCTGCCCCACCCCTACCCCCGCACACACACACGCACATATATACACACATACACACATATATATACACACAAACATATATATAAATGGAAGAGAGAGAGAGAGAGAGAGAGAGAGAGAGAGAGAGAGAGAGAGAGAGAGAATTAAACCTGAAAGTAGATAGATAGAGAGAGAGAGAGAGAGAGAGAGCAGCGTCGAGAGAGAGAGAGGGAGGGAACGGCGGGAGGGAAAAAAGAAGGGGGGAAAGGGTTTTTGCTGCAAACATTGTCACGGTCGTGTCAAGGTCATTGACCATGACAATTATTTAAAGAATTGTCACGGTCAATGACCGTGACAACTCTTTGTCACAGTCGTGTCAAGGTCAATGATCGTGACACACGCGTTGTGTCACGGTCATTGACCTTGACACGACCGTGATAAAGAGTTGTCATGGTCAATGACCTTGATAAGGGTGACCGGCTGAAAGGTGAAAATTTTGTCATTTTGGTGTAGTGGGCTACGATAGAAGGCAGTGAGGCTGACTCTCTACCCTGGTCGATCGGGACCTTTAAATATTCGATTTTCCCCTTTTCTTTTCTTTTTCCTTCTTTCTTTTACCAACTTACTATATATTGTTAGTTGGTGTTTTTTGTAAGATATATATTATATATACTATTTTAGGTTAGGTTTTGGGAGAGTTCATCTCCCCCCTCTCTCTCTTAGGGTTGCACCCATTTGGATTTGTAAGTAGCATTATTCATTGTCTTCTTCATTGTATATTTCTTACTTTGCTAGATAGTTGTCTTAATTTATTTCTTGATTTAATTTACTTCTTTTCTTTAAATACATGTCATTTAATATGCGTTGTAGCTAACTTAGTTTAGGTTGAGATTGATTGAACTCACGTTGGGCTAATGGGTTGCATTGCTTTGTTGATGGGATTTATGAGTTTAAATGGGTTAGGTAGTTCTTAATTTTATGCCTAGGAGATTTAACGGTGCATATTATGTGACGTTCAAATTAATTAAGCTTTTATGATAATTTAGGGGGAAACAACTCTAGATTTAATTAATTGTGAAAATGAGATTTAATCTTGATACACTTGTCTTCCTATATGACCATTTATTTATACTAATTAACCCGAAGTGAGATATATTATCCTCGATATATAGTTTTTACTCGTGTTGTAAATCTTATTTTAAATATATGCCTAGATTAATATTTATTATAATCATCATCTTTTACACTTTTATTTGAGAAATAATAAATCAATTGAGTCTAACACCATTCCCTGTGGATTCGATACCTGGACTAACCTCTATACTCTCGTAAAGAGTGTAGTAATAGTTTAGATTTTTTCCATAGCGGTGGGAGTCAAAAACAACGACAACGTCCTTACACGACCACTCGATTTTTCCCGTCTACCAACCACCTTTAATATTAAGACTTAAAGAATCCATACTTCATTAATTGAAAGGAAACCTTATCACTTGCGCTCTATTATATCAGGGGAAAATAAGATTGCATTAAGAGTTTTCCTTATCACCCCTGTTGATACCAAATTTAGTCTGCTGACATGGCTCAATTGGGTGAAGACACGTGGCAATCTACATGGCAACGACAAACACTTACGAACAACACCTCGACTCCAAGGAACCATACTGCAACGAGGAACTCTGCTTCCCCAATCAACTCAGACGCTCCGACTTACAAGAACTCTCCGAGGAACTTTTGAGTACCGAGGAACTTTTGAGCACCGAGGCAATTAGGCGGTCCGAGCTGCACCTCAGACAAAGCATTAGTAGCCGGATAACCAACAGTTTAACTGCGCATTAAAAACTTATTATTATCATACAGATGTATACGCTTAAGGGGCATTAAATGTATTACCCTTTCACATTACAGCCTTAGGGCTATAAATACATTGTATTATCTTCATTGTAAGGGGACCGGAATTTCTTGAGAACACTTGTAATCGAGAATTCCCAAACAGTCAGCAATAACAAAAATAGTGGACGTAAGCCATTTTTGTAAGGCTGAACCGCTTTAAAAGTTCTTTGTCTCATTTTATTTATCTATGATTAAATAATTAGATATAATCTAATTTTTTACATCAACAGATTGGCTCTGTCTGTGGGAAACGACTGGTAATATCATTTTTCATCAAAAATAATTCATCACAAATGGCTGATATTCCAGAACCCAGCAATCGAAACGCTGGAAGCCCTCCAAATCCATCTGCTCCGCCCAATATTCCAGATCTGGCTGGAATAATGACAAATTTGGCCCAGGGACAGACAGTAATGCAAGAAACTATGCGACAACTGATACGAACCCTCCATGGCGGTGCACCAACCCATTCAGAATCGCGAAGTATTCAAAGAAATACCCGTTTACCTTCTTCACGTACTAGGCGTATCGATTCCTATCGTACTGAGGAGTCTGGAGATTTTTCTTATCGACCTGGACGAACTTCATCAGTACGAGCCACAGATACTGAACAATGTATCACTCTCTCCCCAGAAAGGACCAGTGCACTAGAAAGATTAAGCAGAGTATCTCCTTTTGACCGATTAGGTCCTAGGAGGAGCAAAAGTCCTCCTAGAGCCGCATCGAGGAGTTTTTGACGACCATCAGATTTAAGGGAAGGATTTGCCCAGTCGCGACCAGCTGCTCGTCAAGATAGATCCCAGGAAGCCACATCAACGCGATCAGTTGCTCGAACCAACAGGCAAGAGGAAGGAAACGATGCGTGGAAAGGCTCTATTCAGAGGCTGGAGGATAGATTAGGGGAAATGGCTAAGGCCAAGAACCCTCTAAAACGAAATTTTGTTCAAGGAACACCTTTTGTCCCGACCATTGTAGATTTTCCAACACCATCAAAGTTCAAAGCACCTGTTGTGACCCCTAAATATGATGAAAATACCGATCCTGTCCTTCATATTGAACAATACCAAGCTGCAGCCGACATCTACGTTGTTCCAGATGAGATGAGATGCAGAGCATTCTCGGGAACTCTTACCGGATCTGCTCAAATATGGTATAATAACCTTCCTCGGGGTAAGATCTCAACTTTCTTTCAACTGGCCGAGTTATTCATTGGGAATTTCTGTTTTGGGGCAAAGCCAGTTAAACGAGTAGCGCATTTGTTAAGTGTTAGACAAAAAGCTGGTGAAAGTACCAAAGATTATATAACTCGTTTTAATAACGAGAAACTCGAAGTCATTGATTATGAGGAAAATACAGCAATTACCGCCTTGATGAGTGGACTACTGCCCAATAAGTTATACTACACTTTGGCCAAAGATCCACCTAGAACTATGTCCGATCTGATGGGAAAAGTGGCCAAGATTATGAATACCGAGGAGGCTATGGCTGCGAAGAAGAATATGGATGCCAAAGAAACCAAGGTGGAAGGTGATAAAGTTAAGAAGAAAGAGCATAAGAATAATGGTAGTGATAAACACTCAAGAACAAGGTCGTCATGGGAAGTATTGAAGAAATTTGATAATTATACTCCTTTGAAGAAAGACATCAACCACGTTCTATAAGAAATCAAGAACAATGAGGAATTAAACTGACCAGAGAAAATGAAGGCAGACCCAGACAGGAGAAATAAAGTAAAATATTGCGAGTTTCACAAAGATCATGGCCATATGACCAAAAATTGCATAGCTCTTCAGAATGAGATTGAAACACTCATCAGACGAGGAAAACTAGCAAAGTATGTTGATCGGAGGAATGATAGAAGAAATAACGATCAAATAATAGAGAGGTCTAGATCTCCTCGTCGAGCAGAGGAGAACAAAAAAATAGACCATGAAGTTGATCCAAAAGATGACCCCGATCTTCCCAAGAGACCAAGGCAGCCAGAACGTGAGGTATTTTAAATACGCTTTGGGTCATTTGACTGTAATGTTATTACAGGTAGAGATGCAGGAGGAGGAGACCTTACTGCCGAGAGAAAAGCTTACCTCTGTGAGGCTCAAACTTGCTCCTACATTCAACGAATAAATCTAGCTGAGGAGGATCGCCCGAGAAAGATGAACAAAGAGAAATTGGTCATTGGTTTCTCAAAGAACGACCTCGCAGGTGTTATATATCCTCATGATGACCCATTAGTGATCAAAATGAGGATGAAGGAGGCAATGATTTCAAGAGTACTGGTAGACAATGGTAGCTCGGCAGACATCATGTTCTACTTGTGCTTCTACAGTTTAAATCTAAAGCTATCTCAACTGGAGCCTTATCATAGACCCCTCCTCGGTTTTGCTGGCGAGAAAGTATTTTCACTTGGTACGATCAAATTGGATATATTCATTGGTACGTGGTCTGCCTGTCGAACAGAAAGAATACGCTTTTTCATGATGGATAAGAATGTTCAATCATCATACAATATCATAATGGGAAGAGTGGGATTGAAGAAGTTCGAAGCTGTACCATCTACGGTACATCAATGCCTGAAATTTCCAATAAATTTTGGAGTAGGAATTGTGAAAGGTGACCAGAAAGTAGCTCGGGAATACTATTATCCATCCACCGAACAAGAAGAAATGGAGGAATCAAGGAAAAGGACCACCACCTATTAAGTGGATGAAGGTGCAAAAATTGAAACATTGGATCCTAGAGATGAGTCGCAACTCGTGAAGGGTCAAGTAGTGGAAGCTACTGAAAACATCATTTTGGACGCGAGCACCCTGAACGAACTACTCAAGTAGGTTCGTCGTTGGAAGCCTCACTAAAGCAGAAATTGATAACTTTCTTAAGAAGCAGAAAATAAACTTTTGCGTGGAGTCATGAGGATATGCCCGGGATAGATCCAAATTTCTTATGTCACGAGCTCAATGTGAATAAGGATATCAAGCCTGTGAAGCAAAGAAGAAGAGTATTCAGTCCCGAGAAGAATCAAGCTATACAGGAGGAAGTCGAGAAGCTCCAGAAAGCTTGCTTTATTGAAGATGTTAGATATCCAGACTGGTTAGCAAATGTGGTGATTGTGAAAAAGAAGAACAACAAATGGAGGATGTGTGTAGACTTCACCGACCTCAACAAAGCATGCCCAAAGGATCACTTTTTGCTGCCCCGAATTGATCAACTAGTGGATGCTACCTCGGTACACGAGCTGCTGAGCTTCATGGATGCTTATTCTGGTTACAATCAGATTAAAATGAAACCTGAAGACAGGGAGAGTACTTCTTTCATTACCCCTAGGGGGACTTATTGTTATAATGTTATGCCTTTTGGTTTGAAAAATACAGGTGCAACATATCAGCGGCTGATGAATAAAGTATTTGCAGAACAAATCAGTTGCAATATGGAAGTCTATGTTGACGATATGCTGACAAAGAGCAAGAAAGTTGTTGATCATCTAGTTGACTTAAGCCAGACCTTTGATCAACTAGATAAATATCAAATGAAGTTGAACCCGACGAAGTGCACATTTGGAGTACGAGAAGGCATGTTTCTTGGGTACATTGTCAATCAGCGAGGCATTGAAGCTAACCCTGAAAAGATCAAAGCTTTGTTAGGGCTGCGATCCCCAACGACGAAGAAAGAGGTACAAAGTCTTACAGGACGAGTAGCAGCACTCAACAGATTTGTATCGCGAGCAACTGATCGATGTCTCCCATTCTTCAAGACGCTCAGAAAAACTTTTGAGTGGAATGATGAATGTGAAAAGGATTTCCAAGATTTGAAGAAATATTTGGGAACACCTCCACTGTTATCCAGGCCAGTAATGGGAGAAAAATTATACTTATATCTGGCAGTGTCTGAGAATGCAGTTAGTTCGGCATTGATAAGAGTGGAGAATGGAGTACAAAAACTAATCTACTACACAAGTAAGGCCTTTCTAGGAGCAGAGATCAGATATCCAAGGCTGAAAAAATTGGCACTAGCATTGATCGAGGCAAGTAGAAGAATGAAGCCATACTTTCAGGCTCATACCATAGTAGTATATACTGATATGCCATTGAGGCAAGCCCTTTATAAACCAGAAAAGTCGGGAAGATTGATGTGCTGGGCAATAGAACTCGATGAATATGATATAGTTTATGAACCCAGATCATCGCTAAAAGGGCAAGCGATAGCAGATTTTATAGCAGAGTTCACCTATCCTGATACCCCCGAGGAATAAAAGTTGCTCGTTGATCAACCTGTGGATGTTACAGGATCATCAAATGCAAGCCCAGACCAACTTAGCTTGGTAAAAGGGCAAGTAGATGTTACAGGATCATCAAATTCAAGCCTAGACCAGCTTAGGTTGGTAAAAGGGCAAGAAAAGATTATCGACGAACAGTAAGAAATATCAGGAGATAGTGAAAGGGAGCTGCAAATTTTCCACCGAGGAACTCTGTCAGATCAACAATTTGAAGACGAGTTGCCTATATGGAGTCTGTATGTGGATGGTTTATCCTGCACTACAGGATGTGGTGTAGGGATAGTTTTGAACAGTCCGGATGGGGTCGACATAGAATACGCCCTACGTTTCCAATTCAAAGCTTCGAATAATGAGGCTGAATATGAAGCCATGATTGCAGGTCTTAGTTTGGCAAAAACCATGGGGGCAGAACAAGTTATTGTTTTCAGTGACTCGCAATTGGTCATAAATCAAATGATGGGATTATATGCAGCCAAAGGAGAATTAATTATCATATATCATGCAAAGGCAAAGGAATTGGTGTCGGAATTTGTTGCTATTCAGCTGGTCAGAATACCAAGAATGGAGAATGCAAGAGTAGACGCCTTAGCTCGATTAGCATCAGCTACTCGTACCGAGCTACGAAGAACAATCACAATTGAAGTTTTATCTGGTCGGAGTATAGATGAAGATCTGACGATAAACTTTAATACCCTCGATTTAGGGTCATCATGGATGGATCCCATCAGGGCATATATTGAGAAAGGGGAATTACCAACTGACAAACTTGCAGCCAAGAAACCGAAGTTTAAGGCTGCTCGTTATGTACTGACTAATGGTATTTTATACAGACGAGGAATTATAGCATGTTTGCAAAGATGCGTGCATCCCACCGAGGTGAAAGATTTGATTGAAGAGATCCGTGAAGGGTCCTGTGGAGACCATGTAGCAGGTCGAACTCTTTTGCAAAGAATGATGACTCAAGGATACTATTGGCCGACGATGAGGGCTGATTGCATAGCCTATGCTAAGAAATGTGACAAGTGTCAGCGCTTCTCCTCCATCCGAAGAACTCCCCAAGCGTTATTGACACCCATTATTTCCCCTTGGCCATTTGCCATATGGGGAATAGATTTAGTTGGGCCACTGCCGACGACCAAGGGAAGATTTAAGTATCTCGTGGTCGCCGTGGCTTATTTTACTAAATGGGTTGAGGTTGAGCCTCTCATTGATATGACATATGACAAGGTGTACAAATTTATTTGGAAGAACATCATTTATCGATATGGTCTTCCTCATGCCTTCATCACAGACCATGGAACATAATTTGACAACGAAGAGTTCGCTGCCTATTGTCATCAGTCAAATATCTTGAAGATCCACTCGGCACCAGGCCATCCTCAGAGCAATGGACAAACTGAAGTGACAAACAGAATGCTGCTGAATGGTTTGAAAAAAAAACTGAATGACCCGAAAGCAAACTGGATCAACGAGCTACAATCAGTGCTATGGGCTTATCGAACTACTCCCCGAGCAGCAACAGGGGAATCTTCATATATGCTAGCATTTGGAAGTGAAGCTGTTATACCCGCCGAATTGGGTCTCCCAACACACAGAATTCTGAATTTCAATTCCCCTGTCAGCGATTTAATGAGAAGGTTAGACTTGGACATGCTCGAGGAGGTTAGGGAAGAAGCAGCCATTAGAAATGCTGCTTACCAACAACGAACAGCTTTGTTCTACAACAAGAGAGTGAAGAAGTGCGACCTGAAAGAAGGAGACTATGTGCTAAAGAAGGTGATTCAAAAGCACAACAAATTGGAAGCGAACTGGCATGGACCCAACTGAGTTAAGGAAGTTGTTCGACCAGGGACATACAGAATAGAAACTTTGGAAGGGGAGGAGTTTAAGAATGCATGGAATGCAGAACACCTGCGCAAAGATTATCCGTAATGTAAACTCTCATGTAATGCAGTTTCATCAGTATGAATAAAGTGACAATGTTCTGCCCAGTTCTTTCCTTTTATTGGAATTTTTTTACGGAATACTAGTGCTACACACTACTCAGCAGATCTCGGACTACTCAAAACTATTCCTAAAAATGCCAACTTGGTTGGTTAGGAAGTAAATGTATTCCTAAAAATGCCAACTTAGGTTGGTTAGGAAGTAAATATATTCTCGAAAACGCCAACTAAGGTTGGTCGGGAAGTAAAACTATTCCTAAAAATGCCAACTTGGTTGGTCAGGAGGTAAATGTATTCCTAAAAATGCCAACTTAGGTTGGTTAGGAAGTAAATATATTCTCGAAAATGCCAACTAAGGTTGGTCGGGAAGTAAAACTATTCCTAAAAATGCCAACTTGGTTAGTTAGGAAGTAAATGTATTCCTAAAAATGCCAACTTAGGTTGGTTAGGAAGTAAATATATTCTCGAAAATGCCAACTAAGGTTGGTCGGGAAGTAAAACTATTCCTAAAAATGCCAACTTGGTTGGTTAGGAAGTAAATGTATTCCTTAAAATGCCGACGTATGTTGGTTAGGAAGTAAATGTATTCCTAAAAATGCCAACTTAGGTTGGTTAGGAAGTAAATATATTCTCGAAAACGCCAACTAAGGTTGGTCGGGAGGTAAAACTATTCCAAAAAGTGCCAAAGTTGCTCATTAAGAAAAAACCCACTAACTGTAGTTGGTCGAGAAGAAAAATTTATCGACGTTGGTTGGTCGGAAACATTTTATGAGTACGAGAAAGTGATCGAGCAAAATTTTTGATACTCGTGACTTTTTAAATTAATACCAAGTTGGTCGAGAAATAAAATATCATCAATTTTGGTTAGTCATCAAATGATTACCACAAATTCAAGATAGTTGACAATAAGTTTTAACAAACTCCAGTTGATCGACAAATAACACAATGTTGTTATCTTTTTAACAGATATACATGCACAGTTGTAAAGTGTTTTATAATTACAAGACAATGGCACTCAAGATTTGTAAATAAAATTATTTTATTAAATGTAAAACAAAATACATCAAGAATGAAATATAAATTTATTACATTAAGATTCCTATTCTATTGGTTTCTTCCCCTCTACTTTTGAAACAGGTTCCTCGCCAGCAGGTGGATTATTTAAAGCATGAGGGGAATTTATGAAGTTAAGATCTTCAAGCATCCTGATATTCATCCCAGATGGTCGATCTAGGAGGTGCTCGGGACGAGATATCTCGACATTGGAATGGAGATTGTAATCACCGAGGTATTTGGAAATCAGACACCGAGGGATGGCCCGAGCAGGGATCCAACTCATATCAAGCTTGAACGGTGGTACTGGTAGGTCGAGCAACCCAGGATTATGGTAATCCCACAGGTAATGACCCTGTTCCAGTTACAGCACACCTAAGGCATTCAACCATCCCTGTTTGTAACCTACATTATTTGCATTTTGGATACGATCATCCAAATGGTAGAGAGCTTCGTTGTAGCCAGCCATCCAGAATTCTCTGGGCTGCTTTTGGAATTGATATGTCAATCTTTCCAGCTGTTCGTGGAGATTTTTGATAAAGAGTTCTTTATTCTCCAAGACAGACTTCTGCGCGGAAAGCTGCTCTTCCAGACCCCTGATCTTCTTAGACATCTCAGTTAATGCCTAGTTCTTCGCCATCAGTTGGAAGGCCTGGTTCTCTATCCGAGCAGCTCTTGCTCATCCCCGAGGAGCTCTTGCTCGTCCACGAGCAGAAGTAGAAGGGACAGACCTTTTCAAGGTTTCCAATTCATCCCTCAGGTTGGCATTTTCGACCTCCAAGAACGAGAATCCCTCGTCAGTCACTGGGATCAAAGCATTTGAGGTGGAAGCTGCAGACTTCAACTGAGACACCTCTCTTTGCAGGTTATTATTTTCTTGCTCTAATAACTCAGCTATCTGTCTGTGCTCTTCGACCTCAGCCTTCAACGTTCTCTCCCGCACGTCGTAAGCAGCAAACGCTTATCGTATCCCTTATCAGCACTGATTTTCTGATACTTCTTCTCGTACCCCTCGTGCAAAAGGGCAGTGAATTCCTTATATTGTTGCTGAAGTTCTTCAAGAGTGTCTTGGAGATCCTCAATCATATCATAGTATGCCACGTTATTAGCCACTACACGGTCGAGTAGGCACTTCAAATACTGATAAGCTTCAATTGCTTGCTCTGAAGCACCATGACCGAGGATGTCAGTGATTTGAGCTGCACTCATGTATGTATGACCGATTTTAAAATATTCATTACATTGCCGCAATAACTTTGTATCATGAGCACACAATAATTCCATCCTGGCCAGAAACTAGTAGAGGAAGAAAAAGAAATAATCAATAAGAGTACAAACAGAGCATGAAGAAGAGAATCAACAGTATGCATAAGCAAAAGTTCAAATTTTATTACATCACAAAGTTCAGAAGTAAAAGGTTCAGAGTTACATGTTCAGAAGTTACATTTGACAAAGAAAAATAAAATAGAGAGAAATCCGAACAACTCTACACCTTTTCCTTGTCTCCCAAAACTTTCTCGGGAGGCTGAGACAAGGAGGTAGGTTGCTCGGATAGAGCAGAGAGTTGCTTGGGAAGTGCTGGAGGTTGCTCGGAGGAAGTAGCAGGTAGTTGAAGTTCCTCGTTAGTGGGCTGGATGGCTGGGGGATGAGAAACTTGATCTCTCATCACCATGGAAGACTCCTCAGAGGCAGTTTCGTCCTCTTCTTCGTCTTCAGGAGTTGGAGGGGGGCCAGGGATGTGTCGCTGAAATAATTCAGAAGCTTCATCAACTTTCATTTCTTATAGAGCAGCGACCCATCCATATCTAAAGTATTTGAGGCTGCCATATTTGACTTGCGACATCATGGAAGCCAAACCTTTATTCCACCTTTTATCCCAGCCAGCGCTGAAAGATTTATTCACAGCCAATTTCCTCTTTGTCTTCTCCGAGGAAAGCTTCTCGGAAAGAAGATTGTCAGCAGCCTTCAGTTTATTCTCAACTTCCTCCTTCTAACGGCTTACTTCCCGAAGTTGACCCAACTCCTCTTCAGAAGCCTTGAGCTTATTTTCAAGCTCCCCGGCATTTTTGAGCTTCCCTTCGAGCTCTTTATTCTTCTTCTCCAAATCATTCATTTTTTTCTCCGACCCCTCGGAGACCTCAATAACCTGAGCCTTCTCCTGCTTAGTCAAAGTAAGCTTTTTCTCCCAAATTGCCTTATCATCATCATATTTCTGACAAGAATCTTTCAGAGACTGCGCCAGGCCTACCAAAGCTTCCTCGACACCAAACGAGGAGCTTGAAGCTTTAATAGCTTCATCTTTCTTCAAAATTGTATTAAAACAGCTCACCAACCGTGAAAAGAAAACGAAAGTAAGTCAGGCCACAGATAAAAAAAGGAAAGAATGAAAATTTAAGACTATGGGACTTACAGAAGCAATGTGACGGGCTGCTAGTGTAGTAACAGTGTCCTGAGAAAGGTTTTCTTCAATACCTTGGATCTCGAGAATGATCCAAGTCTTCACCGAGCTCATAGCAGAGCTCGGGAGAACAAAAGTGGGAACACCACTAGTAGGGGGCTGAGAGATGGATTCAGCCAAATTGACAGAGGAGCATCAACTTTCTCGACTAACGTTGTAGTCTTAGTCGGAGAAATGACAATCAGCTCGCCTGGAGCAGCAGCCTTGTTCGGGGCTACTGGGGGCTTCTCGACCACCTTCACAGGAGCAGCCGAGGAAGATGCACCAATTTTCTTTGTCTCTTCTCCTGGGACATCAAGCTTACTTCTTTTTGCCTCACCAGCACCAGAGGTAGGTTTCTCAAAAAGGGTAGGAGGTCTTCTTTTCTTTATCCTTTCACTCAAAGGAATATGTGACTCAGGTGAAGAACTAGTAGAGGCTGGTATTGGTTCTGCGTCGCACAGGAAAGAGAGAGACGATGGAAAACTCAAAGAGACAAATTTGAAAAAGTAGAAGACGATGGGATTTTCTGCAACGTTTAAATACTTTGCCTTGGTAAAGGGTAAAAATAATGATTACAAAAAGAGACGGTTACGTTACCGGCGGCTAAACAGACAAAAGGGGCGCGGGAATCGAAGCGGTTAGAAAAATTCAAAAAAGAGCGATTCTACGAATTTGGAAAAAGAAATAAATACAAGAGAAAATACTCCTAAATTTCAGGATAACCATTTAAAACCACCATATATCGAGAAAGAATGTTCCACACTCCTCAAATTTCGAACTATGAAACATTGGGGTTCTGTTGATACCAAATTTAGTCTGCTGACATGGCTCAATTGGGTGAAGACACGTGGCAATCTACATGGCAACGACAAACACTTACGAACAACACCTCGACTCCGAGGAACCATACTGCAACGAGGAACTCTGCTTCCCCAATCAACTCAGACGCTCCGACCTACAAGAACTCTTCGAGGAACTTTTGAGTACCGAGGAACTTTTGAGCACCGAGGAACTTAGGCGGTCCGAGATGCACCTCGGACAAAGCATTAATAGCCGGATGACCAACAGTTTGACTGCGCATTAAAAGCTTATTATTATCATACAGATGTATACACTTAAGGGGCATTAAATGTATTACCCTTTCACATTACAGCCTTAGGGCTATAAATACATTGTATTATCTTCATTGTAAGGGGATCGAAATTTCTTGAGAACACTTGTAATCGAGAATTCCCAAACAGTCAGCAATAACAAAAATAGTGGGCGTAGGCCATTCTTATAAGGCTGAACCACTTTAAAAGTTCTTTGTCTCATTTTATTTATCCGTGATTAAATAATTAGATATAATCTAATTTTTTACATCAACAACCCCAGTTGAAGATTAATCACTTTGCATAAATATATATTTTATGGGTTCAATAAATAATACATAGTAGTTTTATAAATGTTACTATAATTCTTCTATATTCTCACCCTTCAATTTTATATATAGAAGACCCATGTCTCAAGATGTTTATCAATGGAAAAACAAGTTATTTTTTACTCTTATTTAGTAAAACAACGAATGCCATTTTTAACTATCTACAGTGTAAGCCTTAAAAAATCTCCACCAAAGAAACATTATATCACAATGTGGTTAGTTCATTCGCATAAGGCCGATTGTAACATTATTTCATTCACAAAAGATTACCTATACACAAAGTGAACTCATTATGCTACAATTTAATGTCTTCTCCTATGGAAGCATTTTAATAAAGAAATAACTAAAATTAAGCAATATATTACATAATTAAGAATTACACCATTAAAATTACAACTATTTTGAACAACCAAAAAACTCATAAAATATGTCTTCACTTTCTTGATTGTATTCTTCACATAAGCTCAACTTGATATTTCTGTAATAAAAATAACAAATGATTTAAAAAAAAAAAACACATAGTAATTTTAAAAAAAAGTGACAAAGAAAATTTATTCATTGCACGAGGGGTGTGCAACAGAACTAGAAAAATCAATAAAAGGCTAAACCACACCAAATTGGGTGCATTGGTTTGGCTTTTTTTTTCTATGACGGTTTGGTTTCGATTCTAAAAATTACAGAATTATTTTTTTCAATTTGGTTCCCAATTCCACCACCACTGCCAATACAAATCGAACCGAACCACAAACGTATCTGATTCAAAACTGAACCAAGAACCTTGTCCAAACTGAAATCGCTTTTATTCCGTACATGATTTTACTCTTTATATATATGTAAAATATAATTTTCTCTTTAACTTAAAGGTTTTAAATTAATTTGACTTTTTACATTTCGATTAAATTTACAATGTTTTGTTATAGTGTATTTTTTAAGTTATATTTGAGAAAAATTTATTATTTTAATAATTTATTTTATTACATTTTGGAACCGGGAATCAATCCGAACTAAACTAAGAGTTGTTGGCACAATCGATTTGGCTCCGATTCAGGAAATGTATAACGATTAGCACTGGTTTCAGTCCCGGATTAGTAATGGAATTAAACCAATCCGAACCATGTGCACCCCTAATACAGGCAAGGAATCGCAATATTTTAAAGAAAAAATAAATAATATCAAGAACACGATTTTTTCAAATTAATGGCGATATGAGTGAAAAAACATTGACAATGAAAAATCGAAACATGGTACTAAAAGTGTTGGATTCGACAAAGAACAAAATAACTTTATAGGTCTTCTTTGTTCATTAATAGTAAAAAAGGTCCACAAATTTGATTTCGCAACGAATCTTTATATTGATTTTTTTATTTCTTTGAATTTATTCAAAGTACAAAACCAAATGGAGTGAAGATATTTAATCAAGTATATGGGGTATGTTTCTTTGACTTCATTAGACAACAAAATACAAACATATTATTTTATTCAACAATGAAACCTTATCGTTTATTTATCATTTGAGTAGGTAGGTATAGAGAGAGAGAGAGAGAGAGAGAGAGAGAGAGAGAGTCACTACTCTGAGAATCATCAGCTGTAGACAGTGAAAGAGAGAAAGGTCACATCACATCCTTTAAGGAAACTACAGAGATAGAGAGAGGTAGATGGTTTGGGGTGTGGATTATATGTTTGTCTAAACCTGTTAGAGTTGAACTGACCCAATATCTAGCTCACTTAAACCCTGCTCAGTGAAGGTGAGTTTAGTACAATTGTAGAGGGAGGAAATAAATACTGGATTACTCATATATAAAGAGAGAAAGAAAACAGAGATAGAGATATATGGAGGCGAATGATGACGATGTTGGTAGAAAAATAGAAGAGTTGGTGTGTGCGTAATGGAAAAAGGAGGTGAAATGTGGCTTTGAGGCTCCATTATTTCTTTTTAAATAAACATCACCATCAAAATACAGAACATATATGTATTATAGTTTATCAGTTGTATGCCCATTTAATGTGATTAATTTGTTTATTTTGGTCATCTTGTTAGTTTTTTTTAGGTCTTATGCGACAACTTTTGGATAAACGCACCAACATTTTCTTATATGACCGATTTATCGAATTACCATTCTAAAAGATCACAAGATAGGGGTGGGTGGAATGAGTAACCCTTCGCGCATGCGCACGTGTGCGCATGCGTGTGTATATGCATGTATATATATAAATAGAGAGAGAGAGAGAGAGGTGAACGACCAGAGAGAGCTCGAGTTAATAAAGGGGACTGAAGCGAGAGGATACGTATATTTAAAAGGCGAATGGTTGTTTGAGAATTTTTTTCATTTTGGAGGGATATAATGGTCCAAAGTGACACATTTAGTTTAAGGGACATTTTAAGTTGGTATATATATATATATATATATATAATTATAAAAAAAATTGGTCAAATTTTTGCAGCTTCTAAAGTGCTTTAAAAGGTGCGAAAGTTTGACCAGTTTTTTAAAATAGCAACAAAACATTATTTTGAGTTGATTTTTTTTATATGGATCCCTTGATATGTTTAAATAACACACTACAAAATTCAACTCAAAAATAGTTTTTTACTATTTAAAAAAAATTGTTATGTATACTTGATATGTACTCGAGCTTGTACATACACACACACACACACATATATATATATATAGGGATATTCTCATGTGCGGACCAAATCGTGCGCACCCGGTGCGGACTTTGTCCTGTTCCTCATGTGGTCCCCTCGTGGTCCCTAAAGACATTTTGTTATTATCCTCAAGAGGTACCCCTCTTGTTTTATATGAAACCCTTAGTTTAAGACTATATATTTAAAAGATTTATAGTTTAGACCCAAATTGGTATCAAAACCTTAAAGACTTTAGAAACTCACCGAATTTCGATCAAACCCCTAATTCTGGTATTAGAGCCATAAGACGCTCCTTTTAGACTTATAGTAAAAAGACTTTAATGCCATTGGGATTTATCCCTCGCATTTACCAAGATATTTTTGGAACCAACCCAAACTGCCAACCTATACCCATAACTGATTTAGATCCAGTAAGTTGCTTAACCTCACACATAGACGGTTGTTCACATACTGAACACATCCCAGCCAAACACGCAGACAGTAGACAAGTTACTGCTAGTGCTATTAATAGCATAATAGACCAAAACAAGTGTATACTCCTTATATTAAGACAATTAATAAAAGACACTTAAACCTTAGAAACAGAGATAAAAAAATATCTCTAAATGACTACTAGAAATAAATAATCAAATCCCAATAGACCTAGTACAAGTTCTACAAGAAATAAATATTAAGACTAATCATATAGAAGTCATTAACAAAGACATTTTAGAAATTAAAACTTTAATTAAAAATCAAGACAGTGCGTTAATTAAACTTACTAAAGAACAAGCCAAGCTTATCCCTAGATTAAATAGTTATCTTCTTAATGGAGATAGTTAGATCAGACTGGAATGAGGTACCAAGAGACCTCTCCATTCAGACTTTATCAGAATTTTATTAAAGAATTTTAGAAAAGATAAATAATGATAGATTTTATTATAAGATAAATGAAAATGAGATTGCAAACGCTGCTAAAGCAACTATACTTATATTAGAAAGATTAAACTTAATTTCTACATCCATAGCAGCTACCCAAGACTATAACAATAGCTTTATTAAAGACTTACATTTAGATTTAAAAGCTAAGATAGAAGGATTAACCACCTTTTATACAGACTTTGTTAAATTTCAACAAAATTTAGCAAATTACCTTAATAATAGGGAAAGCTATAACCTATCCAAAATGGATAGTATCATTAATGAACTTAGACTAGACATGGCCCAAGTAGAAGAAAAATACAAAGAAATTATAAACGAAATTAAGGCCGTATATAATAAACCATCCCAAGCAGAAATAAACTCTCCTTTTATTCTAACGCGTTTAGATAAAATAGAAAAGACTGTAGAATCTATAGAAGTTAGAACTATGCAACGGCAAGAAAAAGATAATGAAATAAAAGACTATGTTATAAATGTTGCACAATCCCTAGTTAATTCTCTAGCTAGACATAGTGAAGAAACTTCTGAAAATACTATAAAAGAGAATAAGAATTTTAAAGAAGAAATCCTTAGTCAAATAAAAAGACAAAAAGATTATTCAGACTTCTTAGAAAGAACTGAAAAAAGACTTGAACAAAAATAGGAAACAACTTGTAAATTTAGAGAAACCCCTTCTATAGAAATTAGAGAAAAGAATACCATAGGTAGACGAGTCATAAATGACGGATTAGATAAGACAAGTAAGATAATTAACTCTATCCCAAATATTGGACAGAGTAATCGTATGATCCAAAGACTTAAAGATTCATCCTCCAATGTTCGGACATGGTGGAAAGAAAGAAATTTCACCAATCCTCTCCAATGGAAAGAATGGAGTGAAGTTGACTGGAAGATTGTTGAAGATTCCATTCATAATGGACAACTTCAGCCAATAGATACATAGACTTGTTTAAGGAGGGTGCCACTCCTAAGACTCCTAATTATAACATGACTTACCATTGTAGTAATCATGTGTTAGACAAATCCTATACTGAGCTCCAGGTATTTGACTCAGAATGGCTTAGATCTAGAGGAACTGATAGGATGTTCCAATTCCTAACCTTTGGACTCTTTCAAGCAAGAATCCAAGGATTACATAGACCTCAAAATAATATCAACATATTATGTTGTTTATTAGACAAAAGATGGAAAGATTTTGAGAAGAGCCTTATTGGGATAGCCCAATTAGAAATGTCAGACAACATAAGATACTTTAATGTTATTTCGGCATTTACAGTAACTGTAGAAACAGCCAAACATTTTAAGTTAGTCTTATATGCTAGTGGCTATGAAGACTATATTATCCCATACGCTAATATAAATATAGAATTTCAAAGTTATGTGAAGTTCTCCCAATTTCCTTATGAAGGAATGCAATCGGGAATTCCTAGCGGTAGACTTAATGAAGAAATCTTAGTTAAAACCAATGTTTCAGACTATAATCATACTTACAGTATTAGGAATACTGGACCTATGAAAGAAAAAGCTAAGACCCTCTGGCCATTGCAAGAATTTCAAGAAACTAAGACTATACAAAATAAACCTTTGTTTATTAATCAAGACGACGTCACTGGAAATGTTACCATCTAGTTTGGTCCTCCTAAGATTGTCAATAAGAATATCCAGACCGAAGAAATTAGATTTAGGAATATGGGAGAAGCCATAATCAATGATCCTTCAGAAGGAGAATGCAGTTTTAAGACTAGCGCTAGTTTACTAAGACAAGCCCCAGTAATAAGACCTAGAAGATCATTTGAACAAAAAGACTTCATTAAAGAAAAAGCTAGGATCCAAAACTTTGGACATGAACCCTCAGAATTAGATATGAAGACATTCAAAGATAACCTTAAGAAAAGTCATTCGGTTAGGAGAAAGATTTAATATGATAGCCCAAGACCGCATATTAAAATTAAAAAAATCTAAGAATACAAAGGAACTTCTTAGAAACTTAAGACTAATAGAAGAAGGAGAACAAAGATTAATGCCAGCTACACAAGTAGAACCTAGCAAACAAGAGATATGAAGTAGTAGTAGGCTAGAAGATGCTCCTAGACTTTTTAGTAAACCAATAGGAATAAATATTCCTATATACTTAAGCACCGTAGTAAAGACTAAACCTGATTATATAAAAAACTTTCCAACTAGTGACAATAGTTTCACTCCTGTTAAGACTATGGCAAGTCAAGCCATCAATCCAGTAGGTATATACCTCAACTTAGACAATGTCCAAGATAGTAAGAAGGACTTAGATGAATGGTGTAATCAAATGAACATGTGTTTTGCATCTAATGAACAATGGGATGTAAGTTCATGTAAACAATACGCTGAGCAATCCATTAAAGGTATTAAAAAAGATTACTTAGATAGTTTAAGAAAGGCTACAAATGAAGATTCCTTAGCTAAGGTTGAGAAGATGAAAGAAAACTTAAAAGAAAGATCAATTGAAGAATATATTCAGTTGTTCACATCAGAATTCATTGGAGCCAGACATATAACTCAAATCAATGAATAAAACTTAGCAAAAACTAAGTTAGCCCTCCGTAGCATTTGCAAATTAGATAAGATAAATGAATATAACAATAATTATGAGCAGCTATATTACCAAATTAAAGAATTTGGAGAGACCTTAAAAGATGAATACTTTAGAAAGATACCTTTCATAGGACAAATCTTAATTAATGAATATAGGAATTGGCCAGGAGTAGCTGAAGTTAAGAATAACTCCCTTGGTGAAAGAATCAATTTTGCCAAAGACTATATCATATCTAAGAGACGTGACATAACTCAAGGAAAGTTAATAGAAGAAACTTTCAAGCGTATCCCTCCAATAAAAGACGAAAGAGACATTGCTCCAATCCAATGGGGATGTGGTAGTGAATCTAAGAAATTTAAAAAGAAATTATAATCGAAACATAGGAAGTTTAAAACTAGACCTTTAGGATTTTTAAAGAAGTATAAATTTAAACAATCTACTACCTTTAGAAAAAAGGATCCTAAGACTAAGAAAAATAGATTTAACCAAAGAAGATATTTTAAGAAGAATACTGGTAAGTATAAGAAGGTTCCTAATTATAGGGAAAAAAAGATGTAGCTCAATCTAAGACTGCTACCAAAGAATGTTGGACTTGCGACAAAGAAGGACACCGTTGATACCAAAATTAGTATGCTGATGTGGACAAATAATAAGAAGACACGTGTCAATCTACGTGGCACAATAGCAACGAGGAAGATCATTCCCCGATCAACATACTCACTCCGAGCAACAGGTGTACTCCGAGGAACACCAGTCTTCCGAGGAACACCAACCCTCCGAGGAACTCTTGTCCCCCGAGGAACTCCAATGCTCCGAGGAACTCTTGGACGACGAGCAACTAAGGCGGTTCGAGCTGCATACAGCATTAATTGCCAGATAATCAACAGTTCAACTATTCATTGAATGCTTATCATCTTGACGCACACGTTTGAAGAGCATTAAATGAATTACCCTTTCATATGTGTATCATTTAATGTAACACCCTTTCATGTACAGCCTAAGGGCTATAAATACCTTGTATCACCCTCATTCAAGGGGATCGGAATTTTTTGATAGAACTTGTAATCGAGAATTCCCAAACACTCAGCAATAACATAACAGTGGACGTAGGCCATTCATATAAGGCTGAACCACTTTAAAATTCTTTGTCTCACTTATTTATCTGTGATTGAATAATTAGAGTAATCTAGTTTTTTACATCAACAGATTGGCGTCGTCTGTGGGAACGATTGTTATTATTATTTTTCACCAAAAATCATTCATCATCAATGGCAGATAATCCGGAATCCAGCAATCGAAATGCTGGAAATGCTGGAAATCCTTCAAATCCCTCTGCACCTCCAGATCTAGCTGGGATTATGACGAATCTGGCTCAAGGACAAACCGCCATGCAAGAAACAATGAGGTAACTCATACAGACCCTTCATGGCGGTGCACCTGCACGTTCAGGACAGCGAAGCAGTCAGAGGCAAACCTACTTACTTTCTTCACGATCTAGGTGTACTGAGTCATATCGTAATGAGGGATCTGATGATTTCTCTTATCAACCTGGGCGAACTTCGTCAATAAGGGCTACAGATACTGATCAACGTATCACTCTCTCTCCAGAAAGACTCAGTGCCTTAAAAAGACTGAGTAGGGTGTCTCCTTTCAGTCGATTAGGCCCTAGGAGGAATAGGAGTCCACCTAAGACCGTGTCGAGGAGTTTTCGACGACCATCAGATCTAAGAGAAGGATCAGCACAATCACGACCAGTTGCTCGTCAAGATAGATCTCAAGAAGCCACATCAGAACAATCAATTGCTCGAACTAAGAAGACCGGGGAAGGAAACGATGCGTGGAAAGGTTCCATTCAGCGCTTGGAGGATAGATTGGGAGAAATGGCCAAGGCGAAGAATCCCTTACAACGAACTTTTATTCAAGGGACACCTTTTGTCCAGGCCATTGTGGGTTTTCCTACCCCGTCGAAATTTAAAGCACCAGTAGTGACCCCCAAATATGATGGAAAGACAGATCATGTTCTTCATATAAAGCAATATCAAGCTGCCGCCGATATCTATGCTGTCCCCGACGAGATGAGATGCAGAGCATTCTCAGGAACTCTTACTGGAGCTGCCCAGATATGGTACAACAATCTTCCTCGGGGTAAGATTTCAACTTTCTTTCAGTTGGCCGAGCTGTTCATCGGCAATTTCTGTTTTGGGGCAAAGCCAGTAAAAAGAGTAGCACACTTGTTAAGTGTTAGACAAAAATCTGGTGAGAGTACTAGAGATTACATAACTCATTTCAATAACGAGAAACTGGAAGTTATAGATTATGAAGAAAAGACATCAATCACCGCCTTGATGAGTGGGTTATTGCCTAACAAGTTGTATTACACTTTGGCCAAAGATCCACCTACAACTATGTCAGAGTTGATGGCGAAAGCGGTCAAAATCATGAATGTCGAGGAGGCTATGGCTGCGAAGAAGAATATGGATAAAGAAACCAAGGTGGAAGACGACAAATCCAAGAAGAAAGAGCATAAGGGGAATGGCGGTGACAAGCATTCCAAAAATAATAAATCGTCATGGGAAGTCCTAAAGGAATTCGATAATTATACTCCTTTGAAAATGGGTATTAATCATGTCTTGGAAGAAATTAAGAATAACGAGGAAGTAAAGTGGCCAAAGAAACTGAGGTCAGACCCTGACCTAAGGAACAGGGATAAATATTGCGAGTTCCATAAGGATCACGGCCATATGACCAAAAATTGCATAGCTCTTCAGAACGAGATTGAAACACTCATCCGAAGAGGGAAACTAGCAAAGTATGTTGATCGGGGAGGCGAAAGAAGAAATAATGACTGAACTAAAGAAAGTTCTAGATCTCCTCGTCGAGTAGAGGAGAAAAAGAAAAGGGATCATGAAGATGATGCAGAGGATGACCCCGATCTTCCCAAAAACCAAGGCAGCCAGAACGAGAGGTATTTTCAATACGCTTTGGATCATTTGATTGTAATGTCATTACAGGAGGAGATGCAGGAGGAGGAGACCTTACTGTAGAAAGAAAAGCTTACCTCGGTGAGGCTCAGGCTTGCTCATACATTCAGCGGATAAATTTGGTTGAAGAGGATCGCCCGAGGAAGGTAAACAAAGAGAAGCTGGTCATTGGCTTTTCAAAAAACGACCTGGCAGGTGTTCTTTACCCTCACGACGACCCTTTGGTGATCAAAATGAGGATGAAAGAAGTAGTGATTTCAAGGGTGCTAGTAGATAATGGTAGTTCGGCCGACATCATGTACTATTCATGCTTTGACAGTTTAAATTTGAAATTATCTCAATTAGAACCTTATCACAGACCTCTATTGGGTTTTACTGGCGAGAAAGTTTTTCCACTTGGGACGATCAAGTTGGATATATTCATCGGAACATGGCCTGCTTGTCGAACAGAAAGAATACGCTTCTTTGTGATGGATAAGAATGTACAGTCAGCTTACAACATCATCATGGGAAGAGTTGGTTTGAAAAAGTTCGAAGCAGTTCCATCTACAGTACATAAGTGTTTAAAATTCCCTACAAATTTCGGAGTGGGAGTTGTGAAAGGTGATCAGAAAGTAGCTCGGGAATGTTATTATTCATCTGCCGAGCAAGAGGAGCTTGAAGAGTCAAGGAAAAAGACTACCACCTACCAGGTGGAGGAAGGTACAGAAATTGAAACACTTGATCCCAGAGATGAATCCCAACTTGTAAAAGGACAGGTGGTGGAATCTACGGAAAATGTTATTCTGGACGATGAGCACCCTGAACGAGTAACCCAGATAGGTTCATCGTTGGATGTTTCAATAAAACAGGATTTGATAACTTTTTTGAGAAACAAAAAGAAAACTTTTGCATGGAGTCATGAAGACATGTCAGGAATAGATCCGAACTTCTTATGTCATGAGCTCAATGCGAATAAGGAGATCAAGCCTGTAAAGCAGAGAAGAAGAGTGTTTAGTCCCGAGAAGAATCAAGCTATACAAGAGGAGGTCGAGAAGCTCCATAAAGCCCAATTCATTGAAAATGTGAAGTATCCAGACTGGTTGGCAAATGTAGTGATGGTGAAGAAGAAAAACAATAAATGGAGAATGTGTGTTGATTTCACTAATCTCAACAAGGCATGCCCAAAGGATCATTTTTTATTGCCCAGAATTGATCAACTAGTGGATGCTACCTCGGGACACGAGCTACTCAGCTTCATGGACGCTTACTCTGGATACAACCAGATCAAAATGAAACCTGAAGACACGGAAAGCACTTCTTTTATTACCCCTAGGGGAACTTATTGTTATAATGTTATGCCTTTTGGTTTGAAAAATGCAGGAGCGGCATACTAGGGGCTGATGAACAAGGTTTTTGCCGAACAAATCAGTTGCAATATGGAGGTCTATGTCGATGATATGCTGACAAATAGCAAGAAAGCTGCTGATCATCTAGTTGACTTAGGTCAGACCTTTGATCAACTGGATAAATACCAGATGAAGCACAACCCGACGAAGTGCACCTTTGGAGTACGAGAAGGAATGTTCCTCGGGTACATCGTCAACCAACGAGGCATTGAAGCAAATCCAGCAAAGATCAAAGCTCTTTTAGGGTTGCGATCTCCAACGACGAAGAAAGAAGTGCAGAGTCTTACAGGACAAGTTGCAGCGCTCAATAGATTTGTATCTCGAGCAACTGATAGGTACCTTCCATTCTTCAAAACACTCCGAAAAACTTTCGAGTGGAATGATGAATGTGAAAAAGCCTTTAAAGACTTGAAGAAATATCTGGGAACACCTCCACTGCTGTCCAGGCCAGTGATGGGAGAAAAGTTGTACTTATACCTGGCAGTATCAGAGAATGCAGTCAGCTCGACATTGATCAGATTGGAGAATGGAGTCCAGAAGCCAATTTATTACACAAGTAAGGCTTTCTGAGGTGCAGAGATCAGGTACCCAAAGTTGGAAAAATTGGCATTGGCATTAATTGAAGCAAGTAGAAGAATGAGGCCTTATTTCCAGGCCCATACCATCGTCGTATACACCGACATGCCATTGAGACAAGCCCTTCATAAGCCAAAAAAATCAGGGAGACTGATGTATTGGGCAATAGAACTCGGTGAATATGATATTATGTATGAACCCAGATCATCATTAAAAGGGCAGGCTGTAGCAGACTTTATAGCAGAATTTACATATCCTAATACCCCCGAGGAACAAAGGTTGCTCGCTGACCAACCTGTGGATGTTACAGGATCAACAGACATAAGTCCAGATCAACTCCGATTTGTAAAAGGGCTTGTGGATGTAGAAAGATCATCAAACTCAAACCCAGACCAACTCCGGTTGGTAAAAGGGCAAGAAGAGATGGTCGACGAAGAGCGAAAAATACCAGGGGAGGATGAAAGGAAACAACAGATATTTCACCGAGGAACTTTGTCAGATAAGAAATTTGAAGACGAGTTACCAATATGGAGGTTATACGTAGATGGCTCATCTTGCACTGCAGGATGTGGCGCTGGAATAGTTCTGAACACTCCAGACGAGATCGACGTGGAATACGCCCTGCGATTCCAATTCAAAGCTTCCAATAATGAGGCTGAATATGAGGCGATGATAGCAGGTCTTAATTTAGCAAAGATTATGGAAGCTCAACAAGTGATGGTATTCAGTGATTCTCAATTAATTGTGAATCAGATAATAGGAATATATGCTGTTAAAGGAGAATTAATGGTCAGGTATCATGCAAAGGTGATGGAATTATTGGCAGAATTTGATGCCATTCAGTTGATCCGAATACCAAGACTGGAAAATGCACAAGCAGACGCATTGGCCCGACTAGCATCAGCTACTCGTACCGAGCTGCGAAGAACAATACCAATTGAAGTATTAGAAGATCGAAGCATAGATGAAGACTTGACGATGAATGTTATAACCCTTGATTTAGGACCATCTTGGATGGATCCCATCAGGGCATATATTGAAGAGGGATAATTGCCAGAGGATAAGCTCGCTGCAAAGAAATTGAAGTTTAAAGCTGCTCGTTATGTACTAACAAATGGTGTTTTGTATAGACGAGGAATTATGGTGGGTTTGCAGAGATGTGTACATCCCTCCGAGGTGAAGATATTTATTGAAGAAATCCATGAAGGGTCCTGTGGAGCCCATGTAGCAGGTCGAACACTTTTGCAAAGGGTGATGACGCAAGGATACTACTGGCCAACGATGAGGGATGATTGTATAGCCTATGCTAAGAAATGTGATAAATGCCAACGTTTTTCTTCCATCCGACGTACTCCACAAGCATTTTTGACACCCATAACTTCCCATTGGCCATTTTCCATGTGGGGAATTGATCTGGTTGGACCACTACCAACGACCCGAGGAAGATTCAAGTACCTCATCGTGGCAGTGGATTATTTTACTAAGTGGGTAGAAGCTGAGCCACTTATTGATATGACGTACGAAAAGGTATATCAGTTCGTTTGGAAGAATATAATCTGCCGATATGGTCTTCTCATGCATTCATCACAGACCATGGAACACAATTTGATAACGAGGACTTTGCCACATATTGTCATCAGTCAAACATTTTGAAGGTTCATTCAGCACCAGGCCATCCTCAAAGCAATGGGCAGACTGAAGTGACGAATAGAACATTATTAAATGGTTTGAAGAAGAGGCTAAGTGAGGCTAAAGCTAATTGGATTAATGAGCTACAGTCAGTGTTGTGGGCTTACCGAACAACTCCCCGAGCAGCAACTGGAGAATCACCATATATGCTGGCATTTGGAAGTGAGGCTGTAATACCTACAGAGTTGGGTCTTCCAACACACAGAGTGCTGAATTTTAATTCCCAAGTCAGCGACTTGATGAGGAGATTAGATTTGGACATGCTCGAGGAAGTTAGAGAAGAGGCAGCCATTAGGAATGCTGCTTATCAATAGCGAACAACCCTGTTCTACAACAAGAGAGTGAAAAAATGCGACTTAAAAGAAGGAGATTACGTGCTAAAGAAAGTCATTCAGAAGCACAATAAGTTGGAAGCAAACTGGCATGGACCTTACCGAGTTATTGCAGCTGTCCGACCAGGAACTTACCGAATAGCAACTCTAGAAGGAGAGGAATTTAAGAATGCATGGAATGCTGAACACCTACGCAAGTATTATCAGTGATGTAAAATGTAAAGCAGTCCCATCAATATGAATAAAACGATGATATTTCACAATCTTCTCTCCTTTTATTGAAAGTTTTTCGGGGAATACTAGTGTGTTTAACACTACGCTGCTCGACAGTAAAACAACGATGCTCGACAGTAAAAAGAAGACGATAGTTCAAACCCACGATCAACTCCGATTGGTAAAAGGGCGAGAACAAACTATACTCCTTTGGTTAGGAGGCGTACACTAGTGTGACCAACTAAGGTTGGTAAAAGATCTAGTGTACATGATAGTTCAGACCCACGACCAACTTCGGTTGGTAAAAGGGCGAGAATAAACTATACTCATTTGGTTAGGAGGCGTACACTAGTGTGACCAACTAAGGTTGGTAAAAGATCTAGTGGACATGATAGTTCAGATCCACGACCAACTCCGGTTGGTAAAAGGGCGAGAACAAACTATACTTCTTTGGTTAGGAGGCGTACACTAACGTGACCAATTCAGGTTGGTAAAAGAGCTAGTGGACATGATAGTTCAGACCTACGACCAACTCCGATTGGTAAAAGGGCGAGAACAAAAGATGATCGACGAAAGACCAATCTCGGTTGGCTAGGAAGTAAGATATTATCTCAAATGCCAACTTATGTTGGTTGGGAAGTAAGTTTGTTACATAAAAGTTCCTCGAAGAACAAATATTCCAAACTGAACCAAGTATTGTTGGTCGGGGATAAAAACCCACTAACTGTAGTTGGTCGACGAGGAAAAATCTTTGACCTTGGTTGGTCGGGCACATTTTATGAAAAAGACAAAAATTTACCAAGTATAGCTGGTCGGGGATAAAAACTCTCACTAACTATAATTAGTCGACGAGCACAATTTGACAACCTCACAATTTGACAACCTTGGTTGGTTGGAGAAATTTTAAACATTTTTTTATATACTCATTACTTTATTATTAAGTGATCGAGCAACATTACGAATACTTGTAATTTTTATCACTAAATTGGTCGATGAACCATACAATAGTGTTTAACAAGCACAAGACAATAGCAATACAGATTTGCAAATAGAAAATGAAAGTCTTTCATTAAAATTCAAAATGAATTACAAATTACATGTGTACTAACTATTACATTGAGATCCCTACTCTATTGGTTTCTTTCCCTTAGCTTTTGAAACAGGCTCCTCGCCAGCAGGAGGATCTTTCAGGAAAAGAGGAGAATTAATAAAGTTAATATCTCGGAGCATTATGACATTCATTACTGAAGGAATATCCAATAGATGCTCGGAATGAGATACTTCGATCTGAGAGTGAAGATTATAGTCGCCAAGGTATTTTGCAATTAAGCTCCGAGGAATGGCACGAGCTGGGATCCATTCCATGTCCAAGTTATACGGTGGCACTGGCAAGTCAAGAACCCCGGGATCATAATAATCCCACAGGTAGTGCCCCTGTTCGAGCTTCAGCACGCCCAAGGCATTCAGCCAAACTTGCTTGTAACCCTCGTTATTGGCATTCTGGATACGATCATCTAAGTGAAATAACGCTTCATTGTATCCAGCCATCCAGAACTCCCTGGGCTGTTTATTAAATTGAAATGTCAACTTTTCAAGCTTCTCATGAAAGTTTCTGGCAAGAGCATCCTTATTATCCAGAGCAGATTTTGTCGATACAAGTTGATCCTCCAGAGTTTGGATTTTTTTGGACATTTCAGACAAAGCCCGATCTTTTGCATTCAATTGGTACTCTTGAGTTTCCAATGTTGACAGAGTACGAGCTTCTTCAATACTACGAGGAGTTCTTGATCGCCCCCGAGCAGATGGAGTACTTCGTTCCTCGATAACATCCTGGGCAACTCTTCCTCATCCCCGAGTAGAAGTAGAAGTACCAGACCTTCTCAGGATATCCAACTCTTGCCTTAATTTGGCATTCTCCACCTCTAAGAAGGAAAATCCCTCATCAGTCACTGGGATTACCGCTGTTGAAGAAGAGGCTGCAGACTTATATTGTGCTAGCTCTTTCTGCAAATTATTATTCTCTTGCTCCAGCAGTTCAGCAATTTATCTACAAGCTTCAATTTCTCCCTTTAGGGTTTGACATCATACCCAGTAAGGAGTTTGTCGTAGCCCTTCTCGATAGAAAACTGTTGATACTTCTTTTCATACCCCTCATGTAACAAGGCATTTGATTCCTTGTACTGAGTATGAAGATCTTCTAAAGTATATTGAAGCTCTTCGATCATGTCTTAATAAGCCACGTTGTTGGCTACAGCACGATCAAGAAGACATTTCAAGTATTGATATGCCTCCACTGCTTGGTCTGAAGCATCATGACCAAGGATATCAGTAATTTCTGATGCACTCAGGTCAGTATGGCCAGCTTTAAAATATTCATGGCATTGCTGCATCAGTTTTGTATCATTGGCAGACAGCAATTCCATTCTAGTCATAAACTAATAAAGAAGAGAAGGCAAGAGTTAATAAAAGAAGAAGACAGAGCATCAACAATGTAGAAGAACAAAGAGATGTGATTTTATTACATCATCAAAAAGAGTACATCGTTCAGAATACAAAGTACAAGCAAAAGGAAAAATAAAAGAGAATACCGAACAACTTCACACCTTTTTCTTGTCTCCCAAGACTTTCTCGGGAGGCTGGGACGAGGAGCTTGGTTGCTCGGTGGGAACAATAATCTGGTCGGCTGGAGTTGGGATTTGTTCAGGAGGAGCAGGCAAAGAAGAAATCTCCTCAGTAGATGTCTGGTTGGGTTGTGGAGCAAGGACTTGACCACCCACTATCACTGAAGACTCCTCGGGTGCAGTTTCATCCTCTTCTTAATCTTCAATAGCTGAAGGAGGACCAGGGAGATGTTGTTGAAATAGTTCAGAATCCTCGCTCACCTTCAGTTCCTGCAGGGCAGCAACCCAACTCGGAAGTATTTCAAACTTCCGTACTTGACCTGGGTCATCATTGCCGCTACCCCCTATCCCATCATTTGTCCCAACTAGTTCGAAAGGATTTCTTCACAGCCGCTTTTCTCTTCATTTTCTCCAAGGAGAGCTTCTCGGATAGAAGATCCTCGGTGGTTTTCAATTTGGCCTCCACCTCCTCCTTCTGGCAATTTACTTCTCGCAGAAGGGTCAGCTCTTCCTCGGCCGATTTCAACTTATTCTCAAGCTCCCCCAAGCTTGTGAGCTTCTCCGCATATTTTTTATTCTCTCTCTCCAAATCCTTCACTTTATTGCCCAACTGTACCTTCTCTGCCTCAGACGCGGTCAACTTCTTTTCCCATTCACCCCTATCCTCGTCGTATTTTTGACGGGATTCCTTCAGAGATTGGGCTAAACCTTGGAAAGCATCCTCTACTCCGGACGAGGAGCTTGAAGCCTTGAGCGCTTCATCTTTCTTCACTATGGTGTTAAAGCAACTCACCAGCTGAAAAAGAAAGTAATGAAAAGTCAGTGCTGAGATACATATATTGACTGAAAGAAAGAAAAAATTCAGGATAAGAGAAACTTACTGAAGCAATGTGACAAGTAGCTAGGGATAGGGGTGTAAGCGGTACGGTTTGGTCGGTAAATAGTAGATACCAATACCAAAACCAAACTCTGGATGGTAAAACCAAACCGTACCAGTTTACCACCCGGTACACCAAAATTAATACCAAAACCAAACCGGCCGGTAATTCGGTTTTTTTCGGTAATTTCGGTTTTTTCTGGTTTCGGTAAATTCTGGCTTTTTTCTGGTTTCTTCTGGTTTCGGTAAATTTTGGTTTTTTCTGGTTTTGGGTTTTGAGTTTTTCTGGTTTTGGTAAAAAACACTAAAAGCCCCAAAAAATCAAAAACAAAACCAACAAGCTTTTTAAAATATTAAAACCAAAACCAAAACCAACTTTTTTTTGGTTTAGGTAAATTCAGTACGGTAATTTTAGTAAATTCGGTACGGTACGATAATTTCGGAATGGTTTTTTCTTGTTTTGGTAAATTCGGTACGGTACGATAATTTCGGTACGATCTTTTCTGGTTTCGGTAAATTCGGTACGGTAATTTCGGTAAATCGGTTTTTTAAATATTAAAACCAAAACCAACCCACTTTTTTGCGGTAATTTCGGTTTCGGTAAGATCGGTTTTTTGTATTTTAATATATGAAACCAAAACTATTTTTTTTCGGACCAAAACGGTACGGTATGGTAAAAACCCGTACCGCTTCCACCCCTAGCTAGGGATGTCAGCATATCCCTAAACATGTTTTCTTCAATTCCTTGGACTTCTGGAATAGTCCAAGTCTTTACCGAGCTCATTGCAGAACTCGGGGGAATAATGGTTGGAACACCAGCTCCACTAGCTTGGAGCTGAGGAATGGTTTCAGAAAAACTGACCGAGGAGGATTTCTTCAATATCCTCAGTGGTACTTCAGCAGTTTCAGCCAAAGAACCTTTGGTGGGGGAAATGGTGACCACTTCCACAGAAGTACTTCTCTTGCTCGGAGCCATTAGAGGCTTCTCGACAGCCTTCTGAGCAGCAACAGAAGGAACAACATCCACTTTCTTTGTCCCCTTTGGGACATCAACCTTATTTCTCTTTCCATCCCCGGCAGAGGAAGTCTCCTCGAAGATAGCAGGAACTCTTCTCTTGCCCATCTTCTGACTTAGAGGAATGTGAGATTCTGGTGAAGATTCCTCAGAAGCTGGCAATGGGTCACTAATGCTGACCACAGGACGAGCAGTAAAGGATGATGTGTAGCTCCTGTACTGCTGCAAATATGAAGCAGACCTGATGTGCTCGTCTGCAACTCTTCGATGTAAATTCCAGATATGTTTCAAATGTTTAATATTTACTTCTGATTCCTTTAGAGTTTTTCTCTTACTGTCAACTGCAAACAAATACATAGTGAAATATCAGTCATACATTTTGTCAAACACAATGAAATCGTAATTTCAAAAATAAAATAAGATGAAAATAACCTATCCCATTGCCATATGGGGGGCACCTGGGACCCTCATATACTGCATCTCCAACCAAAGGGGCATGTTGCCAATTTTTTATAACTACCCCATGTTCAAAATAATCCATGTTTGCATCAGGGAGGTTGACTACTAAGGCCCTATTCAAAAACCTAGTTTTTAAATAAAAAATATTGTCTAAAACATCCCATCTAGAACAGTACATAATCTCAGGAATTCCTATACGAGTTCCATGAGTTTGATTTAACCTATACACCCCATTAACTATTCTCCATGTGTTGGGGGCTATTTTTGCAGGGACAACATCGAAATACTGACAGAACTCTAAACACAAAGGGTTTGGTGGAAAAGAAAATCCACATTCAGCAATAAATAGCCTAGGGAACCAATGTCCCTCAGCAAAATCAAAATAACTTGAAGGATCAGAAAGACTCTCCAAAGTTACCCAAGCAGGAATAGAAAAGTCAGAACGGAATTTCTCAAGGGATTCGATAATATAAACTATGGTGAATAAAAAGAAATGAAGAAGAAGGAAGAGAATCTTACAGGAAAAAGGAGATCTGTTGACAAACAAACGAAGAAAGGGATGAACGCACAGGAGAGAGAAAAGCTATAAAACTCGAAAGCAGAAATTGAAAAGGTAGAAGACGATGGGATTGCCTCTGAAGCTTAAATACTTTGCCTTGGGAAACGGCGAAAGAAATGATTACAAAAAAGAAACTATTACGCTACCGGCGGCTAAAAGGACAAAAAGGGCACGAAGATCGAAGCGCTTATAAAAATGCAAAAAGGCAGATTCTGCGAATTTGGAAAGAAATTCAAATACGAAGAAAAGGCTCCTAAAACCCAGGAAAGTCATTTAATATTGCCATATACCGAGAAAGAATGTTCCATACTCCTCAAAGTTCGAAATATGAAACATTGGGGGCTTATGTTGATACCAAAATTAGTATGCTGATGTGGACAAATAATAAGAAGACACGTGTCAATCTACGTGGCACAATAGCAACGAGGAAGATCATTCCCCGATCAACATACTCACTCCGAGCAACAGGTGTACTCCGAGGAACACCAGTCTTCCGAGGAACACCAACCCTCCGAGGAACTCTTGTCCCCCGAGGAACTCCAATGCTCCGAGGAACTCTTGGACGACGAGCAACTAAGGCGGTTCGAGCTGCATACAGCATTAATTGCCAGATAATCAACAGTTCAACTATTCATTGAATGCTTATCATCTTGACGCACACGTTTGAAGAGCATTAAATGAATTACCCTTTCATATGTGTATCATTTAATGTAACACCCTTTCATGTACAGCCTAAGGGCTATAAATACCTTGTATCACCCTCATTCAAGGGGATCGGAATTTTTTGATAGAACTTGTAATCGAGAATTCCCAAACACTCAGCAATAACATAACAGTGGACGTAGGCCATTCATATAAGGCTGAACCACTTTAAAATTCTTTGTCTCACTTATTTATCTGTGATTGAATAATTAGAGTAATCTAGTTTTTTACATCAACAGACACTTTGCTAAAGACTGCCCTAATAAGAATGATAAAGGAAGTATTAAGATAATTAATACAATATTAGACTATGCATGTCAAAAAGAGTTAAATATCCTATATGCTATAGAAATATCAGATATAGAAGATGATGACAATACTGGTATCTATAGTGCATATACAGATAGTGACTCAGAAGACTATAATAGTGATGCTGATGAGTACGAAGACTCTCATGATACTTTAGACTTGTACATGATGCAAACTAATCAAGACGATTTAGAAAATGAATATATAGACTTTGAAGAAGCGTGGTATAAGTGAATTTTAAGCCCATTTTTAAAGAAAAGATGGACAGTTAGTAATCCTGAGTTACTAACCTATATACCTAGATGCTACTTTGATGAAAGACATTATTGCACATTTGAAATGAAATGTTGCAAAAAACACTTTATATGCGTAGAATGCTTTGAGATTATACAAATAAAATTATTTATGGTTTGTATTGTTTGTCAATTACACTACCATGAAAACTGTTAGAGAACTAGATTTAGAGCAATTTATACTAGCCAGTATGAAGCTCAAATAGACGTATATATTAAAACATATTATCAAGATATTGATAAAAATATAGCGAAAAGATTGTAAGAAAATGAAGACTTCAAAGGAAAGGGAATTTCCTATGATTTAGAAGAAAGCCATTCTGATAGTAGTTCAGAAGACCAAATACCCTTAGATTTTATAAACAAACCTCTGAAAGGAAAATCTATTTTAGAAAAGAGCAATTTAGGAATTTCTACTAAACCATATGCTTGTTTTGTAGAATTATTTGTTCAACATAAAGACTATCCTAAAAGACTTTCAGCTTTTATAGATACAAGGTGCTCTCAGAGTATTTGCAAGGTTAATGCCTTCCCTGAAGACTATTTTTTAGAAAGTACTCAAGAAATCTATGGTAAAGTGGCTAATGGAGATCCATTTACCTTATATTTCCAGACTATTCCTATTTATTTTAAATTAGGAAATCAGACCAATAAAATCGTGAAACATCGATTTTGGATAATGGATCCTCGTCCTAGTTTCACAGGAAACATTATTTTAGGACAAGACTTTATTAGTAAATATCATCCTTATACTCAGTATAACGATAAGATATTAATTAGTGATAAAGAGGAATTTAATATTAAAGCCCCTCTCATTGATCACAAGACTGCTTTTGACCTAATGCAGGTCAAACCAAATTATAAACCCATAAAACATCAGAGTTCTTTAGCTGAGCATGGTGGACCTAGACCTACAACCCAACAAGAAGCCCTAGATATTACTAAAACCTTACAAAAAGAGTGTAAGTGTCTAGACCAAGAGTGTTATAAGCAAATAGCGCTTATACAACAAGACATTTTAGATCAAGCACAACATACCTTATTACAGGTTCAAGCTATATCCAAATAGAAGAAAATGGATATAGAAGTAGAAAATAAAAAGATTAGGCAACTAGTTGAGCCTACTTTAGGAAAAAATCCCATCGCTAAGTGGAATAAAGACCAAAGCTATTGTGAAATCATCCCTATTAACCCAAACGCCACTATTAATGGTGGAACCTATAAGAAAGGATATTCACAAGAAGACAGAGAAGAATTCAAGAAAGACATAGATGAAATGCTTAATTTAGGCATTATTAGAGAAAGTAAAAGTAAACATAATAGCCTTGCCTTCTATGTTCAAAATGAGTTTGAACGTAAAAGAGGAAAAAGACGTATGGTTATAGATTATAGACAATTAAATAAGAATTGTGAATTTGATTCTTATAAGATACCAGATAAGAATAATTTAATCAATTTGATTGAAGATAGAATTATATTCAGTAAGTTTGGTTGCAAATCAGGCTTCTGGCAAATTAAGATGCATCTAGACAGTATTACTTGGACAGCCTTTAGTGTGCCCCAAGGAAAATACGAAAGGCTAGTAATGCCATTTGGATACTTGAATGCTCCTCAGGTTTTCCAAAGAAGAATGGATAATATATTTAGACCTTATTCAGATTTTTATCTTGTTTACATAAATGATATTCTTGTAGCCAGTAAGACTGAGATAGAGCATGTAGATCATCTTAAAAAGATTATTTTAGAATTATACAGACATGGTATTGTTATTTTTGAAAGGAAAATGCAATTATTTCAGACTGAAATAGACTTTGTGGGAATGCATATTAATAAAGAAAAATTATCCTTGGCAGAACACATAACTAAAGAGATTCTTGAGTTTTCAGACCAACTTAAAGATATAAAGTAATTACAATCATTTTTAGGATTGCTTAATTGTGCTGCAGACTTTATTAAAGACCTTGCTTCAAAAAGACAAAGCTTAAAGGCCAACTTAAAAGAAACAGGCAAAACCAATCCCTTTTATTGGACTAAAGATGATTTTGAAGTAATAAGACAAATTAAAGATGCAGTCAAGAATATTCCTTTACTTGAACTGCCTAATGCAGAAGACCAATTTATAGTAGAAACATACGCCTCTGATAAACAATGGGTTGCAGTATACTTTGCCATTGATCATCATACAAAAAAGAATAAACTTTGTAGACATAGTTCTGGAACCTTTACAGATTCAGAAACAAGATACAGTGCCCATGAAAAAGAAGTTTTAGCCATAGTAAGGGCAATAGAAAAATATATGTTGTTTCTTAGACCTAAACATTTTACTGTTTATACTGACTCTTCTTGTGCAGTAAAATTCATAGATTTAAACTTGTCCAAATCAAGGACTAATAGACTAAGTAGATGGCAACAATTGCTTAAGGGTTATGACTTCTCTGTTATACATATTAAGGGAAGTAAAAATACCATTCCAGACATTATATCAAGAGAGCCAATGTTTGCTAACACTAATATGATTTCATTTTTTTATTGCAAACAGAAGACTTAGAAGACACGAGTTCCTCTGGAACGAATAGACTGAACAAAAAAGACATTGCGGACTATCTTAGACGCGTAAGATCAAATGCTGGTATAACGCAAAGACAGACTCATGTTCAAGACTCTCAAGAAAGACCAATCTTAGAGAACTTTTATGATATCTTGGTTCCTCCAGGAAAATATAGACAAGAGATTATAGCTCAAAATAGACTCATTGGGAAGATGTATTTTCCCTAATATAGACCCGATCAAAGATACCCAGACTTGATCAAATTTAGACGAGAATTTTCAAAAGACGAAAATACTCTTATAGACGCCATATGGTGGAATGTGGAGAATAGACTATGGATTGAGTTCAAACAAAATTTGGTAGCCATTGCCAGATTCATGAGGACTCAAAGACTTGCAGTTACCCAGCTCAGTGGTACTGCTGTGCCTAGACCTCAGACCCAGACTTATGCTCAGACTCTTGGAAAAATCTCCAAAACTATACCTACTAATTTTTATTATCAGAAAAAGACTTTTAAGACTAAGATTGTTATACCATTTGGTCATAATAATATCCTATTAGCAGGAGACTTTAAAAAAGAAACTAATAACATTATTGATCATTTTAATATGTTATTATCAGAAATAAATGAAGATGCCTTAATGATCTAAGGTTTCTTTAAAGACGTTCAAAAAATATATCTTTTTGGAAAATCAGACATGGCTCATATAACTATTGCAGACCACGGGTTCATTGGACTCGTTCAGATAAAAGATATTGAAGACGCTGTTGCTCTTGGAAAAATAGTCCATGAGTATTGTTAACGAAAATGTTATTTATCCCTAATTAATTAAATTAGTTTAATTAATGAACATTTTAGTTTAACTTAATATATTGATTTTGATGATTCCAAACATATTTTTATTAGGTTATTCTATAGATACTTATTATTGTATAATATTTATAATATAATCTTGTTAATATACCATTATATACATATATTTATTATACTATATAATGTTTGCATTTAATGTGATATTGTCCTGATTACATATCTATTCTGAGTGAGTTATATCTGTTTGTGGCTAAGTTTTATTTTCATGACTCAGTACACCTCTACTCTACTCAATGACATATCTAAGAAAAGGTATTTACGTATGTTGCACATTTTCACTTGACACATTAGGCACACATGCATATTTCTTTATCTATGATAGTTAATTGTGTGACTAATTAATTGTGAGCTTAAATAATTTTCTAAAAATGAAATTACATTATTTTTACTGAAAATAATTTTTTAGTAAAATTGGTGGAACTTTGTTTAAAATGATTTTCAGAATTTATTAATAATTTTTTTTTATTACGAAAATATCTTTTTGAAAATTAAATTACCTAGTTGTTATTTTCGGCCCTGTACGTCTTGAGCTACTATTTAAATATCTGTGAATGAGCTAATTCACTATGGCTGAAACTGACGCTTGCTATAATGACTTGGCTTCTAAAAGCTTTTGCAAGAGACAGCTACTATTTAAATATATGTGTATGAGCTTATCCCTATGGCCGAAAGCCTCTACAAGAACTGACACAATTACCAGCTGGCCTTACCTGATGGAGACTTAACTGTTGGAGTTCCTTTTGAATCCAATTTTTCGTCACTTTTTAGTGACTTGACTCAGCCTATTATGTCTTAGACTTGTTATGAGCTTGACATGGCTTTTACAGCTTTCGTCCTCTTTTGTCATTGAGATATGACCATTCAAAAAGGCCCTGCTACAAACACATGTCATTTCCCTTGGAAATCTCTTAAGCCATCCACTCACTCTAACTAGACTTAAGGCTATGCCAATGCAGTTTAAATTGTTTGAACTTTGGAAGATTTCTTTATCCGTTTGGAATTTATTTTACGAAAATATCTGGCCGAAATCTATTTTTTTTATCCGAAATTATCATTATAAATATTTGTCCGAAATATATTTCAGTCCGAAATTTTATATATATATATCTGTTCGGAACCTTTTTAATATATATATATCTGTTTGCAAATATTTCTTTATATGTCAGTCAGAATTTTTTTTGAGTTCGGGATATATTTTTTATATGTACATACCAGTTCGAAAAATGTTTTATATATATATATATGTTTAAATGTATGCGTATACCCTCTCATAGTTTACCACTGCTACACGCCTCTTTTAGTCTGTCATCTCAAACTGTATAAAAAGGCTGGATAAACAATTGGACTACTTTATAAATTCGTTTGGAAATTGCTCTTGACCTCTTGTACTTATCTTGAATAGATAAAGGACATGAGACCATGCCCTGTCATTTTCTTTGCCATCCACTCACTCACAGTGACTAGCCTTATTGGCTACGACATCATAGACCTGCAAAAAAATGTACTTTAATCTATATATCCTTTACACATTAGATATTTGCATTGGCGTGGGGACTAATATTTTTGCAGATCCAAATATACTCAAATGAGGATACTGAGAAGATAAAAAATGAATATCTGCATATCAGACTTGAAGACCTTTTTGAAGCTACACCATCTCAGAAAATTCGGAGCATTTAATGCTCAAAATGCATGTGTCTAACAAATAGTTTTTGGAAGATACATTTAAAGCTTTGAAGAGCTGCATTGAAGAACATACTTGAATGAGAATATGATCAAGACTTGAAAAATTATTGAGAGCATTTATTTTACTACTCAGCTACACATTCAAGAGAGCAATTAATTTTATCATCTGCTCAATCATTGAAGAAGAAGACTTGTGCCTACTTCAACATCATCTATTGAAGTCTGATTAAAGAAAGAGAAACTCAGATTACTAATTGTATTTTAAGGAGTTTCAGTAATTGTACCTTGTACTACAAAAATTCATATTTGTTGTGAAGCTTTGTTGAAGCTTCGGTTTGTACCGGTGATTGGTTTCTACCCGCAAGTGGGCCACGGGGTTTGAAGCTCGGAGTTAGCTTGCAAACAGTTGTACACGGTGGTTTGATCCTACCCGCAAGTGGATCAGGTTTAGTGAAGTGCAAAGGAGACGGGGGCTCTAGGCGCGTGGACGTAGGCCGGGATTTGACCGAACCACGTTAAATTTTGGTGTCATTTATTTTCCGCACTTTTATTTATTTATTTGCACATGCTTGCTTGAGTTAATATTTTCAGCACACTATCTTGCAATTAAATTAATTCCGAAATTTGACTAAATAAATTTTAAGGTTAAAATAATTATTTTTGAATTAAATAATTAATTTCATAATATCACTTAATATTAAATACGAAAATTAATTTAATATTCCTAGAGTGTTAAAATCTGCATTTCTAGTTGTTTATAATCAGTTGATTGCATTTATTTGATATTGTTAAATTTATTCTTTATAGTTTTATTAATCTGAAATTAGTCTAAGTGATTTAAATATAATATTTTTCTGAAATCTTAATTTTGACATAAAGTTTGTAAAAACTCAATTCACCCCCCCTCTTGAGTATAATCTGGGCAACAATTGGTATCAGAGCTAGTGCTCTTCTTATTTATTTTGATTTAACAATCATAGAGTTAAAGATCATGGCAAACTTTTCTGTATTTATTTTAAATGCTGCACTCTACATTTTTATTATTTGTATGCTAAAATGTTTGATGTCTTGTAGTTATTCATTGTTTCGGTATGTGAGAAGAAAATGGACACATACTTAACCTTGCATTTCAAGCTTTATTTTAAAGGAAGAATTCAATCATTGCTTATATGCTAATATTGATGAATCAAGCAGTGAGGAGACAAATGTTACTTGTCTCATGGCAAATGATAATGAGGAGGTACTCTCTAATCCTAACTCTGGTGATAGTGATAATGATGAAGTTGATGATTATGAGGTATTACAAAATATTTTTGATGAATTATGTGAAAGTTTTGAAGAACTTAAAAAGAAATATATTGATCTTAAAAAGTCTCATTCATTACTTTCAACTAACTATGATTCTATGTTAAATGATTTTGATGATTTGAAATTAGAAAATGAATCATTGAAAAATGAGATTAAAACTTTTAAAACGAATAAATCTGTAAATGTTACTCACCCTCTTGAAATTGAAAATATTGAGTTGAAAAAGGAAATTGAATATTTAAAGAAATCTTTAGATACCTTTACTAAAGGAAACGATTATTTTCATAAAATTATTGAAAAACAAAGAATTCGTTTTAATAATAATGGTATAGGATATGATGAACAAAATGAGAAAAAGAGTTATTCTAGTGTATTTAAAAATGGAGCCTCATCTAGTCATTCTAACTCTTTATGTTCATATTGTGGTAGACATACACATTATTCCAAATTTTGTAAATTTAGAAAAAGAAAGTATAACACTAAATTAGCTCGGATTCCAAAAGAAACAATCATGTATGCTAACCCTAATTTACCACACTCTTTTTGGGTTCCAAAAGATAAAGTTTTTAGATGCAAAACCGGTATTGGAACATGAACACAATTTTTTTTAGAAAATAAAATTAGTATTATTTTTTTTGTTGAATATTGTGATATATTATTTTCATATCTTATATGCTCATTAATGATTAATAATCTGATTATTTTTCTATGTGATTATTGTCATGTCTATTTGCTTATTTGAAATAGACACCATTCATTACTTGAAAATATTTTTGTTGTGATTAATGACTTATAATTTGATTTATTTCATATTAATCTCAAATGGTTGAAAATGTGAATATTTTTATTAAGTCAAAAATTACTATGGATGATAAATTTCTTTGTATATGGATTAATGAAAAATTTATTCTTATACGTGATAAAATTGACATTGATGTAATAAGTCCATGCTTCATGATTAGTTACATTTGTTTATTAATATTGCTTTATGGACCTAACACACTCTTGGATGGAAAAGAGAAAATATTTAAAGTTGTGTAGGTTGCATTTTGAGAAGGTATGTGGATTTTCAAGGCATATGATTTGGTCATATTACAAATTTCAAGTATCATTGCCTAATGTTGGAAATGCCACACTTGGAAAAAGTTTCTTGAATATATCTTTGGTGTTGGTAAGGTGGTAAGGAACACTATTCATGAATTTAAAATCATATATTTGTTGATGATTTATTTTATGATATATTTCCATGCATAGAATATTTGTTATATCATATGAGCTTGTTGATAATTTAGTATTCACATGTAAATTTGTATATTTATTATTCTTGATGATTTTATGTTATATGACACATACACTTGATTTTGATGATAATTTTTAAAGTGAAAATTCATAATCTTCTGAATTACATCTTGACATATTTTTGTGAATAATAAGATTGGATCAATTCATGCTTTTTTATTGAATATTAATCCGAAACGAAAATGTCCTTTTAAAATTTATTAGTCATATGAGCTACATGTTAATATTGTAACATTCACTATTTGATTTTGATGATATGGTCACTTTAATCTCTATGAGTTAGTTTTATTGCATACTACATGATTAATGTCATTGTTCGAATATTTGTAACATTCACGATGAATATTTTTTTGTAGCATTTGTGTTATGTATGTTTGAATTGAGAAACCACATGATCAACAATTGGTATCATTTGTGAGACTAGTTAAAAATGATTTTATGAAGTCAATTTTTTTTAACAATATTTTATCTCATGAAATAGATGCACCATATTTGTTATATGCATATATGCCTTAATTGGTATCCTTTAGGGGAGATAAAAGTTAATTGAAATTTATTTGATTATTTGTTCAAAAAATGCTTGATCATAACTTTGATATATTATTATGGATTTTGCAATTCAGTTGATTATTCCGAGAATTTTAGCTCGTATCTTGAAAACGGCAAAACTTGAGCAAAATGCTATATATTTTTTTTGCTATTTCTAACTCATGTTATGTGCTTAATTCAAATTATTTGAAAACATCGAGTTATGAAATGTTTATTTGTTGTGCACTTGAAAGTTTACATCATGATGATTTATACAACAATTGATACTGCGCCTACTGAAAATTTATACATTGCAATTTTATTACATTAGTGAGAGAGTTAATTATGCACATTGATATATCTCTCGTATTTGCACTATTTGAGAACATTGGGTTGTGATTTCTATTTATGCGTAAAAAGTTGTTCCGAGGAACTATTGTGTGCAACGCATGATTTGTGTGTGACTACAACAACTTTGTATCATTTGTGATTTTTGTGACTCATGCATTATTTGATGATATTATTGTCTATCTACACATTCAAATACATGCTATGAAAAATTTATGATGACTTGTGTGCGTATCGAAAATTTTCATGTCATTTATATGTCCCTTGAGATTTATGGTTGAATCCCATGCACGAATTATTTTTGATAGGGGGAGCTTCGCATTTTATCCGTGTCACTAAATTTATATGAAATATCTTTTTGATAATGTCAAAGGGGGAGAAATATTTATGATTCACTATTTGTGCTTAATATTTCATTTTATGAATATATGTGAATCCTTGTTTGTCATCATCAAAAAGGGGGAGATTGTTAACGAAAATGTTATTTATCCCTAATTAATTAAATTAGTTTAATTAATGAACATTTTAGTTTAACTTAATATATTGATTTTGATGATTCCAAACATATTTTTATTAGGTTATTCTATAGATACTTATTATTGTATAATATTTATAATATAATCTTGTTAATATACCATTATATACATATATTTATTATACTATTTAATGTTTGCATTTAATGTGATATTGTCCTGATTACATATCTATTCTGAGTGAGTTATATCTGTTTGTGGCTAAGTTTTATTTTCATGACTCAGTACACCTCGACTCTACTCAATGACATATCTAAGAAAAGGTATTTACGTATGTTGCACATTTTCACTTGACACATTAGGCACACATGCATATTTCTTTATCTATGATAGTTAATTGTGTGACTAATTAATTGTGAGCTTAAATAATTTTCTAAAAATGAAATTACATTATTTTTACTGAAAAGAATTTTTTAGTAAAATTGGTGGAACTTTGTTTAAAATGATTTTCAGAATTTATTAATAAAATTATTTTTTTTTATTACGAAAATATCTTTTTGAAAATTAAATTACCTAGTTGTTATTTTCGGCCCTGTACGTCTTGAGCTACTATTTAAATATCTGTGAATGAGCTAATTCACTATGGCCGAAACTGACGCTTGCTATAATGACTTGGCTTCTAAAAGCTTTTGCAAGAGACACCTACTATTTAAATATATGTGTATGAGCTTATCCCTATGGCCGAAAGCCTCTACAAGAACTGACACAATTACCAGCTGGCCTTACCTGATGGAGACTTAACTGTTGGAGTTCCTTTTGAATCCAATTTTTCGTCACTTCTTAGTGACTTAACTCAGCCTATTATGTCTTAGACCTGTTATGAGCTTGACATGGCTTTTACAGCTTTCATCCTCTTTTGTCATTGAGATATGACCATTCAAAAAGGACCTGCTACAAACACATATCATTTCCCTTGGAAATCTCTTAAGCCATCCACTCACTCTAACTAGACTTAAGGCTATGCCAATGCAGTTTAAATTGTTTGAACTTTGGAAGATTTCTTTATCCGTTTGGAATTTATTTTACGAAAATATCTGACCGAAATCTATTTTTTTTGTCCGAAATTATCATTATAAATATTTGTCCGAAATATAATTGAGTCCGAATTTTTTTATATATATATCTGTTCGGAACCTTTTTAATATATATATATCTGTTTGCAAATATTTCTTTATATGTCAGTCAGAATTTTTTTTGAGTTCGGGATATATTTTTTATATGTACATACCAGTTCGGAAAATGTTATATATATATATATATGTTTAAATGTATGCGTATACCCTCTCATAGTTTACCACTGCTACACGCCTCTTTTAGTGTGTCATCTCAGACTGTATAAAAAGGCTGGATAAACAGTTGGAATGCTTTATAAATTCGTTTGGAAATTGCTCTTGACCTCTTGTACTTATCTTGAATAGAAAGGACATGAGACCATGCCCTATCATTTTCTTTGCCATCCACTCACTCACAGTGACTAGCCTTATTGGCTACGACATCATAGACCTGCAAAAAAATGTACTTTAATCTATATATCCTTTACACATTAGATATTTGCATTGGCGTGGGGACTAATATTTTTGCAGATCCAAATATACTCAAATGAGGATACTGAGAAGATAAAAAATGAATATCTGCATATCAGACTTGAAGACCTTTTTGAAGCTACACCATCTCAGAAAATTCGGAGCATTTAATGCTCAAAATGCATGTGTCTAACAACTAGTTTTTGGAAGATACATTTAAAGCTTTGAAGAGCTGCATTGAAGAACAGACTTGAATGAGAATATGATCAAGACTTGAAAAATTATTGAGAGCATTTATTTTACTACTCAGCTACACATTCAAGAGAGCAATTAATTTTATCATCTGCTCAATCATTGAAGAAGAAGACTTGTGCCTACTTCAACATCATCTATTAAAGTCTGATTAAAGAAAGAGAAACTCAGATTACTAATTGTATTTTAAGGAGTTTCAGTAATTGTACCTTGTACTACAAAAATTCAGATTTGTTGTGAAGCTTTGTTGAAGCTTCGGTTTGTACCGGTGATTGGTTCCTACCCGCAAGTGGGCCACGGGGTTTGAAGCTCGGAGTTAACTTGCAAACAGTTGTACGCGGTGGTTTGATCCTACCCGCAAGTGGATCAGGTTTAGTGAAGCGCAAAGGAGACGGGGGCTCTAGGCGCGTGGACGTAGGCCGAGATTTGGCCGAACCACGTTAAATTTCGGTGTCATTTATTTTCCGCACTTTTATTTATTTATTTGCACATGCTTGCTTGAGTTAATATTTTCAGCACACTATCTTGCAATTAAATTAATTTCGAAATTTGACTAAATAAATTTTAAGGTTAAAATAATTATTTTTGAATTAAATAATTAATTTCAGAATATCACTTAATATTAAATACGAAAATTAATTTAATATTCCTAGAGTGTTAAAATCTGCATTTCTCGTTGTTTATAATCAGTTGATTGCATTTATTTGATATTGTTAAGTTTATTCTTTATAGTTTTATTAATCTGAAATTTGTCAAAGTGATTTAAATATAATATTTTTCTGAAATCTTAATTTTGACATAAAGTTTGTAAAAACTCAATTCACCCCCCCTCTTGAGTATAATCTGGGCAACAAGTATGTTAAGAATGTATAAGACTTCCTTCCTCTATTTACTAGAATATATCTGATTGCTCTAAGTTCCTATAGATGAATGATAGTTGAAGGATTTAGACTTATTAGATTTTCCAATTATATATTTAAAGACGTTGAGATTTTATCAGAAGACGAGATTAAAGATTTAATTATTGATAAGCCCAAGCTCCAGCCCAAGCCATGGAGATAATTGAAATCATGGAGTTATTAACAGGAGAAGACAGGTGATACACTGCCTACCACAAAGAAAACCTGATAATCCAAGCTGATGATCCATTCAACGGAAGGCTCAAGAAAGAATCCAAGGAAATAGTAGAGATAGCTTTGCCAGCTAGCCTTAGAACTGTAGGCCTCATTGATGAATTTTTCAATAATGCCCTAGCAAATCAAGACAAGGAAGAAGAAGACACCGATGGAACAAAGACGGGCCCCTCGTTAGCTGAAGAATTATTGAAGACAAAAGATGCCCTGTGCTAGACCTATGCAAGACGACAAGACTACAATTAGATTCCCTTGCGGCCTGCAGCTCAGACATGCCCCACACGGGCCCCCGAATTGCTTCTTTTTACAAAAAAGAAAAAGACCCCTGCAAATACGTTAAGTTAGAATTATTGCTAGACGACAAATTTACTTTATGTAAAGCAAAAAGTACAAGACTTTAATAATTTGTATCTTTTTTAACCGGATCTTTTTTGGTAGACGGTTACCAGTCGATTGTAGTGCCCTTGTGTTATAAAAGGGAGCGTCCAGTTGAGTTATAGGGAGAAGAAGTTAGAGAGTGATCAGTTGTTAGACTTCCAGTATTAGATATAGAGTATGCTTGTAGTGAGTAATATGTATATGAGTGAGTAAACCTCTCATAGTTAGGGGAGAGGGGAGAGTTGTAACTACTTATGATATGCAATAAAAGTATTTTCTTTTCCAGAAATCTCTTATGTTGAGTTGTTATTATTTTCCAAATTGTCTCCAACTTTCTGTTCATAGAGGACTATTGTGTGGAACCTCTGGTGTAGCACACAAAGTGTTATACTGGTGAACCGCCGTCAGGTGCCGATTAGCCGTTAGCCAGGTGGGCGTTAGGCGTGAAGGCGTACAGGCAGGAAACGGGTTCAACGCCAAAATAGTGGATTAAGGTGCGACACATAAAGAAGGAGTTGTAGGAGGCCGAGACCGGAGAAGAATAGTATCAAGGCTGAAGAGACAATGAGAAGAAGATAAAGATATTGCAGACCAGAAGGAAGGTATAACTCGAACCAAACCCTTAACTATTTTTACATATTATTTCTTTAAAAAGAACCTTATATGAGTTTACAAATCAGTAAAGACTTTTTAGAATTTGTTAATCAAACAAGTTTAGACTTAACTAGAGAAATTCAAGATTGGACTCTTACAGACACTAAAAATAAAGAACTTATATAATCTGCTTTAATATACGCAGGTGGTACTTTCAAATATATAGATCAGATCATTGAGTGGTTAGGAAGAGAAGTACCTAGAATAGAAATAATTAGAACAGGGATCCGAGATCTCTTTAGACAAAAATTAAGAACTGAAAATTTTGCAGAAGAACTGTCAAGACCTGAAAAATATCAAGAATACACTAGGATACTTGAAGACAATATAGACGTATTAAAATTTATTAGACTAAAAAGGTTAGCTGAAACAAATGCTATTTTAATTAGAGCCGGAGGAATCCACCTTCTTCTTAAAAACGTAGAGACAGCTGCCCCTAGAACATACCGTAGATTTTTGTCATCTTATGGTGATAATAATTTAGACGAATTTATAGATAACGATATAATTGATATTATTAATCAAATATATAAAGAAACTAGACAGATAAACCCACGATACCGTATAAGGTATTTAAGACTAGAATATTTTTCATCAAAACCTCTTTCAATTTCTAGACTCCCTGAAGAAACTATTTATATAGAGTACGATAGTGACGGAAAAAGCTTAAGAAGTAGCAGTAGCTCTGAAACTTCTACACTTAGACTTCCAGATTAATTAGGCTTTAAAATAAGCTTAAAAGACTTTAGAAATCATTGGGGTAGAAATTAATATTCCCAAAAATCTTAGAAGGAGAAGGTGGTCCAGAAAAGACAAACGCAGTCCTTGGACGTATTTGGACGTTAGCCAATCCGCATACTAATCCGCATAGGAGCCAGGCTCTCTCTCTCTCTCTCTCTCTCTCTCTCTCTCTCTCTCTCTCTCTTTATATATATATATATATATATATATATATATATATATATATATATATATATATATATATATATATATATATATATATATATATATAAAAGAAATGTTCTTTTCTACTTGTATCTTTGTAAACTTTTACAACTTTAAGTAAATGAACTATTCTTTTAAAATATGAATTGATTAAATGTTATTCTCTATTTGAAAATATGAATCAATTTAAGTTATGATAGAAAAATATTACACAATATAATATGTATAATAATTTTTAAAATACTTGTGCATAGTGCGGGGTTGAAGATTAAGATTGCATTTATTTTTTCATTTGAATCTGAAGTCTGAAATTTGTTTATTTCTAAATGTATCTATGAATGAATGTATTCAGACTTCAAATTCAGATGTAACTCTACTTTTTAATTATTAAGATTCAAATATAGTTATTAGTTTTTTAATCATTTAAAAAACAAATATTTTTTGATAGTTTTAAGTTGGAATTGTTCAAATTAAGTAAAAACAAACGATAGCTTAAGTACTTACTATTACTTCTAACATAATTTTTCCATTGAAACATTTTGATGTTGCAAAGGCAGCGAAGCATAACCAAAAGATAATATGGGTCCCACCGATCGAAGACAAAGCAAGAACATGGAAGTGTGCATTTAGGGCAAACCTAAGCTCTCGGTCTTCACTTTGATTTACGGCACAGACACACACAGAGCAAAGCTAGTTTTTAACTCTCTCTAAAAGCTTTTATCAATTCCCAGCCCCTGCCTTCAGGTTCAGGTTCAGGTTCAGGTTCAGGTTCAGATTCACTCACTATTATGATTATTATCATTATTAGGAATCAATCTAGGGTTTGAGCTTCATTTATACTTTTCTACGTTTATGCGATTTTTAACTTATGACATGGATCCAGTGATTGATTGCCATGGATTTGAATTTTGATCATCAGGCTCTTTTTAAATGACTGATCCTTCTAAAGTCATTCACGTTCGCAACGTGGGCCATGAAATTTCTGAGGTATAATTTCACTTTCTTACATGCATCTTCTCTTTAAAATCTATTCTTAGTTATTCAATTGATTGCTTTGTGAGCTGTAAGCTAAAACCTGTGTGCATATGACAGAAATATAGTGACCCTCTTATTACCAGGGCTGGCCCTGACAATTTGGGGGCCTCTGGTGAACTCCCAAAGGAGGAAACCGATACATATTCATAAAAAGACAAAAAAAATCCAAATTAGGGATTCATCCAAGAAGATAAAAATCATCCAAATTATTAAGTAATAAATAAGAACAATAAAACCTGATTTGCAAGTTGCAACTAAGTTGTGAGCAGCCCCAATGTAGTTACCCCAAATTGAAAGCTACAAAATAATTTTTCTAAAGTGCAACAAAAAAATCATTAGTCGTACCAAATTTAGATACTTGATTTTATTAGAAATACAACATAGACGTGTAAAATAAATGATCAACATAAACTTACAAGCTCCCAACTGAGTCCCTAATTATTTGCTTGAAATTAAAACTCTAGCCTTGAAATTATGAGGATTAGACGATATGACTTATGAGCGTAGTTGTTAAAATCGTACGATTCGCGATTCGAATCGTATAATTCTCATGCAAAACGATTTGAACCGAGTCAAGAATCGGAAGGGGACTAATAATCGGGATGAATCGGCGATTCCGTAATGAAAACTGTGAATCGGCAATTCCCTAACGAGAATTATGATTTGACTGATTCCCGATTCAGTTATGATTCATGATTTCGAGTTGTTTGTTTTTTTTTAACCCAAAACATTAAAAACGTGCTTTTTTTTTTAACCACAGACGGACGTGGGTTTCATAAAACACAAAAAAAGCAAAGAAAACAAATTTCACTTGCGAGAAAGAGTTCCAAAAAAGTTATAACCGCTAGATTTTAGTTGGATTCTTCTTCCCTTCCCCTTTTTTCTTACTTGGCTTCCTATGAAGCACGAACACTCTCCCGGAAACCAACGTGTCGTGTCCTACAACGTGTCCGACACCTATGAAGCACGAACACTTTCCCGGAGGCCATGAGTCAATTTTGACTCAAGTGATGGTGATTGTGCCTTGTTTATGATTCTTAAGGTCAAAGTGCGTTTGAATTTTGTTTTGTATGGTCCATTTTCTTAATTTCATGCTAAGAATGCTCTAATAATGTATTTTATGAAGAAAATCTGTTTTATTTCATGAATATATATTTAAATGTGTTATATATTGTACGTATCATAGCGTGTCGTATCCTAGTTTTTAGATCAATCACGTATCGCGTGTCGAAACACATGTTACGTGTCCGTGCTTCATAGTTGGCTTCTTGTCTCCACACCATTTCTTCTGTGATACTTCTTTCTTTCTCTTTTCTCTCGGCCGGCTTCTCGTCCCTCACGGTGAAGTCAACAAAGAAGGTTCGCTTCTTTTCTTCTCTTCTCAACTGTTTTTATTGTATTATTATGGTAGTAAAAGTAATAATATAGTGTGTTGTTTTTTATTGTATTATTATAGTGATAGTGAATTGTATATTTAATTATATGACTTATATTTATATTGTATTATTATATCTTTATGTGTAATCTTTATGCATTATAATTTATACATTTGTAAAGATTTGAGGTTATATACATTTGTGTTTAATCTTAAAGTAGGTGTTATTGTTAATATTTGGTCATCAAAATGATTAAGAAAAAAAAGTAACAAGGATAATGATCCCCTACCCAAGCATATCAATGGATGAAACAGGGAACTAAGCCGTACCATACCGATGAACCCACCCCACCTTTACCCCTTCCCGCCCGCCATCCTGTGCTTGGTCAAGGCGGACACTTCGTTGGAGATGACGTACCCGTATCCGACACTCTCGTGGACACGATACCCGTATGACACTCCTCCGACACGCCACGTTGCTTGTTGGATGGATTTGCCATTCAAAAAAAGTCATGACACTCCGCAGACACTTCTAGGACACTTAGGGGAGTGATGATAAAGTTTTTGGTCTAGCTGGAGATGGTTAAAATGAGGAGCATTAAAGCATTTACTTAGTCCATTAAAATTATTAATATTTTTGTTTAGAATGGGTTATTTTTTTATGTTGATTGTTAGTTATTATTTTGCTATCAATGGAGTTAGTTATGATATAAGACTTTTTGTGGATATATAACTATTGACTTATGGTTTAAATATTTTTATTACATATTTGACTATGTTATTTTAGATATTTAGATAATTAGTTTGACTACTAGTTTTTTTAGTGCAAATGGATCGAAGTATACATGTAATATTATTACAAAAAAATTTTAATATGTGTATTTGCTTCCCCCGCGTGTCGCGTCCAATTTTTTAAAAGTTTGCAGTGTCGGCGTGCCCGCGTCGTGCACGACACTCGTATCCGTATCCATGCTTCATAGGCAGTATGAAATGCCCTTCCCCAATCAGTGTATAGAAGACCAATGCTACTAGCAAGACCATTGTTTTAGTGTTATATTCCACTACTGAATAACTTGTGGGCTACTCCTCTTTTCTTTCCTTGTTGGATTCTTTCCCACTGTCTCATTGTACTAAGGTCGATGATGAGAATAGAATGCATTTAAGATGCAATTATTATGGAGGTCAAAGATGGGGAGGTGTGTTTAGAATGCAATAACATTTGCCGGTATACATAACGACGTAACCGTATATGATCAATGTTCGGAGGAAGTTAGAACGTTTTTTCAAAATTATTTGGGTCGAAAAGATGATACTCCAAATAATAAATACAAAGACAAGGAAAATGAACTTAATGTTGAAGATGAATGCTTTCAAAGGAAAGAAGATGATGATGAGTTGAAGGGCAAGTCTAAGGGAGCAATGGATAAGTATGTTGTGAAGGATAAATATGAACAATCATGTTTGGATATATTATATGTTGTGGAAACATTGAAAGACAAATTTTCATCTTAGTAATGATAATGGAAATCCATTTTGTTAATTATATTTCAATGAAGTAATGTCCTAAAATTGGTTTTGGGTCAATTTATGTTTTATTACATATTCTAATGTGTTATCTATGCATTTATATTTATATTTACTACATTTTTAACATATTATACCGTTCATGATTCATAGGGTTTCCGATTCACGATTCGATTCACGTTGACAACTATGCTTATGAGGTGTAAATATTAGATATGGAAAGAGGGAGATAGAGAGCTAAGAGATGCTAAAGAGAGAGAGAGAGAGAGAGAGAGGAGATTGTATGAGAGAGTGAATGAGAGGATATGTGAGGATTATTTAGTTTGGGTTGGGCCTTTGGCTTTTTTTAAGTGGGCCTATTTTAATTGGGTTAAATTTTTTTGGGCCTATTATAAGTGGATCTAGTTTTTTATTTTTATTTTGGTTTTGGGGTTTGTTTTGAATGGACAAACTTTTATTTATTTTCGGCCCTGTTTTAGGGGTTAAATTATTTTTTTTCTACATCTATAATTTTTTTTATACCTATATTTTTTTTGATTTGGCGACCCTGGCTATTAGGGGCCCCTAGTTTACGGCCTGCGTCGCCTATAGCCGAGGCCGACCCTGCGTTTTACCTTTCCTACTTTATTTATTTATCCTTGTTCTTCTTGTCTATTTGAAATCCACTTTTAGCATTTGCTACATACCAAAATTAATCGTACATTTACAAATGCAAAGCCAAAATTAATCCATAAAAAGTAAAGAACTCAAAATTTCATGATAAGTGAAATTGAAACACATGATTAAACATCTGCAGTTGGTTATTATTAGTTGCGCAATACAAATCATAAATATAATCTGTCATACCCATCAAATAGATTTCATCGAAAATAAAACTGACAACTCACCTTCTCATCTGTTTTAATATTGGATAAACTTTATTTAGGGGAAAAAATTAAGTGTAAAAAAAGTTACTACCAAGTTGATTAAATGCTGGCGTGCAAGAGTTTTTATAACAGTGGAAATATATGTAGTAAAGATCGAAACTTCGATAACTATTCATAAAAAAAAGCTGCATGGAAAAAATGAAGCAAATTGATTATAAAGCATATGGTTATTGAGGGGTGTAGAGTGGGAAGAGAGGTGGTGGAAACATTCCATCTTCAATTTGCCGATGATGCCGTCTTTTTGTGGAAAACACAAATGATTGTCTGGAGAGAACTTAATGACAGCAATCAACCTATTTTACTCTCTTTTGGTGACAATTAATCCTTCAAAAACCTTTACTGGTGGTTATTAGCATGGATGATGAGTGGTTAGATGACAAAGCAAGGAAGGTGGGTAAGTGGCCTATTTGTTATCTTCGTCTCCCTACTCCTTGTCTCTTGAATTCTGGAACCTGGTCCTGGATAAGATGAAGAGGAGATTAGATGGATGGATAAAGAGTTGTCTATCTAAAGGATGTAGATTGACTCTCATCCAAACAAAGGCTCAGATGGGAAGTTGTATAGTGGGAAGCAGGAATGATGAGGATTGAGGAACAAGTACACTGGGGTATACCCCTCCCTCCTATGCAAGAGTTTCATCATATCCTTGTATAGGAGGGAGGGGTACATGGTATTCTTTTAGCTAAAAATATAGCTCTTCGAGGAAAATGGTTGTGGAGATTACCACTTGAAAAAGATCCTTTATGATTTCACTGTAAAGAGCAAATATGGATTAGATGAAAATGAGTGGGACTCTAAGATAGCTAGGAGAGGAACTCATAGAATCCCTTGCGATTATAACTCAAAAGCCCTACCTCTATTCCTAGAGCGTGTGGGTCTCAAAGTGGGAGGGGGAAGTTTAATTAGACTTTGGCTACGGAGGGGTGAAATTTCATAAAAAAACCTTGTCCCTTAAATCAAAATCTGAAAATTTCAGCTCTCTTTTCATTGGCTAAGGGTTCAATTTCTTAGAATATAAAGTTTCGGAGGAATTTAGAGGAGGAAGAAAATTGAACAATTTGTACTCCTACATAATGTGTTATGCTTCACTATCCCCGAGCAAGGTTTCTCTTGTAATTCCTACTTCATGCTCTTACAAAAATCTTCTGCTTTGAATACTTTTGCACCATTTATATTCATATGGGCAACAAGTATTCTTTTTCAGGGCAAGTGGCTTATGGAAGAGTCAATACTTGTGCTTGGATGCCAAAAAGACCCCCTTATTCGTGCCTTTCGCCGAATTTGTGTGTTATGCTGCAAATTAGAGGAAGATATCGATCATCTTTATTCATTGTTTCTTCACGAGCCTTCTTTGGCGAAAGATCTTGATTTAATTTGGTATCAAGGGGGGATCCTCAAAGAAGTGCAAAACAATTGTTTGTATTGGAGATGGTGAGGCATGGTTTACAAAAGGAAAGAAGTTGCTTGTGGAGAATGTATAGTTATGACTCTCTTTTGGATAGTTTTGAATGAGAAATTTGTGAGAATTTTTTAAGACGAATAGGGAGAAAGAAGCATTTTGGGATAGCTCGAAATTTATGGCCACCTTATGGTCCCATTCACAGTTCCATATATTGTCCGATATGTGGCATACCGTTCCAATACTGTGACACGAGTTGAGTAATAGGCGTTCTTGGCTCAACTCAGACTATATTGGTGATATCTGAGTCCACTCGGACTGATGTATATTGGTGACACGTGGCGCGTGGTTGTGCTCCCGGGAGAAGACTGTTTTTTTTTTCTATTTTTGGTTTAGGATTTTATTGTCATTTTCTTTTATTTTTAGTGTTTAATTAGTTTCCAAATATGTTTGGCGCTAATTAGTCAATTTTAGTTATTAGTTGTCCTTTTTAGTCTTTTTGGATGTTAGCTTGGTTAGCAAGCAAATCTCTCCTATAAATAGGCCGTTGGCCTTCATTTGTAATTGGACTTGAATTTTGAAAGAAGAATATAGAGAGAGAAATAGACTTTTTCTTAGTTTAGTTTTTATTTGGTGTATTGTAGTTAGTATTTGGTGTGTAGTGTAATAGTAACGCTTCCGCATTCTTGATTTATATCAATTGGTATCAGAGCTGCATTTGTTGTTGGTGTTGAGCTGCGTTTGTTCTTGGTGTTCGTCCTGGCGCGTGAAGTGGGTATCGAGTTGAGATTCCAACTCGGGCAACCCTTCAATCAGGTGGATTGATAAATGTCCAAATGATAATCGAGTGGATGGAAACCCTAAATTCCATCACCGCTAAAAGGGAGGATACCAACCGTTTTAGCCACCCCCACCCTCCACCCTCCACCCTCCACCATCACCTCCTCCACCTCCATCTCTAACTGCCACATAACCACCACCATCGGAGCCCCCAAACCATCATCTTTTCCCCCACTCAAAACCCTCGCAGCCCCCTTACTACCCCGCCCAAAGAAACCCTAACCCTAGCTGTCCAACAACTACCCTTTACCCCCGATCTGCCCAAATACCCAAACCCTAGCCCCCTTTTCATAACCCAAACAACTCCACCCATTTTTAACCCCCTTTTCCCCCTTTCCCCCACTCATTAATACCCAATTACAATCAAACTCAACAAAAAATGAGCTTCCCTACTCCGATCCAATCCCCCATCTCCTCATTGACCTCAAATTCAAAATTGATCTTATGGCCTATTCGTGATAACTCCAGACTTCCATGAAAAATGCGTCCCACTTGGGATCCATTTCCGACTATTTGCCATTTTGGGTCCGGCTTTCCGGAATGTCGCTGTCTTCAGTTCGCTTGTTTCGCCATCGTACTTGCAAATGTGCGGTCGCCGGAGTTTTCGTCCTGTCAGATTCAAGGGTCCACCACACCAAGTAGCAACCATGTACTTGTGGTGTCGAGAAGGCGGATGTGGTCGTCAGTTTTTGGTTGCTCGGATTTCGTAAAGGAACATCGTCGGGATGTGGGTTTATTAGACCCATTATTGATGAGGTTCATATGCATGGGACTAATTCCAGGGGGTAACCCACTTTTGGTTGATTTTGATTGGGGTACGAAGCTTTTCTTGATTCATATCATGTGGCATTGATGAGTCACCCCACACGCTCGAGGACGAGCTTTTTCGAAGACGGGGAGAATGATGTATATTGGTGACACGTGGCACATGGTTTTGCTCCCGGGAGAAGACTATCCTTTTTTTCTATTTTTGGTTTAGGATATTATTGTCTTTTTCTTTTATTTTTAGTGTGTAATTAGTTTACAAATATGTTTGACGCTAATTAGTCAATTTTAGTTATTAGTTGCCTTTTTTAGCCTTTTTGGATCTTAGCTTGGTTAGCAAGCTAATCTCTCCTATAAATAGGCCCTTGGCCTTCATTTGTAATCAGACTTGAATTTTGAAAGAAGAATATATAGAGAGAAATAGACTCTTTATTCGGCGTATTTAGTTGGTGTATTGTAGTTAGTATTTGATGTGTAGTGTAATAGTAAAGCTTTCGCATTCTTGATTCACATCACGGTCAATATTGACGAGATCTCTGCCGTATCGGATAATATTGAACAACTCATTATAAATTTCATTTTAATTGTAAAAGTCATTTAATTTGTACCACTCCCATCAAATTTGTGATGACATTCTACGGCTGAATTAAATACTTACTATATGTGTGAAAATGTATTTATATCTATTTATTAAAATGTATTAATATGTAACATTGTATTTACAACACTTCTTAATTTGCTTAAAATATATTTTAAAAAACGTATCAATATTAACTTAATATGTATTAAAATGTATCACTATATACTTAATATGGATTTAAAATATATCATTATCAACGCTTTATCAAATGTACCTTTAATTACTCAACATATTTTTCACAATGTATATTATGGAATATATCAAGTATAATTACTTAATTAATAGTTAGTAGTTTAATATATATAAGAAAATGATGAAAATAGTGTAATTAACTTCAGTTTACTTTTTTTTTTAATTAAAGTTGTGTATAATTAGATATTTTTGCTTACTTATTATCAAACTATAATGGAATATTGTAGCTATTAAGTGTGACACGCGTCAGCATAAGCAGTTACACAATGCTATGCATTTTGAATTATGTGGTTTTTATGTATCTAATTAATCATTCATATTATTCTAATTTTTCTGAAAATTTATATATTTTTCTCAATTTTTTTGGGCTCACTAAATCGTATATCGAGACCGAGTTGAAAATTGGGGGTCCGAGTCATGGATCGAAACCGCGACTTTGAACCATAGGCCCATTCATCCCAAGCAGTTGTTAATTTTCCCTTTTTGATGTTGTTGTTGAGTTGGGGCGATAGCATTTTATTTTGTGAGCGGACATCTATTTATAGCCTATTGTTTAGGTTTCTTTGTGTATGCCTGTGGGTCCCCCTTCTTTTGTAATCTATTTTCTGTCAATTAATGGAAATATATTGTTTCTGATAAAAAAGCATATGGTTAATAATTCAAACCCCTCATTTGGAAGAATTAAAGTATTACATCTCCTAAAGGGTAGGGAGCTAGTTATTCCTGAAAGAACACAGGCTGTCTATTGTTAATTGTTAATGCAAACTTAATTCATGTTGTAAACTGAAAACCTAAAATACTGATGATAACTGGGTGAAGTAAGTGATATTGATGATTAATGTGGGTGCAATATGTGCTTGGGTGTGAGTACTCTTATATGTTATCTTCTTACACACCTTGTATTGTTTTCTAGAATGATTTGCTTCAGCTATTCCAGCCATTTGGAGTCATCACCAAACTTGTCATGCTCCGTGCAAAAAATCAGGTACTTCCTTTGTGTCTGTATTACAGGAGCTGCTTGTACTTGAAACTACAAATCTGGATACGCCTAACAAATCAGGACCGCTAAAAGCTTAAGATGTTTTGGAATATTTTCCGCATCTGCAGGCCCTCCTCCAAATGCAAGATGTTCCTTCAGCTGTCAACGCATTGCAATTCTACACAAATGTGCAGCCGAGCATAAGGTATCGTGATACTAACTTTCATTTTTTATTTGAAGTTCTGTTTGGTGAACTCTACATTGAAGGTGCCAACTCCCTAACAAAGTTTTCTCTACTTCTGCAAAGCTTTCAACGCAGTAGTATGTTTCAATATTATTCTATTCTCCACGTTTGATTAATGGTTTGAATATCTGATTATTACTTGTAGGGGGAGGAATGTTTATGTTCAATTTTCATCACATCAAGAACTAACTACCGTGGAACAGAATGCCCAAGGACGAGGCGACGAGGTTAGTGTCATGTAGTTACTACTCTTGGTACATTTGAGATTGTCTGTCCTTGATAGTTAAGGAAAAAAAGTGAGTCAAAGTAACCACCTTTGTAGGGCATTTTGTTTGTTAATGATGCCTTGGAAACATAGTGTGCGTCGTGTGCCATTTTAGCATTGAGGTGCATGGCTGTTCTGAAGCTGGAGTGGGGTGTTCATGTGTTGTGCTTATTGATATAAACAAAAGAAAGTGACATTTGCCTTTTGGCCCCTCAAATTTAGACTGACATTAACTTTATCCCATAAAATTTTGATTAGTTTTGATATTTTTGTTTCTTACCATTACAGTGCATAGCAAATGATCAAATGTCTTGATTAATGTCTGTTTATACATAAAATGGGTGCTAAAGTCTAAATATATTTTTGTCATTTGCTATGATATGTGAAGGGAAAATGCAAATGTAAAAAATGGGGTGTCCATTGTATAATAACCAAAATTTAGGGTTTAAATTCAGATTTGACCTATGTATCTTCAATAATTTTATTTAGAGAATCCATGGATATATTTTTGTTTCTGATAAAAAAGTTCAGTTCTGACCTAAACTTTAAGGCCAAAAGCCAACTGACCCTATTAGAAAAGGGTGGAGGGTCATTAGATTTTCTTCCTACAGTCATGATGATTCGAGATATCAATGTTAAAAGTTTTCATGTTATATTTTATGTGCGACCTGCACTTGATTTGGGTAGGATAGAACACATTTAATGTGCTTAACTGAATTAATCTCTCTGGTGTGAAAGCATTAGTTTTGTTCAATTTCCATAACATAACACAAATGGCTCGCCATGAAATGACCTTGTACAAGTAACAGCTTTCCGACTCATTCCTTTGACTAAGTTACATGGTTCAAAATCTCGTCCGAGTCATCTCGATATCGGTTGGGTCAAGGTCCTAAAAGGCGCGAGGTGCGAGGCGAGTGTGGGATGGGCGCCTAGGCTTTTAATTTTTTTTTACAAACCATGTGTACTTTGAAATTTATGTTACTAACAATTAATATTGATTTACTTTTAACTTTATGAACATTTCTTTTAATTTCCATACATAAATAAAAGATATTTCAAATTAAAGTTCATTACGATAAATAATATACTAATAAACTAATTAATTACAACGATTCATAAGTGTCATCATATCATATCCAAATTATTTTTTACACGCGAACATTTATAACAATATTTTAAAGCCCTACACTTTTAGCATTACTAAGATTTTTTTGAAGTCCCATACAAAAAAATAAATAAATTGCTAACTCCAAGACAGAATAGAATTTTGCCACACATAAATATTTGGTGTGCAATTGATATTTGATTCCTAAAACGAAGAATAAAAATATTATACACATAAAAAATAATGGAATTGTAGATATAAAATTTACTAATATTAAAATATTACGCGAAAAAATGATCTTGTAATCATTGTATATTTCTACAGAACAACATTCATACATATATATATATAGTACTGCTCTTGTGTGGACCAGTCATCATTTTAAAAGTGCAGACTGGACATTTGTTATATTTTAAAGAATCTAGGAATTTACCTGCCTCCACGGGTTGGTATTATCATATGGTATTGGGCCAAATTTCCAAACATTATGCTAGATTCATGATATCAATAGTGAGACTATTCACTTAGCAAGTCATTTATACAAGTTCTTTATAATAGATACCGGGGCGGGGGTATGTATAATGCATGTAACTAATGATCAATCTTATGGCCACTATGGAACCATTTAGCTAGTCATTAATACTAATATATCTACTGATAAAAAAATGTAGTCACCACTTACTACTTAGTACTTTGTTATAAATCCGTCTATTTCTATTGGTGCTGCTTTACTACTTAATAAGCCAAATAAAAAAATTGATCTTGGATAAGTATCAGGGATATCAACTCTCATGCTCTGATAGCACAGTTGATGCAAGGGGTGGTGCTTTGGAGATCTGATCGTTGGCACTCCAAAGGTTGGAAAGTATGGGGGCTCTTTTCTCCTTTTAGGGACAATTGTAATTGTTTGGTTACTTGTGGAGCCAGTGGCACTTCAGTAGTTAAATACTGGGAGTTGGAATTTACATAGCTTTTAAAAGGAATTTTGGTTTTGGGGTGAAAATCAGGGCAATAGAAGGCAGAGATATTGGGTTGGAAACCGTACCCGTGAATATCAAGTAGGACTGCATTTGTGGTTTGAAGATGCTAGGGTTGTTTAGTTTGGAAGTAGATGAACAAGGGCTAGTCATCCAAAATCTTGTGAAGAGTGTAAACTTAAAGAGGAGAAGTTCTAGATCTGGTAAACCTGGTAAACGACGAGGGGTCGTGTCGAGTCGTGTTTGTGTCAGTTTTTATTATTATTATTTTTTATCATTTTTATTGTGTTCGATTCTAAACGGGTGATTTTTTTTTTGGTGAAAAAACCACATTATAACCCGATTCGTTATCTTAATATGTTGTGTTCATCTGTAAATATCCATTAAGATAATGAGTCATTTTGAATTGTCTATGGGTCGAGAGAGTAGCCCATTAGCAAATCCAGTTAGACCCATTAATTCATTAACATTACTGAAGCTCTAATTTAGTAAAATTCACCATGATTAAATAAACATTAAACTTTATGAACTCTTTAGAAGGCCCAACAATATTTCTTATTTACTTAAATTAAAGGATCTTAACGTGTCGTAACGCTTTCTAACGAGTGAAGGAGGCCAACACAAAATCTGATCCGTTTATTGTCGGGTTGGCACTATATGACCCCAATCCATTAAGGGTTCACTAGTTAACCATTAACGTCGTGTCGGTTCGTTTCGTGTTTCATTTTGACTGGTCTACTTTTGGGGTCGATTTATTTTTTAGCACAAGTTTCGAATCATAACCCAATCGTAAAGAGCTTAAAGAACTGTTTATACTGTTATTTCGAAATATTAGGTAAATTTGGGTAGTGTTTTTCTTTAGGGTTGGAATACATATATAGAAGATTGAACTATACCTAGTAAAACCCGTGGACCACCTTTTCAGTCAATCAGTCGAGTTAAAAATCTAGAAATTATCAAAATACTCCTTGCCTCCTAAAACATAGGATAACAGCAGTAAACAGCGACCTAATCTTAAAGAAAACATAAAATGAGACTTAACCGGTCTACTTTCGGTCTTATTAAAAAATCTGGAAAGGATCAAAATACTCTTTGCCTCAGATAACGGCAGTAAACAACAACCTAATTTAAAGAAAACATAACATGAGACTTCAATAGGATTACACATGATCATGCAATATACCAAATGAGAGCCCCACTTTAAATTTTTTCCAAACTTGATGGATTCTCTTCTCTAAATTTGTTCATGAGCCTCTTATTGAATTATCAAGTTAGCAATTTTACCCCCCGTTTGTTCAACCTAAAATGTTATTTTGTGTAAAGTTTTACATGAAAGTTTCTTTCCTTGTCATCTTTTAGCAATTTAACTATGTTTTGAAAATAGTTTCCTACAGTAAAGTGGCACACAAAAAATCTAAATTATTTTGCACGTAGAATGGTGGATGCTTTCTCTATAATGACAACAGCATTAATACAGGGGAAGGCATATAGATATGCGCATGTGCATTGCATATAAACTAACATATATGTGTAAATATAAATTTGTATATGCATCTGTATGGACATGTACATATGCACACAAATGCGTACGAATATAATAAATACACGTGTATTTGATGCTTGAATGAATATAAAGACAATCTTCTATCAGTGATCCAGTCCACTATAATCAAAGATATGGAGACTGGAAATATGGATGGATTTCTCCTACTAACTTCATAATTCGTTTGCTGACTTTTTCTTATCATTTGATTTGTTTGCGCTCTCTTAATGCAATATATTATTTCTGTATAGCACTTTCTCCTTATTTCTCTATCTATTCTTCTCTATTCATTCTATTCTCTTCTCTCTCTTCTGTCTCTATGCTGGTCTGCTGTTGGACACTCTCGGGATACAAAGCCTAATCGAATTCTCTTAGTTACAATTCATCACATGCTATACCCCATAACTGTGGAAGTGCTGCATCAAGTTTTTTCTCCTCATGGATTTGTGGAGAAGATTGTCACGTTTCAGAAGTCAGCTGGTCAGCTTCTTCAAGTTTTCTTCCTCTCTATCTCTCTCTTTTTCTTTATTTCTTAGATTCAATTCTCATTGACCTATGGAAAGGAAGGTTTGTGAGGAAGATTCCTTGATATTCATGCAATTTGAAGAATCCATAATTACTTTTGCTACGTGGGGATCGTTCTGTGGAAATAATTTGGACATTTAAAATTTGAAAGATGCATTTTCACTAGCAGACAGTTTCACAGAAGCTTTTTGTATTATTTTTGACAGCTTTATCGGCTCCATTTGTGCAAATTGTGTAGGTTTTCAAGCTCTTATCCAGTTTCAATTGCGCCAGAGTGCTGTTTCTGCTAGAAATGCCCTTCAGGTATGTAGTTCATGTTGTAGACGCAGCAGTTGATTTTTTTTTTTTAAATTTCAAATTTTATTTGTTACAACTTTGCTCACTGGTTAGAAGTCCTAACAACTTCGAATTCCTTTATAGGGCCGTAATATATACGATGGTTGCTGTCAGCTGGACATTCAGTTTTCAAAGTAGGTTTAAAATTCTAGCAACTTCCTGGTGACTTGGTGTTATTATGTTTTTTACCATTTATCTTCATGTTACAGCCTTGATGAGCTACAAGTGAACTACAATAATGAGCGGTCAAGGTGGGTTAATGGTTTCATGATTTCCTCACTTCATTTGACTTCAGAATTTCAGTGTTTGGCATTTATATCTCTGGCATTGACAATGCTGCGGTATATGTTCTCTGTATAGGGATTTCACAAACCCATCTCTGCCTTCAGAACAGAAGGGGGGAAGATCCTCTCAGGTATGGTCCATTTTCTACTGCTTTTTGTCTTGAAACTTGTATGAATGATATTTTATATATTCTGTTTATCCCTCTGAAATTGTATATATAAAAATATGTTCGTTGTCGAACCAGGGTGGGTATGGAGATGCTGGAGGTATATATGGCCTTCAAGGTTCCGGAGCGGGGCCAGGTACTTAATTTGACACTTGGATAATTATTTATTTATTGTCTTTGTTTCAATACTGACTTGGTGTTTCTGTTTTAAATGCAGTTGGCTTTCCACAGGTGTGTATTTCTTTGGTCTCATGATATGGTTTGTGTCTGAGATGCTTCTTTAAATCAGTTTGTCTATTCTCTCTCTCTCTCTCTCTCTCTCTCTCTCTCTCTCTATATATATATATATATATATATATATATATATATATATATATATAGCAAGACTCCTATGGATCATGCTTTCTACATCACTCACGCATCACACCTAGTTCTAGGCCCAAAAAAACTTTTTTTTATTTTACCCATGGAGTTAACCTTTCAATCAATATTTGTTCAAAAAGTTAGGTCAAAATACAATTTCTATCTATTTTTTTAAAATCCAACAAAAAACTGGTGAAAATACCTTATTTATAAGGGCTTTCCCTAGCAGAATTTTGTGAATTTTTTAAAAATATCTAGAAAATGTATTTTGACCAAATTTTTTGAACATGTATTGATTGTAAGGTTAATTTCAAGAGATTTTTTTTTTTGAAAAACAGTTTCTTAGGGCTTAGAACTAGGTGATGTGTAGAGTGTTGATGTAGGCGAGCCTTCCTCTCTCTCTATATTATTAATTGAAGGACTATCCAAAAATTTTCCATAACTAGAATTTCTTTTGGTTCCTCCCTATATTTTAGATGGGAAATGCGGCTGCCATTGCAGCTGCATTTGGAGGAGGCTTGCCTCCGGGGATAAGCGGAACAAATGACAGGTGCACCGTTCTTGTATCAAACCTAAACCCTGATGTAAGCTCTCTTTCTCTTGCCCTATAAATATATCTAAACTACTTTTTTCCCACTGGCTAACTTTTTCATTATATCTCAGAGAATAGACGAGGACAAGCTCTTCAACCTGTTCTCCTTGTATGGAAACATTGTGAGAATCAAACTTCTCCGCAACAAACCGGATCATGCACTAGTTCAGATGGGTGATGGCTTCCAGGCTGAACTGGCAGTTCACTTTCTAAAGGTCCAAATTATAATCTTCAAAATCTTCCTATTTTAGTTTATAGTTATTGAGATGCTTAATCTTCGGAGATACAATAGTTGATTTTTCATCAAATAGTGACGGTACGTGAAGCCTAAGACCAGATAGTTTATATATATATATAGTTCGTTTTTTTACTTGTTTTTTCCTTCTTGAACGGTTTTGGAGGATTTCCTCCCCTTGTTGTGGTTCATTTTAGTGATGCTTCATTATAAAAATAAAAATAAATAGATGTTGGTACGAAGTTTTGATTTTGATTAGTTGAACATCATGACAACCCTACTCAAATGGCTTAAAATGTCGGATCATAATGGCAATTTTGGTAAAAGCTATGATTGTTTTGTGCCCTCCGTAGACCAAAATGTCAGATTCTAGATAGTTGGGTGGAGGTGTTCTTATGTTTTCTTTATTCTGTTTATTAAAAATTGAAGTCCTTATCATTTGTTGTTTACAAGTGTACCACATGGAGACATCATTTCTCCCATGTTACTCTCTATAACTAAATGCACTATAAGTCCATGTGCTCAGAAGTTTCAAATGTTGCCAATACTAAAAAAAGCACGGACGGCCTCAACGTCCTACATGAGGGGGTGGCCACTAAACTAGCCCTGGTGGTTTAATTTTTGTACTTTGTATGTATTATCATAGCAACTAGATACATAACATTGATGTTCCCTGTCTGATATTTATATAATTTCTTAACGCATGGGCTTTAGATTAACACAGTGTCTGTTTATTGGATCTAGGGAGGTATGCTGTTTGACAAGCGTCTGGAGGTTAATTTCTCAAAGCACCCAAACATCACAACCGGCGTGGAAACCCGCGAGTATATAAACTCTAATCTCAACCGATTCAACCGCAATGCCACCAAAAACTACCGCTATTGTTGCTCCCCTACCAAGATGATCCACCTGTCCACCCTCCCACCAGATGTGACTGAGGAGGAGATCGTGACCCACCTGGAGGAACACGGCACCATTGTCAATACTAAGCTCTTTGATATGAACGGAAAGAAACAGGCACTTATCCTGTTTGAAACTGAGGAGCAGGCAACTGAAGCCCTTGTGTGCAAGCATGCTACCTCGCTTGGTGGTTCGATGATCCGAATTTCGTTTTCTCAGTTGCAGACCATTTGAGGACTCCTGTGATATGGCGTGTTATGTTGCAGTGATTTGGCATTTGAAATGCTTTATGGGATTTTCATGTATTTCTAGATCAATTGTGGTCTTTAGTGGTGGAATGGTGGTCTTTGCTTTTGTACTATTGTTTCCCTTTTCATCCTTTTGTGTTGGTATCAATTATTTCTTCGAGTTTTATTTAACATAAGGGGTGACTATATGGGAATGTGCAAGTTTTGTAGAATAGGATAGAGAAGTTTGTTTTTCGTTAGATTCTGGTTCATATCCTTCTTGTATAGCTTGTAGGTCTGGTTGGGCCATTACTCTTCCTTCTGAATCCAAATCAATTTTATCCTCACTTGCCTACTTATTTGTACTTCGTGCCATTTCCTCCAATTCTCTCTCTCTCTCTCTCTCTCAACGGTATGTAATGCTGAAGTCTCCCTCTCCCTCCCTCCCTCCCTCCTTTATGTGTGTTGATGGCCTCTCCTTAGACAAGTACTCAGTTAACCACTTTTCTGATTCTTTGCAATGCGGTATGAAGTGCATTTTTTTTTGCATTATAAAAGTTGATTCACAACAAGGTTAAAATTTTGTGTAATTATTGATTTTTTTTTGGGGTGAATTTTTGATGTAGGTTTTTTGGCGTTCTATAAGGATGTATTTAGGCTCCACTTTCATGTGTTTTTAAAATTGTAAAAAGTCACATAACCTCCCAAAATCGCCTATAACTTCCTTCTAATCATCCATCCTTCTTTTTGTAGACAATGACACTTGTTCCATATAGGACCAACAACTAAAAAAATAAAAACATGGGAGTGATGACAAATAAATCATTATAAATAGGATTAAATACTTAAGTGCCTAATTTACGAATCACAAATTATAGTTGAAGTAACATGAGCAATGCTAGAATATATTATTAAGGGAGAGGCGAAAGTAGTTATTTTTGGTCAACAAATAAAAACAAAAAAATCTCATTAAATAAAAGTATTTACTTGTAATAATTGCTTTACTTTTTGTTGAAATAAAAAATTAGTGATTTTGCATGATAAATATTTATTCCTAGGAGCTAAGTATATTTTGTACTTACGTCTGTATAATTTTTTTATGTTCTAAAAAACCCTTGTTTATTTTTTTGGTAATTTTTTCAAGGTTCACAATAAAAAGAAAGAGTGTTTGTGAGTATTTTATATGGTGGTAGATTTTTTGGCATAAAATAAAAAAATTTAGACTAAATGTTAATTAAAAAAATATCAAATAGGACTTTTCATCGAATGATCATAAATTTAAAACTCATTTATTTTTGGACTACTAGTAAGTTTGTAAGGGCAAATAGTTTAGCTTAGACTTAGTATTTGTTTTATTTGCCACTTTGGCACATTTGGCGTATCCCATTACAAACCGTCACGTACTCTCACGACAAATCAACTCCAAAATTAAAGACTCCCCACATCCCACAAAGGTATAAAACAATTCGTGTTTAAAATTATTCAGAGATGTTTATTTTTATTTAAATCGAGGTTGGATTTTTAATTTGAAAATAATTTTTTTAACCTCGTTCAAACGAGATTGCTATCTTGTTCGAACGAGAATGACTTTTCGTTAGAAGGGTCGTTAGATCTTACATCCAACGAACATCTGCGAAGTGCCTTTTGTTTGAATTTGTTTGAAGCTCGTTAGAAGCTGGTTCAAACGAGATTGGAGTTTAGTTCGAACGAGCGCTGTTTTCGTTCAAACGAGATGACATTCTCATTCGAACGACTTCTATTTTCGTTCGAACGAGCCGCCGCCTCGAATTTTGTGTATGACTTATAAATACCTGTTTCGTCTCTAAATTTCGTGCGACCTTTGCCAAAACGATTTCTGCATATCTATTGCGAAAGTGTTCAACATTTTTATTTACAAAACGTCTTTTGATTCATAAACACATCCTTAAATATATTTTGTGAATCCTTTTGAACCTTAAGTGAGTTATACACATTGTGGAGAGATCATCTCTACGACAGACTTGTGAACCCGGAGGGATCACAACTAAAGGTTGATCGGTGGATACCGAAGGTGGATCGCTGCTTGTGGACTGCTCAGGAACGAGTAGTATTCTTTATAGATATTGCGAGCATTGCGCGTTATACTTGTAGCTATATCAAGTAGTATTGTAAGTAGACTGTCTTGTAAATTTTCTGAAGTGTTGATATAAAAGGTTTTGCCCTGAAAATGAATTTTTCCTCATATCTGTTTGTGATTGCATGCATAGTTTATTTTCTGATTTTTTGGAACAATCATCGTATGCAAATCTAATTTAATCAAAGATTAAAATTTGATAAAAAATGAATTTATGTGTTTGGAAGCATTTAATTATATAAGTCAATCCATTAAGATCTTGTGCACTCTCAAATTGGTATCAGAGCTGGTTACACAAAATTACTGTGTGATTTTTTTTTGCAAAATTTTTCTTTTATATCATTTTTTTTCAAAAATTGTTGATCTTGAAAAACGCCGAATTTTAATAGATAACTTTGTATAATTGAATGCCCATCTTTGATAATTCCAACTATGCATATTGAAAAGTTAGGATGATGTTAGCTTTAAAGCCATTGATGAACGTGTTTGGTTAGTTTGTGAAAGAGGGTGGACACCACCCACAGTAACCGTTGACAATGTCGTCAATCCGAAACCTATTTCTTTATGGACTGATGATGAGTTCAAGTGGAGTAATTTTAACTCTCGCGGTTTGAGTGCCAACTCTGGAGTCGTCAGCCCTGATGAGTTCCGCCGTATTATGACGTGCACCATGTCTAAAGAAGCTTGGGATACTCTTCGGCTCACACACGAGGGTACCATTGCTGTAAAGGCATCCAAGCTTCAAAATTTAACCACCCAATTTGAGACTATTACCATCCTAGAGTTCGAGTTTTTTGATGAGTTTTATGCACATTTATCGGACATAGTTAATTATATTTAAATTTGGGTGAGAAAATTCCTAAGACGGGAGTTGTTAAGAAAATTTTGAGGTCGCTCCCTGCCCCCATTATTCCTAAGGTTACCGTACTTAATTCATTAGGAATCGTAGATACTCTTAGGTTAGAAGAACTTATAGGAGATATTCAAACGTATGAGATATATGTGTTCTCTAAAACTATTAAGCCTAAGGAAATAGGGATTGTTTTAAAGATTCAAACTAAAAAAAAGAAGAAAGAGAAAGTTCGTAAGTCCTAATGTGAGGTTGATTTTGATTTTGATGACTTGGCCTTGTTTGAAAAAAAATTCAAAAATTTTCTCAAATTTTCAAAAGAAAATTCTTCCAAAGAAAATATGTTTGAGAAAAATAAAAATAAAAATGAGGGCACGATCGGGTGAGAGAAAGTGGAAGAGATTAAATGTTATGAATGTGAAGGGCAAGACACACGCCCACTAGGCTTAAGAGAAAGGGCAAGAAAGTTGCGAATAAATCCAGTCTTAGCGATGGTGACGTCGAGTCAGTTGATTCAGGGGGAGAATAACCATAAGAACAATGTGTTGCATTCATAGCTAATCCCGTTATCACTTCTAGTTCGTCTCATGCCAATGAGGGCATTTCTAAACGTGAAAGCCTCGATGATGTTTTGAGTTATTCGGGAGATAGTGAGAGTGAGGATGATAATTTGAGTGAGGGAGAATATGGTCTCCAAAAGGAATTTAGTGATATTTACACCGAGACTTTGAAAACAAAAAAGGTTAATACGAATTTGTCTCATAGGGTGTTATAATTGGAGAGAGATGTGAAAGTTTTGGGAGAGTGTGAGGCGTCGCCAAGTAAACTCGAGAAGGTGAAGGTTTCTTTATGTGAGCAGTTGATCGTTTTAGGAAGAAAAAAGACCGATTTGACCAACATCGTGGCCAGTCTTATGGAAGATCTTCAATCTTCATTGGAGATTCAGAAGAAACTTGAAGAAGCCCGTGTATCCCAACTCGAGAGCAATCTCGAACGTGTCCGGGAGATCAAGGTCACTTTAGAGGACACATCTAAGAAGGTTGGAAAGATGCTCGTTGGTCTCGCTTTTAAGTAATGTTGAGAGGCAAGGAATAGGTTATGACGGTGCATCCACTTACTATATCGCACCCAAGCTGGTTCCCGAGTTTATGTTAGATCCTTATGGCCGTCAACATAACCCACCTAAGCGACCAACCTAGAATACCTCGTCCTAAATGTTTTAAGAGAGGCGAACCCAAGCCCATGTAAGTTTGTTCCCATTGAAAATAAAGAGGTTATGACACCCCACCTATTTCAATCACGGGTGATTAGTCCATTACTAAAATAAAATATGAGTCTCATTTGGTTCATTCTTATCATCATTGTCGGAAACATTTATAATTACTAACCACCTATTAATTAGATAAGCCGGTTCCAAATTTTATCTTTCATTAACATATAACAGGGTTAATTAAACCACAATAATCCCATACACAATAATTAATATAAATGAAACTACGATATAAAGTGTAAAGCAAAGATAAATATATAAAGTCCCCGAATAAACCACCAGATAAAAATCCAATCCATCCAATCCATCTGACTAAAATACTCCGAAATGCATAAGTTTGAATGAAAAGGTGCAACATTCCCAACCAATACTGGAATAGAGAACCTATTCTAGAATGCAATAAGTGAAGTGGCTACTCAGCAACCTGCAAGCCTCCACATCAGCTGTCGCTTCGTGTTCCTGGAAAGAATATTCATCCATGGTGTCCCTGTGGCTGGACACCTAAAAGTTTTTGAAAAATAGATTTGATATGGGTCAAAGCCCAAAAACTTTTAAAAATATTACAAGTAATTAAGATGCAGTAAATAAATATGTAGTAAAACTTTTCATATTTAAGACGGTGTCCTACTCTCATAAGATTATCCCTCACCTCTCAACTATTGTGCACACCTAGCATATACATCTTAACTCGCCTAGTTACACTACCCTGTCTAACTAGTTTAATTGTAAACCTCACGAATGCACCAATCTAACCCGACTATTGTCTATTGTTCCTTTCTTAGCTCTTTCTCTTATTAGGTTACTTAATCATTCCATAATTTATCATTATTATAACTTCACTTTAGTTATTTATAAACATCCAGACTTAATGTATTAAGCCCGTATACAATTAACTACACTATTATACACGTAATGAGATACTACAATAAACACATATATGTTCACACTTAATGTGTTAATCCCGCATATTAACCACACTATTGTATACGTAAAGGTATATTATAACAAACACATATGTCGCGTATAGTTGTCATCCCTCGAGTAATAATTCATTGGATAGCATCCCCCAAGTAATAACTCCTTAGATGCCTTTCCCCGAGTGCTAACTCATTGGATACCATCCTCCGAGTACTAACTCATTGGATACCATTCCTAGAGTACTAACTCATTGGATGCCTTTCTCTATAATGATATCATTATCCAAGGCATACTCACATCATCCCTGATACCGATGGTCAGACTCTCACACCGATTCGATAAAATTGCAAACGTATTGGACGCGACCATTTTCCTTCGATCATGAGTCATAACCATACCCAAAATTACCTCACCTCGAACTTCAACCCTTACAAGGACACATGCGTAGGGCTATGACCTGATGACTCTACTCACCCTGCATTCACTAAATAGGGAATCACGCACATCGCGTAACCTCCCATGATAGCATTAAAGGGGTATGTTTCACATAAATATCATACACACAAATATTATACTTATTCGTGTGTATATATATAAATATATATATATATATACACACACACACACACACACACACACACACACACACACACACACACACATTGTCCTTCGATAATGAGTCATAACCATACCCAAAATTACCTCACCTCGAACTTCAACCCTCACAAGGACACATGCGTAGTGCTATGACCTGGGGACTATACTCACCTTGCATTCACTAAACAGGGAATCACGCACATCGCGCAACCTCCCATGATAGCATTAGAGGGGTATGTTTCACATAAATATCATACACATAAATATTATTCTTATTCGTGTGTGTGTGTGTGTGTGTGTGTGTGTGTGTATTATTTTAGGTCCAATTTAACCTTGGCTTAGTATTCGCAAAGGCAAAATGAACCTTTCGAAGAACTCCCCCGTTTTTAAACAAAGCACACAAACTCACACAACGGTTCTTATATGCACAATTTCCTTATAAAAAATTATCGTGCTTGGTTCGTTTTAAAGGACAGGATTGAAGTGAAAACACCCAACCAACATGTGATAAGACAGGCACAATAGTCAAACAAATCCGTGCATGTGTGCAATAAAGGAACCATGAGTCAAACATGTAGGAAGTAACACTTAATTACATCTTAATGACTCCAAACATTATAAAGAATAAGGATGAATTGACCTATTGTCTCAAAACACTATCAAATAGTCACATGAAAAATGGAATGATGTTGTGACTTGGTCATCCTAAGTCTTCATCCATAAACGGTGAAAACAAAATACAAAATTCTTTTTGGATTTTTCTAAAAATTTTATGAAAATAAAATCTTTTTGTATTTTTCAAAATTTTTCAAAAAAATGATACATACTAGTAATAGGCAAATAATGTCATAATGAAAAACATCCTATGCTAGTAAACAAGTCAAACCTGAATCATTAGGTGCAGAGGGGTTTTCCAAAGGTGATGACAACTTATGAAAAACCTCCATCAATTCTTGTGAAGTTTTGACTAAAAACTTAACTTGCTCACCTAAATGTGCAAACTCTCTAATATAGTCTCCGGGAGCATGTAAAGAATCATGTGTGGGTGCATGTGCATCAAAAACACGTGTAGAAGCAAAACGTGACACATAACCCAACTTAAAAGAAAATTCCTTAAGGTGACCTCTCCTTTTGCAATGTGAACAAACATAAATAGGCCTAGGAATACCTCTCTCAAAAACTCTAGGATTTGGTCTCCTAATTGGAATGGGACGCCTAGGTGGGATAGGGTGAGACTCACGTGAATTTGACACTAAAGTGGGAACCGACTCGGGTGCTAATTGAGAAATAGAAGCACCGTCATGACTTATTCCTAACTTCTCACCTTTACCCTTAAGAACCATCATTTCAACCTTCTTAGGTGCATTCTCAAAAATGAGTTTGACCTCCCTAGCACGTTCGAGATCACTCTCGAGTTGGGATACACGTGTCATCAGACTAGACAACGTGTTGGTCAAATCACACTTCTCCTTTCTTAAAACCTCCTTCTCTCTCTCCAAATCTAAAACCTGACGACCTAAATCCCGATTATACTTCTTAGTTTTCAAGGTCTCGGTGTACAAATCCCTAAAAGGTTTTTGGAGCTCACTTTCATCTCCACTTTATTCCTCGCTCTCATCCTCACTCGAAGAACACAAATCACTATCATCGTTCTCGTGTGCACTCTCGTGAGACAAAGTGGGTGTGCTCACACGACTAGAAAAAGCGACAACCATCCCATAAGCTAAACCTTTATCGGACTCATCTCCCTCATCACCCTCACTATCACTAAGTGTGGCAGGTATGGCTACTTTCTTCCCTTTCTTTCTAAGCCAAGTTGGACACTCAAACGACTTATGTCCCTTACCTCCACATTCAAAACAAGTCACGTTCTCAAGATCTTCCTCACACTCCTTATTTGAGTCATTCTCTTTTTCTCTCTCACCGCTTTCTTTGGCCTTTCCTTTCTTTTTATTTTTCTCAAAAAATTTCTTTTTATTGGAAGAATTATTTTTGTTCAGGTTGAGAAATTTTTTAAAATTTTTCGCAAACAAGGCCATATCATTAAAATCAAAGTCTCCCTCAGAATCGGACTCACAAACTTTTTCTTTCTTTTTCTTACAATGAGTCTTTAAAGCAATGCCATTATCCTTAGCCTTAATGGTTTTGGGAAACATGTCAATCTCATAGGTTTGAAGATCTCCTACAAGTTCTTCCAACTTAAGTGATTTCAAATTTCCCAAAGAGTTCAAAACAGTGACTTTAGGAATAAATCGTTTTGGGAGAGATCTCAAAATCTTTTTAACGACACGCGTGTTATCAATCACCTCACCCAAATTAAAACTGGTGTTAATAATGTCTGACAAAAGTGCATAAAATAATCAAAGCATTTAGACTCAGACATGGTGATAGTCTCAAATTGAGTGGCCAAATTTTGTAACTTAGATTCTTTAACCGCGTTCGTACCCTCATGTGTCAATTTCAAAACATCCCATGCCTCTTTAGACGTGGTGCACGTCATAATTAGGAGAAACTCATCAGGAGTGATAGCTCTAGAAATAGCACTCAAACCATGTGAATTATATTTAGACATTTTATGATCATCTTCAGTCCAGGCTGACACAGGTTTTAAAGAGGAGATATTATCAACGGTGATCGTGGGAGGAGTCCACCCATTTTCGCAAAGGTACCAAACACGCTCGTCAATGGCTTTTAAACCAGAGTTCATGCGAGCTTTCCAATAGGCATAATTAGACCCATCAAAAATAGGCATCCTAATATAGAAGTGCTCCATAGAAAAAATGCGATTTTTCACAAAACTGATTTAAAAAAAAATCAATATCACACGATTTTGCGGAAAAATAGAAATACGCAATAAATTAGCGTAACCCGCTCTGATACCAATTTGAGAAGGTCGTAACGATGTGATAATTGATTAATTTTGCAACTTTGTACGTTGGCATACTTATTTAATTAGAGTCTATTAATTCAGCCCATAAACATGCATTTATGTTGCGTGTGTCAAACCATAAACAAATACCGCATGCGACACAACAAATATACTGAGATACAGATTTCAGGAAAAAATCCCTTTCGGGTAAAACCTTTATTTCACTATGAATCTATAAATCGAAACTTACAATTACATAGAGAAATTTGCAATGGATCAACGCGCAGCCAACCCACAAAGACTCGCAGTCTTGAACTCAGCAAGAGAATACCCGAAGCGCCCTCCAAGGACTCGCAGTCCTATCTTCAGCAAAGAATCTTCACGCAACAAGATCCTTAATGACACGCAGCCATACGGTGTAGAGACGTACTCCATAAAAGATGAACAAAGGCAAAGATGTGTTCTTGAACACCAAAAAAATTCCCTAAAGCAAGATGGGAGTTTTGTGAATTGTAAATCAAAAAGGGATTAAACCCCTAAAAGAAGAAGCCTAAAGATTATTGCTTTGGCAGTGTTTCTGTTCTGGAAAACGTATGGACTTCTTAATGAAAACGTTACCATTTAATGAGTATTTATACAAAAACGTACTGCCTTGAAATTCGAGCTCGTTCAAACGAGAAGCATATGTCGCTCGAACGAAGTACGCATGTCGTTCAAACGACATCGCGCGACTTCCAATCTCGTTCGAACGAGATGCCGATCTCGCGCGAACGACCTGGGCATCAAAATCGAGGTCCGTTATAAAACTTAGAAAAAATACACATTCTCAATATTTGACGAAAAAGTCCGCTCCAACACTTAGAAAATATTTTGTAAAAATCTCCCAAAAGCTCTAAGTGAGAAGTAAAGGTATTTAAAACATAACCTTACCGAAGTAAACTTAGCGGAGCCTTGAATGATGAAGAACTTGAATATTTAGGATCCGTCTTAGATGTAGATGTCTTTTGAATGCTCTTCGACGGTGTAACAGTATATGACATAATAAATTGATAACAGACCTATGAAAATATGTCCTTATAATATCACTTTGTCTAACATACCCACTACATTTGTATAATATAATTTAGTTTTTGTGTGAATATAGTCACTACATTGGACAAAGTTATATCATTCTTTTGGATGATACTTTTTTCTTTCTTTCAATTTGAAAAAATTATAATTGATGATAATTCTTTTTTTTAATTTAAAAAAAGATGCATCTCTCTCTCTCTCTCTCTCTCTCTCTCTATATATATATATATATATATATATATATATATATATATATATATAAATTAAATTATACAAATTGATTTAAACAAAATTTAAAAGCGTGCGGGGTTACTATAAAATGCAAAACAAGGCATTTAATGTCATCTTCACCTAAGCTATCCACGTCAGATACCCATTAAATCTATCTATATCTCTATACTGTCCACATCAGATGCATTGCACACTCTAAACCACAAAACAAAACCCTATACATCTTCCTTTCTCTCTCTTTCTCTCTTCACTCTCTCACCGTCACCTGTCACCCCATCACCACCACCCATCCCCACCATCACCCCGACAAACACCGGCCAAAATAAAAACCCTTTCTTTCCTTTTGCTTTCTCGCCACCCACCATCATCAGGAAACCTTGGGAAAAAAATGATATCTCTCACTCTATTCATTTTCTAGACTTCTCTCTGTATTGAGTTTCAACAGGTTTTCAATGGAGGTGTTCAATGGAGGTGGACAAAAAAAGTACAGTTGGATCTGGTAAAGGGGTGGAGATATGCGTCTCGGTTTTGGATATGGGACAATTTCGAAATGGGTCCAGTTCGTTTGGGTTGTTGAGAATCAATCTGGGCTGTTGGATTGCGTCTGCTGCTCGGGTTATGGGTATATGGTGTTCGTGTATTAGAAGGTCAATTTTTGGGTTGAAGATGGTTGATCCACACCAAATCGTTTGGGTTATGGGTATATTGTGAGGTAAATAAAGCTCTTAACACATTCATGTTCTAAATATATATGTGACCCTGCTCCTCCCCTGCCAAACTCCTTCCCCCGGTAGCAACCTACCCCACCCTCGGCAAACCATCACCCACACCAACACCAAATCACTATTGAGTACGATTCGAATTTCGAGGCTTTGTCATTATGAGTAAGTTTTATGTTTTGTGTACAGTTTTCTGCTATGGGCTCTAATTGTTTTTTGTGTTTTGTTGTTTTTTTCTTCTTTTGCAGATTGTTCTGAACAATATTTATTCTTTGTTTATTTGATTGTATAAGAATGATCCATACAAATATTTTTTCCATTGATTTGAGGTTTTACTTCGGATTTTAAGGTATTGATCAAAATGTAGGTTTTCGGTTAGAAAATTTGGGGTTTGGGGTTCTCTCAGGTATACTATTTGTTCTTTGTTTAGGTAAAACTAACTATTTTTTTCTTTGTTTTATTGATTTGTTTTTTGTGGATCCAACAGGATTTTTACACAATTATTCCCACACAATTGAATGTTGTTTAATATGTGCAGGGATACTTGATATAATAGCCAAGAGGTAAGAACGTTGTTATTTTGTTTAATTTTTTCTCATTAGTTTTTTTGTTCCTCTTTTTGGTGTTTGCTTTTAAATAGACACAATAAAATTTATTTGAGGTTTGTCTTTTCTTCCTTTAATTTTTTAATATTGTTTTTATGAATATTGAGTAATTACAACTCTGTGTGGCAGGGAAGATGCTTGATGAAATAGCTAAGAGGTAAGAACGTTGTTATTTTGTTTAATTTTTTTTAATAGTTTTTTAGTTCCTGTTTTGGTGTTTGCTTTTAAACAGATAGTATAATTTATTTGGGGTTTGTCTTTTCTTTTTTTAGTTTTAAAATTTTGTTTTTGATGAGTAATTACAATGGTGTATTATAAATATTGCATAGAATTAATTTTGTCATTCTTTATAGCTTTGTTAGTTGTAGAAGGGAAAATGAGAAGAATTCATATTTACCAGATTCTATTATCCAAGTAAATCAAGTTAAAGTGATTTTTTCCCTGCCTACGGACACAGTTCATAGATGAAAAATATCTGGAATATCCAAATTAAAAAATACTCCCTTTTCTTGTGCAATTTCATTTTTCAGTTTTGCTTTCAGTTTCGTTTATGGGTATATGGTGTTCGTGTATTAGAAGGTCAATTTTTGGGTTGAAGATGGTTGATCCGGAGATGGGTGTTGGGTTTCTGTTCCAAGGTTTGGTAACGGGTTATGGGTATATGTTGTCAGAAGGTTTAATTTTGGGATTTGAGGATTTGGGTGATTTTTTAAAATTTGTTTGTGGGTTTGAGATTTAGTTATGAATTAGGAAAATGATATTGTAACCGAAAAAATTACCGAAAGTGGAGATACCGAATTAGGTGGCGGGTTTTAACTACCCTTTTTTTTTACAACACTTCTATGAATTTGTTATAATAGGATTAGCAACTAAAAAAATAAAGACATGAGAGTGGAGACAAGAAAATCTTAAAAAATGACTAAATACTTAAGATTCCATTTAATTTTTGTATTTTTCAGAATGTTTGAATATATTATGTGTAATTTTCACATGTTTGAATCATTGTTCAGTAATTTTGAAAAATATTAAATATTTTTTTTTTGTCATTTCCACTTTTTAATTTTTTTTCCTGATTTCCACATTTTATAAATTATTAATTCAATTTTTCCAGATTTTTAAAAATGCTTATTAATTTTTTCTGATTTGTTCTTTTATGTCCTGAAATTGGTTGATATATTAATTTGTTTTTTCTATTTTTTGTCCCAAAAATTTAAAATGTTTATTCAATTTTTCACATATTTTTTATGAACTTTTTATTACGTTCCATTTTTTTTGGAATTTATAATATGATCTTTCAAATATTATAATTTATGTCATTTTGAGATGATTATGCGATTTTAGTAGAGCTATAGTGGAGAAATATTTTCTTCTTGCAAAAAAAGAATAATTTTTAATGCATCTCTCCCTAAAACAATGGTAAAAAATTAATTTTTGTGCAAGTGCCACGAGGAGTCAATCTGGTCAAGAACTCGCAATCCATAAGGTGAGTTGATCGGTCATCCTGGGATGGAACACTACTTTCAGCCCCTCAAAACAGATGACAATTAAACAGTAGCTCCCATTACGTTTCTTTGGGATGTGAAGTTTATAGTTGTTAAATTTGATATATTTAGAATCTGGCCAAACGAAATCCCCGTTTTGGAAGATAGTGGTGAAAGATAGTCGTTATAACTATCTTTATAACAATGCCTATATATAACTTGCCACTATGTATTTTAAGGTGTGTTAAATAAGACCAATCATGAGTGTAACTTATATAATTACTTCTTATTTTGTGATTTTTTCTTCATAAAATGTCTTAACTGAAAAAAATATTCCAGGAGCGTCGTAGTTTTCCCTTCTTTCGTCACATGGAAAATCTTTAGTTGAAGAGCTCAAAGTTGAAGTTTTAATATATTTCTTAGTTGCGTAAAATGTTTGGTCAAAATTTTGGCTATATGGTTAGTGTTGAAATATTGCACTTTTATATCTTTTAAGTTCATAAAGGTTAGTACTCCCGCTATTAATTTTATGTTGAATGTTGTTACGTCCAATCGAGTTCCAATTTTGATTTATCATATTTTATGTGTTTGTAATTTCTCGGATGTATATCCTACTCTAACATATAATTCGCGCATCGCGCGGGTTTTCAACTAGTTTTTATATAAAAACGGAGCCTCCAAAGAGGAGATCGCCATGGGTGACTACTTTAATGCAATATTTGGCTAAATATTTATACTTTCTACCTTTCATTTGGTTTTTCTTCCCTGGACTACGATATCACCTATATGTTTCGTCATTGTCTTTTGAGTGCCCGTCACCTTTTGAGCTACCACAATATTTTCTCTCTTTATAAAACCCTATCTGCCTTCATTCAATATGCCCATCTCCCCCTCTCTGCCAAATTAAAACAGTTGATGGAAAATGCTTGAAATTTTGTAAATGGGTTTGTGAATTATTTTCCTCTGAGGGTCCGTTTGGTTCGTGGTGAAATATTTTTTACCGCGTTAAAATAAAATTCACCTAGGTAAAATATGTGTTTGGTTGGACATTTAACACGGTGAAATAAAATGAATATGGTGAAAAGTGAAGTGAAACTTTAACCATTTTAAACCATGGGTAAAGTGAATAATTTAACAGGTGAAAACAATGAAATTTATCTTATTACCAATGTAACCTTTCTTATTTCCACTTACAATTATCACACATTCATTTCTCCCTCTCAATTAATACGATCATCAAATATTCATTTTAAAAAAATATTTTTTTTCTAAATTTCATTTTTTATTTTAAAAAATTAAAAAAAATTAAAAAAATTAAAAAAAATAAAAAAATTAAAAAAAATTTAAATAATTTAAATAATTAAAAATTAAAATAAAAAATAAAAAATAAAAAATAAAAAATAAAAAATAAAAAATAAAAAATAGAATAGCTATTCCTACACCCTCTATGTCTTTCCCCACACCCTTTTTAATATTTAAATACTAAAAGATCAAAAGACCCTCTATGCAAATATGATTTGAGCAAATATAATCTTTTGCCCAAAAATGTATTATTTAAAAAAAAAGGTAATATTAAGAAAAAAATAAAACATAATATTTTGAAAATAAAAATCCTAATATTCTAGAAAATTAAAATTTTAATATTCTGAAAATATAAAAATTATAAAAGTTATTTTTTCATTTAAAAAATATTATGTTATTTATAAAAAAAACATATTACTTTTTATTTAAATGGACGTTGATAAAAAAACTATTTCGTTATTTATTTTAAAAAATGGACATTCTTTTTATCATTTCTAGTTAAAAAATAGCTTCTTTTATTTATTTAAAAAAATTGTTTCGTTATTTATTTTTTCAGTTAAAAACTATTTTTTTTCTATTTTAAAAATAATCTTTTTACTATACAAAAAAATAGTCCGCGTCAGCGGTATGTATAGGCAGTTCGACCACTTATACATACCGTTGGCGCGGACCAACATATTAGACAAAAATGCTCAGACCACCTATACATACCGCTGTCGCAGATAATATTTTTTAAAAATAGTAAAAAGATTATTTTTAATATAGTAAAAAAAACAGTTTTTAACCAAAAATAAAATTTGTAAATAAAAAATAAAACACTTTTTAAGAAAAGAGTTTCTTAAGAAAAATAAATTTTACGTTTTATATACAGTTTTTTAATAAAACAAATCGATAAGATTTTACGTTTTATAAACAGTTTTTTTTATTATTACTTATAAAAAATAATTTTTTTTATTGAAAATATAATTTTTTTGTTTTTATCAAATGTAATTATTTTAGTTGGAGGTGAAAAAATTGGACATTTTGCTTTTATAAATTTAAGGGCGCAATTGTCATTTATTATTCAAAGGGTGTGGGGGAACATATAGAGGGGGTGAGAATATCTATTCCCATAAAAAAAATAAAAAAAATGAATATTTGTTTGGTGCATAGTAATGTGTTGGGAATTTAATTACTAATTGGGACGGTTTCATAGTTGGGAACTATTTTTTTTTTAATTCTTTTAATTGGAACACTTTTTTTTATAGTTGGGACTTTTTTTTTTAATTGGGATTGTTTTTTTTTCAATGTTGAAAACTTTTCTTTTATTTGGGACTTTTTTTCATTGTTGAGAACTTTTTTTTTTATTATGGACTACTGTTTTTATAGTTGACTCTTTTTTTTTTAACTGTGATTTTTTTTTTTACAAATGACAGTTTTTTTTCATTGTTGGAATTTTTTTTTAAATTGGGACTGTTTTCTTTTTTAATAAGGACTTTATTTTTAATTGGTATTGTTTTTTTACTTATTTGTCTTGCGTAGCGAAATATGACTAGTTGTGTGTGTGTGTGTGTGGGGGGGGTGATTATGTCAAATTTTAGTTTGGGATAAATGCATATTTTTTAATGGTCATTTACACTTGTGTGATGAAAATCAAATAGTTATATGCATTTGAAGTATGTGGGTAATATGGTCATTTTATTTTTTCACCATATTAATCTTGACCATCCAAACAACAAATGGTGAAAAAGTTAAAATTTTCACCAAGTGAAAACTCGACCATCCAAACGGAGATGGTGAAAACAAAATCACTGCACTAATAATTCACCTTTTACTTTTAACACGGTGAAAAGTATTTCACCACGAACCAAACGACCGTGAAGGTGAAAACTTTTCTTATGGTTAAAGCCTTTTCATTGGACCTCATAGTTATAGTTCTTCCCAGAATACAATAAAGATGATTGAGAAGAGCTATAGTTACATGAACTCACAAAATTTTCATACACAAGTATTAATCTCACCTGAAAAAGCTTCCTCAGTGCTCAAATGAGAAGGGTTTGCAGCACTTGAGATTTACATGTTAGTTTTCTGTCTAACCCTTCTTCCACCGTTTTTTGAAGTAATATCCATTATATCCTACATAAATGTATATACATCTTTCATCAATGGTAAGTTTTTTTTTAATAAATTAGTTTTACTTGATTATAATATAGATTCTACTTATAGCTGACTGTAGTTATTCAACCTGTCTTGTAGCCTTCACTTAAAAGTTCATTTTCACGTCTTTTATAATATATTTCCCATGACAAATGTCAAAGAAAACAAAAAGTAAAGTAAATGAATACCCATTAAATTTACGTTACATTATATGCAACATTTCAAGTTTAAAGACACTTCATAAGGCCTTCCTCCCTTTGAAATCCAAAACCTCAATAAAAAATGAATTACAATACGCATCCTTTTCATTTAATTACTCTTTTCTATATGTTTTTATATTTTAAAAGTAAAAGTAAAGTTTTTAGGAATTTTGTAAAACACAAAATTAAATCATAAAAAATGGCAATTAATTTGATGTTTTCGTATAATTGTTGTCAAGTGAGTGCATAATTTTTTTTGTAATGCTTTTCATTCTAGTATTTTACAATTACTCGCGCATAGCGTGAGGCTTAAAAACTAGTTATTAGTATCTTGAGCAATACTAGATGGACTAAATTAAATGACCAGTTTTAGTACCAATTCTCACATAAAATCAATGCACGTTTATCACACTAGTAGTCTACGTAATTTTGTTAGGAAAATAGTACTTTTAATTTTATTCAAAATACTCTTTAACAATGATTAATTTTATGGAACCCATAATTCTACTGTTCTTCTTCTACTTATTTTTCTCGCTTATAATAATTTGCATTTTTTTGTCCATAATTATTATTGATTTCGTCATTATTAAATTTATTAGTGTAAGCGTGGAATGCTATGATTTCACTTTATAAATGCAGATATTAAACTCTGATACCAATTTGTGAATGTGTAGTGCAAACTTAAATGTCCTAAACACACAAATCCAATTTTGCCAAATTTTAATTTTTGATTAAATTAGGTTTGCATATTATAATGATCCAATCACAGAAATTAACTACGCATGAAATTAAACACGATAAATATGGAAAAATCACTTTTTAGGGCAAAACCTATTTTTTAGCACTTTAGAAAGTTTTACAAGACTATTGACTAACATACTACTTAATACACCCATAAGTATAACGTGCAATGTCTTCAAAAGCTCTAAAGAATACGGCTCGATCCCGAGTCATCGATAGGTGGCGTTCCACCCTCGGTACCCACCGATTCAGCCTTCTTCTGCCGTGGTCCTTCAGGTTCATAAATACCGCCGTATAGATCTCTATCCATAAGTGTGCATACAAGATACAAAACTTTTTAGGGTTTCAAAAAGATTCCCAAAACTATTTGTGGACGTAAAGTGTAAATCAAAAGTGTTTTTGGTAACACAAAAGCTGAAAACTTGAGCAAAAAGTCTTATGGAAATTTGTAGTCAAAATAGGTATTTATAGACCTGACACAAAATTCGAGGCAACAAATTTGTTCGAATAAAATTAGAAGTCATTTGAACGAGAAAGCCATTTCGTTTAAATGAAAACACAGTTTGTTCGAACAAGAAAACAATATCATTAGAACAAGCTTCTTACGAACTTCTAACGAATTCAAATAAAATGCCTTCGTTGGATGTTCGTTGATCTAACTAGGCTTTTAACGAATATGCCATTCATTTGAACGGGATAGGAATCTCGTTTGAACGAGGATTATTTTTTATTTTTTATTTTTAAAACGAAATTGTTTTAGCCCCGGTTTTATATAAAATAACATCCCAAATAAAATTTATGAAAAGTTATGAACTCTTAAAAATATTTATACCTTCTTGAGATATATAAGAGTATTGAACTTGGAGATGTTGGAGTTCGGTTCGCCATGTCAGTGCGTGACGGTTTGTAACGGGATACGCCAAATATGTCAAAGTGCAAATAAAACAAATAAAAACACCTAAGCTAAAATATTTACGCTTACCAATATCCCCCTTTGGCTATTTCGGTACAAAACTAATCGAACCCTAAATTACAAAAAGTACCCCTCTATGAGAAAAAATCATAATACCCTTCCCAAACCCTAAAAATATAATGACATAATGAAACTTTGTCTCCAATCTCATCTTGATCTTCCCTTCATGCAATGTAAATTGTTTTTCCTTTAGATACCAACACACATGGAACAAAGAGATAACCTCGTGGTGTATCGAGTTTGAAATAGAAAACAAAATCAAAAACTTATAATAGATCTCCCCCATTAATCAAACTCATCATCAAATCTCCCTCTTAATTTGTTCTCCCCCTTTTTGTCCAAAATAGACAAACGAGTAGAATCTAAACATAAAATAAAAAGCATAGAATAAGTAAGACATCATCGAAAAGATATACTAACAACACATGTGTAATGATAATCTCAAAGGAAAACATAACCAACTATTTTTGAAATGTTTCATATTAAAAAAAAAGGTGTAAATATTACAAATACAACATGACTCAAGCACAAATAATCTAAACTATCAAGTATGTGACAACCAAGGACTAAATTTAAATGTCAATGAGTCAAAACCTGATACCATATATAATATATGCAAATATATCAAAGAAAATCCGGCACATATATATAGGTATAAACAACCACAAAACTTGACGCAAAACACATCTAAGCGTTACACACTAGCATAGTATCTATGTGTCTAAACATGTGGGATGGAATGAATGGGCGTGAACTAGATACAAATGAATTATAATACATGCACTTAAATATATTTAAGAAGTTATAATTGATCGCAAAATTTTATCAAACTAAGCTTTAGCCTCAAGTGACAAGTAAAATTGAACTTAATGAACAAACAAGCACAATGCACACAAGCCTAGAATATTGATGGTTCTACAAATCAATATCATCATGACAAAATAAGCATAACTAGGATTCATTTTTCAAACCTGTTGATCTTCAACTAAATATCCTCAAAAGATAAACAATTATCATATTTTTTTTTGTCTTTTCTTGATTCTTTTCAAGTTATTTCTTTTGAATAATCAAACATTAAACTAAGTTGGCCCCTTTTTGGTACTTTTCTATTTTTATTGCCTTTAATCTTTTATTGGGCTCTTGCCAATGGTGGATTTTCTGCAAAAGAGATTTACTCCTTTCGTAGCCCTTTTCTATGCACCCTAATATTTTTTCAATACTAATCAAACATTCTCACGGGTAACGGTTCTTACATGCACAAATCTTTCATAGTTAGAAAAACATGTAGATGAAGAGATTGATGGGAGAGCATCTCATAAAGCTCAAATATACATGTGAAGTTAACGCTGAAAAAGGCCGTGCATGTGTGTGCGGAAGCATATACAAAGTCGAATTTATTAAGCAAATAAAGTTCGAAACAGCTCCATGAAAATTTGGTTAAGAATAATATAAGTATCTATAGTCATAACCAAATGTCCTAGCCACATGAAAATTACGGAGTGAATTGGATTCAAATACACCAATATGCCATACCAAATGTGTAAAATTAAAATATACAAAAATTAAAAATCTTTTTGTATTTTTCAAAAAATATATCAAAATAAAATCTTTTTGTATTTTTTTCAATATGACTCAATAATAATATAATACAAAATATACACATGTCATAACACTAACAAACATATATCATGAAGTAAAACTAGAGTATGATAAAAAAAACATGCAAGCAATCACACGCAAGATATAACATGCGAAGAATCATGTGCAAGCATGTGGGAATCAGGCAATTGAACATTTAGTGCCTCTAAAAAAGATTTTCTAACCTAAATAGATGTATACTTAAAGCATCAATTTTTGGGAACTAAGGAGACACTAGATTTTAACTTCCTTGGACATCTTCTAAGATTATAATGAAAACGCCTAAGGTGAACTTTCCTACTACAACGTGAATATGGGTAAACGAGAGGAATGTTACCTATGGGTTGACCTTTTCTACCGTCATTGAATTCTGTTGACCCTCTAAAATAAACATTGGTCTTGGCTTAGGCGACAGAATAATTAGAATTATGGGAGCTAGTACCATCACTACCAAAACTACTACAGACTTTCAAATCATTTTTTAACTTTAAAATTTTAGACTTAGACAAAGAATTTGATTCTTCAAGTTTTAGGGACTCATGTTTTAAATGTTCAATCATTCCTAGAAGGTTATCTCGCTCCCTCTCACTGCTAGAAAACTTATTCCTAAGAGTCTTCTCATGTGCCTTTAAATCTAAAATCAATTTATCCGTATCCTCAGTGGCACAATCAGAAACCTTAGAACATTTAGAGTGCTCTAATTCTTTTTCTAAAAACTGGACTCTATGATCACTCTTTTTCTTTGACAATTCTAATTTTTTAAAATCATGGTCCATGTCCACAAGATTTTCATGAAAGAAATCTCTTTGATTTTGAACAGTTTACAAAAGTTCCATAGCAGATTTAAAACGAGAAATTTCTTTTTTAAGAATTTTAATTCTTTTGAAAAACTTCAAATTCAAATGAGATGAATTTTCACTATGATAATCCATTGAGAGAAAAATAAATAAATTCGAGAGAATGATAAATAACCACCCTAAACAACACTAAATAAGGATTTACACGATAACTTAGTGCAAGCTACTCTGATACCACTTATTAAAGATGGTACCAGTGGGAAAAACCCTTTGAAAATCAGGATCACACAGTAATTTGGTGTAACCTGCTCTGATACCACTTGTAAGTGTGGAATGGTATGATACCACTTTGTAAATGTAGATAATAAACTATGATACCAATTTGTGAGTGCGCAGTGCAAACTTAAATGTCTTAAGCACACAAATCTAATTTTACCAAATTTTAATCTTTAGTTAAATTAGGTTTGCATATGATAATGATCCAATCACATAAATTAACTACGCATGCAATGAACCTAGACAAACAAGGAAAAAATCCTTTTAGGGAAAAACCTATATTTATCACTTTAAAAAGTGTTACTAGACTATCGACTTACATAATACTTAATACAGTGACAAGTATAACGCGTAGTGTCTTCAAAACCTCTAAAGAATACGACTTAGTCCAGAGTCGTCCACAGGTGGTAGTCCACCATCGATATCCATCGATTCAACCTTCAACCTTCTTCTAGTGTGATCCCTCGGGTTCACAAATTCAGTCATAAATATCTCTCTCCACAAGTGTGTACACAAGATACAAAACTTTCTAGGGTTTTAAAATTCACAAAACTATTTGAAGATTTAAAGTGTGAATCAAAAGTGTTTTTGGTAATACAAAACTTGAAAACTTTTGCATAAGATATGCAGTAAACATTTTATCAAAAGTCTTACAAAATTTGGAGGCAAAACACGTATTTATAGACCTGACACAAAATTCGAGGCAGCGAATTCGTTCGAACGAAATTAGAAGTCGTTCAAACGAGAAAGCCATTTCGTTTGAATGATAACACAGTTCGTTCGAACGAGAAAGCAATCTCCTTAGAACAAGCTTCTAAGGAATTCAAACATAATGCATTTTTTGGATGTTCCTTGATCTAACAAGACTTCTAACGAACAGGCCATTTCGTTCAAACGAGATAGGAATCTCATTTGAATGAGGTTAATTTTTTTTAAATGAAAAAAACCCCGCCTCGATTTTATAAAAATAACATCCCAAATAAAATTTATGAAAATTTATGAACTCCAAAAAATATTTATACCTTCATGAGATGTAGAGGAGGCTTGAACTTCGAGATGTTGGAGTTCAGTTCATCTTGCCGGTGCACGACGATGTGTAACGTGATATGCTAAATATGCAAAATTGCAAATAAATAAATAAAAAACCTAAGCTAAAATATTTGCACTTACAATTAGCCTCTATTCTTCCGAATAATATTTAGAAGTTTTACTATTAGGTCGCAATTATTAAGTTTGTAGTCCAATAAGTCATACGGATTTCTTTTTGCTCCAATAGATCCCATTAGTAAACAGGAAGTAACTATTTAATACATGTACAACTTGTGCAAAACATATAGAAAGTTTACTACATGTAAATTTGGAATGTAATAATATTTCTTATATGTGTAAAACATGTAATAGGACCTATTGAATACATTTTCTTTTAATGAGACCAATTAAGAAATGTCTATGTAAACATGAGTTATTTGTCACTCTCTCATAATATTGTTAGTATTGATGAGTATTTAGTGGGATTAGACAAAAACATTAAAACTCAATTTTAAAATAATAAATTGATTCATGGAATACCTATAACAATCTCAACTCTGAAAAGATAGGTGAATCATATGACCCGGTGATGAAGTACGAAAGGTGAAAAAATAGATTATTTAAAATGTAAAAGATGATATTAGAATAAAGTAAAATAGAATGACAGAGTCAGAGTATGAAAAAGTAGACTCATAGATAATAAAAAAGGTAGAAAACTACCGTACCGACCACCTTTGATAATGGATTATGTGGAAGTTTTGGCTTAACAAAATTCTTAGTTGGGTTTAGATTAGCCCAGTGTCAACAAATTCAATATTCACACCTCTAATAAAGAGGTTATGAGTTCAAATTCGTCCTTACAAAAGGAGGACTACCCTTTGAGTAGTCGATCTTAATAATGTTCAAATATTAAAAATAATTCATTAAGAATGCTTTACAACCTATGCATAAGATATGTGCACAAAAATGTCGCCCATTTCTTTGGGACAAAGAATTATGTAATACCCTTAATTTTTGAATGATTTAATAATGATTTATGATTAATTTGAGAATATATTTATGGGATAAATTATAATGAGAGAAATTTGATTAAATGATAAATGTTGAATTTGTAAAAATTTCTGAGATTTAGTTGGTTGTTATTTAATTTAGAACCCTAGGGGCATAAGGGTATTTCAGTGTATCTTGGTGACCAAGAAAACTAAAGATAAGGGAAGCGAAAATGGAAAAGGAATGAAGAGATATTCGTCCAAGGAAGGTCCCTCTATAGCGGGTAACTCCAGCCACTATAGCGATCGTGCTCGTGCAATAGGGGTTTTAAACCCCTTTTTTTCTTATCAGATTTCAATATTTTCTTTGCGCTATGAGAACCTAAACTAAACCCTAAATTAATACCTAAACCTCAATTAAACACCAAATTCAAACCTCCATATGGGGACTATAAGCTTGGAATTTGTGAGTGTTTCAAGAGGCAAAATTGACCAAAATTCAAAGGAAAACAAATATTCGAAGTAAGATTTCAGAAATGGTGAAAAGGCAAGAATATTCTAGTTTTTTCCTTTAGTGCCTAATTTCTAAATATTCTCTAAACCATGTCTATTTGTAAATAAAAGTGATTAGAGGTTTAATTAGGTCAATATAAACCTAATTAATTTTCTATTGTTGTTATCTAATGTTGAACTTGATTGTAACCCCTTCTAAAATGAGAAATACTTTAAAAAGGCCTATGTGAATTAAATAATGTGATTGCTATGAACATTAGAATATTTATATGTTAAATTACAAAGAGTTGAACTATATTCCTTATGAACTTTGAGAGTTGAAAAATGATATTTGCATATACTGGTCTCGTAATATTTTTTTATTGTTGGAAAATATTTTGAGCCCTACTTGAAATGTGTACATGAATAATTAATGTAAGAAATTTTAGTTTTACCCTTGAAAATACAGATAATTAGCATTGGTATTGGCGATAATAAATATTGTGAATAAAAGAAGATGCTATTCGAGATATGAATTGTATGCATTTATTGAGCGTATGATTGTTATCCTATGTTGTTGATGTTGGGAGTTGGAGGTTAATTAGACGTTGTCGACGATTATATGTTGTGAGTTATTAACTATTCTTGAAAAAGGTTTATATTTATAGGATATTTTATGCCTTGAAATATTGAAATTTTATTAGTTGCATTTTTAGGGAAATTGGGATACTTGGAGATTGTGGAATGGAGGATGTGTATGGATGTTTGAGGATTGTTGAATAGAGGATGTGTATTGTTACTCCGTTATTCTAAGTTATTAACATTATTGTATGTATCTTAATTGTTGATCATTTGGTTCTATTAAATGTTAATAGGACATTGGTGTTCTATTGTGAGGAAATGGGTAGTTAGTTAAATTTTTTGTATATGTGATTGTGAATTTGTCCATAATTCTTATTTGGCAATGAGACTTGGGTGATTGGATAATAGTTGTTGTTGGTGAGATATTGTTATGCAATTTATATTGATAGTTGTATGATGTTGATGTGAGGGAAAACATCTCCTTGTGATTTTTATGGTTGAGATTTGGGGTTACGGTACTTTAGTTATGTACATATAGAGTTTGAAATAAATGAAATGGCGTTTGAGAGTATTTGTGTTAGAATAAAGAGTTGGTTTGAGACTTTATTATAATTAACCATTTATGAGGATTTTTAGGGTATGTAATGAGGTGCTTGGGTAATCATAGATTGAATTAGGAGTTTGACATGATTGATATGTATTTTCGATTAATTGGAGTTAAGGATGTATAGGTAAGGTTAGGTTTAGTGTTGTCTAGTGTTAACAATTACATAATCTAGACATAAGTATATGTGTGTGTGTGTGTGGGGGGGGGGGGGGGGGGACTTGTTTGGATTTCATTTATGAGACGTACTACGCACGGATTCTAGAGAAGGTAGGAGTTTAGATTTAATGGTTGGTAAGTTTTCAAATGTATGACTTTTGAGTTGGGTATAGAAATGAATGACTTGTGGGATTGGATATTACAATGTATGATTTGTGGATTGGATATTAAATAGTATGACTCATGAGTATACATTGTTCACAAATGATGATTTGACTGAGGAACGTATGAAGTACCTTGTGAGTAAATAAGGAGATAATGTAATGAAGTGATTTTTTTGTGAACTACAAGAAAATGGTTGTTAAACACAGGATTATTTGGGACGAATGTGTCATTTTGACCCTTAAAAGGATCTTTTGTGATGGATTTTAATTACTGGCCCTTAAAGTAGATATATTTGGGACAATTTTTTATTCACCGTCCTTTATGCGAGTGAAATTTTTAGCCCCTATGTTTTGTGTACTAATATAAAGGACATATTTTAATAACCATGCCATTTAAGTCATTTTATACCAGGGATATATAAAACCGTCTCATTTGATGAATTACAAAAGGGACAAATATATAAAACCTGCCCATTTAGATTATTTTACACCACAAAAAACCGTCCCATTTTATAAATTACAAAAAGGGACGGAAGGGAAAATGTCTCATTTGATAAACTAGTTTTTCCCCTATTTATTTTTCCCTCTCATTTTATTTTTCCCCAATCTCGAAGAGACGCAACCCGATTTCCCTCTTCTCCGTTTCAACCTCTCTTTCTACACTTCTCTCTCTCTCTCTCTCTCTCTCTCTCTCTCTCTCTCTCTCTCTCTCCCTCTCTCTTCTCGATCCCGATCTCTCTCTTTGTCTATCTCTTCTAAATATCAATCTCACTATGCCGTTGCCCCGCCCAAAATTTTATACCGTCACTGCCTTGTGCTACTTTTTCGCTGCCGCTCCGCCCCACCGTGGGTAAGTCTTTTCCCAAGTTCACACAAATACATACACACATAACACAACACAACAAATATGTGTTATATATTTATATTTATACCAAGATTTCTAGTTGATACAGTGATACATAAGCTCATGGTGAAAATGTTATATTTTCATACGTAAGATAATTTTTTCACTATCTTTTCATTATTTATTTATGTGCACATCTGTGGATTTATATTTATTTATAGGTTCAGTTAAAAACCACAGGGGATAACCATATTAGTTTAAAAAGATGTTAAAAATTATTTACCAAAAGTAGAACTGACATGGAAAAGCATTGGTAACTTGATTCACATCATTCAGATTTATTAACATTTCTATTTTTTGTATGTGGTTGAATTATTCATATATAGTTCCATGTTGTCAAAGAACACAATTAAAAAGAAAAATAACACGATTGGTATCTAGAATTTTATGTTTAAAAGGTTTGCACATGATGGAAAAAGAAACTTGAAGTTTATATATTTTGTATAATATAAGGTATAATTAACTGGACATGTTATACATAGACCCATTGGAGTTTTTGTAAAATATATGTGAAGAAAAATATGATTTCATTATTTTTTTGTTACTTTTATTTACTTTTTCAATTGGGTAGACCGTGTAGGATCGGACGTGACCCATACATATCCCTACTTAAAACGACGCTGGTGAATATTCCCCCACGTGATATCTTTATACCAAGATAGGTGTTTAATTAAGTTTAACTTCGTAAGTGTATTATATTTTAAATCTTCATTTTTGATTTAAAAAATGTAGTGTTTGTTTAAAATGCAGTTTCTTTAACTAATTTAATTGACACTTAAATTAGTGAATCACCCTCATAAGGTTGTTGTGTGTTGTTGTTCTCATGACTATGGCTAAAGGTCATTTTTGTTTATGCTTTCGATGATATTATGATAATATATTGTGTTTATGAATTTATTTGCAGACCATAAACTACTATTGGGACTGCTATGGTTTTATGCCACCCTTTTTTTGTTCGGCATTCACATGCTTGTCATTACAGATTTGTGAGTTTTCACTTGTACTTAAAATTTTCATACACTGTGTAAGCTTCATTTTCAGGATGGTAATCAAAATTTTAAAATTAAAGTACAATGTTAGCTATATTCTGCTACTAGATCCCTCAGTATTTTTGCTACTTTTTAGTGGCCTAAATTCAAAATTCCATAGTCATATTCGTTGCTTCTTTCAGATATTAAGATGGTGTATATATTTTAACTATCTATTGTTAAGTAAAAGTCAACAATAGCATTGTACTTTTGATTTAAAGTCGGAGGGGAAGGGGGTGGGGGGTGTGGAACAACTCGGTTGGATCGAGACCGTAACAGTCAAATGGAACCAATATTTGTAATTTTGTCCTTTGAAGTGAAAAATTTATACAGTTTTAGTTTTGGGGATCTTTTGGACCCTAGAAGCACGAGGTATAGCTTAGTGGGCTACACACCATCGTTATTAGCCTTTCGGACATTTATAGCTGATATAGGAATATTTAATATATAGTTTATATTTTGATAAGGTTACAATCAGATCTTTATAGAGTTAATTTATTTTACTATAATTTTATTGTGATAAATGATTATTTATTGATTGCATGTTTTGTATAAGTAGTTACAGAGATAAGTTTTTGAGGATGGCTGCTATATTTATCACATTGAGAGAAGTTTTTTAGTGTGGCTACTATATTATATACTTTATATCATCTTAATTTATGGACAAATTTTGTTTTGATAATTTGATTTCTTCTTAATTAATAAGGTTTTGTAATCATTTAAGTATTTGGACTTGGATGTGACATTTGTTTGGGCTTATTGATTTAAAGGTTTATTTTGGGTTTTTAGATGAAGTTTAATGGAAGAATTTATAGTTGGATACGTGTTTTGATAAATGGAGTTGATATATTAGGTTTGTGGTTTAATGACTTGACTTATACTACAAACGATATATCATTTATCATTACAATGTTTTTTATCACTATATAATATTAGTTTTTTTCTATTTTTTTTATCAGTTGGGACGGTTATAAACCGTACTAAATTTTCTTTACATAATTTGAGGACTATTTGAGACTGATAAACCGTCCCTCTTCTTTGCGCGGGAGCATAAATTTTTTCATGGGAATATTTTTTGGGACGATTTTGCCGTCCTAATGCCGAATGTAAAGCGTTCATAAAATAGAATTTAGTATGGCAAAATCCGTCCCTAAATAAATTTGACATGCCGAGTATAAATGACGATTTTTTTCGTCCCTACCCTAATAACCATTTTTCTTGTTGTGGTGATTTTCGCATTATCTGAAATTGATGAATTGAGTTAGATTCATTGGTATTTAGATTGGTGAGTTGGTAATTTTTTTGCTAGTCTTGACTACCTAATATAGACATAAGTGTATTGGGGTGGGGTGGGGGATCCTTGTCTAGATTTCATTTATGAGATGTTCTACGTATGGAGTAAAGAAAAGGTTAAAAGTTAGGAGTTTAGGATATTTATGAAAATCATGTAGAAAATTAATGAGTGTGGATTTTTAGATTTAGACTGAAATGGAAAGATCTTGTGATTGTGTACTTAAGGAGTACAGTTAAATATGGATTCTTGGTGCATCAAACAATTAATATGGCGTTGCATGGCAGGTGACGACAATTTGTGTGATAGTTGTTCTTTATAGGGTATGGTTTGATATGAACTTTTGGTTCATTACATTATGAAAATATGAGTAATAGGTGACGTCTAGATGTCATGAGATGTTTGTACGTCATATGGTGTGGTGGAAATTTGGCACTACGTAATAGGGTGGCGACGATTTCTCCAACATTATGAAGCGGGTGGCGGTGGTTGGTGTGCCGGTTCTTTATGAAATACGGGTTGATATGGACTTTTGGCACGTCACATAGTGGATCGTAATTCTGATATTGCATAGCAGGGTGGAAACGATTTCTCCAACACTATGAAGAAGGTGTCTGCTGTTGGTGTGACTGTTCTTTTTGGGCGCACAACATGTTTCTTGAGATAGCGAGGGAGAAGGGGCGCATGTTGGCTACACTGTAATTAATCAATTAGTGAAACTATTGAGTTAATTGAATGTATTGTGATATTTGGGGCCGTGAAGGAGGCCAGTTAATTAGAATGAAGTTAAAAAAAGATGACATAATTAGAATGAGCAAGTGGTTAACATTTCCTTTAAATAACATATGAGACCACTGGGCCAGAATAGAAATAACATATGAGACGATGTGATTTAATGAATGTGAAATGATGAAATTAATATAATGTGAAATTGGTAAGCAAATGTAAGACTTGTAACGATATTCATAAGCTGAACATTACGGGTTATTTGGTATCGGTTGATAAATCGATGTTTGTTGATATCTTCCTATATAAAGAAATATTATTAATGTTGGTTTATGAGTACGTAGTTGTTATTGTCTCAAGATTATACGGATAGTTGTTACACACTATTTGGTAACTGGATATCCCATTTATTCTTTTGATATTATGAAACATTGATAAACCTGTTTGTTATTCATGAAATTGAACCGGTTATATTATCTGGCAAGCATTGACAAAGATGTTGAGTTTTATTTGTTAATGTTATATGAATGTAATACCCAATAATTTTAAGAAAAATATTTATATTATATAATAATAAATTAAATTAGGTATAAAATATTTTTTATAAACATATTATATTTAACTAGGATGTCTGTGAAATTTACTTTATTTTATTTGATCAGTTTTTGTAAATTAGCTAACATGCGACATGTGTACATCATTTTTTTTTTCGTTTTGGTATTGACAATGATACGCCATATAATTTGTGTAACACTCCGTATTTTTGTACATTTAATATTTAATTAATTCAGAAATTTTAAATTACTTGTGTATTGTAATTTTAATTGAATTAATTATGGCAATATATATATTTAAATATTAATCGGGGAGTGAATGGTTAATGTTTAGGGAAATTTATTTACTAAGTGAATAGTAATAATTTTATTACGTCATTTCGAGTATTAATGACAAGGTATACACTTATCCCAGTCGGGAGTCGGTATAGACTAAATTGGGTGTGAGATAATGATTTTTATAAATTAATTCGGATGTCAATTCTGAGTGCGTGGTTGAGTCCGGATGGGTCGAGATAGTCAGAAGAGAGTACCCAGGCGTAGTAATTGGGTCTCGGGGTATTTTTGGGCATAGCCGGGCCCACACGGGACGAATTGGGCCAATTTAATTAAGCCCGTTAGGTGAAAAACGGGATTGAGGGTTTTAACCTAAGTGGGGGATTAGGAAATCAACAACCAACACAATTCTAAGCCTAGGGATTGAGAGGGAAATTGGGGGAAAGCTTAGCAAAAGCCAATTTGGGGATTTTTGGAGCCAAATTGAGGGATTACGCCAACGGATCAGACACTAACAATCCAAGCAAGTGGTTAACTGTTGTGATTTCTAAAATTTTGATAATCAATTCATATCATAGTGATGTGTGTATGAAAATTCGTTTTGGGTGTGTCACCAAAATCTAAATTGGGTTTTTGTAAATTTATATACCTTAATGGGATTAAGGGGGAGATTGATCGTGTTTATGATTCTAGAATGTAGAGAACTGAATCAGATGTTAAAACCAGTAAGAGTAGATGGTTAATTGATGTTAAAATAAATGAAATTCGTATTGGGGATTTGAAACCTGGATAATATCCAAACCGGGAAAACCTTGGAATTTATGGATATTAATGATGAAATTAGGTCTGTGAGATGTTTAGACCCTTTCCTTACATGGACGCTGTGTTGTTTGTAGTTGGGTAAGGGCTTAGGTTGAGAATTTAAGCTTAAAATTTTGTCCATGGCTGACAGTGGTTGGAGAAGACGAATACTGGAACGATCGATCGATCGACCAGGGGGGATCGATCGATCGATGATGGCGAAATCTGGGCAGTTCGGCCAGTTTGTTATATAAAGGGAAATTTATTAAAAGTTAAGTTTCATACATTAATAAGTGATAAATAATTATGAAACAAATATTCCTAGCAATTATGGGAGAAAGTAATTGGGACTAGGATAAATTTATGTGGGGCACTTAATGGATGAAATTGAGAGGTTTTATTCCAAAATGGTGAAATACAGATTAAGTGAGTGAGTCCGGGTATATTGGCTAAGCGACGCCAAGGTAGGGAATTAAGTTTGGAGATAAACTAATTAATTTAGAGTCGGGATATAGACTCGGGAAATGTTTAATTTCGGGCCAAGTGAATTGAGTTCGGGTATGTTAATAATTATAGGTAAATATAATTGGAAAAATTATACAAATGAAGGTGTGACACATTGTAGGTGAAAATGTGGGTATGATATTATGAGATGTAAATTGAACCAAGTGAGCGAGTCCGGATATGTTGGTTAAGTGACATTTAAGTGTTAAAATAATTATTGAGGGAAAGTAATTAGTTTGGAGTCTAAACATAGACTCGGGAAATGTTGAGGTACGGGCCAAGTGAGAGAGTCCGGGGATAGTGATTGGGTGACACCAAGTTATTAAATTAATAAATGTGATAATTAATTTAATTAGAGTCGGATTGCAGACTCGGATTTGTGTTGATTAATTAATGTGTAAATTAATTAAATTAGAGTTGGATTGTAGACTCGGGAAGGATTAAATTAATAAATGTGATAATTAATTTAATTAGAGTCGGATTGTAGACTCGGGTAGGATTAAATTAATAAATGTGATAATTAATTTAATTAGAGTCGGATTGTAGACTCAGGTAGGATTCAATTAATAAATGTGATAGTTAATTTAATTAGAGTCGGATTGCAGACTCGGATTTGTGTTGATTAATTAATGTGTAAATTAATTAAATAAGAGTCGGATTGTAGACTCGGGTAAGTGTTAAATTAATGGGTGTAATAATTAATTTAATTAGAGTCGGACGATAGACTCGGGGAGGTATTAAATTAATATGTGTGTTAATTAATTTAATTAGAGTCGGACGATAGACTCGGGGAGGTATTAAATTAATATGTGTGTTAATTAATTTAATTAGAGTCGGACGATAGACTCGGGGAGGTATTAAATTAATAAGTGTGTTAATTAATTTAATTGGAGTCGGGCCATAGACTCGGGGAAAATATTATATAAATTGAGGTATGAGTTGAATATATTAGAGTCGGACCATAGACTCGAAAAAACGATAAATTATTAAGTGAGAAAATTAATTACGTTGAGTCGGGCCACAGACTCAGGAAATTTCAGGCAATGTACGGGATATTTAGTACACGGTAAAGCTAGGGTTTATAATATATATATACGGTGTAGTGATAGTGTGTATATATATATATATATATATATATATATATATATATATATATATATATATTGTGTGTGATATTAAATTACAGGCAGTGTACGGGATTTTGAGTACACGGTAAAGCTGGAGTTTATATTATATATATACAGTACAGTGATAGTATATATATACGTGTTTATATTGTGTGTGATATTAAATATCAGTGACTAGATATTTATTCAATTTAAATACTCTAATGCTATCAAGGGAGGTTGCGTGATGTGGGTGAATCCTCTAGCTTGAGGAGTAGGGCGAGTATAACCCCAGGTCATAGCGTTCGGTATATATGGGTGAGGGATTTATCTCACTTTCAGGGAAGGAATATGACCGTCTCCACTATGTTTATATTTTTGTGCCGAGTTAGTGAGCGATTCCAACTCGGGGAAACTAGGTTTTGTGAGCACACCTAGTGAGATAGCATTTTAGAGGGAATCATCCGATGAGGGTATACTCGGAAGGATGGATACACGTATGATATATGTGTGGATGTTAGTAAAGGTACGTATAATATGGTAGTATATATTATATGTAGGTGATAATACAGTGTGTGATGTATTTACCTTATATAACTCGGGTTACAATTATATGCTGTTAATTAATGAGAAATTAATTAAGTTAATCATTTGTGGGAATAATACAGTGTGTGATGTATTTACTTTATATAACTTGTGATACGGTTATATGTTACTATTTAAGAGGAATGAATTAAGTAAATTGTGAAATAACTTATAATTCAGTAAATCATTATACTCGGGTTAGAGTAGTATGGCAAGGGAAGGTTATACCAGGACTAGTTGGACGAGGTAGCACAACTAGGTGGGGTTAAGATAACCGGTAGATGTGCACAATAGTGGAGGGGTGAGAATGTCCACAAGGGAGTGCGACACTAATTTAAATATGAAGCGCATTCATGCATTTTAAATTACTGCAGTTAATTCACTTGCTAAATATTTTCAAAATGTTTTGGGGTCTAACCCTTGCTATAAAACTATTTCCAAAACCTTTTAGGTGTCCAGCCACAAGGACGCCAGGATTGATATTCTATTCCAGGAACACAGAGCTGCGACATATGTGGGTGCTAGAAGGAGTTTGGTTTAGACGCATCATTTATTCATTCCTAGAGTAGGAATCTTGTATCAGTTTCAGTTTTATTTATGGCTTGTCGCCCAGACTTCTCGGTACAGTTTTCAGGTGTTGAATATTTGTATTGGATTATTTCTTTGGTGGCCGGTGATTTATTCGGCAAATTGTGTAGTTATAATTCAGTTTATTTTCATTCAGTTGTGTGAATGGTTTATATTCTAATTCCGCATGTACTATTTTGCTTAATCAAAAAGTTAAAATTGGCACCAGTTTTTGGAATACTAGGTGGTTAGTAAGTTTTAAAAAGTTTTCGATAGTGATGCTAAGGATGATCCAACTGGGATTCCTGTTTTAATTTGGTATAGGACTGATCACCCGGTATTTTATTAGGCGGGGTGTCACAATTTGGATATTTTATAAGTTATTTTTAATAATAAAATAAAAATAAGTAAATGAAATGAATACTAGTTATTTTGTCATTAGTAAGGGTTATTGTGCTAATTTAATGACCAATATTGTAAAATTAAGAGAAATTGAGTGAGGAAGATGATGGGACTCATATTGGTCCGACTTTTACATGTATTTTAAAAGTTTATTTTTATTAAAAATAGAAAAAATAAGTTAAAAATAATATTGTTGGTTGATGAGTTGTTAGCCCACTTAATGTGGCAATTATGTGCGAATTTGAAGTGTTAAATAAGGAATTGAAGGGAGAAAGGGTAGGGGCCAAGGCATAATGTATTTTTAATGGGATAGAATTTTTTTTAAACCTGGATACTTATATATAAAAGTATGTTAGGATTTGTGGACTTTAGACACCTTTTAGTGAGAGAATTCTATAGTATTGAGAGAGGAAATATGAGAAAATAAGTTTGAAATAAATATTACAAGAGAAATAAAATGACTCATTTTCAGAATAAGAGGAAGAAGATGATGATAATTATTTAGAAGTAAATATTTCAAAGATTTTTGGCGCTTTGATTCAGTATTTTCAACTTTTGTGGTTTAAGGTAGTTTCGTTCTCCCGTGGTTTATTTGTTTACTACTCATATTCACCCATGTTTGTATATTTGATACATGCTTATTGTGCATTTTACATTTTATAACTTTGTATATGAATATTTATCTTTTTGCACACATGTTGTATGCTTTGTTTTTATGCGGTGTATTTTGGGGTAATGCAATTAGAATACTTTACGTGCACGTTGGTATTAGAATTTTAGTCGAGAATTTGTACTCAAATTGTAGAAACCAAATTATTTATATTCTTGAGGTGAATGATAAATTAAATTGAATTTTTTTAAAGGACGCGTCAGCATATCTTAGCCCAACCCACCCATGATACGGGGTGCGCTTTTCGGGTTATATTTTTATTTCGTATCGGATGAACAAATATCATGGACTCAGTTTTGACGGTTGTGCCAAGATTGTCAGTTATGCTAAGGTTGTGATGGTAGGATGAAGAGGAAATGCCCATCGTGCTATTACTATTTTTATGAGATGATTATTAGTGTTTTTTTGAGTCCATGGATTGTTAGGAGGATAAGTAACAAAGATGTACAACGAGATTCCACACTGTCTCGAGGGAAGTGAGGCGGGGATTTGATGTTTGGGCTCAGGAATTGTGTAAAGACGTTTTGAGTAAATAACATTGATTATTTTTATGTTAGAAGTTTAGAATAAGTGCCATATTGCATAAACTTAACATATGTGCACGAAGTATTATGTTGAATGCATTTGGAGTAGTTATACGAGCTACCGAGTTTCCCGTTCACCCTCCATAATTTTATATTTATATTTCATGTTTATATACATGTTGGATTCATTAAACATATTTGGATTATCTGAGACGCATGAGACGTTGTAGAAGCTCTACTTTATTTTTATTAAAAACCAAAAGTTGTATTTATTTCATTTTTGGTAAAAAGAAGATATATTTTATTTTCGCTCCAAGTTTGTAAAGCTAGACTTTGATTATTAATGAGAAAAGAATCTTTGTATTTTTATCACAATTAAAAATTGATTATTTATTTAAAAATGCCATTTTGTGCTTTCTCTCATTAAATAAGTGATTCAGTTTAGATGTTGGGAGTTGTTAAGATGTTTAAATATTTTATTCTTAAAAAAAGGTTCAAATTGGACCGTATTTTTATTCTAAATATGTTTTGACTTGTAATTTATGTACAATATAACGGATATGAGTACTTGTATGATATATAATATATGGTATATTTATTGAATTATTATGGTAGATAAAGATGTGTTGTATCCTGGGCTGGTCGATGGTGCCTCTTCGGTATCCCAATTGAGAGATACGGATTTAGCATGGGTTGTGCAATGGTTACTGCTTCAGTAATCAAGTATATATATATATGTGTCGTATCTCGATTGAGAGAGATGGGATTTACCCTGGGTGTGCAATGGTTACCACTTCACTACTCTAGTATATAAAGATATGTCATACCCTAGGCCGGTCATCGGCGCGTCTTCGGTAGCGTAATAGAGAGTGACAGCTTTACCCTGGGCCGTGCGGAAATTATCGTTTCAGTACTCCAGCATATAGATATGTGTTATACACTGGGCCAGTCGACGACACCTTTTCGGTATCTTGATAGAGAGCGGCGGGCTTCACCTTGGTCCGTGTGGCGGTTACCGCTTCAGTACTCTGGTAGTCAATTATAAAATATTTTGTACGAACCGTATATATATATATATATATATATATATATATATATATATATATATATATATATATATATATATATATATATATATATATATATATATATATATATATATATATATATATATATATATATGAGGATATACATGTAGAGATGTGTTCATAGTGAAATTCTTATGATCGAGAAGTATAGAAAAATTATAATGTTCAATGAAAGATGAATAATATGTAATTACGAGTTTAATTGGGTCTGGGATTAGACTTATGTGATATCTAGGATTATTGAGTTTGGGATAACCTAAAATTTACTACAATACGAGAAGAATATGCATAATTATTATGTAGCCCAAAATCAAATATATTCTTATACTACTTAGACTTCTTGCTGATGTTATCATATGAATATTTTTCAGGACACATGCCACTAATGCAACCTTACCTCTAATCCAATCGTGCCCTTATTTTCAGTTACTGATCTTGTAGGATGCAGGCTCATTATTCTATGTCCCTTTTCTATTATTCCGGGTTGGTATTATTATTACTTTGGGTTGGGATTTTATTTTGAGACAATTGTAGTTATGTGAGGATTCTATTACTTTTGTTAGTTTAGCTTAATAGATTGTGTGGTTCACCACACTTATGCTAAGTTATTTATTTATGCATTTAGTTTATTTACAGTCATGCTTAGAATGATACCACATTATTATAGACTCCCATTTTACTTACTTTAGTAGACTTGACCAATCAAATTTAAATTTAATGGGATGTTACTGTAACACACATATTTTTAATTTAATAATAAAAAGAAATTATGATACTTTGTGTCGGGATTCAAGCAAGTGATTATAAATGTTTGAAACAATTAAAGTAAGAGTTTGAAAGTGCAAAAGCTAAGGGGCCAAAGTGCGTAGGATTAAAAGTGATTGGGCTTAAAGGGGAAAAGTCAATATTCAGCCTAATCGGATCAATTCGAGAGGGCATGATCGATCCATAGGGGATCAGGTCGATATGAAAAGGATTCCAAATTGATCTGAAATGTCTAGGTCGGCATAATTATCTTTTTCTTTTTGCTTTCGATTTTGGTTGGTTAGTAAGGACTTTCGATCGAGAATTTGGGGTCTTTAGATGCTGGCCATTCATTCCTTAACCACCCTTAATTACAAAAAAGTTAACCATAAGGTTAAGGGGGTTAGTTTGGTTTCGTTTTAAATGTATGAGAGAGGAAGAAGAAAACTATTTCTCTCTTTGTGCTCTCTACAGAAAACACGCCCCATTCTCCCTCCTAAAACCTCCGTTTTAGAGAGCTATTCCTTCATATTTCTGCATTGTCTTCAAGTATGTTACACACCAAACCATCCTCCACTATTATCATGTGTTAGAAGGTGTAGGAGACTTTAATGGTGTTAAAGATGAGGTGGAAGAGGAATTTTTGGGAATGCCTTGAAGCATTAATGGAGGTTGAAGGTGGAGAAGAAGACCAACTTTTGGAGCTAAAAGGAATACAAACATGAGGGAGATAGATCACCTCTTTAAGGCCACCTTAAGAGGTGGGGGGTTTACCTTCTGCAAAGCTATTTCCAAAATGTTTTCGAAGCTTCTATGAGGTGGAGAAAATCATCCTATACTAGTATTACATTCAAAGTTTTATAGCATTATTTATTACATATTTTAGTTCATTTACATGTAGGATTTAAGCATACCTCCATGATTTGTTGAATGCAATACATCTTCACATGTTATGATGAGTTAGGATGGTCAAAAAAGGGTTTTTGAAAAGAGTTGAATTTTAGAATATACAACAAACATTTTTATTTTTATGACTTCAAGCAAGGATTTTCAAGTAAGAAAAATTATTGAGTTTTATACGAAGCAATTTGAATGTTAAATATACATTTTTACATGAAAGAAGAAAGTTTTAAACATGTTTAACCTTGAGAACATTCAAAGAGTATTTTTATGAAATAAAAATGCTGGAAATGAGGTTTTATGATGTTAAATAGTGATTTTCAAGCATAAAAAGGTTTTAGACTTTGTTTGAAGATTATTTGAGCCTTAAGTACGTATTTTACACATGAAAAGGGATTGTAAGAAGGTTGAATGAAACTTTTATGGAACGAGTATGGAAAGTGTTCAAAAAGCATGTTAAATGGATTTTTGACATGAAATTATAAAATTGTGAATTTCAAAATTTATTTAACATAAAATTATGTTATTTTATGTGAATTATAATTAAAGAAAGATGATAAAATATTTCAAAGTAATAGTTGTTATGAATGTGTTAAAGTGGACATAACTAGTATTGGTAATTTGGACATGTTATTGAGTACATAACCTTGATAATGGTTGAAACTAGTAAATTATTAAGTTGGGTTTAATGTAGAAAAAACATAAAGTTTCAAACAAAATTGTATGTAAATTGACATTTTTGTAAGGAATGTGTCCAAAATGGTAAAATTCAAGTGAATTTAGTAAATGTAAACTTAAGTTCAAAGTGAGTTATTTTGTAAAGGTGTTACAGTTGAATAATATTGCTTCACAAATTGTTGTCATTTCATGTGGCAAATAAATGTTGGATTACCTTTTGAAGAGTAGGGACACTAAACTACGATTTTATATGTAAAAGTGTGATAAAGGTCATTAACGTAATTTTTAGACTAACTTAAAGGGAAATTATTGTGTTAACAAATTCAAAGTGAACGTAAGCTTATAAAAGTGACCTTAATAGTTAGAAAACACAATAAAGATAATAAATGGCGAAAAGTTAAAATATGCCAAAATATGTGTGTAAATGGAAAAGTTGGAATACATAAAGGTTATTTGTCAAAGTATATTAAAGAATGATAAATTAAAATATGCGTATAATGAAATCTAAAGCGAAATAATGAAAATTTCTTTAAAAAAGTACATTTTATAAAATAAAATGTAAAGAATTATGCACTAAGGCTTAAATGAACACAAAGTGGTAAAAATAGTCCTTAAACTTGAAAATAGACTAAAGTCAAAGGCAAAGGTGTTGGTAATTATGAGGACCAAAATTACTATAGCACGTGCCTTGCACGTGCTCGACATGAGCACCCAAGCTTGTTACCAGCCAAGTTAATTAAAAATCCAAGTTATGGAAGATTCCCATGTATTCATCACTTATAATAATTCAAAGTGATAATGGATAGGTTCGAACTTCTAGGAATAACTGTTAAAAAAGATTAGGAGTCTCATAATCTTCTCTATGAATATAAACCCGCCTCTCATTAAGAGGGGCATGTGATATTGTATTGTTGAGCAGTACTATAATTCTACTGACCAGTTGTTAGAGTAAATAAAAGAACAAATCCTAAACTTTGTGGATGTAGACACCTTGTCGAACCACATATATCTTGTGTTGTTTATTTTTTATCCTTCTACCTTAATATTTCTTTTAATTTAGCTGTAACAACCCGAGGTCTTGGAGACGATGATTTATTTATTTTGGGAGAAATAAAGATTATTTTAATTGGAGATTAATTAAATTGGCAATTGAGGTCAAAATTTGGAGTCGGTAGAAAGTGTGTCAAATGGCAATTCTGAGAGTACCATTGTTTCCGGAAGGGTCGAGAAAGTCGAAATGACTGTACTTGGGGTCTATTTAGGTTCTGAAATAATTTAGGACCGTTTGACTCGAATTAAAGTTATTGGGTCATTTAAAGTGTGTATTATCATTTAAAGATGTGTAATTTGGGAGTTAGGGATTAAAAAGCCTACGGGAGATTTAATTCTCCAAATAGAGAAAGAGAAATAGAAAGAAAGAAAGAGAGAAGAAAGAAAAGGAAGGAGAAAAGAGAGAGAAAGTGGAGATTTTCGGCAAATACGCAATCTCAATGCGAATTCAGACCCTACGAACCCGAGGCAAGTGATTAAACTTGCTAAATAATTTGTGTGTCCATTTATTGCATGATTTGTGGATTAAATTTGTGGTTTTTAGGTTTAACTTGACAAAACCTAACTTTTGGGAAAACCTTAGATTTGTAGTGTATAAATGGATTTAAGGTTAGAAATTAGTTTATATGTGTTCTTGGATGAATATTAATGTTATATTTATGATTGGGTTGGATCAAAATAGTTGGAAGATGATTAATATGATTTTTGGGTATTTTGGGTTAAGAAGAAAATTGCCCATTTCGTAGCTTGCTGCACTTACCGAATCGATTCGCCCCTTGCAAATCGATTCGGTATGTAGCAGACTCTCAGGTCTATTGGACCGAATCGATTCAGATGGGCAGAATCGATTCGCTTTTGGGGCGGAATCAATTCGGAGGGGCCGAATCGATTCGAAAACAGGGGATTTTGGAGATGTTTTTCTAGGAAGAATTTCACCCCGTTTTGTTCGAGGTTATCAATTGGGAACCTCTATAGAGGTTATTTGGAGTATGTTTTGGAGACTTATAGAGGGTTTCCATCATACGAAACTATTGGAGTCATATTAATCACATTTGAGGATTACCGATTAGAGATTTTGGTATATTCTAAGTGGGGAAGCCCACCTTGATTGGAGATTCGACTTGGGGACAATAATTATAATTATATGAAAGAATGAGACAAATTTAGAGACATTGGATCTTAGGATCAAATCCCAAAATGGGATAACTTCAAAGGTTCATGAGATGAATTGAACCATATTATGGATGGAGAATTATAAATGCAAATTGAGGTGCTCTAGGATAAAGAATATTATTAACTTAAAAGAATTGAGAGGCAATTCATAATTAGAAGCGACATGTGAGCTTCAAGCGAGAAATAGTATAGTAGATACTAAGTGGGGAAAATTGTGGATAATTGACGATTAGCGTATCAAGCGAGAAATATACTAAACAATGACATTTAATCTGCTGCGCCTAAGGGCGTATAATAAAAATGAAATTATGTGACAGGTATATCTTATATGATGGTATATCTTTATGTGATTGTGATGATGTATGTATACTTTATATGATGGTATATACATATATAGTGAAGCATACCCCCTCCTTGCTATCATTGGGAAGTTGCGTGCGTTGAGGGTGAGCATCCTGGCTCAAAGAGCAGGGTGTGGATAGTGCCCAGGTCATAGTCGTCCATTGTGATTATTATGCGATATATATATGCATTATTTTGGGGGTGAGAAGTCGGGGGTATGTGACATTCTCACTTGCCGGTTAGGAGCTATGACCACTTCCCGGATGTTGTGTGCGTGAGTTGATCACGAGGTGGGTGTCGTTGAACCCCACCAGGTGGCCCCAGTTTGCTACATATATGGGCAACCGAAAGATGATAGCATGTGAGCCTCCGTACTCGAGTTATAGCTCGGTTGGATGGTTATTGATTGTGCTTGTACTTGGGTATCGAGGGCATAATGGACCTCAACTACCTACATTGCCAGGATTAGTGTATCAGGGGGTCCCTTGTTTGGATTTCGCCTCGTCGAGACGTCCCACGCACGAACCGCAGTGTAATGTTAGAAATTGGGGAGAAGTTAGTCCTTAATGCTCATATTTATATATATATATATATCACCTATCCCGACAATCGACAGTGCCGGGAGTGTGTAACAGGGGGGTTCCTTGTTTGGATTTCGCTTCGACGAGACGTCCCATGCATGAAACGCCGTGTACTGTTGAGAATTGGGAATATTAATTAATAAAAATTGGAATATAATAATTAGGGTTACATGCATCATGCATTGAGGGCATAATGAGCCCCAAGGATCGATACAGTCAGGAGTAGTGTAACGGGGGGGGGGGGGGGGGGTTCCTTGTTTGGATTTCGCCTCGGCGAGACGTCCCACGCACGAAACGCAGTGCCGTGTTGAGAATCGGGAGGAGTTTAGTCCTTAACTCTTGATGCTAATAACTCATATATATATATATATATATATATATAGGGCATAACTAGAATATATGAAATTCTAATAATTGAGAATGTTTATGTATTATGATGATGTGATATGAGCATGATGATGCAACTTTATATGTTCAACAAATGAACATTATAAAGATAACTATAATACCAATGATAAAGTATATAATTTGATGAAAATAGATAAGTGTAGATTGGGAGATAAATTAATGATTCAATTGGGTTTAAGTTAGAATCCTTTTTACCTAAATTGAAATTGGGCGTCCTTTTGGAGATTTCGTGCATACGTTTAGTGCGCACTTTAGTTGAGAGGTGAGTTGGAATTTTATGGAGAGTTCGATTCCATAAAATCATGTAATAATGCATTTATAATTATTATGCATTTTAATACACTTGCTATAAAATGTTTTTCAACTCGGGCTCTGAACCGTTTATATTTTCCTCTTCCATGTATATATATTATATTACTTTAGATGTTCCTCCGCATGGACGCCATTGATGTTCATCCACCCAGTGCATTCGTGGAGCTGTGGCAGTAGCGAACTGTTGCGGCACTTCGTTTTAGTCGATTCCTATCTTTGTATATCTAGATTAGGATTCAGTTGTATATTGAGTTTATATTCAAGTGTTGTAGATTAACACTTTCATATTTTATTTCTCAGATTTGTATTGTCTGTTACCCGACAGCATATTCGGGTATTTTATTTGTACATTGTTTTTCACTCTTTTATATTATTGGAGTTGGCACCTTTCACTCATCATAGTTAGATGTGTGATGTTGGTTATAGTTGCAAAGTTGGTTTTGTTGTTGTTGTTAAATAAAACTTTTAAATTTTTGACAATTCGCTTTTAATGATTTTAGGTAGTTAGCCTTATATTATGGTGTATTGTCAGTTGATGTTGAGACTGTGCCATCTGAGATACCTGATTTAATGTGGTATAGGGCCGGCCACCCGTTATTATTTTAAGCGGGTTGTTACAGATGGTATCAGAGCATCAGGTTCTAGTGCCTTTAGGATCTGTGTGCGTTACTACGATCTTCCGTAAGCGTTCTTGATGTACAGCCTTATTATTAGGACGGTTACATTCTTACGTCCATATTTCTTCTACGATGTGAAAATATTTGAAAGGCGTTCTGATACAATTGTTCTTGTTTCAGATGCCACCGAAGAGAAGTCGTTCAGTCAGGGAAAATAAAGGGGATGTGCAACCCCAAATGCCTCAAAGGAACGTGACTACAGATGAAGTTGCCAATATTGTGGCACAAGCAGTAACTGCTACCATTTCTACGATGGCCTAGCATCCTGCTGTTCGAGCAGCCCAACCCCATTTAGGATTGTCTTTATGGGAGAGAGTGAAGGAATATTTTAGTAAGGGGAATCCTCCCGAGTTTGCAGGGGGAGTTGATGCAATGGCTGCAAGTTAATGGAAGAATAGTATGCAGAGGCACCTTCGTATGGTTGAGTGTGGTGAGGTGCAGAAGCAATTTTTAGCCACTTTAAAGTTATAGGGTGCATATCTTCAATGGTGGGAGTCTGTCATCACATCTGAACAGAGAAATATCTTGCCTATAACAACATTTTGGGAACTTTTTGATCGAAGGTATTTTCCTTCCCCTACTCGTGACATAAAGATTTTTCAAGGAGATAGAACGGTGGCGAAATATGAAGAAGATTTTTCTAGATGGGTGAAATTAGTACCTAATGAGGTAAATACGGAAGAGAAGCGTATATCGATGTTTATTCGAGGTTTAGATTGGAAAATCCGACAACATTCTTTATAGAGTCCTAAGTTAGTGACTTTCGTCGAGGTAGTGAATGCGGCACTACTAAAGTGTCATGAATATCTTCCTCATTCGCAAGAGGGTAAGAACTTTGGAGATTCGAGTTCATTAATTAAGTTTGGCGATGAGAGTGCCAGTAATGTGGGTGGGCAGAAAGGATTTGTGGGTAAATGTTTCTTTTGTAAAGAAATAGGTCATAGAAAGAGTGATTGTCCTAAAAGAGGTAAAGGACCATGTTTTGATGAAGTTTTGGAAGTGAAACCCCTACAACAGATACGAGGTCATTTTAGACCGGGGGACTTTGTTTGGGAGCCCATTGATGAAGAAGGGCAATCGGAATAGAGGTGGATGATGTAAGTTAATTTTTCCTTTATGAATAGGATTATTACTATGTAAAGTTTTGATATATCGTATGGGAGATATTGATGATAGGGTAGTTCTAAGAACCCTATTATGTATGTAATGACCCTAAGAGGGAAATTTTGATCAAGTTAGGCTCTTATGTTATTATCTTTTGTAAGACTAGATAATTTTGCAAGGTACTCAAAAAGAGTTATAAACCTTATAGAGAATGTAAGAATGATTATGGTATGATAAGTAGTAATGTTAAAAGCTACTTCTTTTATATAGTCATGATAGACTTATATAATTGTTATATTCCAGGTATGGATGTGCCTTACAAATGACAATATATTGAAATGGTGTAAGATGTTGTTTTGATAAAAGTAAAGATTGTGGATTGATGGGACGCAGGAAAGTTTAGCTTATAATTATGCTAATTTTTGTGAGCTACATATTGTTTTATGTAGGATGATTTAAAAGACCTTGTGTTGGACATAAGGCATTTTATATGAATATTATATTACATAAACCGTTTTAAAAAATAAACTGTTTTCAAAATAAAACTTTTTATCGGCCTTTGGGCCATTTCAAAATGATTTTTATAAAACTATTTCTTTCAAACTCTAGTCCGGATTTAACAAACTCTCAATCCCAGACGTCGCTACATAGTAGTGTATTGGGAGGGTTCCTTGTTTGGATTTCGCTTTTGCGAGACGTCCCCCGCACGAAAGTAGTAAATGTCAGGAATTGAGAGGAGTTATTTCTTTGGACCATTCAAAATTTTTACACTATTAAAATGCTAGTATACTTTACATCTATAGAATTGTGGAATTTTGGAGGCAAATGAAGCCTCATCATGTTTGATACGAGTGCTAACTCGAATATAAAGGGTGTATGGGCGCCCTAGTTGTGGATATTGGTTTTATAAGACTCAAATTTACTTAAAATAAAATGAGTTAAAATATTTCGTCGTGGGAAGTTAGAGATTTGGAGATAGGATTAATGAGTATGGGTGTAGTAGAACTAATTGAGCTTTGGAGAATTAGTCTTAGCTAAACTTTTGAGGACGAAATTTTTGTAAGTGGGAAAGTTTGTAACAACCCGAGGTCTTGGAGACGATGATTTATTTATTTTGGGAGAAATAAAGATTATTTTAATTGGAGATTAATTAAATTGGCAATTGAGGTCAAAATTTGGAGTCGGTAGAAAGTGTGTCAAATGGAAATTCTGAGAGTACCATTGTTTTCGGAAGGGTCGAGAAAGTCAAAATGACTGTACTTGGGGTCTATTTAGGTTCCGAAATAATTTAGGACCGTTTAACTCGAATTAAAGTTACCGGGTCATTTAAAGTGTGTATTATCATTTAAAGATGTGTATCTTGGGAGTTAGGTCTTAAAAAGCCTACGGGAGATTTAATTCTCCTAAGAGAGAAAGAGAAAAGAAAGAAAGAAAGAGAGAAGAAAGAAAGAAGAAGAAAAGGAAGGAGAAAAGAGAGAGAAAGTGGAGATTTCTGGCAAATATGCAATCTCAACGCGGATTCAGACCCTACGAACCCGAGGCAAGTGATTAAACTTGCTAAATAATTGTTGTGTACCATTTATTGCATGATTTGTGGATTAAATTTGTGGTTTTTAGGTTTAACTTGACAAAACCTAACTTTTAGGAAAACCTTAGATATGTATTGTATAAATGGATTTAAGGTTAGAAATTAGTTTATATGTGTTCTTGGATGAATATTAATGTTATATTTATGATTGGGTTGGATCAAAATAGTTGGAAGATGATTAATATGATTTTTGGGAATTTTGGGTTAAGAAGAAAATTGCCCATTACGTAGCTTGCTGCACTTGATTAGTTCTATTGCAGAATCCCCAGGTCTTTAGGGCCAAATTGATTCGCCCCTTGCGAATCGATTCGGTATGTAGTAGACTCTGAGGTCTATTGGACCGAATCGATTCGGATGGGCCGAATCGATTTTCTTTTGGGGCCGAATCAATTCGGAGGGGCCGAATCGATTCAAAAACAGAGGATTTTGGAGATGTTTTTCTAGGAAGAATTTCACCCCGTTTTGTTCGAGGTTATCAATTGGAAACCTCTATAGAGGTTATTTAGAGTATGTTTTGGAGACTTATAGAGGGTTTCCATCATACGAAACTATTGGAGTCATATTAATCACATTTGAGGATTACCAATTAGAGATTTTGGTATATTCTAAGTGGGGAAGCCCACATTGATTGGAGATTCGACTTGGGGACGATAATTATAATTATATGAAAGAATGAGACAAATTTAGAGACATTGGATCTTAGGATCAAATCCCAAAATGGGATAACTTCAAAGGTTCATGAGATGAATTGAACCATATTATGGATGGAGAATTATAAATGCAAATTGAGGTGCTTTAGGATAAAGAATATCCTTAACTTAAAAGAATTGAGAGACAATTCATAATTAGAAGCGACATGTGAGCTTCAAGTGAGAAATAGTATAGTAGATACTAAGTGGGGAAAAGTGTGGATAATTGACGATTAGTGTATCAAGCGAGAAATATACTAAACAATGACATTTAATCTGTTGCGCCTAAGGGCGTATAATAAAAATGAAATTATGTGACAGGTATATCTTATATGATGGTATATCTTTATGTGATTGTGATGATGTATGTATACCTTATATGATGGTATATACATTTATAGTGAAGCATACCCCTTCATTTCTATCATTGGGAAGTTGCGTGCGTTGAGGGTGAGCATCCTGGCTCAAAGAGCAGGGTGTGGATAGTCCCTAGGTCATAGTCGTCCATTGTGATTATTATGCGATATATATATGCATTATTTTGGGGGTGAGAAGTCGGGGGTATGTGACATTCTCACTTGCCGGTTAGGAGCTATGACCGCTTCCCGGACGTTGTGTGCGTGAGTTGATCACGAGGTGGGTGTCGTTGAACCCCACCAGGTGGCCCCAGTTTGCTACGTATATGGGCAACTGGAAGATGATAGCATGTGAGCCTGCGTCCTCGAGTTATGGCTCGGTTGGATGGTTATTGATTGTGCTTGCACTTGGGTATCGAGGGCATAATGGACCTCAACGACCTACATTGCCAGGATTAGTGTATCAGGGGGGTTCCTTTTTTGGATTTCGCCTCGGCGAGACGTCCCACGCACGAACCGCAGTGTAATGTTAGAAATTGAGGAGATGTTAGTCCTTAATGCTCATATTTATATATATATCAACTATCCCGACAATCGACAGTGCCAGGAGTAGTGTAACGGGGGGGGGGGGGGGTGTTCCTTGTTTGAATTTCGCTTCGGCGAGACGTCCCACCCATGAAACGCCGTGTACTGTTGAGAATTGGGAATATTAATTAATCAAAATTGGAATATAATAATTCGGGTTACATGCATCATGCATTGAGGGCATAATGGGCCCCGAGGATAGATACGGTCAGGAGTATTGTAACGGGGGGGGGGGGGGGGGGGTTCCTTGGTTGGATTTCGCCTCGACGAGACGTCCCATGCACGAAACGCAGTGCCGGAATCGGGAGGAGTTTAGTCCTTAACTCTTGATGCTAATAACTCATATATAGTTCTCTCTCTCTCTCTCTCTCTATATATATATATATATATCCGTTTACATGCCAAATGAGGGCATAACTAGAATATATGAAATTCTAATAATTGAGAATGTTGATGTATTATGATGATGTGATATGAGCATGATGATGCAACTTTATATGTTCAACAAATGAACATTATAAAGATAACTATAATACCAATGATAAAGCATATAATTTGATGAAAATAGATAAGTGTAGACTGGGAGATAAATTAATGATTCAATTGGGTTTAAGTTAGAATCCTTTTTACCTAAATAGAAATTGGGCTTCCCTTTGGAGATTTCGTACATACGTTTAGTGCGAGCTTTAGTTGAGAGGTGAGTTGGAATTTTATGGAGAGTACGATTCCATAAAATCATGTAATAATGCATTTATAATTATTATGCATTTTAATACACTTGCTATAAAATGTTTTTCAACCCGGGCTCTGACCCGTTTATATTTTCCTCTTCCATGTATATATATTGTATTACTTTAGGTGTTCCTCCGCATGGACGCCATTAATGTTCATCCACCCAGTGCATTCGTGGAGCTGTGGCAGTAGCGGACTGTTGTGGCACTTCGTTTTAGTCGATTCCTATCTTTGTATATCTAGATTAGGATTCAGTTGTATATTGAGTTTATATTCAAGTGTTGTAGATTAACACTTTCATATTTCATTTCTCAGATTTGTATTGTCTGTTACCCGATAGCATATTCGGGTATTTTATTTGTACATTGTTTTGCACTCTTTTATATTCTTGGAGTTGGCACCTTTCACTCATCATAGTTAGATGTGTATTGTTGGTTATAGTTGCAAAGTTGGTTTTGTTGTTGTTGTTAAATAAAAGTTTTAAATTTTTGACAATTTGCTTTTAATGATTTTGGGTAGTTAGCCTTATATTATGGTGTATTGTCAGTTGATGTTGAGACTGTGCCATCTGAGATACCTGATTTAATGTGGTATAGGGTTGGCCACCCGTTATTATTTTAAGCGGGTTGTCACATTAGCTTGTGCGTAGTGAATACTAACATTGTAGGAAATTACCACCTACAATAATACCTCAAGTACAAGTAACAAGGACTATGAAATACAAATGTGTTCAAGTGTATAAAAAGGTAATCAAGGTGCCGTAAAAGTAAAGTTAAATGGAAAAAAGTACACTTTTATTGTAAATAAAAGTATAACAAAATATTGAGATTTTTTTTATAAAAAGGAGATTTGACCGCAAGAAAAAAGAATTTAATATAAAGTGAAACAATTTTCACAAAGGATTACCAGAGAAATTTAAGAAGGTCCCGGAGTTCTAGGGTGTGGATTCAGATTAGACTCAATATGAGGAACCCCAACCCAGTTACTTGTAATTAAGTTTGAAAGTCAAAGTGAGTCAAATCATAATTAAATTAACCAAACCATAAAAAAGAGTCTTAAATATAGAGTCATCAACGTAAATCCATAAAAACTAAAATCTTTTCACAATATCAAAGTGCTTATGCTTATATAAACTTGCTTGAAGGATAAGTTGACTTAATTACATCATTTACATTTAAACAAACTCATTGTTTTACTCATTCCTTTCTAACCCATCCCAACCTCCTAGATTTGGCAGTAAAATTAATGATACATGAAAAATATAAACATATGAACAATGATCAAAATAACTTAGTGAATGCATCACTATTATACTACTGCATAAAATTAAATGCAATAAATCATGTCCATATAATAATGTACAAACCTATCCATTCCATTCATACTGAATTATCTAACTTTTCGAATCATGATTCACATATCCTATCTGTAATAGACAATTACCGCTATTCCTGGTCGGGGAGTAACCCCTTGTCTGTTATAGACAATCCTCCCCCATTCCGGGTCTGGGAGTAATTTCCCATTTCTGTAAACAAAAATGAACAATTTCATATTCATAATTTCATGATCATGTCCATAACAATATACATATACATCTTTCTAGTCAATACACTCACCTTGGGTTCTCAACTATATATTTGCCTTTCTCTCAGGTGGAGATGAACTTAGTGGATAAAATTTTAAACCTTTTAATCCAACTAAATCAATACTGAATTCAAATCATAAGTATTATATTAGTATATTTATGTAGCTTTCAGTGATTATACAACTACAATATAATCCCACTTAAGTAGAATTCTATGAAACTTGAGTAAAGATGATGAGATGGTATTTATATTGATAAAGTTATAAACATTCAACCATTAAATTTACGTCATAAGGAATTTATCAATAAAACCCAATAAACATAAAAGTATAATTATCAATATATATAATCATGGATCATGTACTCAAAATACCATTTGGAAGGAGGAGATAAGAATATTCTTTCATGGGGTATCTAGTATCGCATAAAATTATTATCCTCTATTCTTAAATATTCTAAATTCATAAATTGTACAAATACAGGTGTCCAATCTTATTATTATGAAAACATATATGAATATACCTTCCATTACAAGTGACGATGTAATTTTTTAACCTTCCTAGAGCAAGATATAACCATTTCTTTACAACATATTAAATCTGTCCTACAAGCTCCTCTATTGTTCAGTCAACTTCTAAGAATTTTCATAATTTTTTTACACCATAACTTTTTATGATTTCCATTAGTTTCCAATACACATATTTAATAATATAAAATATAAGTTTCATAATTTTTAGAGTTAACTCAGGGTATATCCAAATGAATTATGCAAACAACAACTATATACCAATTTACAACCGTCACCATGGTCTAATCACAAGAAGTTTAATTCTAATTTTTAGATATTATTTATATACATGTGTATAGTTTCATCTCCAAGTGGAATTACTTAATTCCAGTTAGTATACAAAAATATATACAAGTTTGAATACAAGGGAGTTATACAAAGCAATATGGCTTACATATACCATTTATCTTAAGTATGAACATATACCTACATATACAAAGGAGGATGAAATAATAATAAATAATTGATGATTTATATACTTTAAATAATTATAATCCAACAATAAAACACGATTAATACATAATTATACCTTGGGAACACTCTTATGATTTTCTTGGAATTTTTCTTAGCTTTTCTTATAAACCTTTCTTCCTTAAGCTTCACCTTTCTCTCTCATAAAGCCAAAAATTCTTCAAGCTGAACCAAGGGTTAAAATTGATGAATAAAGAGGTGATATTAATAGGTTTAAGTATTCCAAATCTTCCTATCTCTTCAACCAATCAAATTAAAATATTTGGTGTACTAAAAGATAAAATACCAGTTGAAAGGATGGACATATTTACCCTTGGTTTGTCAATTTGGTATAACTTCTTACTCGGACATCTGTATGATAAGAATTTTTTCGTGTTACAAACCTAAATCATCTATCTACAACTATATAGTTTTTACCTTGACCTAATTATCACATTATAAGGGTCAAAACTAGTCTCTAACATGAACAATCCTACCGAAAATCTTAAAATTTTGTTGTTTGTAACCAACTAGATATTTCATGATTTCAAATGTGCAATTAGACTAAATATAATAACCTAATAATATATATATACCTAATATATATATATATATATATATATATATATATATATATATATATATACATATATATATATATATATCTGTAACAACCCGTCCTTTTGGAGACAATTAAATCCCATAATTAAATATAAATTGGGAATTTGGAGAATTTCTCGAAATAGTGATTTTTGGGATTTTCGAGGATTTAATGATTTTCAATGAATGTTGTGATCATGTTTGGGACTAAATAGGTCGAAGTAATTTAATTATATGTCGCCGTGAAGAAAAGCGACAAAAAGGTCAGATTTTGATTAGAAAGCCCACATTAAGTATTATGGGGTATAATGGTGCTTTTCGGTCAAGTACCTCAGATGGAAATTTCGACTGTGCCGTGAGTCTCAGAATGTCAGAGATAGTCAGAAAAGAGTGTCCGATTGTCGAAATTGAATTTTGGGAAATTTTAGAGGTAAAAGTAACTCGTAATTGGATAATCGAGTCGTTTTTGGGTTTTAAGGGTTAAAACCCTTTTTCTTCCTATATAAAGAGGGAGAGAGGGAAGAAAAGAGAAAGAAAGAAAGAAAAGAGAGAGAAGAGAGAGAGAGGAGGAGAGAAAAAGAGGAGAACGGGGAGATTTCGGCCAAACTCCACGGGATTCGGCTCGAGGTCGTCGGATTATATCCACGAGGCAAGTGTTTACTTGCTTTATTTAATTTTGAGCATAAATCTCATATCGTAGTTTGGTATAAACAAACCCTAAAGATTTTGGGTTGGGTATTCGTGAATAAAACGGGTTTTCGGGAGTTAAAACGAATAGACCCCTAAAATTTGTTAATTGGAGAAACTTAGGTTTTAACCCAAATTAATCGGTGGTTTAGGGTTCTAGGATGTTTATAACCCTTAATACATGTGTATTTGTAGTTGGTTGAGGTTGTAGGATGTTGGGTGAGGCGATAAAAGCTTGGGAGAAGCTTTAATGGTCGAAACCGTCTCGGAGAAGACGATGAATAGTATAGGCACCGTGCTTGACGAATCGATTCGGCCTAGAGACGAATCGATTCGGCTCTTGGTCAAAAATTAAATTTGTATATCTCTTCGACGCGGTCGCGTGAGCGCTGACCGCGTATTTTTCTAATTTTTTTTAGATTTATAGTGATTTTTCTACGAAAAACTGTCCGAGATTGAAATCGTTAGTCAGAAATTAAGGTTAGAATTAATTGGAGATAAGTATTAGGGGTTCTCAAAAAAGAGGGTTAGGACCTCTAAAGGACTTGATGAGTGATGAAAACTTTGGGTTTATAGGAATAAATCCGACTTATAGTTTAAATGGTAAGTGGATTAAATTTTGGGTTTTGGGTTATATATAAAACCCTAAGCAGATTTAGGATTTTCGGACAAGCCGAATCGATTTGGATAGGCCGAATCGATTCGGTAAGAGATAGTTTGAAAGTAGAACCATTTCAAATCGATTCGGATAGGGAGAATCGATTCGGTGGCCAGCGAATCGATTCGGGCAGGCCAAATCGATTCGGTCCTGGCAAAATTTTAAGGTTTTCTCCTTTTAAAGTTTAGGGAGATTTAATGACAATAAGTTAACTTCAGTCATCATGCTAGTTTCCAGCATCCTAATTTAGGATAATAAGAAGTTTCACGTGTTCTTTTAGAAACGTGTGGTAACATTGGTGTTCTTAGTAAATGGGTTGTGCTCCATGTCGTTTAGCAAGATGTAAAGGTCATATATAAGATTGAATAAAGTTTAGTGTTGTTTAGAAGTAAGGTACCTTAGGAAAAATAGTGATGATTGTAGGTTGTGAAATCAGAGTAGCACTGTGATGCATAGTGGTTCTTGTTGGAAATCGTTAGTTGCCTTGTCTAGAATATTGTCATTGCGCGAGGATGATAATAATGATTAGGAGAAATTGCACTTTGAGGTGGTGCCTCGTCTTAGGTAGCTTTTCTATGTGGTTAGAAAATATGATATGGATTAAGTATAGTGTAGTCATGTGCACCAAGAGTTGACATCAATAGATTGTGAATCTTATGGAATGAATGTTCCAAAAAGATACACTTATTGAGGACACTTAGAAAAATGAGTCCTAAGTAAAAGTTTTATGCATGGTGTAAGAGTGTTTTACTGAATAGTAAGAGTGATACCATTAGGATGATACCATTGACAGTTACTAGTTATTAGAAGGTGGTATGATCTTGTAAATTTTAAAGGCTTGAATCCTATTATTAGATAACGTTCTTATGGAGTTATCAAGGTATGATATTCAGATGTATAATATGTTGGTGATACCTTGGGTTTAACATCTGATTTAGTATGGTTACTTAGGTAACAAGGTAGTTGATATCATAAGAAAAACAATAAGAAGTTCATGAACTCTATGGGTAACTAGATAAATGAAGGTAGGTAAAATCAAATTGGTGTATTAAAGTAGCACCCGAGAATGGGTGATAGGCATGATTACACTCTCAATTTATGTATGTGTAAAAAGAACTTTGGTAAAGTTTGATAAGGGAAATGAATTAATTCTTAGCATGGCTTGGATGGTTAAATGGCGGCTGGGGATGATAATAGAAAATACACAGTATAGCATGGTCTTTTATGCTCTAAGGTGATTAGGGGACTAAGTATGTTCCATTGGATATCTTTAGTGACAAGTAAATACGGAAGCACGTGGTGCTATGTCAAACAATGACTTTAGGATCGACACTTGAGGAAACTATCGACATTTATAAGTTGCCCGTATAATGAGCAAAATGATGGAGTTTGTTTTTAAGGAGGGATGCCTAGTATCACGAGTTCCCATATGTATCATACTCACATACGTCGCATGAGGGTTTCAATTGGTTTATTTAAACCATCAAGGCTTGGTCATTTGATACAAAATGTGTAAGGCCAGGTTAGGTCTTTAGCAAGTAATGCAAAGATAAGTTATAGGATTCAGTCGCATAAGGTTAAGTCTGTAACTAGCAATGCAAGTTCTACCTCCGTTGATGGGGTTTTCCTAGTTTAGAGAGGAGTGAATGTTCACTTGTGGTAATTTGTAAATTTCTCCCACTACCGTTATTTAGGAGTCGTTGCATAATGGATTTTTGGATATGGCGCGATTTTACTCATTGTTGATACGAGTTAGATAGGGTATGATTGATGCATTATGGTAACAGGGTGCTCCTTCCATGTGTTTGCTTTTCTAAATTACATGAGTATCACGTATGTTCTCATGATCACATGGGTTGTTAAGGGTTTTGCACGCATCAATTTGAGAACCTAAAGCCTATAAGGCTTTAATTTCTAGCTGGTAGGTTAGAATTTATGGCGGGACCTGTAGGATTAAGTTTATGACTTGAAGGTTGTTTGGTTAATTAAATGGCAAGTCTGAGAAGGATATTGTGATCTACCGTATATAGTGCGACCCGATTATAAGGTTAAAGGTCAATCGTGAGTTTGGGATTAGAAAGTGAACCTTCGAGTTTCAATCAATAGAGGTTTCTGTATAGACTATTGAGCCTAAGGGAAGTTGCATAAATGATCTGAGGTATCGAGGTGTGTATGTCAAGGTTAACTTGTCAATAAGATTTGATAAATCAAATTAGTGCTAAAGGTGTATTGTATGGGTAGGCATTTTCATCCCTGAGCCTAAGTATGAACTTCAAAGTAAAATTATGATGATTAGGCTTTCTTGTGTTATAGGAAAGAATGAATTTCGAGAACGAAATTTCCTAAGGAGGGAAGATTGTAACACCTATATTTTTAATTTAATAATAAAAGGAAATTTCGATAATTTATGAGGCCCATGATATTCAAGAAATAGATTATACATGTTTAAAACAATTAACGTTGGAGTTTGAAAGTGAAATGCATAAAATCCAAGGGGCCAAAGTGTGAAGGATTAGTGATTGGGCTTAAAAGGGAAAAGTCAATATTCATCCTAATCGTATCGATTTGAGAGAATAGGATGGATCCGTAGGGGATTGGATCGATTTGAAAAGGATTTCGAATCGAACCAAAAAGCTTGGGTCAGTGGAATTATGTTTTTCTTTTTGCTGTCGATTTTGGGTTGGTTAACAAGGACTTTCGACCTAGAATTTGAGGTCTTTAGATGATGGCCATTCATTCCCTATCCACAATTGGTTGAGGGAAAGTTAAAACGAATGTTAAATGATAATTTTGGTTTGGTTTTAAAGGTATGGGAGAGGAATAATAAAACTATTTCTCTCTTTGTGTTCTCTACAGAACACACACCCCATTCCCCCCCCAAAACTCCATGTTAGAGAGATATTCCCCCATATTTCTCCATTTTCTTCAAGTATGTTGTACATCAAACCATTCTACCCCATTATCATGTGTTATAAAGAGGTGTAGGATACTTTATTAATGTTAAAGATAAGGTGGAAGAGAAGTTTTTCAGAATTATTTGAAACATTCATGGAGGTTGAAGGTGAAGAAGAAGATAAACTTTTTGCGCTAAAAGGAAGACAAACTTGAGGGAGCTTGGTAAACCCTTTAAGGCCACATTAAGAGGTGGGGGTTTAGTTTTTTCAAAGCTATTTTCAACATGTTTTTGGAGCTCTTATGAGGTGGGAAAACTCATCTTATACTAGTATTACATTCAATGTTTTATAGCATGATTTATTACATGTTTTAGTTCATTTAGATGTAGGATTTAAGCGTGCTTCTATGATTTATTGAATGTAATAGGTTTTTGTGTGTTAGGAATACTTAAGATGGTTGTAATATAGGTTTTTGCAAAGAGTTAAATTTTAGTACTTATAACAAATATTTTTATACAATAAAAATGTTGGAAAGTATGTTTTTATGACTTCAAGCAAGGATTTTCAAGTAGAAAAAAACATGGAGGTTTATGTAATTTGAATGTTAAATATATATTTTTACATGAAAGAAGAAAGGTTTTTAAATGTTTAACCATGGGAAATATTTAAAGAATATTTTTATTAAAGAAAAATGTTGGAAATGAGGTTTTATGTTTTTAAATAGTGATTTTCAAGCATAAAAGGTTTTGGACTTTGTTTGAAAATTATTTGAGCTTAAAATATGTATTTTACACATATCGAAAGGATTCCAAGAAGGGTGAATGAAACTTTTATGGAACAAGTATGAAAAGTGTTCAAAAAGCATGTTAAATAGGTTTTCGACATAAAATTATAAAGTCGTGAATTTCAAAATTTATACAATATAAAATAGTGTTACTTTATGTGAAGAATAATTAAGAAAATATTATAAAATATTTTAAAGTTATAGTTGTTGTGAATGTGTAAAAGTGGATAAAAAGTGTTGGTAATTTGAACATATAATTGAGTAAACAACCTTAATAATGCTTGAAACTAGTAAATTAAGAATTTTAAAGTGATGTTAAGCTTGTAAAAGTGACCTTAAAGGTATAAAAACACAATAAAGATAATAGTTAAAATATGTCAAAATGTGGGTGTAAATGGCAAAGTTGGAATATAAAATGGTTATTTGTTAAGGTATATCAAAGAATGATGAGTTAAAAAAAGCGCATAATGGATTCTAAAGCAAATTAAAGAAAGTTAATTTAAATAAGTATATTTTATGAAATAAAATGTAAAAAATTATGCACTAAGGCTTAAATGAACACAAGTGGTGTAGGCCTGTCAACGAGTAGGAGTCGAGTCGGATCTAGGAAGATCCAGATCCGTTTAATAGGCACTTAATCATGTTTGAGTTCAGTTCTTCATCAGGTCTACAATATTGGATGCAGATCTGAATCCGAAACGGGTCTTCGGGTTTGGGGTCAGGCAAAAATATACATTTATTTTATTTTATTTTTTATTTTATGCTTCTTCTTTACTTTTTAATCTTTGATTAAAATATTTTATCATGTATTATAGTATATGATTAGTATAAATAAAACATATATTACTTATATTTATTATATAAATACACACACACACACACACACACACACACACACACACATATATATATATATATATATATATATATATATATATATATATATATATATTTAAAAAAATAATAATGTGCAAGGCGAGTTGGGTCTTCGGGTCCGGGTTTTGTATAAGATCCAGATCCTACCCGTGTAATAAATGGTTCTTCGAATATCGGGTCTAAAAAAATATACTCAGACCCTATTATACTGGTCGGGTCCGAGTCGGGACCCGACCCATTGATAGGCCTAAAGTGGTGAAAAAAGTCCTTAAACTTGAAAATAGAATAAAGTCAAAGGCCAAGATCCTGATAAAATGTCAAGTAAAAGTAACAAGGACTATGAAATAAAAATGCGTTCAAGTGTATAAAATGAAAATTATGTGTAACAACCCACACTTTTGAGCGACTATTTTATATTATTTTGCCTGATGGGCTAATTCTATAAAATAGAGAAAGTTGGATTAAATATTATTTCCCGTGATATTAAGGGATAATATTTACCGTGTTTTGCCTATTTACCGTTATGAGAAGGTAAATAGCATTATATTGTGATTTATTACGTCGTTGCATTTTAAACGACGGTTATATGTAAGTTGGAGTATAATTAATAAATTAAAATGAATTTGGAACATAAAAATATTTCACTTTACTCCGTACGCCAAAATAGGCGGTGCGGTTGGTTTTAGAATAGTCGAGATAGTCAAATTAAGTGCCATGTTGTATTTTTTAATTTTGGTCACTTTTATCGGGTTATGACTCAATTATGTGGTTACAAGTCATTTTAATGGTGTATCAACATTTAAAAGAGAGGAATTTATGTTTAAGACCCGTATAAGTCTCCTAACCCTTTTATTTTCTTATTCTTATGTTATAAGCCTTGAGAGAGAGAGAGAGCAGAGAGAGTTGGGAGAAAATGGAGAAAAGAGAGAAAAATGGAAGATTGGAGCTGGAATCCGTTACTACCGGAAGAGAATCCGAGACTACAAACTTGAGGCAAGTTTCTTACTTGCTAGATATTGATTTAATGTGATAAATTGCATGTATAATTATATTTTGGAGATTTAAACCATTTTTGGGATTTGTGGGCTTTTAGGGATTTAACCCTTAATCTTGTATTTTTATTTGATTTGAGTTGAGAAAATTAGTTTGATGATGTGTAGGGATGATTGGGTAGAAATATTTGTTGTTGATGTTGGAGAAAATCAAGAATTTGAGGGTTTTTGGGATTTTAGGGTTCATACAACCCGTAGCCCAAATTGGGCAAATTCGCAGGGCCGAATCGATTCGGCTCCTAGGCGAATCGATTCGGTCAGGGGGTAGGTTACAGGTCTAGGAGACCGAATCGATTCGGGTTAAGGCCAAATCTATTCGGACAGAGACAAAGTGTTGGTTTTACTCACAGAATCGATTCTCTTTTGGGCGAATCGATTCGCAACCAGAGGCGAATCGATTCGGATGCCCTATTTTTTATGAGATTTTTTCTAGTTTTGTTTTAGCCCCTTTTTCTTTTAGGTCCAAGATTTAGGGACCTTACTTTGGGAAGTAATGCAGTGTTTTAGAGGTATATATTGGGTAGTTAAATATCCTAGGTTAGTATGAGGTTAATTGGGTTTATTTTAAGGGTTAGTTTATATGTTTATGTAGGTTAATGTCCGAGTGACATAGGAAGTTAACCTAAGGTTTATAGAAGGTAAAATGATGATGTTGGGACTTTTGGGAGACCATTATTGAGGGTGACTCACTTTGATGACTTAGGATAACGTTGTGGACTCTTGGAGATGAGTTTGAGGATATTGGCACTTCGGGTCTTAGGTCATTAATAAAATATGACTTCAAGAATAAGAAATGCACATTCTAAAAATTGGTATTTCATCATTGAAAATAAATGGTTTGGAGAATGTAAAAGTGAATGATTTCAAAATGGGAAAAATAATTTTCATAATTGATAAATTATGTGAACACACCTCTCTAAATCGCTATCATAAGGGAAGTTGCGCGCGTAAGGTGAAGCCCCCTGGCTAATGAATCCAGGGTGGATATAGTCCTAGGCCATATGAGCGTTTATTGTATGTTTCTTCGATGGTGAGGTAATTCTGGGTGTGGTTATGACTCTCCCGCAGGCATATGGCCACTTCCCGACGTCTTGCGTTGTAGGATCCCAGGTTTTCTTGGTGATAGGTCCTGGAAGATGATAGCCATTTAGGGGCGCGCACAGTGGGGAAACCCGGACGGGCGGTCTTAGAATTGTTATATGGTATAAATATATCTATTTACAATAATGTGGGACATTATTGATGATTAAAGCATTTTATGATAATAAAATGACTTTAAATACATTTCCTGGATGGAAGAAGGGAAATGAGGGAAATGAGAAGTTAAATACATTTCCTGGATGGAAGAAGGGAAATGGGAACATATAAGTTGATAAAGCATCTTTTTATGATAATAAAATGGGCTTTAAAATACATTCCCTGGATAGAAGAATGGTAATGGAAAGATATGAGATAAAATGAAATTTAATTGGTAAACATTTGATAAAATGAATTTGCCACACATGTATTTCCTAGAAAGATAGGAACTGTGCATTATACTGTGATTAGTTGATATGATGTCTCCTTGAGTACGGTAGATAAGTTCTCCCATGTTTATTTGAACATTGAGCATTAGCATTGATATTGCGTTAGGTTGCTTCTAGATGGAGAGGCGAGGAATTTTATGATTTAAACTGCGAGAGAAATTTACGTTTATAATTGTCATGCATTTTAGTCACATGGTAATCATATCAAACCGGGCCTTGACCTGTCTATGTTTCTTTATTTTGCATATATTCCTTGTCCGTTCAGGTTCTCTACCGTAAGGACACCCGTATTGACCTCTCCATTCCTGTTTTTTTGGAGCTACAACACTTTGCGGATGTTGTAGGATATTTGTTATAAACGCTTGTTTCCTTCGTATCCTAGTTATGTTTAGTTTTTATATTCGGGCGTGTTGCCCAAGCTTTGTAATCATTTAATAAAATGTGATATTTAAACTGTAATACTCGGTGTAACCTATTTGTATTAGTCTGTTAACCGATAGCTTATTCGGTTATTAATTTATGAATATTGTAATTTATTTGTTACTCGTTGATATTTTTGGTATCCACCATTTTTGCAAATGGGATTGTCTAAGTGTTTTTCTTTTACTTGAAAAGTTTTAAATTTGACAGTTCGTTTTCTAAAATAATGGGTGGTTATCTCGTACTATTATTTTAATCGACAGTGATGCTAAGAATGGACCATCTATGATTCCTGTGATTATTGGAGTATCGGGCTGGCCACCTCTTATTTTAGTAGGTGAGTTGTCACATTATGGAGGCATAAAACTAAAGTTAAAAGGAAAAGAAGTACATTTTTATTGTAAATTAAAGTCCGTTGGAAAGCCGAGATGTTTTATAAAAAGGCAATTTGACCACAAGAAAAAAGAATATAGCGTAATGTGAAACAGTTTTCACAAAGGAGTACTGGAAAAATTTAAGAAGGGCCCAAAGTTCTAGGGTGCGACTTCGACTTAGACCCCAAAACTACTCGACAGTCAGGGAGCATAGTGCAACATTTGTGGTAGTCAGTGAAAGTTCGTAAATACAAATGGATTACAATTAACTCCCGGATAAAAATGGACTAAAAGAAAATTAAAATAAATTCAAAGTTCAAAGGGAAGTAATTGGAATTGGTTATAATTTTGGGAAAGATTAATGAAATTAAATGATTACGGGCGTAACCCGAGTAAGGATTTAATGGATTTGAAAAGTGAATTGATGTAAATACAATGAAGTCCAAGGAACAATAAGCTATAAATAATAACAAAGATAAAGGATGGGTGAACAAATAACAAACTTAAGTTAATATGGTAATGTCTTGTTTAATATGTTCTTAAGGGTAATAAGGTTAAGATTGAAGCACACTATATATATGACTCACTTGAGTCTGAAATATAGGAGCTTATCTAGTTTGAAAATAGAGACAATATTGTGTCATCCTATATTCAACCATAAGACTCATGCCTCTTCATGAACTACTTCAACATCATTAAGAATTGAAAATATAGTACAACCAACACAACTATACACCTAAGACTGTATTCATTCTGCAATTTTTGTATGAGGTGTGTGTGTGTTCATATTGGCTTAAAAATATTTTTAGGAATTTTTTAAACATTTGCAATCTATTTTTAAACAATTGAAATTAGTTTTTTAAAAATGTTTGGGCCTTTTTATAATATCTCAATGTTCCTAAAAATAGCCTTGGGTAGAATCCAAAAGCGGCAGAGACATTTAGGGTAGCAACTGAGATTTTAAAAACTTCGAAAACACACGTTTTTAATTCAATCTTCACCATACACGTGTTGCACACAAGACGGTCTAGATTGTTGGTTTGAATTCATCAATGGTTTGCATGCATTTTATCTCAATACATGTCTTACCTATTTGAGCCAATCAGAGAACGTTTAAGTGCGGTGTACTGTGAGCCACACGATTTACAACCGTTTACTCGAAGTAATCCTAGCCCTTGATTTCGAACCCCTTTCCAAATCCTTCCAACATCCATTATAAATAGGGACTTAGGGTCAATCATTTACAATGTTTTGGAGATTCTGATAGTTGGGAGAGAGAGAGAGAGAGAGAGAAGAGAAAGAAAAAATAAGAGAGAAAAAGAAAAATTGAAACGAAACTCTTGCCTCCCTAGAAATTTATTTAAGAGTTTGAGAGTTTTTGTTTGTTCGTGATCAAATCCTCTCTGGTTTACATCTCTTGTCCAACACCTTCACTGAGTTGAGATCTCGTCTCACTTCATTTGAGACTTGTAGGTCTGACTAAAGTGACAGAGTCACGATTAGATGATTAGGACTGATTTCTTTATATAGAAATCATCTCTCTATTGGGTTTTTAGTTCTTAAACATTTTTATCACAAAGTTACCCAAGAAATCCCATTTTCTGTTTTCAAGTTTTTTTGAAAAACAGACTTCAAGATTTTTCAGATCTAAAGACGTTTATGTCTCCCAGCTTATATTTCACATTTTATGAAATAAATTTGTAAATAAATAAGGTTGAGACACATAGGATCTTGGCTCTTTTTAATAGCAAAATTGTTTTTTGATCTTGCCTTAAAAAGAAGTCTATTTTTTAATAAAATTTGATTCAGACTCTTGCTGTCATTTATATAACAAATCTGTAATTTTTAGGAATATCGTTTGTATAAGTGTGAGTGAGTTTCATGCATGTGTTAAGAACATCACTTCACTACACTGTCACACAACTTCACTAAAATTGTGTTGGTAAGGAGATTTTTACCATTAGAGTCGACGTAAAGAAGGAGCAAAGAAGTTAAGCTTTGGAGGACGTTAAAAATAACAATCAGATCCAGAAAAGTCAGAGAAAAACTAAGAGTACTGGTATAATTTCTTAACTTAGTTTAGGTCTGATTTGTGTGGATAATACATTGCTTGCTTGTACTCCAAAAATTCATTCTAATAGATTTTTTTTACTCCGTAGAGGGAGGCGTGGATGTTTCCCTAGTTTTATTGGGGTTTTACCACGTTAAAATCTTTGTCCTTTGTGAATTTTTTGATATTTGCTTTAGTCCTGCTATCACTGATATATGTGTTTAAATTTATTTTAAACATTTAAGATCCTAAGTAACTGAAATTTCTTGTTCAAAATCATTTTTAACACAGTTTGTGTTTTCATTGGTGTTATTAGAAGAGTTTCTTCAAGAAAAAATTCGGACCCTTCTTAACTGTTTTAACTTTTGATTAAACGAATTACTAAGGGATTTTCAAAGATATATAAATGTTCATCTGAACACTGGTCGTGTGTGTGTTGGAAGACAGCTAGGCAACATCATGTTTTTAAGATACAAGTAAATGCTTTCCAAAGATGTGACAAATAAAGTACTTTTCTTAAATTAACCAACTTGGGTTAATGGAACGAGTACATGTCTTATGAATGTAAAAAGGAATGCCCATTGAATGGGTTAATGTAATTTAACTAGAATAAAGATAAGAGTTTTTGAGATAAAGTATTGGTTTATACACACACACACACACACACACACACACACACACACACACACACACACATATATATATATATATATATATATATATATATATATAGAGAGAGAGAGAGAGAGAGAGAGAGAGAGGCCTCCTTCGGTAAGGACTCGTTATGGTGTAGACCTCGGTACACACTATTTTTTTAAGAAAATAAAAAAATGAATTTATATTATGAAACTTATGGATACGATCTCCATGGTGATAAGATCATCTCCAATTTTTTTCATCAAAAGATTCAATAAACAAATCATTGGGATGAGGTGATGTGTTAAAATGATATAAATATGCATTTTCAACCGTTGAAATTTTGGCGATCATCTCACGCAATTTTTGATTGAATTTTTTGATGAAACTTCATGGATATGATCTCGACAGTTGTAACATCTCGTATTTTAGGGCATTTATTAATTAATTAATTCGACTAATTTTAAATTACTTGTGTCGTAATTTAATTTAATTAATTATTATTAATATTTATTTAAACATTAATCCGGTGTGTAAATGCTTAATAATTATGGGATATAAATTTATTAAGTGAATATAAATTATTTAATTACGTTATAACGAGCGATAGTGATATCACATTTATTTATCTCAATAGGGAGTCGGGCATAGTCTATATTGGGGTCGAGATACGAACTTTTAGTAAAATAATTCAGATGGCATTTCTGAGTGTACGATGAGTCCAGATGAGTCAAAATAGTCGGAAAAGAGAACCTAGTGGTAGTAAATGGGTCTCGGGGCATTTTTAGGCATAACCAAGCCCACATGGGAGTGTTTGGGTCTTTTTTATAAAGCCCACAAGCCTAAAGACGGGATTAACTTAATAAACCCTAAAAGTGAGAGGGTGTGACAACCATAACTCATTTTAGAAAACCTAACTAAGTAGATAATGAAGCACCTTATACCTTTGACTTACTTAAGTCTATATTGTATAAGTGTTCAACTAATTTGGAAATAGTGACAAAATTGGTTGTCTAACCTAGAATCCAAAGAACCTCAGAATTATTCTCTCTAATCCTCTTCAATGATCCAACAAGATATAAATTGAATCACACTACACACATTAGAAGTGCATACATGTGTATATATTGCTCATAATTGATTGTGTGTTAAATTCCCCTTAAAATGTTGTTTTAATAATTTTTGGGAATTTTTAAACATTTTTAAAATAATGTTTTCTTAAATAAAAGTGTGTTTATAAACTTTGTGGGGTTAAAATCCTATTATGAAAACTTTGTTTTTCATTAAATTGTTTGATTGGGTAGAATATCAATGCGCCAGAGACTTCAGGGTGTTGCCTGTAATTATTTTAGGATGCGCGTTGCCAGCCAATGGAATGCCAACACTTGTCATCTTCCTGTTATCTCATTTTGTGTTTGTTTTGTGAGAGAACTGCCTGGTGTGTTGTGGATCGTTAGATCAAACCTAATCTATGGCCTGCATGTGTTTATAGTCTATCCGTGTGCTATCCCTTTGGACCAATCACCTTCTTTTTAACCACCGCTGTTTTATAGCCCTTGGATCAAGTCAATGTAAGGAAGACTGAATCTCAATCGTTGATTTCGTTCAGCAATCCAGAACCTTCCTTGGCTCCTATATAAACCCTCTTATTCTCAACCTTTTGGAACTTTTGGCAGTCGTCCAAATTGAGAGAAAAAAAGAGAGAAGAGAGAAGTGAGAGAGAAGAGAGAAAAGAAAAGAGAGAAGAGAGAGAAAGGGAAATTGTGTTAGAGAAACCCTAACCCTAACCCTAAACAACTTCAAACCATCTTCAAACCTTCGTATATTCAAAACCCCAAACACAACCTTGAGTGTTTGAGAGAGATTGGCATTACTGGGTTGATCGTTTGTAGCTGTAACCTCTTGATCTGTGATCTTGTTACCAACTTAGACATTTTTGGTGAGATCTGTATTTCTTTTTTCATAGAAATCTTAGATCTACACTTTGCATGTCACATATCACTAGATTTGCATATTTGTTTCTCATTTTAAGAAAATATTTGCTGATTTAGATCTCTAAATGTTTTATGTTTTCTGTTCTTACGAAACTAAACCTTGACCTAGTTGGATTCTCAGTTGGAGATTTTCGATCTCGAAAATATTTTTAAAACTGAGATTGATTAAGATCTTGATCGATTTTGAAGCAAGATATCCGTGGAATCTGGGATATATTAAAAGGTCAAAAAGGTTTTAAGTTCTGTAAGAAAGAAAGAAAAGAAAATCACAGCATATAGTCTTTATATGTAATTTTCTAGGACTGTCTGTAAAAACTAAGTGTGTGTGAGTTCATGCATGTGTTTAGAAATCACATCACAAACACTTGACACACAACCACACTGAAAGTGTTGGGTATAAGATCAAAGATTATTGAGTCGACGCAAGGAAAGCTAAAGCAAAGGAAGTTATCAAACTGAAAGAACATCATCAACAATCAGATCTACAAGAAGTTAGAAGGACACCAAGTGGGGTATATTCCTAAACTTATAATAGGCTGAGTTGTGTGCATGTATGTTGTATTGTTTGTAACTGTTATTTGTTTTTAGTGGATTTTTTACTTTCGTGACTTAGAAGTCACCGTGGATGTTTCCTCTATTGGGAGAGGTTTTACCACGTTAAAAATAGTGTGTTCTGATTATCTTCATCTCCTCATCTCATTCTATAGTGTGCTGATTTTTGAAACTATCTTGTTTTAAAAACTGATTACAAAGTCTTGGTTATTCTCGTACATAAGTTTTTTGTAAACACATCTTGTTGTTTATCATTTTTATTTTCAAAAGAAAAGGCTTTCTTCAACAAACATCTCGGAGTTGCTTATACAGTTTAATTTTTGTATTAAACGGCAATAACAACGTTTTTCAATTGGTATCAGAGCCCTGTAAACTTTTATTTCAAAAAGGATCTTGTGTTTCTGAAATCATTTTCTGAAAATCCTAACTATGGACGAGAAGAATGAAAGGTTTGGTAATCTGTCCAGACCTCCACTCTTTGATGGAAACAACTTTGCTTACTGGAAAGTTAGAATGGTTGCCTTCATCCAAGGGACTTTAGGAGATGATGTCTGGGACATTATTGAAAATGGATATACTTATCCTACTAAACCAGCCACTGAAGGAAGTGATGAGAGGGTAAAGAAAATCTTAAGTGAGTTTACCCAAGAAGAGAAAACAATTTCTCCCAATAACAATAAAGGCAAGAATGCCATCTTTATGTCTATTAATGAGTATGAGTTCAAGAGAATCTCATCTTGTGCCACTTCCAAGTAAGCTTGGGACACATTAATCACTGCCCATGAAGGAGACTCCAGAGTTAAAGCTGCTAAAACTCAAATGCTCACCCAGCAGTACAACTCTTTAATTATGTCTGACTCTGAGTCTTTTGACGACTTTTACATGAACCTAACTGATATAGTTACTAAGTTGCATGCTAATGGTATAACATATGATAGGAATGAGATTGTTTCTAAAATCCTAAGATCATTACCACAAAAGTTTGACAGCAAGAGGTATGCTATTGAGGAGATGAGTGATCAAAACCTCACCCCAGAGTTACTCAGTAGCAAACTTCTGTGGAAATGGAATTAGACTTTAAGAAACAATTAAATCAGTCTCAAAGAAAACAACCCAACTCTAACTTGAGTTTTTACTCTAAAATATCTAAACATGAGACTAATTTGACAAACTGTAACTCTGATGAGGAGTGTGATATAGACAAACTAGATAATCAGATTGCCTTAATGTCCAAACAATTTAAGAAAATTGTTAAATTTAGAAACAAACAGGCATCTAAACAAGGCAAGCCTAATTATCCAACTGTGTCTAATCCCAAACCTCATGAGAGAGGTCTTGACAAACATCCTAAGGACAACAACTTCAGATCTAACAGAGATCTTAAAAAGATTGAATGTTTTAGATGTGGGAAACTAGGTCACATTGCTCACAATTGCAGAGTTAATCTGAATAAAACCAACACACACAATATAGCCAATGTCTGTAAAACTTGGGATGATTCAAGTGACTCTGATGAAGAGGAACTTGAGTCATCAAATGTACTTGACCCTTGCCTGTCCTTTTTTGCTAAGATCATTTACAATGATGATATTCCTGTGTGTGATAATAATACTTCTACTCCTGCTGTTGTGAATACTGCTTTGACTGGCCTAAATGCCTTGTTATCTGAAAATGTTGCTAGCTCTAGTTCCGTGTGTGTGAGTCAAAGTGATCTCGATAACGACGATGTAAATGGGTGCGTGAGTACTAAAACTGAATCGTTAGGGGTCAAGACACATACTTCACTTAGCGACTCAGACACAGATGACCTCCCAGATATTCATACTTTGTATGCTAAAACTCTTAAAAAAAGCACTAGACTGGAGAAGACTGTTAGAGACCTGACTAAGAAATTAGATGATCTAAGTCTTATTGTGAAGCTGAATGCCGAAGATTACACTAACCAGTGTCTGACACATCAATCTGAGATTGAAACGTTTGATCAAAAACTAAAAGAGTTGACCAAAAGTAATGAAACCCTGGAAATGAAATACAAGGGAACATTATTAGAACTGGAGGAAGCAAAAACAAAGACAGCAACTGTTTTCAAAAATTTTTCTAAGTTTGAAAACAATTCAAATTGTTTCACTGACTTTGTTGTTGACTCCAAGACCAATTCTGATGATAGAACCGGTATTGGATTCTGCCCTAAGAATAAACCACAAACTAAAAATCTTGAACCTATTAAGTTTGTGTCTGGGGGCAAAAGACCAATCGAAACATGTCTAGATTTTCATTTTAATAAAAAGGAATATGATCAAAAGCAAAAACAGAAAGATATTGGAGAGTCTAGTAACTCTAAGGCTGACAGTACACTTGAGACTAAATACGTATGCCCTTTGATCAGAAAGGCTGAATCTACCTTTAAAACCATACCTCCTAGGAATAAGACTTCTGAACAGAATCCTGTTAAACCCATCTTTAAAAGTTTCCCTAAGGAAGTACATCCCTCAAGCAATCAATATTGCTCCTAATGTGACGTTTATGGTCATTCTTTTGAAGGTTGTTATGCTAGGCGTCTAAACACCCCTGTATACAACACTCCTGTTTATAAGAACTTTAACTATTCTAGGAAAAATCGTAACCATTATGTCCTTCCAAGACAACCTGACAAAAACTCTAACTACAGGAATAGAAAGACCAAAACTAAGAGTTCATTTAAGATAAAGGCTCCCAAAAACTTCCATAAACCAAAAGCTCAACTTTTTCACAAAAATCAGTTTGTTGCTCCAAATGTTTTTCGACAAAAAGCTGTTTCTCAAAAAAATTATCAAATGAGAGCAAACTTACGAAAAATTAAAACTAGAGCTATTTGGGTTAGAAAAGATGATCTTGTACCCCAAATGAAGTGTAACATTGTTATCACTGCCTTAAAGGCTGAACACACTTCATCTGGTTGGTACTTAGATTCAGGATGCTCCAAACATATGACAGGAGATGAAACCAAACTCTTAAATAAAACGAGATTTGCTGGAGGTAAAGTAGTTTTTGGTGACGGAGTTTCATCCCAGATCATAGGTAAAGAAATCCTAAAAGAAGAGGGAATGCCTATTTTGGAAAATGTACTTTTAGTTAAAGGCCTTAAAGCTAACCTCCTAAGTATATCACAATTTTGTGACTCAGACCATACAGTTACCTTTTCAAAGAACAATTGCAAAATTCTAAATGATAAAGGTGAATGCATCATTACCGGATTTAGAACACCTGAAAATTGCTATACTGTCAAGACTAGTTCTGAAACCTGTAACATTGTCAGAATGGATGATAATGAAATCTGGCATAATCGCATGGGTCACCTAGGTTATGATATCCTTGGTAGATTGTCTAGTCAAGAGATTGTTAGAGGAATTCCTAAAATTAAACCTATTTCCAGTGTTGTTTGTGGTCATTGCTAGGAAGGAAAAATAGTTAAGACTTCGCATAAAAAGTTAAAGACATTCTCACCTCTAGACCTTTAGATCTCATCCATATGGACCTTATTGGTCCCTCTAGAACTGTTAGTCTTTGTGGACACAGTTATATCCTAGTCATGGTTAATGATTTCACACGATTTACTTGGGTTGCCTTCTTGAAACATAAATCTGATACGTTTCAGAAATTTTTGAAAATTTTACTAAGAATTGAAAATGAGAAGGACACACAAGTCAATCGCATTCGTAGCGATAGAGGGGGAGAGTTCATAGACATGGGAATAGTTGAATATTGTGACTACAACGGTTACAAACACTAATTTAGTGCCCCTAAGACACCTCAGCAGAACGGTGTTGCCGAAAGGAAAAATCGAACTCTTCAAGAGATGGCACGTGTCATGTTGCATGCCAAATCTCTACCTAAGTACTTCTGGGTAGAATCTATTAGAACAGCATGTCATATCATTAATCGGGTTTACCTTAGGAAAAATACTAAACAAACCTCTTATGAGTTGTGGTACGGTAAGAAGCCTAATCTGAAATACCTAAGGACTTTCGGAAGTCAGTGTTATGTCTGTAAAGACAGAGAACATTTGTCTAAATTCGAGACGCATGGTGATAAAGCCATCTTTTTAGGTTACTCACCAAACAATCATGCTTATCGTATATACAATCTGTGTACTAAGACCCTTATGGAGTCGATAAATGTAATTGTAAGTGACACTATTGTTGAAAATAAGATATCTGAATCACCTATTGCGGTTGAATCTGAAAATGATTTCAAAAACGATTCACCAGAAATAGATGACTCATTACCTATTGAGAGTCCAGAAGTACCTGGCTGGGTCTCTAAAGATCATCCCATTGACAACGTGGTCGGTAATCCTAATGAGCCAGTCCGTACTAGATCTCAGTTAAGAAATTATGCTAATTATGCATGTTTCGTCTCCCTTGTGGAACCGAAAAATGTTAATGAAGCATTGAATGACACACACTGGATTTCTGCAATGCAGGAAGAACTTTTACAATTTGTCATTCACGATGTCTGGTATCTTGTGCCGCGGCCTCAAAACAAAAATGTTATTGGGACACGTTGGATCTTTAAGAATAAATCTGACGAAAATGGGGTAATCCTTAGAAACAAAGCTAGACTAGTTGCTCAAGGTTACTCATAAATAGAAGGGATAGATTTTAGCAAGACATTTGCCCCAGTCACTCGTCTTGAATCTGTTCGACTTCTTTTCGCCATAGCGTGTCACTTAAAATTTACACTTTATCAAATGGATGTCATGTCTGCCTTCCTCAATGGAATTTTATCCGAAGAAACGTATATAGAACAACCCAAAGGGTTCATTGACCCAAAATACCCAGACCATGTCTTTCGTCTAAAAAAGGCTTTGTATGGCTTAAAACAAGTTCCTAGAGCTTGGTATGAACGCCTATCTAACTTTTTGTTGGATAAGGGTTTTAAGAGAGGAGGAAATGACCAGACCCTCTTTGTCAAACATTTTGATAAACACATTATTATAGCCCAAGTCTATGTAGACGACATCATATTTGGGTCTACTTCAACATCTGAAGTTAAATCCTTTTCTGCTATTATGCATAACGAGTTTCACATGTCCCTTATGGGGGAGCTACAACTTTTCTTAGGATTTTAAGTGAAACAGAATTCTGATGGATTATTTGTCTCTCAAACTAAGTATGCCTTAGATCTTGTTAAGAAATTTGGTTTAGATAATGCTAAAGTTGCCAAAACACCTATGAGTACTACTGTTAAATTATGTAAAGATAAAAATGGGTAGTCAGTTGATTCCACACTTTATCGTAGTATGATTGGTAGTCTACGCTATCTAACTGCCTCACGACTAGATATAATGTATGCTGTATGTCTGTGTGCTCGTTACCAGAATAATCCTAAAGAGAGCCATTTATCTTGTGTAAAACGTATAATAAAGTACATAAAGGGCACTCTTAATCTTGGACTTAGGTACACTAATGATACCTGCAGCACCATCATAGGGTATACTGATGCTGATTGGGCCGGTTGTACTGATGATAGTAAGAGTACATCAGGTTCCTGTTATTATGTCGGCAATAATTTAGTAGGTTGGAGTAGCAAAAAACAGAATTGTACATCTTTATCTACGGCTGAGTCCGAATATATAGCAGCAGGTAGTTGCTGTGCTCAATTGTTATGGATAAAACAAATGTTAAGAAACTATGGGATTAAAGAAGATCAGTTACAATTGTATTGTGACAATCAAAGCGCCATTAACATATCTAAAAACCCGGTTCAACACTCGCGAACTAAGCATATTAAAATAAGACATCACTTTATACGCGAACTTGTTGAGACTAAGGAGTTAGAAATCCATTACATGCCTACTGATCTGCAACTTGCAGACATGTTCACTAAACCTTTAGACTATAACAGATTTCTGTATTTGCGTAATTCTATAGGTATGGTATGTGCTGATTAATCTCTTAAGACCTTAATTTTTACCCTTTGTCCATTTGAGACAAAATGGGGGAGAAATTTGAGTCTTACGGGTTCAATGTTTTGTTCACATTTCATCTAAACTGCTTGATCTTAGTGCATATTTGCAGGAGCCGTTTCTACTGGTTTTCTACCATTTCTTTCTAGTATACAAATTCGTAAATAGTTGAGTTATGTAATTTTTGACTTTCTAGGAAATGGGTAGATAGTATCTTTTGTATAGGACTAGGTTTTATTTTTTTTGGTTCCCTAAGAGTTTAAGCTAACTCAAAGGAGATTTTGTCTCATATTTCCAAAGGGGGAGATTGAAGCACCTTATACCTTTGACTTACTTATGTCTATATTGTATAAGTGTTCAACTAATTTGGAAATAGTGACAAAATTGGTTGTCTAACCTAGAATCCAAAGAACCTCAGAATTATTCTCTCTAATCCTCTTCAATGATCCAATAAAGGTATAAATTGAATCACACTACACACATTAGAAGTGCATACATGTGTATATATTGCTCATAATTGACTGTGTGTTAAATTCCCCTTAAAATGTTGTTTTAATAATTTTTGGGAATTTTTAAACATTTTTAAAATAATGTTTTCTTAAATAAAAGTGTGTTTATAAACTTTGTGGGGTTAAAATCCTATTATGAAAACTTTGTTTTTCATTAAATTGTTTGATTGGGTAGAATATCAATGCGCCAGAGACTTCAGGGTGTTGCCTGTAATTATTTTAGGACGCGCGTTGCCAGCCAATGGAATGCCAACACTTGTCATCTTCCTGTTATCTCATTTTGTGTTTGTTTTGTGAGAGAACTGCCTGGTGTGTTGTGGATCGTTAGATCAAACCTAATCTATGGCCTGCATGTGTTTATAGTCTATCCGTGTGCTATCCCTTTGGACCAATCACCTTCTTTTTAACCACCGCTATTTTATAGCCCTTGGATCAAGTCAATGTAAGGAAGACTGAATCTCAATCGTTGATTTCATTCAGCAATCCAGAACCTTCCTTGGCTCCTATATAAACCCTCTTATTCTCAACCTTTTGGAACTTTTGGCAGTCGTCCAAATTGAGAGAAAAAAAGAGAGAAGAGAGAAGTGAGAGAGAAGAGAGAAAAGAAAAGAGATAAGAGAGAGAAAGGGAAATTGTGTTAGAGAAACCCTAACCCTAACCCTAAACAACTTCAAACCATCTTCAAACCTTCGTATATTCAAAACCCCAAACACAACCTTGAGTGTTTGAGAGAGATTGGCATTACTGGGTTGATCATTTGTAGCTGTAACCTCTTAATCTGTGATCTTGTTACCAACTTAGACATTTTTGGTGAGATCTGTATTTCTTTTTCATAGAAATCTTAGATCTACACTTTGCATGTCACATATCACTAGATCTGCATATTTGTTTCTCATTTTAAGAAAATCTTTGCTGATTTAGATCTCTAAATGTTTTATGTTTTCTGTTCTTACGAAACTAAACCTTGACCTAGTTGGATTCTCAGTTGGAGATTTTCGATCTCGAAAATATTTTTAAAACTGAGATTGATTAAGATCTTGATCGATTTTGAAGCAAGATATCCATGGAATCTGGGATATATTAAAAGGTCAAAAAGGTTTTAAGTTCTGTAAGAAAGAAAGAAAAGAAAATCACAGCATATAGTCTTTATATGTAATTTTCTAGGACTGTCTGTAAAAACTAAGTGTGTGTGAGTTCATGCATGTGTTTAGAAATCACATCACAAACACTTGACACACAACCACACTGAAAGTGTTGGGTATAAGATCAAAGATTATTGAGTCGACGCAAGGAAAGCTAAAGCAAAGGAAGTTATCAAACTGAAAGAACATCATCAACAATCAGATCTACAAGAAGTTAGAAGGACACCAAGTGGGGTATATTCCTAAACTTATAATATGCTGAGTTGTGTGCATGTATGTTGTATTGTTTGTAACTGTTATTTGTTTTTAGTGGATTTTTTACTTTCGTGACTTAGAAGTCACCGTGGATGTTTCCTCTATTGGGAGAGGTTTTACCACGTTAAAAATAGTGTGTTCTGATTATCTTCATCTCCTCATCTCATTCTATAGTGTGCTGATTTTTGAAACTATCTTGTTTTAAAAACTGATTACAAAGTCTTGGTTATTCTCGTACATAAGTTTTTTGTAAACACATCTTGTTGTTTATCATTTTTATTTTCAAAAGAAAAGGGTTTCTTCAACAAACATCTCGGAGTTGCTTATACAGTTTAATTTTTGTATTAAACGGCATTAGCAACGTTTTTCAGAGAAGAAAAGAGGGAACAATTGAAGAAACATTGAGCGACAAAATCAAGAACACGTACGGGCAATCTTTATCAAATCATCATCATTTATACCAAAGGATTAAGACCCTACGAACCCTAAGGCAAGTGGTTAAACTTACTCTTAAATTAATTGCAAATTTCAATTCATATCATTGTAGGTGTGATAAGATTATATGATTTTTGGGTTGGTTTGATATCTAAATTGGGTTTTGATGGGTAGGATTGAATTGTAGAACAACTTCTTGAATTTGAAGAAGTCTGTGAAATCGGGTAAATTAAACTGTCATTTTAGAAACTGTTTTGCGATATTTTGGTTTCGAAAATGGCTATTCTATCTGACATGTCTTATAGAAAATCCTATTTTTTGCATTCTGTTCTCTGATACGTTTTCTCCAAAAACGGCTCCAAAATGCCTCAAAATTGCATTTTAAAAATTTCGACAGATTCGTGGAGCAAATTTTAAGAAATGTTATTTTTAGTTGTTATTCCGTTGGAGGTTGCCTAGATTGATTGATTGTGATTGTTTTTCTATAATAAGGACATTAGGCTAAAGTGGAAATTAGGTTTACATAATGTGAGACAAGTATTGGGAAAATTGAGAAAGCATCCGTAATTGATAAATGAATGAAATTCAAGAAGGGTGACGAAGTGATGAGTGAACCAGTAATTATGACTAGTAGTGAAGACGAGAATAACCACTGAAAAATAATGAAGGGTTAGCTAGGGCCCTTAGAGTTGCATGAAAATTCATATAAATACGATAGTGAGTAATAATCGTAAGTGTTAAGTACGGTGAGTATTCGAGAGAAACATACTACGTACGAATGATAATTTGGAATTTGAGGAATAAGTTCTATAGGATAAAATTTCAGACCGAAGGAATGAGTCGGGGTAATTTAGTTGGGTGACACAACTCAAGTGATAAATAAATGGGGGAATTATTTAAATTACAAGTCGGTATATGGACTTGAGAATGCTAGGCTAGTGTTACAGTAAATTATGCACAGAGGCCTGGATTATATATATATATATATATTTGTGTGCTTTATAAATATTGTGTGAATAGTATTTATAAGAATACATACCCCTCTAGTGCTATCATACGAGGTTGCGCGATGTGGGTGAATCCCCTGGTTCAGGAGCAGGGTGAGTACAGTCCCCAGGTCATATCGTCCAAAGTTAGCGGTGAGAGGTCTTGGGTATCATTCGATCTCATTTTCGGAGGGAACTATGATCGCCTTCGCAGCGTTTATTTTGTTTCACTGATTCAGGGAGCTAATCGTGTCAGGGTGTCCGAGTGAATGAGTATACCTGGAATGATAGCATTGTAGAGAGCATCCGGTAAGTGTCTACTCGAGAGGATGGTTATATATGTATGACATGCGTGTGAATGTTGTAATATGATAATACGTATACATGGTTCAAATATTTATATAGTGGAAAATACATAATGTGAATTGTATTGATTAGATATATAACACATGAGAATGTTATATGGTCCTAAATGAGAAATGATTAATTAAGTTAATGTGATATATAACTTATAAACCATATATTAAACATACTCGGGCTAGAGTAGTTGTGACACCCCGCCCAATTAAATATGGGGTGATCAGTCCTTTATAAAATTTTAAAACAGAATGTCCGGTTGGTTCATTCTTAGCATCATTGTCGAAAAACATTAATTTTAACAATCACCTAATTTAAATTAAGCTGGTGTCAAAATACTTTTTCCTTTTAAATTGTAACAAAAAAAAAATCTTTTATTTAAAGTCCAAGAATTTAAATATAAATCATTCACCATTCAACAAAGATGAATAATAAATCTGAATCACGTACTGAAATAAATACAACTAGATTAACCATTCCAGTTCAAAACCTTAAGCCAAGAACCACAGTAAACCAAATCCAACTAGAATGAATAGAAAGTAAACTAAATACAATCTCTGATAAAAATGTCTAAGGAATGGGTGACACATGCCCTTAATGAAGAGTCTAGATGAACTGAGAGCAAAGATAGGAGCGTCTATAGCAAAGACCTACAACTTCCACATCAGTTGCATCATGCCAATTAGGGGTGGCCATAGGCCCGAGGCTCGCCAAGCCCGCCCAACCCGCCCAATAAAAAATAGGGCTTGGGTAAGGTAAATAGGCCCTCAAAGCGGGCTTGGCAAAATTTTATAGGCCCGATTTTTTTTTGGGCGGGCTTGGGCATGAGTTCTTAAGCCCGATGAGGCCCGGCCCGGCCCGATGCCCGAAATATATATATATATATATATATATATATATATATATATATATATATATATATATGTGTGTGTGTGTGTGGGGGGGGGGACTTCAATAAATATAAAAACGTATACCAAGTCTTTTCATGTAAAGTGAGAAACTTTATAAATGGACTTTGTAATATATGGAGTTTAAAACAGATTTTTAATTAAAAAAATTGGTCTTTAAATAAAAAAATAGGTATTTTAATTTTTAAAAAAAATCTTTTAATTAACATAATAGGGCCCGATCGGGCGGGCCTGGGTAAAGAGCTTTCAAATCTGGGCGGGCTTGGGATTACATAATAAGGCCCGATCTAGGCCCGAGCGGGCTTGGGATAACACTTAATTTTTCAAGCCCGGCCCGAGCCCGACCGGGCCTGCCCAGGCCCGGCCCACGGCCACCCCTAATGCCAATAAAACCAAGTCTCTAAATCTGGTGACCCAGTGGCTGAGCATCTTATATAATACATATGAATATAGCAAGAGAGAAAAGAGATGCAAGAGACGGGTCAGAGCCCGATGTGTAAAAATATGTGTTACAAGTATTTAAAACTGCCTTTAAGCAAGTATTATGTGCATGTTAGATTCGTGCTCTCACACGAGGATCTAACCTCTCTTTTATTGTGCACACCTAACGCATCTTCTATTTAGTACTAGTAACTCTACCCAAGCTAACATGTTCAAGTCACTTAACACTTTTTACATCCAACGATAGTATTCCCGTATCCCCCATATAATACCCCATAAGTAGTCTATCACATGTTACTACCTATCACGTTCACTATTTGAATATTAAATCTTTATCTCAATAATATTAATTCATTTTTCCTCATTGCCATAACTACTAGTTTCTCTTAGATGATTTCTAACAACCTAGAATCATTAATCCTCACCATACATCAATTAAATACGAAATCCCCAAATTTATTTAACAAGAACCCTAGTTATTAAATTAAGAGCATAACTTCAAATTAAACCCAGATTTGTTCATGAAAAATTATCATCAATTCGTGAATGTAATTCTATCTACATGAAGGGATTTAATCTCTTGAAATCTCAGTCCCAATTTACGAATCATAACATCAATTTTCATCAAAATTAGGTTTCATAATTAATGGGTTATCACCTACTCTAACATCAACACAATTATTACTAAAGCACGCAAGTAATAAAAACTTGCTTCGAATCAATCGTCTGATTTCTTGATGTTGCTGGTATGGGTATGTTCCTCTCGTTCCGATCTACACGATGGTGGTGGTGGTTGTGCGAGGTGGTGCTAATTTGGGCCTTCCTTCTTGGAATTTGTTCTCCCTTACACCCTCTGTGGCCGTTCCTTTCTTTTGTATCTCTCAACCCTAATGAACCTCTCGTGACTGATAAAATAAACTCCTAATTTTCGTCCATTTAATTCCTCCAAAAAATCAAAATTACAAAATTACCCCGACGGGTGCCGGTTCGGCCTAAAAACCTCCCGGAGTCTAAATAATATACCCGAGTAGTGTTTTCTAACTATTTCGACCCTCCCGGACTCAACGGTGCACTCGAAATTATCATATGGGTTACTTAAAAATAGTTTACTTTTATATTCCATTCAATTAGTCTTGACACGACTCACACGTGTGTCTCGACTTAATATACCAAACTGTCATATTTTTCCTCTTGATAATTTATCCGATTCAATAATTCCATATTACTTATTCACTCAGTAATATTCAATAATTCTCATTAATAAGTATTAACCCTTGTCACGCTAGTTAATAATTATTTTTAAATTTGGATTAATTTACAAGTTAATTCTCGCATATTAATTTAATTTATCCCATAATAATAATTAATCACATAATTATTTAGGTTCTAAAAAATACGGGGTGTTACATACTTAGTAATATTCAATAATTCTCATTAATAAGTATCAACCCTTGTCATGATAGTTAATAATTATTTTTAAACTCGAATTAATTTACCAATTAATTATCGCATATTTATTTAATTAATCCCATAATAATAATTAATCACATAATTATTTAGGTTCTCAAAAATACGAGGTGTTACATACTTCCCCCTTAATAACGGAATTTCGTCCCGAAATTCGAAAAGTAAGGCATACCAGGTACAAATAAATCTGGATACTTCTCACGCATATCCGCCTCTCACTCCCAAGTGGACTCCTCCACATTGTGATGCTGCCACTGAACCCGCACAAGTGGAACTACCTTTGACCTCAGTCTCCTCTCACTATGATCTAGGATAGCCACTGGCCTCTCCTCATAAGAACTCTCAGGCTACAAATTGATCCCCTCTATCGCTATGTGAGTGTGGGCCAACTCATCCCGAAGATACCACCTCAATGGCAATATATGAAACACATCATAAATACGGTGTAAGTGTTTTGGCAACCCAAGTCTGTAAGCCACTGGTCCGATCCTCTCGGTAATAAAAAATGGTCCTACGTATCTCGGAGCCAATTTCCCCTTCTTCCCGAACCTCATCACCCCTTCATAGGAGATACTCTCAACAAAACTTGGTCCCCCACTGTGAACTCTCTAAAGGACCTCTTAGCATCGGCGTAGCTTTTCTGCCTATCCTGGGGTACCCGTATGCGACTACGAATCATCTCGATCCTGCTCGATGTATCCCGAATTACCTCAGGCCTAAGTAACTTGTTGTCTCCCACCTCTATCCAATAGGCTGGAGAACGACAAGGTCTCCCATATAATGCCTCGAATGGGGCCATGCCAATCGTGAACTGATAGGAGTTGTTGTAAGCAAACTCCACCAGTGGAAGGTACTATTCCCAATCTCCCCTAAAGTCAAGGATATACATGTGCAACATGTCTTTAAGCATCTAATTAGTACGTTCAGTTTTCCCATCGGTCTGTGGGTTATACGCCGTACTCAATCGCTACTCGGTACCCATAGCCTTCTGGAAACTCTCTAAAAAATGAGACACAAAAGTCTTATCTCTATTTGAAACGATATCAAGAGGCACACCATGCAGTCTTACTATTTCTACAATAAATATCTGAGCATACTGTCCCGCAGTATAGTCTGTCCTGACTGGCAGAAAATGGGCTACCTTTGTCAATCGGTCCATAATAACCCATATAGAATCGTGCCCCCTCTGCGAAGTAGGTAACCCGGTAATAAAATCCATTGAAATGCCCTCCCATTTCCACGTAGGGATCTCTAACGGCTGAAGTAAACCTGGTGGTCTCTAATGGTCCACTTTTACAAGCTGATAAGTGGTACACTTGGATATGAACTTTGCGATATCCCTTTACATCCCACTCCACTAGTACTGCCGCCTCATATCCTAGTACATCTTATTCTCGCTGGGATGTACTGCAAATATGGACCCATGCGGCTTTGTCATCACTGCATATCGAAGGTCCTCCCCCTCTGGGACTACGAGTCTCCTGTTGAAATGCAGGCTTCCCTCGGAACTTACTGAATAAGACTCGACCCCACTGGCTAAGAGCTGCCTAATCCTCTCCTGGTAAAAAGGATCTGTCGGCTGTGCCTGGACCACCCTCGTCACTATCTACGGCGTGATGGTCATAACTGACATGAATGATCTGGCCACAACATCCTGGTGCCCAAGCTCCTTCCATTTTTCCTTCCACACCTCGATAGTGGCCTACGGCTCAACGCATCTGCAACTACGTTAGCCTTTCCCGGGTGATAATGTATCTCAAAATGATAATCTTTTACAAACTCTATCAACCTTCATTGACGCATATTTATCTCCTTATGCGTGAACAAGTACTGCAGTGACTTGTGGTCTATAAATAGGTAAAATTATACACCCAAAAGGTAATGTCTCCAAATCCTGAGATCAAACACGACTGCCACCAACTCTAAGTCGTGTGTGTGGTAGTTCTTCTCATGAGGCTTAAGCTTCCAGGATGCATAACTATAGCCTAATCCTCCTGTTGAAGCACACCCCCAAGTACTAGTAAGGATGCATCAATGTAGACTAGATACTCCACTCTTGGTGATGATACGCAAATATTGCGTATTTCATCTCTTGAACCAACGCATTTTAGCCTCTTCGAGTGCCTTAATCTCTATATTTAAGCTCGTTAACCAGACAACCTCGATTTATATTGTTAACATTCTATATGAGGTATAATTGGGATTTTGTAAGTATTTAGGTACTAAGAATGGAGTTCAAACGCATTCCGCTCAAGTCTCGTATGCAATCGCACGTTCAAGGGAAATTCGATCAATTCACAGTTTTGGCACCTGGCCCGACATCTCACGGAAGTTATAGCCCTCATCACAAGCTTCGCGTGGCTGTGAAAGGTGTGCGATTCCGATCCCGAATGAAGAAGTTAAGGCGATTCTAGCGGAGAAGAAAGCATTTACAACAAAACAGGAGGAAATGAGGTTCTTCCCTGGTTGATCGATCGATCGATCAAAAGGATTGATCAATCGATCCTTCAGTTTTTTGCCACGATTTCAACAGTAGATCGATTGACCAAAGGGGTCGATCGATCTATCCCCTGTTTCTGCATATATTTTTGCCTTCTTTTCTTTTTTCTTTTCTTTTATTCCAATTTACTATATAACCCAATTTTCTTGTAATATCAAATATACATTCATTTACTCAATTTTTATTAGTTTAGCCTAGGGTTTGTGGGTTTGGAGAGCTTGGCTTCATTTCTCTTTGGGTTGACAACCATATGGGTTGTGTTTGTTGAACTTTCCACTTCCATCTCCATTTATATAACTTGTTCTTGTTGATTTCTTGCTTTATAACTTAGTTTCATGCTTTGTTAATTAGTTTAATTGCTTTATTTCTTGCTTTCCTAGTTTAATTAGTTGTAATTTAGTTTAATCATTATGTGACCTTAGATAATTAGGGTCGGGATGTCGTTCCGCCATTATCGGGCTCCGAGCTCCGAAAATTAGGTTTTGTGCAAAATTGCGTTTAATTGAACCTGCGTGGATTAAACTCGGATTATTATGCATTTAACTTTCTTTGTCATGCAACGTTAGTGTTTAAAGCGATAATTTGAATTTAATCCGCGTGTGACCAATTTTCGATTAAATGTTTATTCTCGCAACTTTGGCTTAAATTCCTTATTGTGAGAAGTTTATGTTTAATTGATAATGCTCGATTAAATAGCTCTCGAGCCGGAATCTTGATTAGTAGTTGTTTCGAGCCGTCTGGTTGGATGATATCCCGATCCTCGCTTTACTTTTATTTAGACTTAACTTATTGTTTTCTTTTATTTCCTAGCACACATCACCTTTTTACACTGTTATTCCTGGATTAATAATCTGTTACGATCTATCAAACATTCTCTGTGGATTCGATACCCGACTTACCGCTATACTCACCCGTGGAGTGTAGTCATAACTTAGGATTGTTTTTATTGAGGCGGCAAAACCGATAACAACGATTTGTGTATTACACGACGCACGGTTTCACGCTCGATCACCCGGCCTGGGCAGTGCTAACACTGGTGCTGAAGTCAGCTTGTCCTTCAGCTCATCAAAAGCCATTTGACAGACATCATTCCAGATAAATGGCACTCCTTTGTGAGTTAAATAAGTCAATGGACCTGCTATCTTCGAGAATCCCCGAATGAACCTCTTGTAGTATCCTACTAGGCCCAAAAAACTTCGTATCTCCATCGGCGTCATGGGCTGTCCCCACTCATTCACCGCTGACACTTTCCCCGGATCTACGGATATCCCTATATCCAAAATAATGTGCCCCAAAAACTGAACTTCCTTCAGCCAAAATCCATATTTCTCAAATTTCTCATACAACTCATGCTGACGTAGTGTCTGCAAAACCTGCCTCAAATGTTCTACATGTTCCTCTTCATCTGAGAGTAAATCAGGATGTCATCTATGAAGACAACAACAAACTGATCCAAAAACTCTCTGAACACCCTGTTCATCAAGTACATAAACACGGCTGGGGCATTGGTTAACCCAAAATCCATAACCCTAAACTCGTAGGAACCATACCTCATCAAGAAGGCAGTCTTCGACACATTCTGTTCCCTGATACGTAACTAATGGTATCCGAATCTTAAGTCAATCTTCGAGAAGAAAGAATCTCCTCTCAACTGGTCGAATAAGTCATCGATTCAGGACAACGGATACTTATTCTGTATCGTGACCTTATTCAACTCACGGTAATTGACACACAATCGTAACGATCCATCTCTCTTTTTAACAAACAGTACTGGGGCACCCCAAGGTGAAGTACTCCTATGAATAAAACCCTGTCCCAACAGCTATTCTATCTGATCCCGTAATTCCCTTATCTCCGCTGGAGTCATATGGTAAGGTGCGCGGGCTGTCGGCCGAGTGCCCGGTGTCAAATCTATAACAAAGTCTATCTCTCTGCTAGGTGGTAATCCCAAAATATCCTGAAACACATCAGCGAACTCCCGAACCACCGGTATCGAATCAAGAGGTATCACAACCTCCTTAGAGGTCTCCTCCTCTAAATATTATAAATGCGTGGAAGATCCTCCCTCAGAACGAGGCATCGCTACCAGGAAAATTTCCTGACCAGGTATAGAAAAATTAATAATCCTACTAAAATAATCGATCATGGCCCTATATGAAACTAACCAATCCATATCAATAATCGCATCATACTCAAACATCTCTAATACAATCATGTCGGTAGGTAAAGTAAGTCTCCCAATCTCTATACCCACCCCTCGACATATAAGGAAAATCGGTGAGCCACTACCCAAAGGCGAATCTACACATGTAACAGTACTCTCTGCTGTATCTAATAACCCCATAGTATGTTCAAGCCTCGTGGAAATAAAATAATGTGTGGCCCCCGTATCAAATAAAGTACGCCCCACAATCCCTTGAATAGAAAACATACCCTTAATCACGGGTGGAGTCTGTGGGACCGCGACTTGATGGAGGTTATAGACTCATCCATATTGAAGTTGCCCCTGCTACGCCGGAGCTGTGGGTAAGGTTGGAACTGGTAGGGCGATGGGAAAGATGGGTCTCTAGGGCTCCTGGTGAGCACCCTGCTGCCGAGGGACCCTGTCCCTATCGGGTAATCCTGATTCTTATGGCCAGTCTTACCACAAGTATAACATTTGTCGACGAAATTTCCTCCCCTCTGTCCCTGGTAACCTCAGCCCTACTGGTCGTTACCAACCCTACCTTGGACCTGATGGCCCTGTTGTCCTCCATGGTGATGGTCCTGATGGCCTTGCCTAAACCCCCTTGACCATGCCTGAAACACCCCGAAAGAAACCTCTTAGCAGAATCCCCCTGCTGGGAACCCTGCCTCTGACTTTTATCAGCTGGTGCCCCACTGGCACTACCTCCTCATGTCTTTCCCAACTAGCTGGGCTCACTTCCCCGCTTGCTTTCCTTATCATGGAAGTGGTTGTCCTGACAATGTAATAATGATTCATTTAGGACATCTGTGTAGGAGTGTAGGGAAAGGTTACCCAGAAAATGCTGTCGGATCCTCCAAGTCAAACCATCCATGAACATCTGGATTCATTTATCCTCATTAGGCACCTCGTCAGGTACAATATTAGTTAATCGCGTGAACTCCTCCTCATATTCCTCAACTGTCTTCCCTTCCTGGGTGAGGTCTAAAAGTTTCCGCCTCATCTCAGTCTTGACGACAGAAGGAAATTACTTGCGGTCGAACCGCACCCAGAAATCAGCAATCGACATCAAATCCCGCTCCTCTGAAGTAGTAGTGGACTCCCACCAATGTAAGGCCCCTGTTAGTTTAAGGTAGACAAAACTTGCCTATGTACCTCAGTTCACTCATACATACGAAGGTGTCTCTGTATATCCTTCTTCCACTGACTCGCCAGCACTACATCAGAACTGCCTGAGAACTTTGGAGGATGCGCCTTCTGAAAGGCATCCTTGAGTCTCTCGCATGCAGTAGGGAAAATAGGAATATGTGCTGGCGCCACTATTGGTGCCTGTGGTGGTGCCTGTTGTACCATTGCTAGTGATGCATTTACTGCATGTGTAACGATGGCAGCAACTTCTGTAGCATTGATCATGCCCTGAGACGGAGCTGGTTGTGGATCTGGATGTGCATTCTTGTTCCTTAGTGCACGTCGAGGAGGCATCTGAGATGAGAAAGAATTTTATTAGTCCACAGTTATCGTTAAATATCAAATGGCTGAAGACGTGATCGCATAAACAAGAATACAACAATCCTAAAGATAAGGCTCTATATCAATAGACGCTAAGCTGAAAGCACAGTAAGCCGTACAAATCCTAAATGACTCTAGAACTCGATGATCTGATACCACCTGTGACACCCCACCCAATTAAATATCGAGTGCTCATTCATTTATAAAATTTTAAAACAGAATGTTCGGTTGGTTCATTCTTAGCATCATTGTCGAAAAACATTAATTTTAACAATCACTTAATTTAAATTAAGTTGGTGTCAAAATACCTTTTCCTTTTAAATTGTAACAAAATTTTTTATTTATTTAAAGTCCAAGAATTTTAATATAAATCATTCACCATTCAACAAAGATAAATAATAAATCTGAATCATGTAGTGAAATAAATACGACTGGAATAAACATTCCGGTTCAAAACCTTAAGCCAAGAATTACAGTAAACCAAATCCAACTAGAATGAATAAAAAGTAAACTAAATACAATCTCTCATAAAAATGTCTAAGGAATGGGCGACACATGCCCTAAATTAAGAGTCTAGATGAACTGAGAGCAAAGATAGGAGCGTCTATAGCAAAGACCTACAGCTTCCACATCAGCTGCAGCTTGCCAAGCAAACTAAGTCTCTAAATCTAGTGACCCTGTGGCTGAGCACCTGATATAATACTTATATATATCAAGAGAGAAAAGAGATTCAAGAGACGGGTCAGAGCCCGATGTGTGAAAATATGTGTTGTATGTATTTAAAATTGCCTTTAAGCAAGTATTATGCGCATGTTAGATTCGTGCTCTCACATGAAGATCTCACCTCTCTTCTATTGTGCACTCCTAACGCATCTTCTATTTAGTACTAGTAACTCTACCCAAGCTAACTAGTTCAAGTCACTTAACACTCTCTATATCCAATGATAGTATTCCCGTATCACCCATACAATACCCCATAAGTAGTCTATCACATGTTACTACCTATCACGTTCACTATTTGAATATTTAAGTCTTTATCTCATTAAGATTAATTCATTTGCCCTCATTTCCATAACTACTAGTTTCTCTTAGTATAATTTATGATATATATATATATATATATATATATATATATATATATATATATCAGTCCTGCACCCCCAATTTAAATCCCATTAGTGCTATTAATAAAATAATATTGTACCCCCGGGTTATCACCCATTAGTACACTTAATACAATATCCTTGCACCCCCGGGATATCACCCATTAGTGCGCTAAATAAAAACATTACACCCCCGAGTTATCACCCTTTAGTTTATTAACAAACATAACCTTGCACCCCCGAGTTATCACCCATTAGTGCACTTTAACAAAAACATCAAATAATAGGCACACACATCCTATTAAAATTTATAGGTATTCCCCCAACCTAGTTGCATACTTACCATACATATTTTATTCTCATTGTTACGTATTGTATAGAATTATTAGATTACCATAACTCTCTAGTAATCTTCAAAGTAAGTCTTCTTACCGAAATATTTAAAGTATAAATCTCACAAACTTATTCGAATACCTGTCTCGTTTTAAATTGTTAACTGGAAGTTTCTCTCACTCCAATAAACTGAAAATTCCAAAACTGGACTCTAAGAAAAATTCTAGAAATTTACCTCATCGCTCGAACCATATGAAAACATCGTTTGAACGACTTCCATGTGTCGCTCGAGTGACTTCACGCAAGATGCCTATCTCGCTCGAACGACTACGCGCGACATTGCACGACGCGCACTATTTCGTCTTCTTCCCAAGAATTTTAGCATTTTTCCACCATTAACTCTTCTAAAACCTCCACTGTTCAATCCGAAACAACCAAACAAAAAACCTAATCGATGTTCTAACATATTTAGACGATTTCTAACAACCTAGAATCATTAAATCCTCACCATACATCAATTAAATACGAAATCCCCAAATTTATTTAACAAGAACCCTAGTTCTTAAATTAAGAGCATAACTCCAAATTAAACCGAGATTAAATTATCATTAATTCATGAATTTAATCCTATCTATATGAAGGGATTTAATCTCTTGAAATCTCAGTCCCAATTTATGAATCATAACATCAATTTTCATCAAAATTAGCTTTCATAATTAATGGGTTATCACCTACTCTAACATGAACACAATTATTACTAAAGCACGCAAGTAATAAACACTTGCCTCGAATCAACCGTCTGATTTGTTGATGTTGTTGGTATGGGTATGTTCTTCTTGTTCCGATCTACACGATGGTGGTGGTGGTTGTGCTAGGTGGTGCTAATTTGGGCCTTCCTTCTTGGAATTTTTTCTCCCTCACACCCTCTGTGGCCGTTCCTTTCTTTTGTATCTCTCAACCCTAATGAACCTCTCGTGGATGATAAAATAAACTCCCATTTTTCGTCCGTTTAATTCCTCTAAAAAAATCAAAATTACAAAATTACCCCTACGGGTGCCTGCTTGGCCTAAAAACCTCCCAGAGTCTAAATAAAATACCCGGGTAGTGTTTTCTGACTATTTTGACCCTTCTGGACTCAACGGTGCAATCGAAATTATCATACTAGTTACTTAAAAATAGTTTACTTTTATATTCCATTCAATTAGTTCCGACACGACTCACACGCGTGTCCCGACTTAATATAACAAACTGTCATATTTTTCCTCTCGACAATTTATCCGATTCAATAATTCCATATTATTTATTCACTGAGTAATATTCAATAATTCTCATTAATAAGTATTAACCCTTGTCACACTAGTTAATAATTAATTTTAAATCCGGATTAATTTACTAGTTAATTCTTGCATATTAATTTAATTAATCCCACAATAATAATTAATCACATAATTATTTAGGTTATCAAAAATACGGGGTGTTACATACTTAGTAATACTCAATAATTCTCATTAATAAGTATTAACCCTTGTCACGCTAGTTAATAATTATTTTTTAATCCAGATTAATTACCAATTAATTCTCGCATATTAATTTAATTAATCACATAATTATTTAGGTTCTAAAAAATACGGGGTGTTACAGTAGTGTTCCAGGAAGGATGTTATAAAGAACTAATCACGTGGTAGAGGACTAGGTTGGTTATGTAGAAAACTTTAGGTGTGCACAATAGTTGGGGGGTGAGCCGGACCTCAAGGGAGTGTGACACTAGCTTAAATATGAAGAGCATTCATGCATTTCGATTTACTGCAATTTAATTTACTTGCTAAATATTTTCAAAATGTTTTGGGTTCTAACCCTTGCTATCAAATATTTTCAAAACCTTTTAGGTATCCGACCACAGAGATGCCAGAGTTGATTCTATTCCATGTTGACGTAGCTGTGGCATATGTGGGTGCTACAAGAGTTGGGATTAGAGGCCTCTTTAATTCATTCCTAGTTTAGGAATCTTATTCTCAGTTGTATATTCGAGCATGTTGCTCACTACAGTTATACAGCTCATTTCAATTCAGATGGAATGGGATTCATTTTCTACCTGTCAAGTTATTTTGGTTTGGATGTTTCTTTTTGTCGATGTTTATTTGGCTAGCATTTGATTAAGTTATTTGTGGAATGCTTAGACTCTATTATATTGTGATGATTCTCTTTAGTCTCTAGTTGCACTTCATGTTTTGGTTAATTCAAAAGATATAATTTGGCACTGTTTCTTTTTTAATACTAGGTGGTTAGTAAGTTTTTAAAAAGTTTTTGACAGTGATGCTGAGAATGAACCATATGATATTCCTGTTTAATTTGGTATAGTACTAATCACCCGGTATTTTATTAGGCGGAGTGTCACAGATGGTATCTGAGCATCAGATTCCAGTGTCCTTTGGATCTGTGCGACTTTTCACGTTTCAGCTTAGTGTCCGCTAATATAGAGCCTTATTATAAGGTTGTTATATTCCTTTACGTATGTGACTTACATTCTCCTGCTATTATGTATAGTTGATGTGATTCATATACGGTTTCGGTTTAGTGTGGCAGATCGAACATTATAGAACTATAAGTGTGGGATGTTAGAAAGATTGCAGGAGGGAGAACTCAGTAGAAGCCATAGAGTATTCTGGAAATAGTGACGCGATAGGAGCCACCGCGATTATTATTCGAACAATTGACGTTGGAGTAACCGCTGGGGCATAGTAGCTGCCTCAAGAATCGTCGTGAAGGATAATGGCGCAAAGTTAGATCCCAAGTGTAGATGACAAGGGGCGAGGGTCGAAGAAGATTTTTATTTCACAAGAACAATCCGCTAGAATCCGAGGAAAATATGGAAGGGTGATGTACCAATGGAAAGAGAACATACATTTTGGATTATATGTGGGAGAGTGTAGTGACACTCAAGTCAAAATTTTGGGCAAAGATGTTTGCTCATGGGAGAAGCGTAGGGTGATGGGAGTCAGTCACCATATCTCTGGGAAAATTAATATGTATAATATGGAAGTTAGGGTGCAGATTATTACTAATTCTCTAACCATTTGTTTAAATAGAGAGGAAAGGGATATTTTAGTACTTTTTCCAAAAGGGGTCGGACAATGGTCGGATGTGAAGCAGTTGATGAAATTCGTAAAATTTGTACCCGATGATAAGGATACGAGGAATCAAAAAGGGGTTTGTAAGTTGATAATATACCCATGGGTAAAATATACCAGCGTGGATAGGAGATCTGGCTAGGATGATTGATGTCTTTGTCGTCCTTGGCGTACATTTACAAATTTATATCAATGCTCATGTGAGAAAGAATCTATGGGAGTTAGAGAACCAAACCGAAGGGCAATACTGGATTTTTTTAGTGCTAGTGAGGCACCAAGGGAAGAGAAACTCAGTATAGGACCCAAATTATTGATCGAAATCGATCGAATTCCTACTAAGTGATGGTGGGTTTCAGTCAGGGCCGTCAATGCCATAAATAAGTCCCATAGGACCAGCGGAGCGAAAGGGACAATGGGGGTAGCAATCAGGGTAAAAACTACCCGATCCACAAGAAGGACAACCCCGAAATGGTCAGTGGGGCCAGAGAAAGGGGAAGACACAATGATCCCTATGTGTAAAGAGTAGAAACACATGTGTGGATCTTGTCCGTAGCAAGACAGGGGACAGGATTGGAATGCCTCACAGGGGCAGCAGTTATAGAAGTTTTGGTTTGGTTAGGACTAGAGTCTCATGTACAGGAACCGTTTCAGCTGCCAGTGTTGTGGGCAACTGACACTACGAGTTTTATCTTGGAGTGATTCGGGTATATCCTATGTGACATGAACGAGTCACAGTAGTTTGTGAGTACTAAATTCGCATGTGAAACTGGTTTAGTAGAGGTATCATTAAAAGTAATATAGTTTATATATAATTACCGTGGAGTAGCGGGGCTCTCTTTAGTTCTACCAGTAGGGGAGCGGGTGTGGACAATGAGAGGGTATATTTTTTTCAAGGTAATTCCATGATGAGAGGTGATTATGCACTTGTGATGTTGTCTCGTGTATGGACGGGTTAACAATGGTGAGTGACTATTGCAAGACTATTGTATTCGATGTTCCAGGGTAGGATGCATATTCTCTTTGTGATATCTCACCCGAAAGAGGGTTGACATCGCAGTGATATTTTTTGAAGTAGACTTCAGAGAGTAAACTTGTCAAGTTATATTGGATCCAATGCGTAGGGACTCTTACTGATGAGATTCAGGATATGTCAGGTTACTGAGGAGCGTAGAGATTTAGCTCGTTATTAAATTAGCACTGAGGACTTAGTGAAAGTGTGAGCGCAGTAGTATATGACTCCTTTAGAGATGTGGGAGTCAATGATTAAACTTGTGAGTATAGTGACAGGGTTTGAGTGTCCCAGATATATACTTTGGTTCTATTAAAATCTAGGATCGACAATGCTAAGGAATAGTTCATTGGGAAAAGTTCTTTTGGGCTTTGTTGTGAGATGTTATACACATAAGACTTAATAAATGTCGGGAGTGGGGAAACGTCATTAGATGCGAGGACATCAGATTTAATGATAATTATTGAACGTGTGGAGAAAACACGTTTAGCAGAGAGCTATTAAGAAATAGGACCGATTGAGCCAGGAAGTGTTGCGAAATAAACATTGGGAACTTTTGCACCACAAGTTGATGAGTGGAGAGATATAAAAAATAATTGAATGATATTGGTGGGGTAATAAAAAATACCCAGAAGATTTAGCCACACCGAGAATACGGGGGCCGAACTTGAGATAAGTATGTTACGTATGTGACGATTTGAGGTTTGTGCAAACATGCACGGCTTATAGGGTGTATGGGCTCCCTGGGAAGAGTAGAGCCAGACGTTGAGAAATTTTGGGAGTAAATGCAAGAGCAATAATTTTAGTTATATTCTAGAAAAGGGGAGTAAGATGTCCCTCGTAATGTGAAACGTTGAGTGAGGGGATTAGTGGTGAGTAATACATAGTGGAGTTGCCTCTCAGTTACATCATTTAGGGATGGAAAACAATTGATCCGGGGTTTTCAACTAGGATTTTGTAATTTTTATGTTCCCAGTGACGGGATTGATGAGCATGAGTGATGAAATTCATATTTGGGACATCCAAAATCGAGGAATGCGTAATTTCATATTTGTAGGTGATTGGGAGTATTAATTACCACTAGTAGAGTTACGTGTGATACCTTGTGACAGTGTATTATCTACGTAACACATTCTGAGACATTATTAGGGAAATTTTTCCATCCACCATTTGATTGGGAAGGGGGGGGGGGGGGGGGAGATAATAAGCTTCTGGGACCCAAAGTGATTTATGGTCCATCGTCGGGAATGGAACAAACCGCGTCTTTTCTAGATAGCTCAGAAATGTATGGATAGTTACGTCACCGTGAGTTAAGGAAATGAAGTCTGAAATGAGTAGTCAGGAGTTGTTACGGGTATTTAACCTAATCGAGTCATGGGTTGGCAACAAGAAATTGCACCCATATAAGGTGGGGCCTTTTCATTGAGCCGTCGGAGCATAGGCTTGTCCTTTGAGGCACTACATGTTTGGAAAACATTGAGTTGGATATTGTGACCAGGTGTTGGTTAGAGTGTCTCCCATGAAAGAGGTCATGAGGTTCGGCATGACAAGAAAGATAGCGTCAAGATTTATGGGGGCTCATGCCTATTATTGAGAGAGTGGAACCGGTAACTTATAGATTGGGATTACCATAGCATCTACAGCGAATACACGACATGTTTAACGTGGCATTGCTGAATAATTATCGGAGGAGCGTGCGGGCTTGTGGCATGTTCCACTTGAGGAGTTTGATTTGCAGCAAGATGTCTCATATGAGGAGAGACGTGTAACTATTATGGATCATAGCGAGCGTAAGCTGCGGTAAAAAATGATACCACTTGTTAGAGTTTAGTGGGGGCACCACATCATTGACGAGTCCATTTGGGAGCGAGAGGATGACATTCGAGAGCAGTATCCGGAGTTATTCACCGCAAGTACAACCTAATTTCGGGGACGAAATTCCCTTGTAAGGGGGGAAGTTTTAGGGCATTTATTAATTAATTAATTCGGCTAATTTTAAATTAATTGTGTCGTAATTTAATTTAATTAATTATTATTAATATTCATTTAAACATTAATTCGGTGTGTAAATGCTTAATATTTATGGGATTTATATTTACTAAGTGAATAGTAATAATTTAATTATGTCATAACGAGCGATAGTGACGTGAAATTTATTTATCTCAACTGGGAGTCGGGCATAAACTATATTGGGATCGAGATAAGAAATTTTAATAAAGTAATTCGAATGGCAATTCTGAGTGTACGGTTGAGTCCCGATGGGTCAAAATAGTCAGAAAAGAGTACCAGAGGTAGTATATGGGTCTCGAGGCATTTTTAGGCATAACCAAGCCCACATGGGAGTGTTTGGGCCCTTCTTATAAAGCCCACAAGTCTAAAAACGGGATTGACTTAATAAATTCTAAAAGTGAGGGTGTGACAACCATAACTCATTTCAGAAAATCTAAGTATGTAAAGAAGAAAATTGGGAAAATTGAAGAAATCTTGAAACCAAAATCAAGAACATGTACGGGAAATCTTCATCAAATCATCATCATCATCTATACCAACGGATTCAGACCCTACGAACCCTAAGACAAGCGGTTAAACTTGCTCTTAAATTAATTGTAAATTTCAATTCATATCATTGTAGGTGTGATAAGATTATATGATTTTTGGGTTAGTTTGATATCTAAATTGGGTTTTGATTGGTAGGATTGAATTGTAGAACAACTTCTTTAATTTGAAGAAGTCTATGAAATCGGGTAAATTAAACTGTCATTTTAGAAACTATTTTGCGATGTTTTGGTTTCGAAAATGGCTCTTCTGTCCGAGTTGCCTCGTAGAAAATCTTGTTTTCTGCATTCTATTCTCTGATACGTTTTCTCCAAAAATGACTCCAAAATATCTCAAAACTGCATTTTAAAATTTTGGATAGATTCGTGGGGCAAATTTTAAGAAATGTTATTTTTATTTGTTATTCTGTTGGAGGTTGCCTGGATTGATTGATTGTGATTGTTGTTCTATAATAAGGACATTAGGCCTAAAGTGGAAATTAGGTTTACATAAAGTGAGACAAGTAAGTATTTGGATAATTGAGAAAACATCTGTAATTGATAAATGAATGAAATTCGAGAAGAGTGACGTAGTGACGAGTGAACCAGTGTTTATGACTAACAGTGACAACGTGAATAACTACAGAAAAATAATGAAGGGTTAAATAGGGCCCTTAGAGTTGTGTGGAAATTAATATAAATACGACAGTGAGTAATAATCGTAAGTGTTAAGTACAGTGAGTATTCGAGAGAAACATACTATGTACGAATGATAATTTGGAATTTGAGGAATAAGTTCTACAAGATGAAATTTTGGATCGAAGGAATGAGTCAGGGTAATTTAGTTGGGTGACACAACTCGAGTGATAAATAAATAAATGTGGGAATTATTTAAATTATAAATCGGTATATGGGCTTGGGAATGTTAGGCTAGTGTTATGGTAAATTGTGCGCGAAGTAGCCTAGATTATATATATATATATATATATATATATATATATATATATTGTGCTTTATAAATATTACGTGAATAATATTTATAGGAATACATACCCCTCTAGTGCTATCATAGGAGGTTGCGCGATGTGGGTGAATCCCCTGGTTTGAGGAGTAGTGTGAGTATAGTCCCAGGTCACATCGTTCGTAGTTAGGGGTGAGACGTCTTAGCTATGATTCGGTCTCATTTTCGGAGGGAACTATGATCGCCTCCAGTGCATTTATTTTTTTTCACTGATTCGTGGAGCTAACCGTGTCAGGGTGTCTGGGTGGATGAGTATATCTGGTTTGATAGCATTGTAGAGAACATCCGGTGAGTGTCTACTCGGGAGGATGGTTATATATCTACGACATGCGTGTGAATGTTGTAATATGATAATATGTATATATGGTGCATATATTTATATACGAGGAAAATACATAATATGAATTGTATTGATTATATATATAATACGTGAGAATGTTATATGATCCGAAATGAGAAATGATTAATTAAATTAATGTGATATGTAACTTATGAATCATATATTAAACATACTCTGTCTAGAGTAGTGTGATTGGGAGGATATTATCGAGAACTAGTCATGGTGTAGAGGACTAGGTGATTTATGTAGAAAACGTTAGGTGTTCACAATAGTTGAGGGGTGAACCGGTCCTCAAGGGAGTGCGACACTAGCTTAAATCTGAAGAGCATTCATGCATTTTTTATTTACTATAATTTAATTCACTTGCTAAATATTTTCAAAATATTTTGGGTTCTAACCCTCGCTATTAAATATTTTCAAAACCTTTTAGGAATCCGACCACAGAGATGCCAGACTTGATTCTATTCCAGGTTGACGTAGCTGCGACATATGTGGGTGCTGCAGGAGTTTGGATTAGAAGCCTCTTTCATTAATTCCTAGTTTAGGAATTTTATTCTCAGTTGTATATTTTAGTATGATGCTCATTACAATTATTCAGTTCATTTCAATTCAGATTGTATGGCATTTATTTTCTACCTATCAAATTATTTTGGTTTGGATGTTTCTTTTTGTCGATGTTTATTCGTTTAGCATTTGATTCAGTTATTTGTGGAATTCTTAGACTCTATTATATCGTGATGATTCTATTTGGTCTCTTGTTTCACTTCATGTTTTGATTAATTCAAAAGATAAAATTTGGCACCGTTTCTTTTTGAATACTAGGTGGTTAGTAAGTTTTGAAAAAGTTTTCGACAATGATGCTGAGAATGAACCAAATGAGATTCCTATTTAATTAGATATAGAACTGATCTTCCGGTATTTTATTATGAGGGGTGTCACAACAGTGAGAAGGCCATATCCATGAAGTTTCATAAAAAAAATTCATTTTTTTACTATTTTAAAAAATTGGTATGTAGCGGGGTCTGCACCATAAGGAGTCCTTAAATGAGACTCTCTCTCTCTCTCTCTCTCTATGTGTGTGTGTGTGTGTATATATATGTATTATATGTACGTATTAGTATCACTGTGGTGTCATAACTTCCTTCCTTTCGTCCTGCGTTTCTATATTGTATTTTTCTAGAACCCCACTGGGAATTGACTCACATCCTTTTCTTTGTTACGACAGGATAAATGGAGTTTCATATATGAGAGCCTTATACAGGTAAGTGTTATTACTCTCTTTATGTTAGTAGCTCTAATTAAGTTAACCCGGGATGCACTCTAATGGGTTATTCACTTGGGAACTTAGTTATATTTCATGAAAAATGGAATTGCATGCTAAATATTAAGATTTTAAATTAAATAAATTAAGCTCAAAACATAATTTAGGTTTTTTCACATCACTTCACACTTAATGCAATCGGACGGTTCAGATTAACCCATGGGTGACACATAAACCCGGTCCAGGGAGTTACAGTCAGTATATGAGAATTCCAGGTAATAGTTTCCTAGGGATCTTGAGTGTGTCCATCACTTTTCCACATTTCGTTCTTTCATTACTTTAGAGTCTTACTGTTTAGGATTTGTACTCTGTATAATGATGAACGCTTAGGGAAATTTCTCGCCATTGTTCCACTTAAACGACTCGAAAAAGACCGAGTGTATCGAGAGGGTTCCTTGTTTGTATTTTCGCTGTAAGACAACCCACACATGAGGTTAACTTCAGTAAGGAGTTAGGGACTTTAGGGCATGATACTTTTAGCAAGTTTTTAGCTTATGGATCGAGGAGAGATGTTTTAATCACTATTTGTAATGGCATTTTGAGTGTGTTTTTGTAGACCTCATCTATAAGATCGTGTGATATCCCGTATGAGAAGGAGTTAAACTATCTTTATCTAACTGTACTAGGATAGATTGATATGGAGACGAAGAAGGATATTCCTGTGTTCACTTCAGTGCGAGCATAATTTATTTTGAGTTGGCACATACGCTACGAGGAGAGTTTAAAAGTTTTATCAGGGAAATCATTAGTCACCACTTATGTTCAGACACTAGGAGTTACATTCCTACATCAATAGGATTGCCACAAACTATATAAAGGTTAGAGTTCCTAAGATTGTGAAAGTCGAATCCAAAATAGGCCTAAATTAATAAAGTCGGTGTAGACCTGATCGGGTGAGGACGACCTCACCACCAAAAGGGACCACATAGGGGGAGTAGACCCTAAGAGGTTTACAATAATAGTAAATATGATTTGTTATGTCCGGTACATCCAAGGGAATTATAACCACTAGGGTCACTGTCAATGAGAGCCGTATCAACGGGATAAGTTTTAGCAGAAACGACTATAGAGGCAAGGTCAGCATACCATCAGTATTGTCGTTGTTTAGGAATTTACTTTAGAAGGAGTTGTTACACTTGTGGTTAGTAAGACCACTTAGTTAGTAGAGGCTATTGAATGACATGTGTTATTAAGAATACCACTGGGGGTGGGTATGATTATATTTATGGCTCACGCGCATGAATTTGACTTAGAGATCGAGGAGTTATCATTCTTCACTAGTAATGTTTATACACACACACACACACACACACACACAGCGCACGCGCGCGCGAGAGAGAGAGGCTCACAAGAGAACCTAAAATATGAACATTTTAATGAACCTTAACAAAAAAATACTGAACAACCAATTAATATTAATTTCTATATTGCAATTGATCCGCGCCAGCGGCAATGGACACGCGTGTCGATCGAAGATTTTTTTTACCCCTCATCCCACCCCACCCACCCTATCCACCTGTTAAACCCATCGAAAACCTCCATACCCACTGAATCAAATACAATCGATCAATATTGTTGCCCATAGACAATCTTTTCTACTGTCGATGTTCACTAAAGTAGAAATTTTCATAATGGGAAAAGCATCATATCCTAGACGACTTCATCAAATTGAAGACCGACTATGATCAGTTTTTGTGCCCGTTCACTGACCTCACGAATACAGCGACCTTTGAGTAATTAATTATTAGAACGATTAAAAATGATCACAACCAGCGAACATGTTATTGACCACAACTGACCTAAAAACACAACTATTTCCAACTAAACTCACATGTAATTGATTTTTTGTGGTGGTTGATCCCGGATACTTCCAATGATTGAAATTAGTTGATCGATTAGTCGGGTTTCTGCTTTACCCCGTTGGGTCTTGGGTCCATTTTTCTGGGCCGTGTCTCCTGGGCAATGTTTCACAGGGTGGGGGTGAGGGAGGATGGGGTAATATGTGTGTTTTAAAAAACATGCGTGTCACACACCTGTCCGTTGCCACTGGCGCAGACCAATTACAATATAAAAATTAAAATTAATGGGTTGTTTGGTGTTTTTTGTTAAGGTTTATTAAAATGTTCATTTTTTAGGTTCGCATGTGAACCTGTGTGTGTGTGTGTCTCTCTCTCTCTCTCTCTCTCTCTCTCTCTATATATATATATATATATATATATATATATATATATATATATATATATATATATATATCGGACTTTGTTTATATGTGGACACCCCATCGGATAGGGGATGCTTTGTGTTATGATTGTAGAGACGTAGTAGTTTGTTAATCGTCTTTGTGCTCAGCCGCTTGTTGATTTGGACACGTGGTCTTATGACTCGTATTATTTAGCTTTGAGTAATTGTTATATGTATTGCGCTTATATGGACTACCAGGGGTAGTTTTTTATGATTGCTATTTTTGGGTAGCGAATGCTTTTTATAGTTATACCTGGTTTCGAGGGAGGGAGTCATATTGCGCAGTTGCAACTTCGTCTGCGGACGTCATCGTATTATTAGACTCGATACCGATTGTCCTGGAGTTTATGAACGTGTTTGATGATGTAACAGTAGAACCACTAGTTGAAGAGGTAGACTTTTGTATAAATTTGGCACTGGATACTAGACCCATTATGAGGGCACCATACCAGATGACTTAATTAGAAATGCAGGAGTCGAGTGAGAAGTTTCAACAGTTTTAAGCCAAGAATTCATACGGAGGAGCACGTCTCCATGGTGAGACCAGTTTTATTTATGACAAAGAAGGACGTTTTACTCTAATTATGTGTGAATTAGCGGGAGTTGGACAAGGTTATGATGTCTATAATGCCGTGTATTTATTGGACCAAGGAAGAGTGCATCATTCATGTCTAAGATTGACTTGCACTCACATGATTACTAGTTATGTATTTGAGAGGAGGACATTTTGAAGATGGATTTTTTAGTGCAATATGGATCATATGAGTTATGGGACATGCTGTTTGTGTTGACTAACGCACCGGTAATGATAATGGATATGATAAATTGGGTGTTTTCGACTATTCCCGGATCAGTTCGTAATCTTATTTATTAACGACAATCATGGGTATTCTCGGATGAAGGGGGATCATGTGGAATAATTATGATTGGTTTTGCAGTCACTACGGGAACCTAAATTATATAATAAGTTATCTAAGTGTGAGTTTTGGATTTGAGAGGTATAGTTCTTGGACCATGTCATATCTAAGGCTAGGATTTTGACGAATTAAAGTAAGGTATCTGCAGTTATGGATTAGGAACAACCCACAACACTATACAAAGGGTAGGAGTTCTTGGGGTTTATTAAGGTACTACAGAGGTTCATCCAAGGGTGATCATAGATGGATAGTACATTGACTCACCTCACCCGAAATGGGGTACAATTATTTGGAACATACATTATTAGAGAGAGGTTGAGGAACTGAAAGATAAGCTCACTATCACGCACGTCCTTACGTTACCACGAGGAAACATGGACAAAGTCCTAATGCATAATAAGTGATCGTTACCGCATGCCAATGACTTATTAATTCATTTGAAGAGAAGTGCCAAGGTTGGTTTGGGATCCAGTGTGGAAATTTTCCATGAGAAGGTATGGGATTATAACTGGAAAGAGTCCCTTTCAATGTTAACGAATATTGAAGGTTACATTTACAAGAGAAATTCTTTGTGCCAGAAGGTTCCAAGCTATGGAAGGTAGTTTCGGACAAGTCGAATGTTTCGTGTGTTACGTTACATTCAATAAGAAAGTGGGTATATATTAATTCGAGGAATTCATTTAGTTAATGTGGTGAAGAAACTATTGGTATATTTTGTGTTAATAAGGGGCTCTTGTCAATAGAGAAGGTAAAACACCCGAGACATTCAAAGAGTTGCAATGTTCGATATCCCACTATAGTTGTGAAAGAGTAAAACAATTTAGTTTTGTTAGGGTACATGAGTTCCAATGAGGATAAGTACTCAGTTGGGCCAAGATTTAACTAGTTGTTGTATGAGAATGTTTTTAGGACACCTCGAAAGAAGTGGTGTTCATAATAGGGTGTATGAATATTGTCAAAGTAGGCAAAAGAGCTTTTGTGATGAATGAGGATATGGTTTAGAGGACTAAGAGATAGGTCAGGTACTTTTGAAGACGTCCTCGAGGATGGAGATTACAAAGTCGATATCCAAAAGGAAGTTAGCATTTCGATGTATGATTCATTTTCCATACTAGAAAATAGATCAGGGATGATATAGTTTGACCTCACCTTATCGCCATCAGTAGGGATATGATGTTGATACGATTATACAACGGTGGAAGTTATTGGGGCACAAGTTGATATTTCAATGGTTGGTGATGGTTGAGTATTAGCTGGACATGATTTACTATGAGAGACCTTAATGTGTGTCAGGTCCTAAGACGAGTAGACTCCGCATAGAGTATGAGGATGCTACGGGAGAGACATTCCTGGATTTTTGAGTATAAGTATAACAAATTGGAATTTCGGGGAAAAAATTCTTTATTTTAGGGGGGAAGAATGTAATAACTCGTAGTTTTAATGTATTAATTAAATACAGATTTTTATTAGTTATGTTTATATGTGCCTGCAGTGACATGTGATGTTTCTATTTATATTTTCATGTGTTGTTTTATGTGTATAATATTGGAAATTAAAATTGGACTAAATACACGATAATGAACTAACAATTATTTAATAAATAATTTAGTAATGACTTTTAGGACTCGAACAGATTAAAATATTAAGAAGTTTGTTTGATACTTTGTGTTCGATGTTTGGGATATTTGAAATGTTGGATTATGCCTTGAATAATGGGTGTTAATCCCGATAGTCTAGTATAGGGTTTGGTCTAGACTTTAGACTATTTGGATATGATTTAGGGCTTAATAGGTCATGGCTAACAAGTGGCCCAACCCTAGTTTCGTGCTTAAGCATATAAACATGAATATTAGGGTTAAGACGAATCATTTCCATACTTGAGAAATGAAACCCTAGAGAGAGAAGAGGGAGGCTACTTGGAGAAGAAGAAAATGGGGCAATTGGATATTGGAGAAGAAGAAAATTAGGCTTTTCAATTGGAGTTCAACCTACTTGAATTTGGTGGCAAGTTTACATCGTATAATTATATAATTGTTTGTGTTATAATATGATTATTTATTAGATTCTAAACCGAAGTTAATTAATATGAAATTTTAGTTAAATTAATCAATTAATTTGGTTATTTGCCATTGTGTCCATCCCGGGGTGACGCCGGGGGGTCAGGGTCTTCAGAGGTAGATCCCTCCTTCATTCCCCCCCCCCCCTTTTTCCTCTCTCCTGGTGTGCGGGTGAAATTTCATCGTTTATAGGGGAGCTCGGACGTCATCAATGTGGGGTGATATATAAAGATAGTGTCTCCGGCCTACTTTGCATAAAACAGGTAAAATAAATGTTGTCGCCTCGAGATAAAGGCATCAAGGACAATACTGATGTTTACGAAACAAAGTAGTTCATAGGTAAGGGGAATAATTTACGGAATGGAAAGGAGTTAGGCACCCATCCAGCCCTTTCGATCTCCCATGGGCATATATTAATCTTCTCATGTAGAACTCCGTGATGTATGTGCTTATGTGCATATTATAAATGGGTGATAGAATCACTCGACTCACGTCATGGTTAAAGGCGAGATCGAGGTCATCTTTAGGAGTGTTTCAAAAATAATACTAATAAAAATTATGATATGTGTGTTTGTTGATTCACAAATCATTATGGAAGGAAGATTGCATATATCAAACAAGATACAAACAAATAAGCATATAAAACATATATATCACGAATATATAATAACAAATGTAAGTGGGAGGACTCGAGTCGAGGGATTTACCCGAGACGCCTACATAGCATGAAGAAAAAAAGTCCACGTAGTTAGAAGACAATATGAGGTGGGGTTTAACCCATAAATCTAATCGGGGACTTTATTATATGTGTATGTGTAGAAAAAAGGTGTTTTAGTCTGAGAAAGTGTTATGAGAAATCCTCTTTTGGAATTTACTAGTGAACCCTCTTTTTCTTATTTTTTGGGTTTTTTTATGAAATAAAGTATGTGCCAATACTAATAATATAGAGTTTGGAATTAAGATGTGTGATGCAATCAAGTAAAATACTAAAGCGAGAACGAAGTAACCAATGCAAAATTAAGGGAATTAAATACAAAAAGAAAGAAATGGACCTCATTATGATGACTTGAAGTAGATCTTCCTTGTGGATGGGCTGATCTCATGGTGGAGTGACGGTGGTTTGAGAAGGTGGGTGGGAATTTACTTAAAAGATTATGAAAATAATGGAAGAAATTTGGGATATGGGCTTTTAAGTCAAGAATAACTCTGATTTAGAGGGAATTCTCTATGAGAGGGATGTTCAAGGGTGTTGATATGTGTCCTTCAAGGTAAGGTCATGAACTTTTTTTATAGGGAGAAGGGGGGGTAGATAGATATGGTCCCTGACCTACCTATTGACATGGAACCCTAGACACACTGCTGATAGGTAGGGCCCTAGGGTTGCCATTTGGCAATTGAGGTAGATGTTTTGAAAAATGATCATAGAATGCGAACCATAAGTTAGAATCACACATGGGGTAGGACTTTGGAAAGGGTATTCAAATACCTTTAAGAATACATGAGCTATTACTGAGTTTGGCAGCTGATCGATGTCAAATAAGGCCCGAAAGCATCCATTGGTCACTAGGCAGGAAGTTTCCAGAGGAAAATAGATCGTTCGTCCGAAACGTAAGTAAGAATCACAAATGGGATGGACCATTGTAAAGGATATTTAGTGCCCTATGAACATTCATTTAGTCTCGTTCTATTCAGAGAGTTGACCTTGGTCAAATGGAGCGCGAAAGTTCCCAGTGACCCTTCGGAGTAAAATGGATCGTTCGTTCGTACCGTAAGGTTCATTAATGCATGGGGGGATCATTGGAATGGGTATTCTGTGCCCCTCGAAGATTTAACCATCTTCGTTCGAGCTCAAGTGTTGACAGGAGCCAAATGAAGTCTGAGAGTGCTCGGTGGCCTTCGAATAAGTTTTTAGGGTAAAACGGATCATTTATCTGAACCGTAAGTCCGATTCCTACATGGGTTGGACTGTTGGAAAGGGGATTCAAATATCTTTGAATATCCATTGAGATTTCACTTGGGAGAGGGAGTTAATTGGGGTTAGAATGGTGCATAAGAGCACCCAGTGGCCTCGTGATCAATTTTTTATAGTAAAATGGATCATTCATCTGAGGTGGGTCAATTCGTGCACAAGGTAAACCACTAAAAAGGGGATTCAAAAACCTTTTAAGATTTCTTAAGCTTTCACTCAGATAAGAAAGTTGATCGGAGTTAAATGGAGCTCGAGAGCGTCCAGTGGCCTCTAGATCGGTACTCGGAGTATGACCTAAGGTTTGTGCCGAATGAGTGATTACTAGGGACCTAAGGACATGGTTATGAGGGTTTTAGTATGGGGTGTCTATAGAGAAACCCTTAACGAGTGAGCTTGGAACAAATGAAGTCCGTCAAATGATAGGCACCACATCGATATTGGGAAAGAGTTTGTGTAGGTGGATTATGAAGACCTAGAGGATCAGGTTGATCGATTTAGTGGGTCGAGGTTGATTTCGAGGACCTAAAGATATGAGGATAACCAATTCAGTATGTCAAAGTTTAACTTTTGAGTTATGCCGGAGTTGATCAATTCTGAAGGTCGAGGTCAATTTTAAGCACCTGAAGTTGTACTGACCAATTTTTAGGATCGAGGTCAATTCTAAGGAACTAAAGTTATGATGACCAATTCTGAGGACCGAGGTCAATTCTGAGGACCTAAAGTTATAGCAACCAATTCTTCGGGCCGAGATCAAGTCTGAGGACCTGAAGTTGTAATGAACAATTCTGAGGGCCTAGGTCAATTCTAAGGACCTAAAGTTATGGCAACCAATTTTGATGTCTGAGTTCGATTTTGAGGACCTAAAGTTGTAGCGACCAATTTCGAGGGTCGATGTTGATTTAGAGGGCCTTAAGTTGTGATGATAAATTTTGAGGGTCAAGGTCAATTCTGAGGCCCTTAAGTTAGGACAACAAATTCTAAGGGTCAAGGATAATTTTGAGGACCTAAAATAGTAACGACTAATCCTATGGACCGAAGTCAATTCTGAGGACTTAAGTTATGACGACCAATTCTGAGGGTCGAGGTCAATTCCGAGGACCTTAAGTTGAGATGACCAATTCTAAGGGTCGAGGTCAATTCTGAGGACCTAAAGTATTAGTGGCCAAGTCTGCGGGCTAAGATAAATTTCGAGGACCTAATGTTATAGTGGTCAATTCTAAGGACTAAGGTTGTAACACGTGGAGTTAATCTCATGGGGAATTTTAAATCATCTTGGGGGTGCGGATGCATCTGTGGTTCCGTTGGGGATTTTGTTTCTTTGAGACTTCACTGGGGAAGGATTTTATCTTAAAGATATTCGATTGGAGATTATGTTGTCTTAAAACTACACTAAGGGATGTTTGGACTGGAGAATAGTTGACTTAGATGTAGATGCATCATTGGTTCTTCTTATAGAACATGTTTAGGATATGTTTGTGAGATGAACCCAACTGGGGATTTATGCTGGAGATAAGGGTGTAATATTAATCCGACTAGGGATTTTGAGAGTTTGTAAGGGGCTTGGTGCCTCAAAAAATGTTTTTATTGAGGATATTGAGATTCTATAGTTTTCTAGCATTTTTGGGATTTTTCTAGATTTTTCTATACGAAATTTGGAAGGGGTGCCGATACGAAATCTCAGGGGGGGGGGGTGCCAATCGTCAAGGGCATTGACTCCTAGGCTTCCTAGGGAAAGGGAAAAGACACCTGCCAACCGGCATGGTCAAGGATTGCTGATTGGCAGGCCCCTTAGCCTTCTATAAAAGAGGGGGTTTCCTACCCATTTTTCACACCTTCAAGTGTTTGAATCTCTTGATTTCTCTCTCTAGAAATCTTTCCTAAGTCCTTTTTGCTTTAATACTTCAAATGTCAAGTTGAAGTGAGGTGTACGACAATGCGTGGCTGGCCGTCAATGATTGGGCTGGCCTGGAGTGGCAGTCTAGGGTGCCCCTTACATTGGGCAATGAAATTTCCTATGATTTGTTTGAGCTTGTAGCTGATGAGCGTATCCTACTACGCGAGTTGTAACACCACCGTTCGTCTAGGATGAGGAACCCTAGTGTCGATGTAAGTGTAGTGACTTTTGGTATTCCATTGCATTTTTCTCTTTCTTCTTTGTGTTAGTGATGCATTTTTCTTCTTTTTCTTTCGCAGACTCACATTACTTCTTCGATGATTCAGTCTCGGGGGATGACGATGTTAAAGGAGGTTTAGGACCCTGACACGGTATGCTGGATGGTCAGCTATGCGGGTTTTGGTCTTTTAGTGGAGGCTTTGGATGATACACCACGTTCTAATGTGAATTTATGTGCTCTAGAAGAGAGGTGGTGGGACACTACCCACACCTTCTATCTTGGCTTTGGGGAGATGACAGTGACGCCCATAGATTTTCATCAGCCCAATCATATAGTGGTGAATTGCACGTTGCTAGCGGCGTTGGGTGATGTGGGTAGGATTTTGTTTGGGAATTCGATTCGTATTTCTGCTTTGAGGGAGACTCTTTTGCAGGGTAAGGTGGATGTGACTGACGGGCAGTAGGTGAGGCAGACAAACAGTTTGTTTATTTTGATTCTGTTGGGTGATTTTCTGGGGGGGACGAGCGGCGACATCATCCATCTTTGGGTTTTGCCCTTTTTACGGATGATTTCTGAGGTCCATATATATGATTGGGGGAGCCTAACCTTGGTGTTCCTTTATTTTTCTTTGGATGCTTTCAGCCTCTGCTGTCAGTAGACCTTTACAGGGGCTATGTATCTTTTGGAGTTAATCTTGAATTCATTACCCTTTTTGTGCATTTCCTTGCATTATTCTTTGATTTTTTTCACTGATTCCTGTCTTTTGCAGACGTGGTTCTATGAGGTGATGGGTTATAATGAAATGTTGATAGCCCTGAAGAATGATCGTCTGGGGGAATTTTGTCAGATGTTTCGATGGCAGAAGTCCAACTGAAGGTCGAGTCAGGCCTTGTCCATGGCAATCGTGTAACGGGATTTGAATGCTTTTCTTTGAGCCCTTTGTTTTTTTTATTCCTGAATAGACATTGATTCTCTGTTTGGGGATTGAAGGTGACCTTCTAGCCCTAGGGGATGACTCTTTATGATATTGGGGTGACGGGTCTTTATGCGAAGACGCGACGATTGATTGCGCATGAGTTTGGGTATGCCTGGTACTTAGGTGAGTGGGTGGTTAGGCAAATCGTGGAGAAAGAGGTGGTGATCCCATCATCGATGCCCTTGATGTACATAAAGCGGGTGAGGGATATGTCAGATGATGCCTAGGAGATGATGATGATTGGGGAGCCTTATATGCTCCACACGGATACGAAGGTGAGATATGACCGCCTGGACTTTATGACGAGATGGATGATGCCCCTTGTATCTATGACGTGGGGAACATGCCTCCACCTGCTATAATTTCAAGCAGGGGGACTAGTGCACTGGTGGGATCATCCCACGGTGTAGGTGGTGTCACGTCGGCAACAAAGGAGGCTCTGATTATTGATATTACTCTCCCTTCTTACAATTTTTGATCCACAACAGGGATTCACTGAGCATGCCATGTCGTCCTCACATGTCAGTGTCAGGATTGACTTGATTATCAACATTTCCCTTAGGCCTTAGGTATATCCTTTCCATTTTTTCTTGTTTAGTTGACTTTACTTGGTTTTTTGACTAATTGATATGCCTTTTGTTGTTGCTTCTTACGGTATGTCTGGGGTGTTAACTACTTGGCCGAGGGATATCAAGGATTGGATGTCCTCCATGTCAGAGTATATTAAGAGCTCGACTTCTTCATGCTTCGTGTCACCTGCCACTTATGATGAGGGCTCAGGTTCTGGGAATGGAGGATCCATCGCTCGGGTCTGGGAAAGCTCATCCGTCGTGGGGGTTGAGGGGGAGAGAGAGAGAGAGAGAGAGAGAAAGAGAGATTGTGGGTTCGGGTCGAGTCCCATTGTTTTTGTGTTTTTCTTCTTATCTGATATATGTAAACTCAGTGAAGAAATATATATAAAAATATGCATTTTCTCTTTGGATTTTTTCTTGATTTAGTGACCTATCTTATATGCACTTTTAATTTTCTGCAGAGATTTTTTATTTTTATGCAAAGGTAGAGATAAGTATGGAAATGATAATGAAAGGAAAAAATATTTGGAGTTTTCCAAAATAAGGGTTGCCGATCGGCATACCCCTCGACTTGCCTATCGGCATGGAGGTCAAGTCGAATCATCCTTAGGTGTTAATTGCACTTTCATGCACTTTAGAGTACTTTGGTTGGGTGGGATTTTGCTCGAGTTTCTAAGGCCCTTATTTTTAGCCTAAGTTTTCAATTATAAAAGGGTGTGTGTGGGATGATCTTATCTCCACCATACCCACATTCTTCTTTCTTTCTCTAAGTTCCTTATTTCAAAATGGATCTTCCCATGCAAGATGGTTTTGCTTTGTATCTCGATGGTTTGGAGAATATGTGCTTGTATAATGTAGACTATGATGCTTTCAACATGCGTCAAGTTTCCTTGTGGTGCAACCGTGCAATAGACTGGAACCTTTTAGCCGCGGTAGCGTAATTTCGGTACCCCAAGGATCATGTTTTCTATTTTGTCCTGGACGAGGTCTGTCCCACTTATGAGGAGTTTTCGGCCATATAGAGGATCAGGCTCAGTGTGGCAGTGTCCATGCCTAATTTCTCCCATTCTCGAAGGGTTTTATTGTCAGAGTAGCGTTATATATCTCCATAGGTAGCTAGACCGTTAGTTAGCAGAGGGGCCATTTCTCTCTAGTGGTTATCTATTTCATGCATCTGATAGGTTTTGAGGACACCGAATTTGTTGGGACTGCTTATTTAGGCTAAATTGCGATGCTACTATTGGCGATGGGGGACTTGACTAGGGATCCCCAGTTTACTACGATAACGGTCTGGATGCCTTACCGCTATAGTGCTGCGGGGCTAGTGCTGGCTAAGACCCTGAATGGACTAGATGCTTGGAAGGAAGGTCGCCCTTTCTTCCTGAGGGGGAGACTCGTAATTTTGTTAATGTGGCTTGTATAGAGGTTATGTCTGAAGGCCCCTCTTGATTACCCTTTGGCAGTTGTACCCAATTTCTTTGTCCGACCTTTCTTCAGCTTTGACCCATTTGTGGAGAATTAGGTAAACGGGTTTTTGAAGCGTGGATCTCTGTGCCTTCTCTGGTCAATGCCATGGTGGGGGAACTTGATTCCTGTTTTGCAGATTGGAGATTATCGATATATGAAACTTGTTAACCTTTGGCAGAATTCCTTCTATTCTACCTGGCGGTTGCTAAGCTAAGACGTGTGGGAACAAATCGTGCCCCCTCGTATAACAAATTTCTTCCTAGTGGAAGGTTTATCTGAATCACTGAGGATCGTGTTGGGATCTTTGCGGTAGCACCGTAGACCTTCTATCCATCCATCACATTCCTTAGGAGGGGCCTGGTATATATCTAGGGAGCACTAAAGTGGCGATGGAAGCGGGTAGTAGAGAAGGTCCTAGCGAAAAGGACCAGTCAAAGGTGGTTCGTGTCTTTTGATACCATAGAAGACGACATTGTGGTTCTGTCCAGGCTTGTCAGAGTGTACCTCTCCATGGAGGGCATACAGAATACCAAACAGGAGTGGGAAACTTGGGGACCTCTAGGGGCTGGTAATGATGATGAGGCGGGGCCATTCGATAGTTGAAGGTAGTGTTTTGTGAAGATTTTGGTGACTTTTGTGAAGCTATGGTGATTTTTTTTTTGTATTTGGGATTTGGGGGGTAATTTTGTGTATTTTGGTTAAGGTTTAGGCTTGTTTGGAAATAATTTCATTATCGGGCAGGGGTGGTTAGTTCGACTCCCTCTGTTGATACTTCATGTAATTGCACCATTATCCCTGATTAGAAATAAAAGTTAATTTTGAAAATAATTTGTTGTGTCTCTTGAAGAGTTTTACCTTTGAATTATCTATACTAATCACCAAGGCATACATAATCCTTTTGTTCATGTAAATGATAAAATGAATCGTCATTCTCGAAGGTTAGAAAAGAATAAAATTTTGTGGAAAAAAAGGACCAAACCCATATATGACGTATGGGCTGCCTATGTACCTCTGGGTTTTTTAAAAAATTCTCATGAGTTTCATTTTGAAAAGAAAATTTATTTAAGAGGATTAGTTCCCACGTAGTTCTGGGTAGGTGAAATGAAGATATTTTTGTTAGAATAAAAGGGGGTGAGACCAGTCATAGCGCCGAGACTTCGAACTAAGGATAAAACTTCTTAAGGCATTCCAGGTTGACTAGACGTGCCACCTCTTCTCCAACAAGATCTATGAGAATAGTGGCGCCTCCTGAGATAATCTTCTTTACTATGTAAAGGCCACTCCAATTTGGTTTGAATTTCCCTCTGGGGTCCTACATGGGTTCTATGATTTCTTTAAGGGCAAGGTCTCCTTCCTGATCACTGCGGTCCTTGACTTTCCTATTGAATGATTGCGCTATCCGGCGATGGTACCCCTGTAGATGGTACAAATCCTTCAATCTCTTTTCATCTAAGAGAGATCATTCACGACTCTGATGCCATTATTTTTCATCAACTTTGCTTTCGAACAAGATGCGGAGGGAAGGTATCTCCATCTCAATGGGTAGGATAGATTCCATGTCGTATACTAAAGAATAGGGGTAGCCCCAGTAGCCATTATGATTGAAGTACAACAGCTTAGAGGGAATAAGGGATCCGGTCAACCCAATATCTATAACTCTCAGTCATCTTGCTAATTATGGTCTTGAGACTCTTATTGGTAGTTTCGACAACACCATTACTTTGGTGTCGTTAGGTAGAAGATTTATGTCTCTGAATCCTGTATTCGTCGATTAGCTCTGTAATTTTAGCATAAAAATGGAGCCCATTATCTTACAATGACTCAAGAGGAACTCCATATCACCAGATAATACTCTTTTTGATAAACTCGGCCATTTTCTTGGCATTTAGTACCACGTATGACTCGGCTTCCATCCATTTGGTGAAGTAATCAATGGCTACCAGGATGAATTCATGACCATTTTAATCTTTGAAAGTAACTTTTCCTATGATGTTGATGCCCCAGGTGGAGAAGAGCCGAGGAGAGGTCATGTTGTATAGCTCACAGGCAGGCAAGTTTTGGAATTGGAAAACTATTAACATTTGAGGCATCTTCGAGCATAGGCAATGCAATATTGAACCATAGTGGTACAATATTACCCATGACGGATGATATATTTGGAAATCATGTAACCGTTCATATAGGACCTACATTTCCCTTCGTGGATCTTCTGCATCATTTCTTCAACATCAGTCCTTACAATGTAGTGCAAATGGGTTCTATCGAAGTTTCTTTTGAATAGTGCTTTGTCGCAGATGATGTACTGGGCAACCAGTTTGCGAAGGGTCGTGCGGTCTTTCTTATCAGCATCTCGAGAATACTTACCATTTTTGAAGAGGCTTCAAATGTCATAGTACTATAATCTGTCCATATCAGAATCCTCCTCGAGAACGAGTTCGATGTGGTAGCAGTAAGAAGGCTTATTTTATTTTTGAACTAAAAAAGAGGGCATTATTATTCCTTCAGGTATGTCGACCATGGAGGCTAGGGTGGCTAGGGCGTTCTCTAGACTGTTCTTTGCTCAGGGAAAGTAGTGGAAGGTGACATCCTTAAACTGGGAGGCCAGTTCTTCTAGGTGGGCATGGAAGGGTAGGAGTTTTTCATATTTGACTTTCCATTTCTTTGAGGATTTGGTCGACAATAAGACAGATCGTCCAGAGACGTTTAGGTGTCAAATTCTTTTCTGGAGGGAGATCTTGAGGCCTACTATGCATGCCTCATACTTGGTCATATTGCTAGTGCATGGAAAATCTAGCTTGATGGAAATTGGGGTGTAAGAGTCATCAGGGGGTGATCAGGAATATCCCAATGTCGTATCCTTTCTTATTGGAAGCTCTGTCAAAGAACATTTGTCATCGAAGGTCCTTCTGAGGTGTAGAGAATATTTTTATCTGGGAATTCAGAGACCCAAATATCGACTTCTTCCATGGGATAATCAGCAAGGTAGTCGGAGATGGCTCTCCCCTTCATGGCTTTCTGCGTTACATACACAATATCAAACTCAGCTAACAACATCAACCATCAGACCATTTGGCTAGATATAGCGGGTTTTTTAAGAGATTATTTGATGGTATCCATTTGGCGAGCATGTAGTGCCGTAATTTCTGCGTGACCCAGACCAAGGCAACACATGTTTTCTGCAAAGCAATGTAGTTGACTTTGTACTCGACTAATTTTTAGATGGCATTACAAATGGCTCTTTCTTTTCTATATTCTTCAATATATTAGGCTAGTAAATCCCTTGCTAAAGCATTTGTCACGATCAAATACAGGAGTAGGGGGAGACCTGGTTGTGGAGGCATGAGCACCGGAGGTTGGGTAAGGTATTACTTGATTCCGTCAAAAGATTCTTGGCAGGATCCATTTTAGTCTTTGGTAGAATCTTCTATTGAAGTTTAAAAATGGGTCGGTAGATAGAAGTTAGCTGGATGATGAACCGACTGATGTATTATAATTTTCTCAGGAATCCTCAAACTTATTTCTTTGTCTATGGTGGTGTCTAGAGTATGGCTTTCATTTTGGTAGGGTCTTCTTTGATTCCCTTCTCACTGACCATGAATCCTAAGAGTTTCTTTTTGTGACGCTGAAAATGCATTTCTATGGATGAAATTGCATCTAGTATTATTGCAATCACTTGAAAACTTTCGAATGGCGAGAATTTAACCTTCTTGAGTCGTAGATTTGATGATCATATCGTCCACATAGACCTTGACCTCTTTGTAAATAAGGTCGTGTAGGATGGTTGTGGCATCCCTTTGGCCCTGACATTCTTGAGTTTGAATGGCATGATAGTGTAGAAAAATGGTCCCTGGGGGTGATGAAGGTAGTTTTCTCCTGATGGTCTGGGTGCATTTTTATCTGATTGTATATGACAAATCCGTTGACAAATGACTTGAGGGAGTGGTATCTGTATTGTCCACAATCATATCGATGTTGGTTAATGTGTAATCTTCCTTCGGGGATGCTTTATTCAAATCTCGGTAGTCGATGCACATGCAAACTTTCCTTTCTGACTTTGACACAGGGATAATGTTGGCGAGCCATGTAGGATGAACCTACGTTTCATATATCGACCACTTATTCTTTGACTTTGAGTGACCATTTGGTGAGAAGCTTTCGTAACTCCTGTTTGACTAGTTTGCATTCCTAAAAAGTTAGGATCTCGTGTTGAGCTATCTCTTGGTCAATGTCATCCATATCATCGTAGGACCATATGAAGACGTCCATGAAGTTCTTTAGCAGTTCTTTAAATTAGGCACACTCATGCTCGTTAAGGGTGGACCCTATCCTATTCTCGTATTGATGGCTACTAGAATCGAGACTAATAATAATATTTTTATCATCATTAATTTAAACGCTGTTATGTTATTTGTTATTCTCCTTAATAAGACCAGTTAAGAATTAATCATTTGAAAAATTATCATCATCAAGATTTGATTAGAATCAAGACAATTAATGTAAGGCACAATAAGATACTCGAAGTCTTCGTTTATTTCATTCTCGAGAAAAATAACATTGAGAACCTCATTAAAAGAGGTATCGATTACAATGATATCAGAAAAGGGAATAACAACATTTGATGAAGAGATTTGGATAGGGTAGACAAAACTGTTGGCTTGAATCTAAGTAGGTTAGACAGGTACGGCATTCTAGTTGAGGATATGCATGTCAGCTTCTTTGTTCTCAGTAGGTAGGTCTAACGGTACAACATCTGAACGGATCACGCAGAGACTCAACCCCAGTGTTTACAAGTTGAATGAATTCTTCGAGTCACTTTCTTCAAAATCTCTGGTAACTGTCATGACTTTCTTGGTGAGGGGTTGAACTTCATGCAGGCAATCTGTAACCCAAGGGTTGTTGTCTTAAAAGAATATTTCCATCCCCGATTTCATTTTCTTATCGATATGGTCATACCATGGATCGAGGAAGTCACAAAAAGGGAAATCTTCACCTTACTTTATAAACCTTCCATTCCAAATGACTCTCGAGTTAGTTCTTTCTTCTTTTAAGATTCTTTTTTGTCATGGCGACTGGAGGGCTTTCAGTTCTTCTGGTGAGGGTTGTGTTCTGGAGAGACCCGATCTTCAAAATTTTCTCCTACTAGAAGGGGGAGTGGGTCAACTCTAAAATCAGAGGGGAGCATGTCATTCATCCCATGATGGATCTTTAATATCATATTACTAGTACTGGCAGTGTCTGAAATGTCGTCATCCCCTAAGATGGTGATAACCTAGCCATCGACGAAGAATTTCAGTTTTTAATGGAGAGAAGATGATACCCCTCGAATATTGTGGAGCCATTGATAACCAAGAAGAAGGTTGAAACATACATGTGTGCCAATAATTTAAAACTCAGTGACAGGATTAATAGGGCCAACCCCTATTGTGAGTTTTATAGATCCCATTACCTCTCAGCGGGTATCGTCATAAGCACACACAACAACAGAAGTAGGAGTGGGATCATTGGCTTTCAAAGCCAAGAAATTTAAGATTCTCAAAGGGCAAACATTGAGGGAAGATCCGTTGTTAACAAGTGAGAGTGGAAATATCTTTCCCAACACTTCAACGGAGATATTGAGGGCATAATTACGGTTAAGGTCGATATTTGGTATCTCCGTTTTAAAAAAATAGAGGAGTTTGGAAGAAGTCAAGGACCCAACCATGTTCATAGCTTTTTCGGGAGTGGTTAAAGGAGAGACTATAGGCCCGGTGAGGAGTCTTATCAAAGAATATCAATGCAAATGGGAGGACATGAAAATGCCCCATGGGGTGATGTTGGCTTGGGTTTTCTTGAGCTAGTCAAGGACTTTACTTTCTTCGATGGTCATCTCTGGCATGGGAAGTTCTTTGGAAACTCCCTTTCCTTTATCGATCTCGGCCACATGAGGAGTCGGATCTTTATAGTGTCTCCTTGATCTGGTTATGTGATTTACCGAGGTGGGAAAGAACAGGAACCCCATTCTTCATTTATTTCTGGACGAACGATCATCTTATTGGTTTCTCCCAATGGATATTTTAAGGATATAATCCCACACAAAATGTCTACTAGACTAGTGTCTTCCCGACTGGGATCATCATATGAGTTATCAAAGTTATCTCCCCATTCAATGGAAATTACATCCTCTTGCCAAGATATATCAATGCATTCAATAAATTTGACAATTTTATTGTATAGATATTCCCACTCAACGGGGATGTACAGGAACGAAGGGAATAACCGTCCCTAAAGCTTCAAAATGGTAAGTATCTCATCAATACTATAAATTTCACTTGTCCGTTGAAATGCATAAGCCATAATCTGCACTACATTATCTAAATCGACTTCATGAACGGGTATCACAAAATTATCTGACTCCCTGTCCCATTTTTGGGCTTTAATACACAAGCCAATAATTTTATGACAATCGACGGTCATCTCTATGAGAAATTTCATCTCGAACTCTAAGAGTTGGTTCAATACAGCAGGTAACTCCATATCTTTCCCTTCATACCGAGTATGGATGATAATAAAAGCCCTTGTGAGGTATGACAGAGCTTGGTCAGTGAAGCTGGTAGGGTGTAGGAGAAAATGTGGGCAAACTTTGAGCGATTTGAGTAAAATTATGGGTATTAGGCACAATCTGAGCAAATGGATCAAATTCCAGGTCATTCTTTAAAATATGGCATTTGTATGGGTTAGATGTGTGTTGTGAGTGGTGTTGGGTTTAGGATTAGCTGATGGGGCAATGATACCCTGATCAATTAAACCTTTAATCACATTTTAAAAATGGAAGCAATGGTCGGTAGTATGTCGAAAGACTGGTGGAAATTATAGAGGGCATCAACTTTAAATTTTTTAGGAGTGAATTTATTAGTGGACGAGGGTCCAAGGGTTTGATGAGATTTCGGCTCAGTAGGGCCTGGTAGACTTTGGATAAGGGAGCATAAAGCTCAGTGTACTCTTTCTTGTTATGGTTGGGGCGACTTTCCAGTGCCCAAGAGGTAGAAGGTTATGAGATGTTATTGATGGTTGAGAATGTGAAACTGCGCGGGCTTCTCATATTTTCCGAGAGTGAGCTGTCTGATCACTTTCTCCGGTTCAAATTCGTCTTTGGCAATGCCTTCCTCAATTTCTACACTAGTTTCTTGGTGGGCTCGAAAGTGTGGGTAGTATTGTCCACCCATGGATGCTTAAATATGTGACAAAAAGTTCTTCTTCATGATATTGACTTATTCCTCTTCAAAAGGTTTGTTAGTCATGGTAGCATCCTCTCTCTCCACCTTCCTATGAAGCTACTGACTATTTCCCTGGAATTCTACTTAAGAAGCTCTAAATCTTGACATGTAACTTCTAGCTCTTGATTGTAATTTTATTGTGATATGATTTCTCGAGAAATATCCTCCCAATTACGGATTCTGGATTCTTCAAGGGATAAAAACCAACTAAGGGAGCTTTCTTTCAAGGTCTATTAGAACATATGGGACATTATCTCTTCAGAGGCACCATAGAGGGTCATGGATCGGTGATAGATTCGAAGGTGAATAATTGGGGGTTCATTTTCTTGAACTTCTTGATATCAGGCATCTTGAAATTCTTTGGAAGTCTGGATTTGGGATAGAGAGACATATGGGTGTAGTCCATGTAGTTCTCGGATAACTTGACGTTGTTAAACTTTTTTTACAACATTTTGAGGTCTTTCTTGACCTTATTCAGTTCCTCTTCTTTAGGGTCTATGGGTACTCGAAGGTTGGACCTTGGTTGGGTAAGGTTAGAAATAAGGAGCTGAGCTAGCAGCAATCCATTGGAATGCGGGATGCGCAGAGCATGTTGATACTCTTCTGGGACCCAAATAGGCTTGGGAGTGGGTGGACCCATGGGAAGAGGAAAAAGAACCTCGGGTTCTTTGAGAATCTGGGCTTGGTGACTCTGTATCTCATAGACCTAGATTTGAAGATTGTCAATATTGGCGTTGAACTGGGCCAAAATATTCATTCGACCAGGCTTCACATTCAGTGCTTGGTCGATGTTCTCCATGAAGAGCCCGTGAAGGTAGATCCCAAGCTTGGATGAGGTAGTAGAAGAACCGACGGAGCTTTAGGGTAATTTGATGAAAGACAGAAGTCAATAGGGAGCCAGGACAAAGTCAGGTATGCGATCGGCCCGAGGGGGAAAATGGTTCGAATTTATTTTCGAAATATTGAGGGAGAAAATTTTGGGTATTTTCGGAAGGAGGGGAAAATATTTTTGGTATTTAAAAAAAAAAAGAAGTGGAAAGGAGAGGAATCTCAGCATGATTATTATTAATGTTATTATTAGGTTTTCACTTGTATTAGGTTTGCCTAAAAGAAGAAAAACTGCCAGATAAAACCTGAGCCCGAAAAAATGGGGTTTAAAAAATATGTAAAACACGGTTAGACTTGTTTCCAGGCTCACGGATGGGGTCCTGTTTTGAAAAAAAGGAAAAATTGTGCGAAAATTCGAGCGGCATGCCAACCCTAAATTTCGGCAGAGTTTCGCATGCTAATCGGCATACTAAATATGAGTGTCCTAGGTTTGACATCTAAATGAGGTTTATGCAATTATTGGGTTAGTAGAAGGATTTCTCCCTTTGGCAAGACTTCCACGATATACCTTTTGCCTATAAGGGCAATCATTCATCGGTACGTGCGGACAAGCAATTTGATACACCCGAGTATACGTGAATTGCCTCAATATATACCTCGTGGGGACACTACATGTGAAAGTGAATTTGATATACTCGACGTACGTGAGTGAGTTCTCTGCTATATACCTCCCATCGTGAGTTCGGTCAAGAGGTACAATACGGGGGGAATCATTCGATATGCATCAAAGGTATGAGGACAATGGAAGGTGAGAGTCATATCGCTTAGGCTAACTGCGACTTGCATGTCCAGCGCCCATCACAAAGTGTCCCCTCATTACGTGACAAAATTTTGGTCAATAGACATGCTCTTTGGGGATATAGTGTGTAAAAATGCATAAGTATTAATTAACATATTATGGAAAGAGAGTATTTTTATCATTTTTTATTTGAACGATGACTAAAAGGAATACTACACTAAATCGGGAGCATATAAAAGTATATCTAGCATGGAAACTATACTACGCATAGATACATGTGAGTGAGTATGTGTCATGGGAGTATATACAAGTGAGTGTGTTTGGTAATGTACCTATGCATGGATCAACTATAATTAGTGTGTGACATGTGAGCATATATACAAGTGCAGAGAGTGTGATTGTATGCTAGGGAAGCCTAGGCTTGGATATTCTAAGTGGCGTGTGAATCATGTGAGTGTAAAGTGAAGCTAAGTGTAAGTCTGTGAAGTGCACATGGAGAGTATACACAAGTGTGTGAAGTGTACATGTGAGTATAAAGTGATATATACATGAGAGAGAGAGATACAGAAAGGTAAAAAGTGGAGAAAAAGGAACATATGGGTAGGTGAAGATGCACAAATGTAGAAAAGAATAATGCCCATGCAAAAACAAAGTCTAGTCCTCTTATAGAAATCCCCAGTAGAGTTGCCACTGTGGTCATCCTGGGGTAACGTCGGGGAGGGGGGGGGGGGGACTCCGGAGGTGGATCCCTCCTTCTTTCCCCCTTTTTTTCTCTCTCTTACAGTGTGCGCATGGGATTGCATCATTTATAGGGGCGCTTAGTCATCGTCGATGTGGGGGTGATATATAGAGATAGAGTTGCCATCTTATTTTGAACAAAACATGCAAAAGAAATGTTGTTGCCTCAAGAGAACAACATCAAGGACAATATAGATGCTTGTGATACCAAGTAGTTCAAAGGTCCAGGGACTAAGTTATGAAATAGGAAGGTGTTAGGCACCCATTCCACCCTTTTGGTCTCTCATGGGCATATGCTAATCTTCTCATTTATAACTCTGTGCTTATGTGAATATTATAAATGGAGTATAGAATCACTCGACTCGTGTCACAGTTAAAGGGGGATCGAGGTCATCCTTAGGAGTGTTCCTAAAATAACAGTAATAAAAAACTATGATGTGAGTGTTTTTTAATTCACAAATCGTTAGGAAGAATGATTGTATATATCAAACAAGTCACTAGCGAACAAGCATAGAAAATATACATATCACGAATATATAATAACAAATGTAGATGGGAGGACTCGAATCGCAGATTTACCTAAGACGCCTATGTAAACTGTGAGGCATCAAAGCCCACGTAGTTCGAAGATAATTTGAGGTGGGGTTTAACCCATAAATCCAATCGGAGACTTTATTACATGTGCGTGTGTAGAAAAAAGGTATTTTAGTATGAGAAAGTGTTATGAGAAATCCCATTTTGGAATTTATGAGTGAACCCTCTTTTTCTTATTTTTTGGGTTTTTCTATGAAAATAAAGTATGTGATAATACTAATAATAAAGAGTTTGGAATTAATATGTTTGATGTAAGGAAGTAAAATACTAAAGCGAGAATGAAGTAACTAATGCGAAATTAAGAGAATTAAAGACAAAGAGTAAGAAATGGACCTCCATAATATGATTTGAAGTAAGTCTTCCTTGTAGATGCGCTGATCTCAAGGTGGAGTGATGGTGGTTTGAGGAGGTGGGTGGGAATTTACTCAAAAGAGTAAGAAAATGATGGAATAAATGTGGGATAAGGGTTTTTGAGACAAGAACAACTCTGATTTCGAGGGAATTTTCTCTCAGAGGGACGTTTGGGGGTGCTGAGGTGTGTCCTTCAAGGTTAGGTCATGGTTTCTATTTATAGGGATTATTAATTAATTCAAAAATTAGAGAAAAATAAAATTTTGGATTTAATTATTCTTAGTAATTAAATATGGTGGTTTTTATATATAAAAATAAGGTTTAAAGTGGAATTTAAATCTGGATTAAAATTTGTAAATTATAACTTTTTGTACAAAAATCGGGGGAGGATTCGAGATAAGGAGGATAAAAATAATATTTTTAAAAATTCGACCGCTCGATCGAGCTGAATTTTTCACAGCAGCTCCTTTCGCCGTTTACTACAACATACTAAAATTTCAAGTCATTTTAACGGTCCGATCGCCCGTAATAATTTTTCGACATTTGATTAGGACTTAAATTCTTTTTGGTATATAAACAAAGTGATGGGTTTAGGACTTTTAAAAACACTTTTAAGAGAAACAATCTCTTCTTTTACATCTTCTTCCTACCTCAAAACCTTAACTCCATTGGAGAGCTATTTTCAATCCAAGTTTTGAAGCTTTCAACCGGGTTTTCTCAAGATAGTTCAAGAACGTCTCTTTGCTAATTTTTCGAGATGAATACAACCGTGTAGTCAGAATTTATTCATCTTAATCTCAGGTATGAATACTCTATTCTCTTCCTTTAGTATTATGCATCTTAAGTGTCGCCTAAACCCTTAATCATGTTTTTTTTATAAAATCAATTACTAACTTAATTAGATAAAGTGGACACTTAATTTGGGACTGTTTTTATGAAATCTTTTAATATGATTTAATTTTTGAAACCCTTGGATCCGTAGGTTAGATTATTGGATTTTCATGATTTGGGGGATGTAGGTTTACATGTAGAAATTATGGGATTAGATATATGTTATATTGGTACGCGTACACACTTAAAAAAATATGTGGTTTATAAAAGAGAACGATTATATCATATTGAATATCATCGCATGTTAAAGAAATTAACATTATGGAATATAATGAATTATGTTGAAAACAACAACGTAGCTATTAATTAAATTAAATTAAATTGGGACCTTTATGATTATATTGTCATGTCGTGTTTATGACTTATGATATTGTGTGGATTACTATTATTCACTTTTGCCATCGCGGGGACGAGGGGATTTTGGGTAGTATATTGCTCACCTTATTTATAGGATGCTTACTAGGTATGGGACTAGTGGGTAGACTTTGATTATGATTTATGATTGCTAGGTATGGGACTATTTAGTGTAGATTCGTGCGGATTTTATATTTCGAGGTGAGGCAGGTTTTTACGTTATATCGTCATTTCGTTAGCCTGTTCATGAGACTATGACGTATTTTATATTGGTGATTCATCTTATATGTAGGATAGGACGTATGTGTACTTGGAGACCCTTAAGTATGGGACTGAAGGGTATTTTGACGATCTCACATTGATTAAAAGGGTGGGGTGATTTGAAAATTGAGAAATGAGAATTAATGCCTAGATAAAAACGGGTATTAAAATTTGTGGCTACATAATGTGCGGGGGCTGACAGTTTAAACGGGTCGGCTGGCGATTTATGTCGTGTCGCGTGTGGAACCTTGTAAAATTATGGGGAACCGACAGCTTAAACGGATTCGACTGGAATTTTGGCAAGGGAAAGTGTAAAACTTTGGTGGAAATTACCACCCGGGGCGGAAGGACCGCTATAATAAAAAGTTAGAATATTGTTGATTTGGGTTAATCTAATTAAATTAAAAATTTGCGACTGTGGGATATTTAAAATGATATTGGTGTGATATTTATAAAGAATCCTTGGGGGGTGGTTAGTAATTTACCCTTCTTGCGTTTAATTATCTCGTTTAATTAAAATATTCTATTGTGATATTTATCTCGTATAATGCTACTATCTGGATACAAGGATCCTATTTGAGGGGAGTAGTGTGTATTCATGCTCGGGGCCCTGATCTCGTGCATTGACTAACGTTTTCAGGATAAGTTTTGGAGAAGCTGCATAGGACCATTTGGAGATTATCGTTTAGAGGTACAGTCGGAGTTTATTTATTTTACTGCTTTAATTATTTTAGACTTTCCTTTTAGTCGTATTTCATTATGAGACTCTATTTTGGTTTTATTGGGCCATGCGATTCCAAAGTTGTTGAGGATTCAGTTGGAGTATTTACATTTGGTTTTTATTCAGATTTTAATTTAGTCATTATTGAAGATTGGATTTAATTGGAGTTTAGCATGTGATGGATCTTTTATCGCTCAGTTGGTCATTATCATGTGAGATTGATTTAATTATTTAGCTTGTGGATAGATTTATATATGTCTCATATATGATTCATGCTAAGAATGGTATTTTATTTACTCACACCAGACTTGGTTTTAGTGGCGGCTGATGCTAGAATTAAGCGGGGTGTGACAGATGGTATCAGAGCATGGTCTTAGGTCTCGTAGGTTGTGAGTTCGTTTAGCTTCCGCATTATCGATCTTTGATTACCTTTATTGATTCGTACTCCTAAGGTATAGGGTTTAGCATACGTGTTAGATGTGCTTCTTGGAGAAGTTTGGGTTAAGGATGTTGTAGGCCTTGAGTTTAGAATTAGTAAGCTTGATGTGAGGATCCTTAGAGTTGATTTTGGAGAAGTTAATTATTTGGAAGATCATTATTATAAATTTTGGGTATGTCTTCTATCGATGTAGCGATGTGATTTGATTTGAGGATTTATGTGTTGCGAAGATTATCAGAAATAGAATCGAGTGGTGATTTGCGAGAGCGCGTGGTACGCCGCTACTTTCGTAGTTATATATATATATATAGCGATATATATTATTTTTTGTTCGTGGGGTAGGTGCGCGTGGTATTGGGTGTATGGGCGCCCAATTATGGCATTCAACAAGTAGGCGTATGTGAGTCTTATTTTATATTTTTTGATTTACGTCTGACGTTTATAATTCGTTTATTTTCGAGGACGAAATTCCGGGGAAGTATGTAACACCCTGTGTTTTTATTAATTATTTATTTAATTAATTCAAAAATTAAAGAAAAATAAAATTTTGGATTTAGTTATGCTTAGTAATTAAATATGTTAGTTTTTATATATAAAAATAAAGTTTTAAGTGGAATTTAAATCGGGATTAAAATTTGAAAATTATAACTTTTTGTATAAAAATCGGGGGAGGATCCGAGATAAGGAGGATAAAAATAATATTTTTAGAAATTTGACCTTCCGATCGAGCTGAATTTTTCACAGTAGCTCCGTTTCACCGTTCGCTACAACATGTTAAAATTTTAAGCTATTCTGACAGTCCGATCATTTGTAATAATTTTTTGAGTGTTTATATTTGATTAGGACTCAAATTCTTTTTGGTAGATAAACAAAGTGACGGGTTTAGGAATTTTAAAAACACTTTCTTCAAAACCCTAAGAGCAACAATATCCTCGTTTACATCTCCTCCTCCCTCAAAACCTTAACTCCATTGGAGAGTTATTTTCAATCCAAGTTTTGAAGCTTTAAACCGACTTTTCTCAAGATTGTTCAAGAACGTATCTTTGCTGATTTTTCGAGAGGAATCCAACCATGTAGTCAGAATTTATTCATCTTAATCTCAGGTATAAATACTCTATTCTCTTCCTTTGGTATTATGCATCTTAAGTGTCTCCAAAAGCCATAATCATATTTTTTTTTATAAAATCAATTAGTAACTTAATTAGAGAGAGTGGACATTTAATTTGGGATTGTTTTTATGGAATCTTTTAATACTATTTAATCTTTGAAACCCTTGGATGCGTAGTTTAGATTATTGAATTTTCATGGTTTGGGGGATGTAGGCTTGGATGTAGAAATTATGGGATTAGATATATGTTATATTGGTACGCGTACTTAAAAAAATAGATGATTTATAAAAGATAACGATTATATCATATTGAATATCATCGCATGTTAAATAAATTAACATTCTTGAATAGAATGAATTATGGTGAAAACAATAACGGTGCTATTAATTGAATTAAATTAAATTGAGACCTTTATGATTATATTGTCATGTTGTGTTTATGATTTATGATATTGTGCGGATTACTATTATTCACTTTTTCCCTTCCCGGGGACGAGGGGCTTTGGGTTAGTATATTGCTCACCTTGTTTATAGGATGCTTACTATATTTATGCTTGCTAGGTATGGGACTAGTAAGTGTAGATTTGTGTGAATTTTATATTTTGGGGTGAGGCAGATTTTTACGTTATATCATCATTTCATTTGCCTAGGCATGAGACTAGGACGTATTTTATATTGGTGATTCAGCCTATATGTAGGATAGGACGTATGTGTACTTGGGGACCCTTAGGTATGGGACTCAGGGGTATTTTGAGGATCTTACATCGATTAAAAGGGTGGGGTGATTTGAAAATTATGAAATTGAGAAATGAGGATTAATGCCTAAGATAAAAACGGGTATTAAAATTTGTGGCGACATAATGTGCGGGGGCAAACAGTTTAAATGGGCCGGCTTGCAATTTATGTCGTGTCGTGTGTGGAACCTTATAAAATTGTGGGGGATCACAGTTTTAATAGATTCGGCTGGCGTTTTGAAAAGGGTAAGTGTAAAACTTTGGTGAAAATTACCACCCGAGGCGGGTGGGCCGCTATAATAAAAAGTGAGAATAATGGTAATTTGGGTTAATTTAATTAAATTAACAAGTTGGGACTGTGGGATATTTAAAATGATATTGGTGTGATATTTATAAAGAATCTTTGGGGGTGGTTAGTAATTTACCCTTCGTGCGTTTAATTATCTCGTTTAATTAAAATATTCTATTGTGATATTTATCTCTTATAATGCTACTGTTTTGATATAAGGATCCTATTTGAGGGGAGTAGTGTGTATTCATGCTCGGGCTTAGACCTCGTGCATAGACTAACCTTTTCAGGATAAGTTTTAAAGAAGATGCGTAGGACCATTTAGAGATTATCGTTTGGAGGTGCAACTGGAATTTATTTAATTTACTGCTTTAATTAGTTTAGACTTTTCATTCAGTCACATTTCATTATGAGACTCTATTTGAGTTTTATTGGGTCATGCGGTTCCAAAGTTGTTGAGGATTCAGTTGGAGTATTTGAATTTGGTTTTTATTCTGATTTTAATCATTATTGGAGATCCAATTTAATTGGAGTTTAGCATGTGATGGATCGTTTATTGCTCAGTTTGTCATTATCATGTGGGATTGATTCAATTATTTAGTTTGTGGATTGATTTATATATGTCTCATATTTGTTTCATGCTAAGAATGGTATTTTATTTACTCATACCCGGCATAGCTTTGGTGGCAGCTGACGCTAGAATTAAGCGGGTTGTGACAGGCGCCGATCTTCATGGTCCCTGACCTCCCTATCAGCATGTAACCCTAGACACATTGCTAATAGGCAGGGTCATAGAATTTCCATTCGGCAGTCTAAGGAAGATTTTTTGAAAATTGATTGTAAAGTGTGAATCATAAGTTAGAATCGGGCATGGGGGTAGACCATTTGAAAGGGTATTCATATCCCTTTAAGAATCCATTGAGCCACTCCCGGGTTTGGAAATGACTGAAGTCAAACAGGGCTCGAAAGCATCCGTTGGTCACTAGACAGGAAGTTCGCAAAGGAAAATGAATCGTTCATCCGAATCATATGCCAGAATCACGCACGGGATGGACCGTCGAAAAGGCTATTCCATGCCCTTCAAAGATTCATCCAGTGTCGTTGGGTTCGAAGAGTTGACCTTGATCAAACAGGGCTCAGAAGTGCCCAACGATCCTTTGAAGTAAAATGGGTCATTCGTCCGCACCGTAAGCCTCATTTGTGCATGAGGAGGATAGTTGGAAAGGGTATTTAGTTCCCGTAAAAGATTAGTTTAGTATCAGTCGAGCTGAAGAGTTGATAGGAGACAAACGGAGCCTGAGAGTGCTCGGTGGCCTTTGGATCAATTTTCGGGTAACATGGATCATTCGTTTGAATAAAAAGTTTGATTTGCACACGGGATGGACTATTGGAAAGGGGATTCAGATCCCTTTGAATATCCATTGAGCTTTCTCTCACGCGAGGAAGTTGATTGGGGTCAAAACAGGGCCCGGGAGCACTCGGTGGCCTCAAGATCAGTTTTTAATAGTAAAATGGATCGTTTGTTCGAACTGTAAGGTCGATTCATGCACGAGGTGAACCGTTAGAAAGGGGATTCAAAGCCCTTTTGATCAGAGTCAAAAGGGGCCCGGGAGCACCCGATGACCTCTTGATCGTACTCAAAGTTTGACCTAGGGTTTGTGGTGGATAAGTGAGTGCTAGGGAGCTAAGGAGATGATTATTAGGGTCCTAAGATGGGGTGTATACATCCGTATTAATGACATAATCTGAATTTAGGAGAATTCTTTATGTAATTGGATTAGAATTGAAGTTGAATTGTTGTCATATTATCCCATATGATAAATCAATAAAAAGCCTTTGGTAATTGAATGGAATGATAACTAATTTGAATCAAATTGCTAAAAGATTAGATTATAGGGTTCTTAGGTAAAATTAGAATTCATCCCATTAAATCTTATTGGAGTCATGTAAAAACCTTATTTATAGGCTAAAAGTGATGAGAGAGCACTTATATATTAATATAGTTGGGTTTTGTAAAGATTGGGGAGATTGTAAGTTTGTTAAAGAAGGATTTTGAGGTCAAAATTCGTAGTTAAAATAAGGATTTTTTTACAGGTATCATCATTTGATCGACCCTGAGGATCTATTGATCGATGATACATGATTGTCTGAAATTGAATTGCGAATGTGTGGGTGCTGGTTTCGTATTTTTTGTATTTTTATTGAATTTATTATGATTATTTTTCCAAGAGGAGTCATGGTTGAAATTTAGGTTGGAGTGAAATGCCTAACTAAATGAGACTTATCAAATTAAATAAGAGTGAATTAAGAGTTAGCAACCTTAGTGCGATTAGGATTACTATTTTTGAGTATTATATTCTTGTAGACCCAAGAGCCAAATGGATTGTTATTTTGTTTTGAGAAGTTTAGAGATTTCGATCGGATGTTCGTTGGTCTATTAAGAGTTTTAACTCGAATAATCTTGAGAATAGTCTCAATTAATAGTGGTTAATTAAGTTAATATATTTGATTTAAGGATTGTAATCTAAATATGCTTTGACTTGATAACTTATATACAATATAGAGGATATCAGTACTTGTATGATACATACTAGATGATATATTTATTGAATTATTATGGTAGATAGAGATGTGTTGTACCCTAGGTCGGTCGATAATGCCTTTTCGGTATCTTGATTGAGAGAGACGGGATTTACCTTGGGTCGTGCGATGGTTACAACATCAGTACTCAGGTATATAGATATGTGTCATACCCTGGTACGATCGACGCCACCTCTTCGGTAGCCTAATAAAGAGTAACGTGCATTACCCTGGGCCATGAGATGGCTATCACTTATGTACTCTGGTATATAGAGATGTGTGGTACCCTAGGCCGGTCAATGGCGCCTTTTCAGTAGCCTGATAGGGAGCGACGAGCTATATCTTGGGTTGTGAGGTGATTACCACTTTGATATTCGGGTAGTTAATTATAAAATATTTGGTATGAAGCATATATATATGATTTTGTACACATAGAGATGTGTTTTGTAGTGAAATGATTATGCTTGAGAAGTATAGAATAATTATAATGTTCAATGAAAAATCAATAATACTAATCATGGGTTCACTTGGGTCTGGAGTTAGACTTATGTGATTTCTAGGATTGTTGGGTTTGGAATAACATAAAAGTTACTAAAATAAGAGAAAAAGATGCATAATTATATTGTAGCCAAGGATCAATTATATTGTTATACTACTTAAAGGTGTTGTTAACGTTATCATATTAACATTTTTCAGGACACGTGCCACCAGTGCACCGTCACCCTTGATCCAGTCGTGACCTTCTTCTCAGTTGTTGATCTTCTAGGATGTAGGTGTCGAGCATGCGTGTTCACTATTCCATGTCCTTTTTCTATTATGTCGAGTTGGTATTAATATTATTATTATTACTTTGGGTTGGGATTTTATTTTGAGATAGTTGTAGTTATGTGAGTATTCAAAAACTGTTGTTCGTTTGGTATCAGAGACTGTGTGGTTAACCATATTTATGTTTACTTATTTATTTATGCATTCAGTTTATTTACAGTCATGCCTAGAATGATACCAAATTGTTATACACTCCTATTTGATTTACTTTAGACGTGATCAATCTAATTTTAATTTTATAGGGTGTATCGCCCCATATATTTTTAATAATTAGGTTGATCAAGTTTCTTTATTAAAATTAAACAGTTTGTCTAAATAATTAAATATCATCCTTAGCGTGTAACAATAAACAATGAATGAAGATAAAGCAAGGTGAAGAATGATATGAGAAATCCTCAAATACTGATGTATAATGAATAAAATTTAATTACATCTGTAACTAAAACTTATATTTCCTGACAATAATAGATATATACCAATTCTCTCACATTCAATTTGTCTTTTACAACTGAGTACAATTACAAAGAATAAAGTAAACCTCACATCTATCAAAATAAATGAAGTAAATCTCAAAGTAGGTATAACCCCTACATCTTCAAAGCTCGGTGATAAATGGAATGAAAGACAGTGTGCTCGAGTAAGAAACTAGGTCGGGTATCCGGGAACACCTGCAACAATGTGATGGGTCAGGCCCACTACAATAAGATAATAGCTACACACTTGAGTAGTAAAATTGCCAATCATGAAAGTAAATAACAAATTCTACAGTTATTAGATTAACTATTATCCATATATATTTTGCATTTACACATATACTGGTACATCTTTTTACTTGTCTACATCGAGTATACCAAACCCATGTCTCGGAGTCAAACTATCACACATTATTTATTAATTCATAAGAGGACCATAGTGTAGCCTAAAATTATCCAAACCGTTTCTTTAATTTGTTAATCATTACACTTTCCGCTTATGCGTAAGGTTAATATCGCATATACTATCCACAAAATATAACTCAATATTTTGTTTACATCTAAAAAGTTTAGAGTAATATGATTCATAGAATGAATACTTGTCATTTTCAACAGTATATATAAATTCGCAGTCCAAATCTTGCACACTAGTTTATCATCCTCACTAAATTCTTAAGGAATTTTAATTAGCATACATGTCTTTAAAATTAAACTAAATTACAAAACTTCACTGGGTCCATGCACACGATAAAAATATTAGCCATGCGCTCACCATTATACGCACAATTAAAAGCACAACCGTTCGCATGGTAAAAAGCATAGCCCACACGGTGCACATAACTAAAATTATCCAAAAACAGATCTCTCTTCAACTTACATCCTCTACCACAAGCCCAAATCTCAGAATGACCATTTTCTTTCTAAAACGAAGTTCTATGCCCCAATACCCTATAAATATGGGCTAGGATAGTTATTAAAGTCTATCCTCACTTAAAAATCCCAATTTCCCATATTTAATTTTTAGATTTTAATATATAATTTTATGTCCAATTACTAGATTAAGATTTAAATAAAGATATACAAATACATGTAAATGAGTAGTCTCTCGCATGATTATATTTAAATAGGAATATCTAATAGGAACATACATTTCTCTAACACTATCTAATTAAGCTAATTTAAACTACTCATAAAATTTCAAGAATTGGGTTCATTAATTTATTTACAAAAATCATCATTTTTTAATATATCAGATAACCCTTATTATTTTTACATGACTTCTATAATTTATAAAATCACATTTAGGTATAAATCATTATTTACATCATGAGAGGAGATAATAGAACTATCTTACCTCAAATGATAAATCCAATTCCTAAAATAAAGATAAAATAAATTCTTCCAAAATCTTGGTAGTTGTTCATTAACAAATCTTTAATTCTTGTAGCGAAGGTCCCAATGATGTAGAAAGGAACCCCCTTGAGAAATAGTTGAATTGTTCTTCAAAAATGTCCCCAAAAGTCTTTTTTTTTGTAATTGTGTAGATGTTTTTCCAAAAGCAAGTTTAGAATTGTAAATTTTTTGGTTATAATAAGAAGGGAATAATTTGTGGATTGGAAGTATGTATATTTTGTGAAGTTTGGTCGATGTTTGTAATTTGGATTGTGGATTTAGGAGGAAGTAGGGCTTCATTTAGGTTCTTATACTAATTACCTAAACCTAGCTTTCTCTCCAAATCACCTAGATATCTCTCCAAGTAAGATTCAATTTCCTTATTAACCCATCCATCAACTAATTACTTTACTTAATTTCCGATTAATAATTTAAAAATCCTTATTCAATTTAAATCGTAATTAGACATATTATATTTAGTTATTTTCTTAAATAAAACCCAAATTTTAATTAAGTCCTAAATCAATATCAAAGTTTCTTATAAAACTTTATTTTCCACTTAAATAATTATAAACATTCAGTTTTCACTTAAAATTGTCCCAATTTTTTTTTCGAAAATCCAATTAAATCCTAAAAATATGAATTAACTAATTATTTTAATTAATTAAATTCTTTTAAATTTAAGGGGAATTACAATTTTTCCCCTAACAAAAAGAATTTCATCATGAGAGACGGAACTAGTACTCTTGCAGTGGGTCTGACTCGTTACGTTGACTAACATCTCAGGTTAAGTTTGAGATTTTAGGAGTGTATTGGATCTCGAAGAGAAAGCTGGACTTAGATAATTAATTTATGTACGGATTAGTTTATTTTCCATTGTGTATTTCATACGAGAGAGTGTTTGAATTTCTGAGTCGCATATGACTTCTTAGCTGTATTTTTGTATTGAGACTTCGTACTATGTTGGACTATTGAAGGGCATTGATGTTGGAATTTATTGATTTATTGGACATTGGTATTGTTATCTCCCACATCTTATATTATTGGAAAAAAATTTAAATGTCTCATATTTCTATCACATGCTATGAATGATATTTTAAATTATAGCAGTTTATATACTTTAATATTAGGACTTAATCATTCTTAATATGAAAATATGCGGGGTGTTACAAATTATACCATGTCCAAAGATGAACGAAGACTCAAATTCTTTCACTTTATGGACTTCTGCTTAGACATTAATGATATGTTATGCATTTTTACAGGGGTTATTGGCATTTTGATCCCCTGAAGTTCGATCACATTAAACTTTCAGTTACTAAAGTTTATATAATATCACATAAAACTGTAATACCCCGTATTTTTGTGATATTTATTTTATGGGATTAATTTAATTAAATGCGTATTAATTGGAAATTAATCCGGATTAAAAATACTAGCGAGATGCGAGTTGGTATTTGATTATATGTGCATATATGATTATATATGAATTTAGAATTATGAAATTTGTCGTGAGATTGAGACGCGTGTGACAGTCGCGTCATGGTATATAATTATGATAATTTAAAAGTGAATTTTATTTCTATTATCCGTATGGTCGTTTTGAGTGCGCCAACGCGTCCGGAAGGGTCGAAATAGTCAGAAAACACTAGCCGGGGGTTTGGTTTGGGTCCCGGGGCATTTTTAGGCCATACCGGCAACGTATAAGGGTAGTTTGGTAATTTTGAATTTTGAGGAATTAAAAGCTACGAAAATTGGGAATTAATATCTGATTAGGCATTAACCCACTAAGCCCACTAATACCCAAATAGACTACGGAGGTTATTGAAAGTTGTTCCTAAGACAAAACCCTAGCCTCCATAGCCACCATTAGAGAAGAGCTTGTAGAGGGAGAGATAGAAGGATTCTGCAGAGAGAGAGGGTATACTTCATCAAATTCGTCATCAAATACAGAGTTACCATTAAGGCAAGTGATTTAATTTCATTTTTATAGAGAATGTTTCTTCCATGTGTAGGAATTGTTAAAAATCTGATTTGTTCTTGGGAGTTAATGAAAAACCCATTAAATTGGAAATAGAAATTACATTCTTGATGAGGAAATTGCATGTAGATTTGTAGTTGATGATTATTCTGATGATATTATAATTAGTATGAAACCAAAAACGGATTTAATTAGACTTCTAGATGACTTATAAATCCTAGGGTTCATGTGTTTGAAATTGGGGAAAAATATGTAGAGATTTGATATTTGGATGATGGTTATAATGATTTAATCCCCACAAAAACGTTAGTAGGTGACCTATGTATGTTTAGAGACGATTAGGAACCTTGATATATTGTTGGACTAATGTTTAGAGAAGATTAGAAGTGAAGAAAAGAGGAAAAAACGAAATAAGGAATTCTGGGCTTGAAACTGGCCACTCGTTAGAAGACCTGCCCAGGTCGTTCGAACGAGCTCGTTCGAACGAGCTTCTAATGAGTTGACCATTGACTTCTAACGAGGGTGAAGTTCGTTCGATAAGATCGTTCGAATGAGATCTCGTTAGAAAGCCCACTTCATTCGAACGAGATCTCGTTAGAAGACTCAGTTCGTTCGAACGAAGTCTCGTTCGAACAGCCTCGTTCGAACGAGACTTCGAACGAGTTGACAGTTTAGGCTTTTTAGCCTGTTTTGATCCCGAGTGCCCCGTAACCTTGTGTATAGGTAGAGATAGCCTGTCCTTGATGAGTAATTGATATATTTGGGATGTTTGGGATATTATGAGGAGTCAAACCTAGTAGTGTAGTTTGAACCTAAGGGAAAATGTGAAGTAGAACGTGAGTGTCTATTACGATGTGAGCTATTGACGGCCTAATTAATTATATTAACCGGGAACATATAAATGGTGTAGTATTATATGTCAGTACGAGAAGAGATATGTACCAATATATTATGGTGATTACTAAGACGTGTGCATACTTAGTATATATGTATTGATTTTATGTGTATGACATACCTACCATACTTGCTATCACGGGAGGTTTGCGTTCGCTTAGGGCCCTCTAATCCTCGTGTTGCCCGGATTTAGACTGGTTACCTCGATGAACATAGGTCAGAGAAGGACTTATTGGGATGTTAATAAGTCTGCTGATCGTGGGAGCGCAGGTATGTGCGTGACCCATGTGATGTGACTGTGTTCGCCTCCATTATTTGTGATGTTGTTATCTGTGAACTATTCCTGAGAGATTCGGAATATGTGATCCTTATGTACGTGATGTACCGGGATGGATAGCAGAGTATGTGTGCACCGTAGCTAGTCTCGGGGTGCTTGTATTGTATATTTATGACATGAATAATATACACTTAATTAATGGGAACTTTCATGTTAATATTATGAATAAAATTATAGTATTGTTTTGAGAAAACATAACGGATTAACCAGTAGTGAAATGTATTACATATTGAGAATCTGAGTTTAAGTAAAGCCCTCTATTATTTGGTAACGTTAGAATGTAATATGGGAATCGAGTAGTAAGAGGTAGAACTTATTACGTTTTGGTTAGATATATGTGTCATTTAGATGGGTAATGTACGTTAGGAGTGCACATGTAGTCGAGAGGTGAGAATTTCATGTGAGTGCACGTCCTAACATGTATTTTGCATTTAATGTTTTAATGTTATTAAAACACTTGCTGTTTTCAAAATGTTTTCCACTTTCGGGCTCTGACCCATTTGCTTTCAAATCTATTTTTGTAAAAACCATTTTAGGTGCCCAGCCACAAGGACACCATGCATAGGATTCTCATTCAGGTGACGAGCTGTAGCTATTTGTGGAAGTTACAGGACTTTGCTTGTAGACGCTTCATCGATCTTGACTCGATATTCATCAGTTATCAGTTGTAGGGCATGTCGCCCATTTCTTTTAGAGACTTTGCATTTATTTCAGTTATTCAGACTTTTGGCATGTAATTATTCAGGATTCAGACTTGTAGTATTATTTCCTTTTGTTGGGATTATTGTGAGGAGTTTTCCTCCGGATTTCTTAGTATTAGTGTTGGTTATTTCATTACTTCGTATGGTGAATGGATTATGTTGACTCTTCCATTATTCTTTTACTGCTTGTTAATCAGACTTAAGTTAAAATTTGGCACTTACTTTTAAATACTAGGTGGTTAGTAATTATTAAAATGTTTTCGACAGTGATGCTATTAACTGAACCAACTTGGCATTTTGAATTAATTTAATAAAGGAGTAGCTACCCGGTATTTAATTAGTCGGGGTGTCACAAAACCCCCAAAGTTTGTTACTTGAATCCCCTAAGTAAAAAATGTATCGAACAATTAAATTCATTAACGAGAGACTTTACATGCCTCATAAATGATGGTGTATGTGTCAAAAACATTTGAAACTCAACTTCCATATATTGTGCAACCATTTTAGGGTTTGAGGCAAAATGAATTTGAGGGTTTTATGGAGTTAAGGTTTTAAGATGATTTGGAAAGTTCAATTGAAGGTGGATGGGAAGTTGGGTTCTCCAATCTATGGATATTTTGATTTTTATGTGTGTGTTTTATCATTCAATCAACGAATCATATGTGTGATTATTCTTGTGATTTATAGATAAATGGTCCGATTTCTTCAGCATAATAATGCATCATGATGCAAAGGTTGTTACTTTATCAAAATTAATATATATTGGAGGTAATAGACAAGTATCTCTCATTGATTTTTGTGAGTTTGAAATATTATCTTTGCTTGAGTTTAAGGAAATTTCCAAAGAATTGGGGGGATATGGAGTTTTTTTTATCGATTGTTCTAGATGTTTATGAAGAGCATAATGAGCTTAGAAAAATAGCTTATGTTGCTGATATATTGAAATTGGCTGAGATATTTTTAATGCGAGAAAATAACGAAAAGGACATTAAGGTTTTCATTCATTGTAAACCATTAGCTGAGATATTCGTAAAGAAGTACAAAAAATATTCTACATTTTGTTGATATTCAAAATTTAGAGAAAAATTAGATAGTTACTCCTTTGATTATTAGAGTTTACATAATAATGAATATGAATGTGAAGAATTTAACAATGTTAAGAAAGATGATGATATATTTTATAAGTTTGTTGATAAGAATGTAGATTATGTTGGGGTTTAACCTAGTTTTCTTGGTGAGCTTATTGAAAGAAATGAACTAGTAGTTGAGGAGAAGGAGTAAAAGTATCACATTTTTTATAGCAATACAAGGTCTAATTAATTTAAGACACGAAAATTTCTTGAACTTATGCCAAAATTGATTCAGATGATCCATTTCTTATTTGGGGATTTTTTTTATTGATCACAAAGATTTCAAAGCTGTTGTTAAAAATTAGTCAATTAAACAGGGAAAACCAATTAGGTTTACAAAAATTACTCTATGCACGTTAAAGATGTATGCAAAGAGAGGGTGTCCTTGCTCTATTTATGCCTCAACAACACAAGATTCCCAAATTTTACAAGTAAAAGCATATGACAAAGAAAAACATTGTAAAATGGATGGAAAATAAATACGTGGGAAATTTTGAATCAAACCCCAAGATCCCATTAAATTCCTTTAGTGAGACTGTAATGAAAGATCAAGTGGTATATGTGTCACCCTGTCGAATTATATAGGCAAGAAAAAAAGGCATTAAAGATGATTGAGGTGACAAATCGAGAACAATACTCAAAATTGTGGGACTATATTGAGGAATTAAAAAGGACTAAACCAAATTCAACTAACAATTTGAAATTTGTAGATGGAACATTGGATCTATTAGGTAGAAAGTATGCAATGTACACCATCAATATCATCACCATAACCATATAAATCTTTCATATTATTTGGTAAGTATTGGTCTTTTCTCTAGTTTGTTCCTTGACCTCACCAAACCCAGTATTATAGTCTTTTCCTTAGAACGCATTAGAGGGTTTAACCATTGAAAAAATTCACAACCATTGTCCTAGTGAGAAAAAATTGAACAGAAAATGTGAGAAAATATATTTTATTAATAAACAAATAAAAAAGAAAATTTGAAATTCAAAACTTACTCTAATTTTTCACATGCACCAAACCTTGTCCCTGGTCTTAACAGGGTCCAAGAAGTTCTAATTATAGTTCTTTTTAAATAATTACACATTTTAGGGGTGATTCATATCCTCAAAGAACCCTAGACTAATCACATTTTCACTTTGAGCTAATGTTAGCTATGTATATATTGGATGGGGGTTTATAATTGGCTGGAAAAGCGTTTTGACACGTTTACTTATGAAGCATGTGCATTCCACATGATGCTTTTCGTTAATGAATTTAATGATTTGTTACTTTTTTTTGTTATAGTGATTCGACTAACAAACTTACAAAGGCTAATACAAAGGCTAATACACTCGATAAAATCAAAATATTTGACCTTGATGTCCTTTATGCAATTTACAAAGGCTAATACACTCGATAAAATCAAAATATTTTATGTTCGGGGACAAAGGGGTGTGTCTTATTGGACAACTTTATACCCAGAGATGAGTACCTTTGTCGCTTGTGCACACCCTCTCCCCGGCTCTCTCTCTCTGTAGACATTTTGAGCGAACCATATTAAATCTCTTGCGCCACTCTCGTGTCATTGTACTTCGTAACTATGAAATACTATTTTTCATTCTACTTGGTTTATTGTGGTGCTTCGGCCTACAGTTGGTTTAAGAGCACCAACGTGTATGTATAACGCTTGATTAAAGTTTTGCTAAGATTTTACTCTATACCTATTATTTTATTTTCTTGGGCACTTGTTCAAGCATGGTATAAAATAATACTAATTAATAGAAAGTATCTATAGTTAATGAAAAAATATTTAAGTACTTAACAAAGTAAATTTAAGGAATCCTTGTACAAAAAGTGATGGCATAAGCATTTATAGGAAATGATGGAAAGTCAACACATAATATATTTTTTATGGGGAGGATATAGAGGTCATTGTCATCAACAAGGTATTAAATTAAGAAAAATGCTTAAAGTCTTGGGAAAAGTTATAAATGGTTAAATTATAAAATATCACACAACAAGCTTAACCCCAAGTGATATCTTTATCGTTTGAAGATAAAGGAGGGAAAAGATCTCATGAATTACATGTTTGTTTGTTTAAGTATTATTCATTAACTAAAAAAAGTAGATGTCAGGGTAGAAGGAGAAGTAAAGAGACTCCAATGTATCTAGTAACAACATGCATATATAAAGAGATAAAGTAAAGGGAAAGTAATGCCATATATATTATGTACTATCTCTCTCTCTCTCTCTAACTATGCGATGAACTATGATAGGTAGAGATCAATCGTATTGGAGGCAATTGGGTGGTTGGAAATAAAGGGATTGATTATTCTAGTAAAACTCATATATTAAAGAAAGTTATATATATATATATATATATATATATATATATATATATATATATATATATATATATATATAGAGAGAGAGAGAGAGAGAGAGAGAGAGGGGGGGGGGGACAGTGGCAGTGTGGTGGACCAGTGGTTGCACATGTTTAGGGGGGGCGGGGAGACAAAGAGTAAATGTTCAGGACATGTGTGGATGATATAGTTACATTTTGTTTTCTAGTCTTTTTGTTTCTTTTTTTCCCCAAAATTTAAAGGCCATATGGAAGGCACGTGATCAAATATCTAAGTACGTTAAAAAATAATAAAATTAATGAGGTACTTAAGTCTAAAGATTGGAATTAAAGGGGTACTTAAGACAAAAAACCCACCCTTCTATAAATTTAATATTTTAGAAAGATTTTTTATAATATTGATTTATCCATTTTAAAAATAAATATACAAATTTAAACCCTATTCATTAATACAAATTCCATACACTTGACCATTTTGTCCAAATTTTATTACGAAAATAGCATAACGTCTAAAATGCTAGAGTATGAAAGTTCAATTGTGTGAGCGTATTTCAATTTAAGGTGTCTACTTAATTTGTTTTATATAAAAGAAAAATTGGGGAAGAAAAATGAGTGATCCCCAAACTAAAAGTATTTAAACTAAGAGAGTAAAATGTTAAGAATGAAACACTTTTGCTGCTTGAGTTTAATTATAGGCAAGCCACTCAATGTGAAATATTATCTAAAGTAACAAAAAAATGAGCTGAGATGTAACTTAAAACTTATAAGACCATCTCTAGAGCACCGTGCAATATAATATAATGCAATATTGCACGAAGTTTTTGGTATAAATGGCATTGGATAGAATTAAAAAAAATAACATTTTATAAAAGTTAAAAAATTGAGAGTTTTTTTCTCTCTAATTTGCTATTCCAGGTGCGGTAGACAGAAGAAGCATGTGACAAACTAACTATCACGATAGCCTTTATAATGAAAGTTAGAATTTCACATCATTAATGACTAAATTTCAGCCTATTTAATTATTCCTTCCTCTCACCCTTATCTCCACAAATGAATTATTCAACTATTTATTTTCATCTTAGGCAATGCGTGATTCCTAACTCTTTGTTGTTTTGAAGGGGATTCGCCTTGGTATTTATGACAACGTTTGCTGAAGACGCGAGGCTTTCTTAAATCAATGCTCTGATACCACTTGATGGATCACGAGGCCCCCAATTTTTAGATTATACCAAAAAGTAATTTCAATTTCCTTTTAAAGATATGCGCAAGCGAGATGGTTCAATTAAACAAGTACATAAACACCAAATTTTAATTTCTTTCAAATTAAAATGAAACTTAAACCAATATAACCCAAGTCCTAGAAATTTGCCTAACAAAATTAATCGAATTTGCAATATTAAGCCAAACCAAATTTTATCCAATAAAATTAATGACTTGAATTAAATTAACTTTTACCCAAATTAATTTAGCACCAAATTAGAAAAGTAGTGATTTAAACCAATTTTATCTTTTTACCTAAGCATGCATCTAATGTAAGTTTTTCAAAAGATAAAATAAACAAATAACCACTACGCCGCGATGTACGAGGAAAAACCCACAACGGGAAAAAATCTCGGACGACCCTAGCCTTAAGTCCACTAAGTATGGTTTTACAATTGCAAGACAGATGACTTACTTCCTCGACTCGACCCCTTTCAAGCCTTGACGCGTCTTCTTCTAAACACCTCCGCCTAGTCGACAACCCCGGAACTCCACAGAAACCTTGGACTTCACCAATGATACTTTAGGAACACCGTTAACCAGACATGGTGCCTTTCACCATGTGACAATGCCGCAGCAAAACAACGAACTTCTTCTTTGAGGGATGTAGAATCAAACCCAAACGACACGGTAGAGTAAACCCGGTGCCAAACACTCCAAACAAGATATTTATATGGAAACATGGAATAAACAAACTATGGGTGTAAGAAAGTGTTTTTCAAATAATGTTCTTGAACTACAAACACTTAAACATGAACTTTTGAACTTAAGAATTTTCTCTCAAAAATTGTTCTCTCTAAAAGATGTTTAGAAAATGTCAAAAGTTGGTTTTTCAAACTTGGTTCCCGCACATATAACTTCTGCCAAAAGTTAGTGGGTAAAGGTAAGTGGAAACATGGGAAAAACTGCTCAAAACTGGTAAAAAAAATTCCCGCCTAAAATCTCGTTCAAATGAGATTTTCGTTCGAACGAAGTCTCGTTCGAATGATACTTATAACAAAGTTCCAGAGGCAGGTTTGACAAACCTCGTTCGAACGATATTCTCGTTCAAATGACAATATCGAATGACTTTCCAGAATGTTTAAAAATTCGATTTTAGCCCAGAAACTTTATTTTAAAGTTTTAAAGAAACTTTATGAAAATAAACATCAGTTACACCCAATTAAAATTGTTCCAAGCTCCTATATAAATATGTAATGCATTCATACCGTAGGAGTAAACGGAACAAATGTTGTTGACGTAGAAACGAGGCACAATAAACTCGGCATTTGATGAAGCTTTATACTCTTGGCCGCTACGTCTTCAACTTTAGTATGCCATAGGCTTGAAGGATGGTCAAGAACTCTATCCTATGACTCAAACATTTTGTCCAGAATTGAGCCAAAATAACAAAGGACTCAATTGGAAATTTATGTCCTTACATTTGCCACAGTGTATGGAAGACGAATACTGTAATACTCGGTAAGTTTAATGAATTAATTAAATAATGAATTTTTATATGTGCCTGCAGTGACATGTGATGTGACTATTTATAATTTCATATGTGTCGTGTCATGTGTAGTTTATTCAAAGTTGAAATAAGACTTAATACACGAGAATGAATAAATGAATAACTTAATAATGAATAATAATGTTCGAGACTCGTACAAATTATAATATTAAGAAGTTGGTTTGATACTTTAGGTTGATGTTTAAGATATTTATAATGTTGGATTACAACTCAAAATAATGGTTTTTAAGCCCTATAGGCTAATATATTAGACTTTCGACTAATTGGAAATAATTTTGGGCTTCATAGGTCAAGGTCCATATAGGTGTTAACCTGAATTTCATAATTAAACATATAAAAAGGAGATTAATGTTATTAGGAATCATTTTAACACATGAGAAATGAAATCATAGAGAGAGAAGAGGGAGGCTACTTGGAGAAGAAAAACAGAGGTTAATTGGGCATTGGAGAAGAGGAGAAATGGGGTTTTGCAATTGAAGTTCATCCAACTTATATTTGGAGGGAAGTTTGATAAGTATATTAATATAATTATTTTTTATGTTAGAATATAGTTATGTATTGGATTCTAAATTTAAACATAGAAATAATTGATTTAGATAGTTAAATAACAAATTTTAGATTCAACTTAATTAAAACATCTGAGTTTATATACATGAATTGAAATTAGTAAAATTCCACATGAAATAAGAGTATATGGACAAATTGATATTAGAATTATACTAAATTTACATAATTGAGGAAAAGCCCTTGTGAATTTTTATTTTGAGTTGGAATTTGGGATTTTTGGATAAAATGAAATTATAGGTATCTAAGTATTCAGATATGAGACATAACTCTAAGTTTTTTATAAATTGACTAATCTTATAAGAAATAGTGCAGAGTTAAGTTTTGTCAAGTTTGTAGGACAATTTAGGGTATAAGGAGAGTAGTAAAACCTTGAATTAGGCACTTAAGGGTGGTTCTGGACAAAAGGGTCATAGCAAGGGCCATAGGTTGAAGAAAGATAGAATTTTGAAGTGCTTCGTAGTTTTTCCATTCAAACAGCCACAATTGTGATCCGTGTGCATGGGCCATGCGAACTACTAGGGTTTAGGGCCATGCGTACAACCAGGGCATAAATTGTGAATTTTTGTATTTTATTTAAAAAATGAAATGGGAATGGAATTAGGATACTTAAACACTTTAAACTATTAATCTAAGATCTTTAATCATGTATGTAAGATTACTTGGGAAGATAATATGAATCATATTGTTCTTAAAATTTAAATAGTTGTGTGGTGCATTATATACGAGATATTAATTATATGTATATATGAGATACACCCTAGAGGGGACATTCTTATGGATCGTGTGATGGTGCAACTTTGGTACCCCGGTAGATAGACGGGTTATACCCTGGGCCATACGATGACGATCAATGCAATATTATAATACCCTGGGACGGGCGAAGGCACCACTTAGGAATTCGAAGAGAGAGAGAGAGAGAGAGATAGAGAGATAGAGATAGAGAGAAAGGGATTACCCTGGGCTGGGCGATGGCTCCATTCGGTACTATGGTAGATAGACATAAGTTGTACCTTGGGTCAAATGACGGTGCCACTTCGATATTTCGATAGTTATTTTTATAATAATTTATATGGATGGTAAATATGTGTTGATACATGTAGAGATGTGTTTTCTGTTTAGATATATATACCTCAGCTATAAAGAATAATTAATAATGAATATTCGATTTAAATGAATAATATGTAATCACGGGGTTCGCTTGGGCTTGGGAGTAGACATATTTAATACCTAGGGTTGTTTGGGTTAGGTAACTTAAAAGAAACTAAAATATAATGGGAATATGCATCATCGTGTTGTAGCCCAAACATCGTTAGATTCTTATACTTGTAGTCTTGGTCTTAACGTCATTGTCGACTTTACTTTTCAGGATATATGTAATTGTCGCCTCTGCCCTGAGATCATTTTATTAGTTTGATTTACATTGATACATGTGTAGTTATGCGATAGTACTAGTACTGTTGGTTAGTTCAGTATTAGAGTTATGTAGTTCACCTATGGTATGTTACAGTAATTTAATTTATGCATTTATTTATTATTATAGTCACGCTTAAAATGATTATCACTTATTTGATTCTCGTGAGTATGTATTAGACCTGATCAATCTATTATAAAATTTTATAGGTGTCACAAATAAGTACAACAACTAGAGCATAAAATTTTTCAACCCATAAAAGGAAGCATGATCGATATATATGAGATTCGCTGACCGATGGAAAGGTCCATAGGTTAAATTGAACCCAAATTTCCATTTCTATATGAATGAGGGCGATAATCCTTCTCTGACGCCAGTTTCAATGGTATATAACTATCACAAACTAGGCCTTCTACCCTCATTCAATGCAACTACCACTACTTACCTGGGAAGCCTATATTTATAAGATGCTTAACTTTGAATTTTTAAGGTTGTTTTATTTTTAATGATTACTATTAAATGAAATAAAAAAAATTATTAATCATTTCTTAAATATTTATTACAATTAAAAAAATACATTCAGAAAAAATATTACATTCTGCCACGCAAATCCCACAAATGATCCATCAAATCAAGGTGGAGGGAAACATTTATTATAGTGTCGTAAATCTGGGGAAGTAATAATATTTGGGTTGCAACATTTAGTAAATTGCGGTTGAGAAATTCAAACAGATTTGACTCACCTTTGTGAGTATAAGGTTTCCATGACCCGAGATTTTCGTCTCGTTCATCTTTTATGATCATCTTGTGCTGGACGATATAAGGCACCATCACGCGCCCTTGATCGTCACGATAACAAAATGACATAGGCCTTAAACAATGGAAAAATGAGATTGTAACAAAAAAAATCGTTGAACATCCTTTCACATGCCCTCTTGGAACTATATGAAGTGTTTCCATTTTTTGATTTGGGGTTGTGAAATTTTTCAGAAAAAATTCGACCATTTCGAGTATATGACACCAATGAGGTAATAACCCATGTCATTTAAACATTCGTTAGTAACATAACTGTATTGCTATGTATAGGCTCATTAAAAACATTTAAATTGTTGTTTGATCCCAACATACTAAAAAATGCATGCCAAAGCCATAGGTCATAGTCAACTACGATCTTGAGTATAATCGTAGACTTTTGTGGTAATGAAATGTGTTCTCTTATATGTCCCCACTTAATTATTCCACGTCCCTTTTATTGAGAAATTGTTGGACATTTTGGGCCGTAGAGATTCAATGGAATTTAATCTATTTACACCACATCATAACCACTTTAGCTCCTCAATTGAAGTACTCTCTTAAATTCAATTATGTTCTTCAATTTAATTAGTTGAACAATTGTATGTGAGCTATCGTAAAGTAACAATAATTTTCTGTACGTAAAAAAGATTCCATTTTCCATGTGCATCTCAATTTCTTGTGAAATAGTCATCGTAAGAAGAAATCTCGTCAAGAATACAGAGAAATAATGAGGGCCTCATACAGAATCAATGTCGAGAGATCTTCGCGCCGTAAGCTCGTTGTACATAAAAAACATTTCATTGCTCCTACGTTCTCACCCTCCCTATCTCTTTTAATATCCTTTTGATCGGGCATCGAACTCCAATAAAGAGACTGCTTTTGTTCCTCTTCAACCTCTAAAAGATACAAAACTATAGATGTTATTAGGCAAAGCATGGCTTTGTTGTAATCCTTATATGGAGACTCACTAATAATTCTATTAAGGGAGTCGTTGGTGGATGAAGACATTCTAAGCAAGAAATTTGTAATAAATAATAGTTTGAGTTTAAGTTTGGGATTGGGATTGGTATTGGTGGTAGCATTTATTAAAATTTGGGGGTATATATAAGAAATTTGGAATTATGACTGTTGAATAGAAGAAAAAAGACATTATTATTTATGCCTGTTGATCCTGTGACATTCCAACTTCCTGAGAAAGGTGAAGCACATGAAGTTGAAAAGCTGTGAGATTGTATTATTACATAAAGCTCTAAGGTTTGTGTTGATTTTTGGTTAGAAATTATGACATTTTTCCCAAATAAAATTCTCTAATTCTATAGAGATGGCCTACTAGTCATATATTTCACGTTTTGGCTAATATACGTGGAGATATCTTAATTTTGAATCCTCACACATGATTATGATTAACAACCATTAAGACACACATGATGCATGTGCAATTTATACTCCCTCCATCCCAAATTAATAGTTGTGATTTAATTTTTAGTCTGCCAAATTAATAGTTTTGTATCTTTTAGTCCATCCCAAATTAGTAGTCGGGTTTCCAAAGATAGTATATAAAACTAAGTGGGATTACGAAGTTAATTATTTGAACGATACTCAAGATAAATAGAAACCTAAGGGCATGCCTTGCATTATAAGGCCTTCACTATTTTTAAGATTATAAATTTGGAAAGGATAAAAAAAAATGACTGACTTTTAAACGATGACTATAAATTTGGGACTCAAGGAGTATTTTTTTAATTATTATTATAAGATTTTAAAATTTTGTAATATCTTTATACTTTTTAATATTAAGTTATACTTAATTAATAATAACTAATTATCAATAGTGGTAACAAATTCATTAGTCATAAGCAAACATTCAACTCTTTCTCTCAATAATGAGCGGGATTTTAGTAATATCAGGCATAAATTAAAAGTTAGTTGGGTAATTATATTTGCAGCCACTTGGGCTAAGTACAATCCATATTCTATGTACAACCTAACCCATATGTTAAATATTAATTTTTTACTAAGTACAACCCAATAAATAACGTTGACTTTTCACATATACCCTTAATAAATATTTTCACTAATAATCAAATTCCTGAAAAAACCCTCAACCATTAATTCAATCCAACAATCTTAGTTAATAAACCCAAATCAAACCCTAACTTCTCTCTCTCTGCCTCTCTATAAAATATATGAAAGGGTTACACCGAGAAATGTTCAATTTCTAACTTTTGAGCAAATAATTTGTTGTAAAGAAAAATCCCCAAGTGGGGGTGAATTGAGATTTTGCAAACATTGGGTCAAAATAAAATTTTAGAAAATATTTAAAATTAATACCCTAAATAAAATTTTAGATCAATAAATATTTTAAAGAATAAAATAATAATTATCAAATATAAATAATACAAATCAATTAAATAATCTTAATTACATATTATAACCCCCAATAAATAAATAATAAATTTTTAAAATTAATTATTTACCTTAAAATAATTATTTTGATTTTAAAATAGTTTTACCACATATGAGTACTATGATTTCTTCATAATATAGATTTTGAGGGAGTTAAAGTCGAAGATCAATGGGTTTGCACAACGGACTTTCTTGAAACATATAAAATAGTTTGGCGTTATTAGTATGAAAATCATTTATGTTCATGATATGCTGATTAAAGTGAGTCGATTTCATATGAGTTCATAATCTTTACACCTAATGTATATCTTGAGTTCTTTCATTAGGAGTGTATCATGATTTCATGCACATATGTTATGAATGTTAATGTTGATTAACCTATAGGAAATGTTCACACCCTTATATTCTGCTTTCATGATTTGGATATTTTTGTGTTATTCCATGGTGTATTATATTTGTACATTTTCTATGTTTTACTCGAAAAAAATAAAAATTTTCAAAAATAGTTGGGTGATATATGCCTTTAAGATTATCATTCCATGTGCGTACTTGTATATTCGTGTGATGATATCTTATTTCTTCATGTGATGCTTATATTTCATATTCAATTTTGACTCCTTTGTCTATTATGGACAAAAAGGGGTAGAACAAATTGAGAGGGAGTATTATTTTTCTGTTTAAAACTCTTATGTGTCATGGTACTTGTTTGTCTCATGTGTGTAGGAAATTTATCTTGGATGTTGATCATTTGTGCCCACACAAGATGAAGACAAAGCTAGCCAAAGGAAAGATCCAGTCCATTTCAAAGACTTAAAAAATTACATCCATTTTTCTTTTGTTGTTTGTGAAGGAAGTTATTATTTTTAAGTTGATAAGATTATCATTCCTTGTGCGTACTTGTATATTCGTGTGATGATATCTTATTTCTTCATGTGATGCTTATATTTCATATTCAGTTTTGACTCCTTTGTCTATTATGGACAAAAAGGGGGAGAACAAATTGAGAGGGAGTATTATTTTTCTGTTTAAAACTCGTATGTGTCATGGTACTTGTTTGTCTCATGTGTGTAGGACATTTATCTTGGATGTTGATCATTTGTACCCACACAAGATGAAGACAAATCTAGCCAAAGGAAAGATCCAGTCCATTTCAAAGACTTAAAAAATTACATCCATTTTTCTTTTGTTGTTTGTGAAGGTAGTTATTATTTTTAAGTTGATAGGATTAAATTTGGCTTAGGCTTGTGTTTTGTACCGGAATAGCCAAAGGGGGATATTTATAAGAGAAAGTTTTATAATTGACCGTATTTTATATTTTGGGTTGGCGTATCCCGTTATACAAACATGACACCTACACGACTTTTCGCGACTCTAAGAAATAGCTAAAAACTTTTGAAGATTGGGGGAATTGTTCGTTTCAACATTCATGGAAGAAGTTATGATCGTGATTAGTAAATTGGTCTTTAGTAATTTATGGTGTTTAAAACATTTTTAAGAAGTTATTTTACTTAAAAGGCGTTTGAATTTTTGTATAGAAAGAATTGCTAGATTTTTAACGCCTCATTCGAACGAGAAGAGGTGTCATTCGAATGAGATTGCCTTCTTTCAAAGGAGACATATCAAATTTCAAATGATCTCATTTTACTTCATTCAATATAATCTCATTCGAAGACCTAGTTTGGAGTAATTCTAACGAGTTACAAGGTGTTATTCGAACGACATCCCATTCGAATGATATCTCAAAAATTTGTTTTAAACATAATCAATCCCAAATCTTTTGTGTTTATCCTTTTTATCCAACCTTCTTATAAAAAGGCGAAATGGTATTAGACCTCTTAAGAACTCTTTTCACAAAGAAAAATACCTTTTTGAGTTATCCTTTTGTGATCAAATACCTCAAATCATATTCCAACCCACTGGTATTATTCAAGAAGGTATTATTCAAGATAACTTTGCCATATCACAAGAAGGATTTCTTGTTGAATTACGTTGTAGAGACTTTTCTTTACAGTTGATTTATGAAACGAGGTTTCACTGCTAAAAAAAGAAGACGAGGCTGATCGATGGAAATCGAGGGTAGACCTCTACCTGTGGATGATTCTGGAGCTGAGTCGTATCGATTGATGTTCTGAAGACTGTGTCCATCTAACTTAGTGTACCTAAGTGTTTTGTAAGTCGATTGTATTAAAAACTCTCAATATTGCTGATATGAAAATATTTTGCCCTTCTACGGGATTTTTCCTCATCTCGAGTGTTTATTGCATGCTTAAATTAAATATTGGAAATTGAATTCATCTAGTATGCATATTATAATTAATTCAAGATAAAATTTGTTAAAAAAATTGGATTTGTGTACGTGACAATTAATTATACAAATCAGTCCATTGAATCACTTGCATTCTCAAATTGGTATTAAATTCGGTTGCACTAAAAAATTAAATTTTTGTGTCCTCAACATTTAAGGTACAACCTTAAACTTAACTGGTAAAAATAATAAAAAGGGCAAACAGTTAAGGTGTTGACTGGGTTTGACCAAAAGATTAAAATTGGGAGGTCAAATTTTCACCAAGAACCATTCAAGAACACAATAAAATACCACCAGAGAAGAAGACCGAAATCTTCGTCGAAATTTGATCGAAAAAATTAGAAGGGAAAAAATAGACTGGAATATGATTGAGGGAACCCCCAATCGAATATCTAACCTTTAAACTGTCGCATTCAACCCTCAAATGACCTTAGAATCGGCCAAAACAATCGCCAAAAAACCAAAATAGTCGCCTAAAAATTCAAAAGTGGTGAAATGGTTTAAAATCAATGAAAAATCTAACAAAGATGGGAAAATGGAATACCTGGAGGAGTTTGATGGGCTGAGAACCATGAAAAACCTAATAAACTCTCCAGAGAACACTTAGACAACGGAGAGAGATGGAGGCACTAGAGAGATCTGATTCTAGAGAGAGAAAGAAGTGGCACGTGAAATAAGAAAGTTGAATAAAAAATTATTCAAATCGTTTTAAACCCCAACAATGATGGGGTTCAACTTTCAATGTGCCCATAATTATGGCACAATTCTCAAAATGCACACACGCTGCCACCACTACTTGGGTAATACGCAAAGCCAGAAATTAGATGACAAGTGTCACTCCCTCATACCCATCAACCAATCAACATCTGAAAGGCTAGAGACATCCAATCATCGGTTGCAACTTGATATTTTTACCCCCCAGTCTCCTATCTACACAGAAGCCTAAGGGCTAGGGGCTGATTGATATACCCATATATGATTATGTCTCGTCTCAAGCCTGGCTCGGCTTGAGCTGACCTTACAGAACGCATTCTATCAAGGAATCACGTAACAACTGCCCTAGTCTCATCCGAGATCGATCAGAGACCACATGCCACCTCAATGGACTTAGTGTTTCGTCTCATAAGCCCTCAGGAAAGCCGAGACCTCATCAACTTGTTCATACACTCGTCTCGTCTTGGTGTAAGTCAGTCGAGACTCTACTCGATAATTACCAATAAGTGATACAATAATATCTCAGTGGTCTCTTACTCGGCCAGGCTGACACCTCATCTCGATAGGGCACATTTGACATCTGACAGGGCGTGTGGAATGGAGCACGTATGGGAGATTGCCCGTGGGTTGCAAGCTCCGTATGGACAAAACTATTGCAATAACATCTTCCTCACGTGTGAAGAATATCTCTCAATCATGATTTACATACATAGATGACAGGTAGCAACATAGTATTGGTTACTTCGTATTATACATGCCTCCTGCATTCCTAGGGTGCGCATGGCACCACCCCATGCATATAGATACCTACCTTCTTCCACCTTTAGAAGGATCTCTAATTCACAACCCTACTGTAACTTTGTTAAATTTGGTGCATAGAGAGAGAAAGCTTGAGTGTCCTATATCCCAAGGACATTAGATCCATTTCTTAGTGAATTTCACACACACTAACACAGTGGAGTAGGCCTTGATAGGCTGAACCACTTATATTCGATGTTATTTCCCTCTTTGCCTCACATCCTTCTTTGTTTGTTTAGATACATGTTTACGCTCCATTGATACACTAGTTTGAGCTTGCATATTTACATTGATTTGGTGATACCATTTCTCATATCATTAATCTGGCACCGTCTATCGGAACGAAGTATATCTTCTTCCTCATCTTTGTTTAGCTTACACTCATCGAATTCTCTAGTGGTGATCCAGATCCACTCAGGTGGGCCTATATCACCATTGAAAGAGTTCATGTTGAGCCACTCAAGCTTTCTCTATATTTTTAGCTCTTATATTTCGCCGAAGATATGGCCTCCGATCTACTTCTAGGCATTGGCCCAAGCTCTAGCCAAGCCCCACCGAGTCAAAAATGGTTGAGGTGGCAGTAGTATTGCACTCCTTGGAGGCCAACCAATAAAATATCTAAAAAGAACTCATTGCATTCAGCCATAACAAGGTGGTTAGACCTGTCGACGTCGGAGATGAGATGATAACTCCGGCCGCTAAGAAAGGCCATCCAGATCCAGCGGCCAGGGGACCACCCCATGCCTTCACAAAGAGATGCCTCCACAGCAAAGGCATAGAGACATGATCAACCCTAGGCGTTCACTGTGGGGAGGATGAGTCAAGAATACCATGATGATAAGGACAATCAATGTTATGATGAAGACGATAGAGAATATTATGAGCCTTACCAAATCTCTGGAAACATTGTTCATCCAATTCAGCCCATCAAAGTACATTGTGGCAGGCCGAGCCGAGATTGTAGGTCACGCGCATTAACTTTAAACAGGCTAAGAAGAGGGTCAGTCTTTGATAGGCTCAACCCATAGGGTTATATGATAAATCGTCTCTCCAGATCTCAAATCATTGCTGAATCTAAGAGAAATAATAGATGTGGAGACCGTAGGCCTCCATAAGGCTGAGATAAGGAACATCACGAGGTTAACAGCTGGCAGATGATGGTTGCTAGAGATCCTTTAGTTCGTCAATCGATAGAAAAGGGGCTGGAGATAATGTTGTTCAAGACGAGAGAGAAGTTCCAGCTATGATCGAGAGGCTTTGGAATGATTCCATGCAATAATTGGAGGATAAGATATGGGATATACTGAAGAGTCGAGACCCTTTGCAGAGGGGCTACACTAAAAGGTCCCCCTTTGTGGTAAAAATTATGGGTTATCCAACCTCGACTAAGTTCAACCCCCTGATGGGCACGTTTAAATATGACGGGAGCACTAATCCCATCCATCATGTGGAGATGTATCAAACAGATGTAAATATCTACTCGGTCTCAGACGAGATGAGGTGTTGGGCCTTTTTTAACACACTTATCGGTGCCGCTCATGTGTGTTTCACCTCTCTCACGGAAAACTCAATAGCAAATTTTAAGCAGTTGGAAGAGAGATTCATATATAATTATTGCTTCAGAGTAAAGCCCCAAAAGAAGGTGACTCACCTGTTGTACATTAAGAAGGTAAAGAATGAAAGTCCGAGGGAGTATGTAGCCCGCTTCAATAAGGAGAAATTAGAAGTCGAAGACTATGAAAAGATCATTGTTATGACCTCCCTGATGGGAGGATTACAAAAGGGAAAGATCCTTTTGAAGCTAGCCGAAGATCCTCCAATATTGATGGTCAAACTCCTGGATACGATCGAGTAGGTTATAAATGTGGAAGAGGCGATGGCTTCCAGGGGAAACGATGAGAAAAGAGCAAGCAGTGGAAGTAAATTCTAGAAGTTAAGGGGTAAAGATGGCAAGAATAGGTCGACGAACGATAAGTTCGTTGATTGTATCCTATTGACAGTCATATTTGAGCATATTTTGAATGAGATAAAGAACGATCGATCTCTAAAATGGTCGAAAAAGTTGAGAGCTCCTCCTCAAAAGATGAATAAGAACCTATAGTGCGAATTCCACCAAGATCATAGCCATACAATCGATATATGCTTCGTTCTCAAAGACGATATTGAAAAAATGTTAAAGGCGGGATAGTTTAGGAAATATGTGGATAAGAGCAGTTTAAGGGGTAGCCGATATGACACTCGAAAGAAAAGGATCGATAAATGCAAGCCTGATGCTCCATCTAATCGAGACGACGATAATGATGAAGAGGACCCAGAGCTGCCATCTTCAATCACTGTTCCTAGGATTGGCTTCACATAATTTCTCTAGTAGTTAAAAATATTTATGGAGGACTTACAGGTAGTGGAAGGTAAATTTTTAATAGGAGATATCATGTGGTAGAAGCCAAAGATCTCCTTCCAAAGCCCAAAAAGGTGCATTCAGTAATTGTTGAGCTGAAGAAGGTGAAGAGAACAAAAGTTGATATGAATACCCTGATTGTTGATTTCTCAAGCTTGGACTTTAAAGGGATCTTATCCCCACATGATGACCCTTTGGTGATCACCACCTTGGTGCATAGGTATGAAGTTCCCAGGATATTGGTTGATGGTGGCAACTCGATCGATGTGATGTTCTGGGCTTGCTACAATGGCCTGGGGTTGAGCAAGAAGAGACTTATGCCATATCACCAACCTCTCATTGGTTTTAGTGGAGAAAAGGTGAAGCCTTTGGGAATCTACGAGATGGAACTTAGAATAGGGAACAATTGGCTAAAATGCCTCAGAAAGAATATTAGTTTCTTTATTATGTATGATAACGTCTAGTCAGCCTATAACATAATTTTGAGGAGAGTATCCCCCAAGGAGTTTTAGGCCGTTTCCTCAACAGTTCACCAGATAATAAAATTCCCAACTCCTTAGGGAGTAGTGGAAGTTCAGGGTGACCAGGTTAAGGCACATGAGTGCTACTTAAACTTTGTTAAAGAGAGAAAGGTGCAAAAGAGGGCCACTATAACTTATAACATTGACACTCTTGACCCCAGAGATGAGACCAAGCTGAAAATGGGCGATGCCGCCGAGGAGGTAGAATCCATCGTCCTCAATGAGGACGAGCTAAAAAAACTATCAAAATCGATAAGGTCCTAAAGAAAGAGATTAAAGAAGAGTTATTTAAACTACTGAGGAACAGGAAAAATATTTTCGCTTGGAACCATGAGGATATGCCGGGAATTGATCCTAAGGTCCTCTAGCATAAGCTCAATGTGGCCGAGGATGCAAAGCCGGTCAGACAAATAAGGAGAGGGTACTCCATAAAGAAGTATGATGTTATCAGATATGAGGTGAAGAAGTTGTAGAAATATGACTCCAATAGGGAAGTTATCAGAGATGAGGTATCATCGTCCCTAAATTACAAGTGAAGAATGTGTGTTGATTTCATAGACTTGAACAAGGCATGCCCCAAAGACAGCTTTCTTATTCTGAGGATAGACCAGATGGCTGATTCAACGATCGGCCATGAATTGATGAGTTTTATGGATGCCTATTCAGTCTATAATTAGACATTCATAGATCCGATCGATGCTGAGAAGACATCATTCATTACCGCAAAGGGACTTACTATTATAAGATCATGCCTTTCGACCTGAAGAATACCGGAGCAAAATATATGAGATTGGTAAATAAAATTTTCGAAGATCAGATGGGGAAAACCATGGAGGTATATATTGACAACATACCGATAAAGAGTCTTAAGGCTAACACTCATGTGGATGACCTTGAGAAAACTTTTGATACCATGGATGAGTACTGAATGAAACTCAACCCCTCCAAATGTGTTTTTAGTGTGGGGGCAGGTAAATTCTTGGGTTTTATTGTGAATTAACAGGGGATTGAGTCCAACCCCGAGAAGATTAAGGATCTGATTGAGATAAAGACACCAAAATCCACAAAAGACTTTCAGAGGTTGACTAGATGAGTAATGGCATTGAACAGATTTGTGTCGAGAGCAACAAACAAGTGTCTACCATTTTCCAAAGCATTAAGAAAGGTCTTCTAATGGAATGAATGGTGTGAGAGAGTCTTCCAGGAGTTAAAGGCTTATCTCGGCTCGCCACTTTTATTATCCTGACCTGTTTAAGAGGAAAGGTTATATTTGTATCTCGCCGTGTCAAAAATGACCACTAGTGATGCAATTGTCAGAGACGAGGATGGTGTGTAAAATCTAGTGTACTTTAATAGTAAATCCCTTCAGGGGCTGAGCTGAGATATCCGAAGATGGAGAATCTAGACTACACTTTACTTCATGCCTCTAGAAAAATGAAACCGTATTTTCAGGCATACATTATGGTCATCCTCACCGACTCACCTCTCAGACAAGTCATTCATAAACCTGAGAAATTGGGTAGGTTGATGGCCTGGTCGATAGAGTTTGGAGAGTTTGAAGTTATCTATCAGCCAAGAACAACCATCAAAGGGCAAGCTTTGACATATTTTGTTTCCATGTTCACCTAGGATGAGGCCAATAGTGAAGAGTTGACCAACCCGGCACCAGATCCCCAAAAGCAAGTAAAATCCCGACTGAAGCCAAGACGAGCACATCAAGAGGTAAAGTGATCAATAATTAAGAAAAGAGAGATACCTTTTCAAATATGGGACCCTGGAGGAGGGTACTTTTCCCAATGAAGGTACTATTTGGAATCTATTTATTGACGGCTCTTTGTGTGAAGCGAGAAGTAGAAAAGGCTTGATCGTGTTGGCCCCGAATGGGACTAACATCGAATATGCTCTAAGATTTAGTTTTAAGGCTTCCAAGAACGAGTCAGAGTATGAGACTCTTCTATCAGGGCTTTCCCTTGATAGAGCATTAAATATCAGCCAACTCTTAGCTCATAGTGACTCCGAACTAGTAGTGAATCAGATATTGGGAGCATATGATACCAAGGATGCTATAATGGTAAAGTACCTAGTAAGGGTAAAGGTAGTGTTAAAAAACTTCAAGGATATGAAATTAAAAAATATCCATCGGCTAGACAATAGCCGGGCCGATGACTTAGTGAGATTAGCCTCCTCCACTAGGATAAAGATCAGAAGGTGGATGCCAGCGGAGATCCTACGCTGACCGACCAATGAAGAAAAGGATAACACTGTGGAGTTTTACCATAACCTGAACCTGGGAGCTTCGTAGATGGATCCCATCATCCGATACATCAGAGACGAGGAGTTACCCGATTCAAAAGCCGAGAGGAGGAAATTGAGATACAAAGCGGAAAAGTTATCCATCATAGGAGACATCTTATACAAGAAGGGATTCCTCCTTCCCCTACTCCGATGTGTCCACCCGACTGAGGTGGAGTATATTTTGAAGGATGTGCATGAGGGGTCTTACTCCAGCCACATACGAGAGATACCATTGACAAAGAGAATTATCACCCAGGGGTATTGGTGGCCGACATTGGCCAAGGATGAAGCTAGTTACGTGAAGAAATGTGACAAGTGCCAAAGATTCACCAGCATCCCTCATCAACCTCACCAACCTCTGAATTTTATCACTCCCCCTGGCCGTTTATGGTTCCAATAAAGATTAGTCTTTCAACTTACAGAGTCCATACTTATGACCCAAAGAAGAATACTATAGAGCATAAACTGGACCTGGACCTAATAGAAGAGGATGATGAGGTTAGGCAAGTTGCCTATCAGTAGAGAATAATAAAATTCTACAATAAAAGAATGAAGGCCGGGCCATTGGCAGCTGGAGACCTAATTTTGAAGAAGACTTGGCAGAAGTCCAACAAATTCTATCCTAACCGGCATAGTCCCTACCGGGTGATAGAAGAGGTGGTTCTAGGAATATATCGACTGGAGAACTTGAAAGGAGAGCCATTCTCCAATCCTTAGAATGTTGACCATCTAAAAAATTACAATCAGTAGGACCTTGTATAATTTTCTTTTATCAATGTAACAGTGTATGAAAACACAGTTATGAATGAAAAATTTCCAAAGTGTTCTCTCCTATTTTGTTGTATGAGTAGTTCAGATTGTATGCATCATTTCATCCTAAGCTATGGATCATCACTCGTGGTGAAGTAGTTTTACATTGCTCTCGATGACATGAGATTTCGGACGGGTCAAACCTCGTCCATGGACTCTCAATAACACCAAGAGGGGGTAATAATATCTTAATATCATTAATTTTGTGGAAAACTCTCTCGGCCGAGACGACAGTGTATGGGTGAGGTAGCTCTCATCCATACACTCTCAAAATGACGAGATGGGACTTGTGATATAACACCATAATTTGGTGAATTCAAATTCAAAAATCACTTTATTGTGATTTATCTTAACATCATTAACTTGGTGGTACACTCTGTCGGTCGAGACGACAGTGTATGGAAATGATGAGAGGGGACTTGTGATATAACACCATAACTTGGTGAATTCAAATTCAAAAATCACTTTATTGTGGCTGATCTTAACATCATTAATTTGGTGGAACACTCTCGACCGAGATGACAATATATGGACAAGGTAGCTCTCGTCCATACACTCTCAAAATGATGAGAGGGGACTTGTGATATAACACCATAATTTGGTGAATTAAAATTCAAAAATCACTTTATTGTGGTTTATCTTAACATTATTAATTTAGTGGAACACTCTCTCGATCGAGATGACAGTGTATGGACAAGGTAGCTCTCGTCCACACACTCTCAAAATGACGAGAGGGGACTTGTGACATAACACCATAATTTAGTGAATTCAAATTCAAAAATCACTTTATTGTGGTTTATCCTAACATCATTAATTTAGTGGAACACTCTCTCGACCGAGACGACAGTGTATGAAAGAGGTAACTCTCATCCATACACTCTCAAAACGACAAGAAGGGACTTTTGATATAACACCATAATTTTGTGAATTCAAATTATGAAATTAGTCATTTAGTTATATTTATCTCGTCTAAGGACTGTGACACCCTGCCTAATTAAATTTCGAGTGATCAGTCCTTTATTAAATTAAATCAAGGTGACCGGTTTGTTCATTCTTAGTATCACTGTTGAAAAAAAAATTCCTTTTTAATCACCATATAAATAATTAAGCTAAGTGTCAAAACAATTTAATTTTATTTATTAAACTCCATTGTTAAGATCTTATATGCATAAACCAATTACAACTAAGGTCAACGTAATAGATGAAACAATCCCAAATAAAAACTAAATACTGAAACAATAAAAGAGTACAAAATATCTATCAAGTCTAAACAGAATCTGGAAATGGGTGACACATGACCTAACTAAAAAGACAAAATAGAAAGCTGAGAATTCAAAGAAGGAATCGTCTACTATAAGGACCCGCAACTCCCAGATAAGCTGCAGCACGTCCACTGTTCAATAAACTATGCCTGACGCCCCTGTGGTTGGGCACCTATGATATATATATATATATATATAAGAGAAAGGAAAAATCACAGGAAACGGGGGTCAGAGCCCAAGTGTAAAATAACTTTAAAAATAGTTAAGCAAGTATTTAAGATGCTTACTAGTTGATATTACAACCATGTTAGTACCTCGACACACACTTGAGAATTCTCACCTCTTAACTAGTGTGCACGCCTAACGTAATACTATAATGATTCATAAGTTTAACTCAATGTTGTAGTCTAACCCAATTCTCCTCTCATCAATTTTTGATACGTGTGACCATATGTCTATAATTTATTTAAGATAACTTTTCTTATGAATTAATCAAGTCCGTTAAGTATATCTCAATACTTATTTGGGATTACATGCACTTAATTTATTTAGGAGCACTTATTCAATTTTATCTACTTACACGCACAGTAGAAGAATCACTGGTACATATATTTATCACACATAATATATATATACAATAAAGCACCCCACATAAATATATGGTGTTGGCATACTCTACTATCCAGTCCCTGTACCTCTCGTACAATAAGGGAAATACTAGTTCGGATCCACTCTCGAACCGTATTAACATAAAATGCACATATTGGAGGCGAAGTATAGTTCCAGGTCACTAAGAAGTCGGCACATACCCTCACGTCTCTTAGGACCGTCTGACTATCATTCTCAGATAGCCTGTACCAAGGACACTATGTTCTAGGGTACGAGTATGTATCCCCCATAAAGTTCCAATCGAGATAAGATTGTCCCAACGCAGAAAATCCCCGTAATAGCAAGTAGCACGGGTATAATTATACACACACACACACACACACACACACACATATATATATATATATATATATATATATATATATATATATATTCACATTGTTCATTCAGGTACACCCACAACCCATAATAATAATATTCTAATCATACGTGCCACATAACGCCCGAATCCTACGTATAATTAAACCCTTCCTTTTTATACTCAATTACCGCCACATTCTAAGTACTTCTCATCTCTCGAAGTGTTTCATCTTGATTAAATATAATATCAATAGGAAAACACTCACTACCCTGCTGGTCTAAGTCCTTCTTGATTCTCAAAAAACTTAATTTAATATACGTACGGTTTCCATTCCAATTTATACCCCCCCGAAATCCCACATTTAAAACTCATATAAAGTCGCATTACCCAGACCCTACTGGTCCTTCCCATGTCCCATTATTATGTTTAAATTATGTCTAAGGGTCCTCACACATTTGAATCCGATTAACATTAAAGGTGGAGAAAGCTTTAGTTTCCAGGAGGATTCGATCGATCGATGAAAAGGGGTCGATCGATCAATCGAGCAGTTCTTGCCCAGATTCTGTAATTCTTTACCTACGGGTTTCTTCCATTTAACTTCTCCAAATCGTCATTAATAAGTCCCAAACTCCCAACCAAGTATTAGGAACATTATATAAACACTTGTAGATGCTTTCTAACGTAAAACTTTCATTAATTCATCAAGAACCGTCATCAAACGAATTAATTCAAGAATTTATCCTTTAATCCTAGTTTATTTTATTTCACAAGAATTCCATTGATATTCAGATTCCTATCTCTACTGGGCCTCCAAATTTCGTGTTCACCAATCTACATATAACAACGGAGTCATCCTAACATGATTTCTATTCAGAAATTCAACATAATTTTCCCAGACATTATTTAATTTTCTTGGAAACATAAATAATTTTCTCCTACACTAGCATTGAGGTGATATAAACCACATAACAGCAAGCTAGATACTTGCCTTAGAAATGGAAGTCTGAATCGCTGATGATGATGGGTATGGTTTCGTTCCTCATTCCCCGATCTACGCGTTGGTGGTGGAATTGGTGAAGATGGTGTTCTGTAGGTGGTTCTCTCCCTTGGAAGCCTTCTCTCTTGTCCCTTCCTTAGCCCCTATGCAACTCTAGAGTTTCTAACCCTCGAGGACTCTCTCTTACCACAAATATAAACTCTTTATTTTCGTCATTAATTAAGGCTAAAAATGGAAAATTACCAAAATGCCCTCCCGGGTTGCCGGTTAGGTCTAAAAACATCTCGAGACCCAAACTAAACCCTTGGGTACACTTTTCTGACTATCTCGACCCTTCCGGACACGTTGGCTAACTTGAAATGACCATATGAGTGATTTATAATTTATTTTCTTTTCATTCCATTAATTTAGTCCCGATACGACACATGCACGTCCCGACTTAATTTCTATAACTGTCGTATTATTCACTCGCAAAAATTTTAATAAATTCAATTCTGTATATTACTTTACTCATTAAGTAACATTCAACAAAATTTACACCAAATAATTACTAACTCTCGTCATACTAGTAAATATTTCTTTTAAAATCCGGATTAATATTAAATTAATTTATCCCAATTTAATTTAATAAATCCCAAATTAAAAGCCAATAAAAATACGGGGTATTACAAGGACGAGACGATGTACGAAAAGATGGACTAACTGGTGATCTCAAGTTACAAGCCATTCAATTATGTTTACTTGTTAAAACATCAGTAGCATTGACCAAATAAGCAAAATGCAAAGACGAAAATAAAAGGCATGTAATAACAAGAAGAGAGGACAGAAGTAAGCAACACAAGTATTATCATTTGTCATTCAGAGCAAAAATGAAATCGTTCAGGCAGTGTTGATCCAATAAGCACAAAGTTACAAAATAAAAAATGTTTTAAGTATTACATCAGAAAGGCCTAACAAGGCCACATACGGCTGACCATAACAAGTCAACCTTGAGCTTTCTCAAGGGAAACTTCAGAAGAAGGAGCATCAAAATTTTGTGCAGGGAATTGGGAGTCGACCCCACCACCGTTAACACCTCCCTCAGCCACATCATTAATGTTTTCAGTTTACACTGTAAGATTGGCCTCAAGGGTCTCGATCGCATTCTCCACTTCAGATAGAGAAGTCCCAAGCAAGGGGTCGTTGAAGTCGATACCTTCAAAGTCTTCAGGGGCTAGAGTTTTGGAGGTGTCATGCTTCACGGCGGTCCATCAGCCGACAGTTTTTACGCCTCTCTCAAGGTACTCAAAGGCGTACCCTCCAAAGTCATCAGACTCTTTAAACTCGGCCACAACCTGTGACTTAGCCTCATCCAAAGTATCCTTAATTACCGCATCTATATTAATCTACCAACTATTAGCCAACCCCTTCAAAACCTTCTCGTGCTCAGCCTTTACGTTGTCTAACTCTTGTCTCTTCTCGTTCAAAGCTGATGTTGCCTGTTGGATTTCTTCACTGAGTCCCTCCTCCACCAACTCGACATCTCTTCCCTTCTAGATCAAGGGAAGCCTCCTCTCGACCCAGTATCCTAGGTGGTATAAGGCAAGTAGAGAATGTGAAAGTAGTGAAAAATCAAGTTAGTACGAGACAACACTTAAAAAACTTCAAAATATACAAAGTTCAAACAAATACTTGGACGGCCCTGTGAATGTCGAATTCAATTAAAAAGGAGGAGTTCATAGAAAACATGAAACATTTTTCAGCCTCAAATATTAGGGAGGTGACAGAGTCTATAAACTTCTTATCATTCCCAATGAGGCTCTCGTCACTGAGTTTTAATTTGGAAAGACGAGCAACAAAGGAATCGTTAGACGAGATGGGTATTTGCCTCTCTATCTCTTTTTCCCGTCGACCCTTTTTTGACTGGCGGTGGTGATGGTGTCATCCACCCATTCCTTTATTTTCCTAGCCTCTTCGGCTCGGCTGGGGTCGCCTACAGTTGACTTTTTTTGTTGAGCACTGGTGGCTATTGGTTTCTTTCCAAATTTATTCATCATGTTTGCGAAGTTGGGGCCACCATTTTTCAGAGATCTTCAGGAACACCGGATGGATGACCTGTAAAAATTTAGAGTTAAATATCAAAAATGTTAAAGTTAACACTGTAATTAAAAGATAGGATTACAGTTAAAAATGAAAAATGAACTTGTAGATCTTGATAAGAGGACTAATGTCTAGTCCCATCTCAGCCAAAATATCAGGGGTCATAAGGTCCTCGTACTTTACAAGACCACCCCCTTACCTTGGACTTGAATCGTCTTTATCTTCTCTTGCTCATCCAGACTCAAGTTGGGTCAAGCTTTGCAGCCATGGACACTTTACCCCATTTCTAGGGGACCCTCGGCTCAGAGGAAGAGAAGATGTGATTAGTGGGAAACTTATATGGACCAGATATGAAGAAATATCTCGACTTCCAATCATGGTTGGATGTTTGGTTGATGAATATCAATTTCTTGGTCGACTTCTTGGACATAAAGTGGTAGTAGTCAGGTTGATCCCTAAATCAGGAAATGTAGTAGCACGCTAATTGGAAGGTCAGCACCGTGGAAAAACTTCTGGAGCAAGATAAAATTGAGAAGGATTCTCCAAGCATTCGGAGAAAGTTGAGCAGGGGCTAAATCAAGATTGTCTAGGATTCCACGCACAACAGGATGTATAGGAAGACGAAAGCCTAACCTGAACATCTGCTCGTTTACTGCGACCTTGCCAGGTCGGCCACTGAAATCTCTCTCGACCTTGTCGGGACCTCAATTGTGATATCAGAGTTAATTCCATACAAGTATCTCCAATATAGGAGGTCAGCATCACTAATGTAACTCTGAAATATTTCAAAATAATGGGTATCTAAGGGTTCCTCAGCCTCTTCTCCTGAGTTGATGACGTCAGCAACCGACACCCCATTTGGAAATTTATTTTGAAATTACCCCTCGGTCATGGCCAAGATGGGGAAAACCGTTCGAATGGGGGGATTCACAATAGTGATTCTCAGCTCTTCAGGTACTGATTCATCAGCAGGCCTGTTTGACTTATTAGACCGAGAGTTAGCACTATCGATCGTACGAGAGTCAACAGAAAGGATCTCTATCTTGTCAGAGTTTGTTACCCCCGTCTCGGCAGTACGAGAGGCTGGAATTTCCATGGCATGGGTAAAGGAGTCAACTTCATCCTATACCCTAGAGACTAAATGACTGTAACTGTCAGAGGAGGAGACATCGATAGCGTCATCACTCGCGGTTGAGTTTGCACTCATCGTATATCCACTTTTGACAATTATTAGAGGATGACTTGTGTAAGGAGACTCTCGTTTAGCAACTATAGGAGGATGGGATGGTAGAAAATCACCTCGTCTCTTGGTTATAGGAGGTGGGAAAATAACGAGAGGAATTAGGAAGAATGGGCACAAAGGAAATGCCTCGGCCTGGAATTTAGCCTCTGCTTCGGCCTCGTATTCACGGATCTTACTAAAGAGTTTTCCCCTAAGATTGGGGAAACGATCTATTAGCTCATAGAGTTTCCTCAACATTCAAGGGATGACCTTCAACTTAAGTGGTAAAAATAATAAAAAGGGCAAACAGTTAAGGTGTTGACTGGGTTTGACCAAAAGATTAAAACTGGGAGGTCAAAGGGTTTTCACCAAGAACCATTCAACAACACAATAAAATCCCACCGGAAAAGAAGACCAAAATCTTTGCCAAAATTTGATCAAAAAAATCAAAAGGGAAAAAATAGACCAAAAAATGATTGGGGGTACCCCCAATCGAATATCCAACCTTAAAACTACCACATTCAGCTCTCAAATGGCCTTAAAGCCGGACAAAATAGTAGCCAAAAAACCAAAATAGTCGTCAAAAAATTCAAAAGTGATGAAACGGTTTAAAATCAATGGAAAAGCTAACAAAGATTGGGAAATGGAGTACTTAGAGGAGTTTGATGGGCTGAGAACCATGAAAACCTATTAAACTCGTCGGAGAATGCTTAGACAGTGGAGAGAGATGGAGGCATTAGAGAGATCGGATTCTAAAGAGAGAAAGAAATGGCTCGTGAAATAGGAAAGTTTAATAAAAAATTATTCAAACCGTTTTAAACCCCAACAATGATTTCAATGAGCCCATTATTATAGCACAATTCTCAAAATGCACACGCTGCCACCACTACTTGGGTAATACACAAAGCTAGAAATTAGATGACAAGTGTGACTCCCTCATACCTATCAGTCAATCAACATCTGACAGGCCAGAGACGTCCAATCATCGGTTGTAACTTGATATTTTTACCTTTCAGTCTCCTATTTACACAGAAGCGTAAAGGCTAGGGGTGATTGATATGCCCATATACGATTTCGTCTCGGCTTGAGCCGATCTTAAAGAACTCTCTCTCTTGAGGAATCACATAACAACCGTCTCAGTCTCGTCCGATGCCGATTCGAGATCACCTGCCACCTCAATGGGCTTAGTGTTTCGCCTTGTCTACCGTCAGGAAAGATTCAGCTTGTTCATACACTCGTTTTGGCTTGGTGTAAGTCAGTCGAGACTCTACTCATCAATTACCAATATGTGATCCAATAATATCTCAGTGGTCTCTTACTCGGTCAGACCGACACCTCATCATAGCAGGGCACAGACAGGGCGTGTGGAATGGAGCATGCGTCGGAGAGTGTATTATAACACCCCATATTTTTATGATATTATATAATTATGGGATAAATTATTATTATTGGATTAGTTAAATTAAAATGTGAGAAATTAATTGTTAATTAATTCGGATTAAAATAAATATCAACCAGCGTGCCAAGGGTTAATACTTATTGTTGAGAATTATTGAATATTACTGTGTGATTACGTAATATGGAATTATGAAATTTTATAAATTATCGAGAGTGGTAATTACGACAGTTTGATATATTAAGTCGTGACGCGTGTGTGAGTCGTGTCGGGACTAGTTTAATGGATTAAAGAAGTTAAGTAACTCATATGGTCATTTTTAGTACGCCATTCAGTCCGAAAGGGTCGAGATAGTAAGAAAAATCTACTTGAGTATTTTATTTGGACTCCGAAATATTTTTTGGCCAAACCAGCACCCCTTAGGGGTATTTTTATCTTTTGGATTTTTAGGGATTTCATATGGACGAAAATTAGAAAAATAAAAGGGAGTGTACGTGGGTGAGAGGAAGTTTGTCAGTTTCTAAACCTACGAGAGATAGAGAGAGAACCACAGAGGAAGAAGGAGAGTCCATAGGTGTTCTTGGTGGAAAACTCAAGGACTCACACCACAAATCCCACCAAAGCATAGATCGAAAGACGAGGAACAAGCCTATACCAATTTCTTCAACAATTTAAAACATCATAATCGAGGAAAATGTTTATTTCTTGGTTTCTTTAGCAATATTGGTGTTCATGTTAGAATAGGTAATTATCCCATTAATATGAAGATGAATATTGGTGAAAATTTGAGAGAATTAATCATAAATTAGAACTGATTTGGTAAGAGTTTGATTCCCTCATGTAGATAGGATTATGTCCATGAATTTATGATAATATTCTGAATAATCTGGGTTTTAATTAATAGTTATTCATAAAAATTTGAGAACTAGGGTTCCTAATAATTAAATTGGGGATTTCAAATTTGATTGATGATTAGTGATGGTTTAATGATGTTTTAGTTTTAGAAATCATATATAGATGTTAGGAAGATTATTGGAATTGATTGATTGATGTTTGGGTTGTAGTTTATACGTTTTAGAGTTAAAAATCTGGTGAAGATGTTGGAGATCTGTTTGGGGAAGGGAACTGCTCAATCCTGTTCGAACTAGATTGATCCTGGTTCGAACGAGACTGGTTCTCATGAGATGTTGTTCAAACGACATCACACCTATTTCGAACGACAAGTCCAAAAATCTGGAAAATCCTATTTCAGCTCAATTCGAGTTACACAGTTATTTTGAGTGAGGAAAATTGTTATTTGATGAATTTAGCATAGTGCAGAATTATTGGGAAATATTCGTAGAATAATACTTTAAATACTTAGAACGGTGAGTTAACCTTGAAAATTTTGAGAGAGAGAAAAATCAAAATAATTATATTATAAGTAGTACTGAGAGAATACTACGTATGGAAACTATATTTACGGGTTGGGTGAATACCAGTTGATTTCAATAGGATGTGAGATTGCCTCTTATATGTTTATTATTATGTGTATAGCATACCTACGCTGCTTGCTATCAGGAGGAGGTTTTCGCATAGTGGCAATATTATCCTGTGTTGCCCATTGGGGGGGTATTTGGCTTGTACCGAGATCATATAAACTTGGTTACGTGCTATTTGAGATGTAGGATAGTTTCCACGACTAAATATGAGCATAGGTATGTGCGTGACCCGTTTGACCGAGGATTATGTTCGCCTTCAATATTTGTTATTTGAATTTTATGGTTCGTGAGAGATTGAACCAGCAGTCCTTCATGCAGTGAGCGATGCACCGGGACATGATAACAGAGTATGCATTGTGCCGAGTGGTCTTAACCTAAGGGTGCAGAATTATTATATATATGTATAGGGGGTGATGTGACTGTATATATATATATAGAGAGAGAGAGAGTAGTGCTATGAGTCCCAAATAACTCCCCCAAATCTCCCCCAAAATGACTTGTGCTTTGTGCCCTGACAGGTAAGTGGAAGAATGACGTGGCATCCACATAGGATTTGGGGGAGTTATTTGGGACTTAAAGCATTATTCATATATATATATACTTGTGAATATTTCTACTGTGTGAAACTAGTAGATATGGTAATGATGATAAATAAAATAATTTTAGTGGGTAAAAGATTAACTATCCGAATGGTGAATAATGAAATTTAGTTATGTGGGATAAACTATTTTAATAATGTATTGTATGGGCGATACATGCATACTACTGGTGAACGTAGAGAATACTAATGTGATTTCAAACTAGTGGGGCTGGGTAACATAGCTAGAGTGGGTTAGAAAATGAGTTAGGAGTGCACAATAGATGAGAGGTGAGGATCTCATGCGATTCGAAAATCTAGCATGCCCATAATACTTGCTTTATTGCAAATTTTAAATACTTGCTAAAACAAATATTTTATAAATCAGGCTCTGACCCGTCTCTAGCTATTCATCTCTCTTTTGTTATATATATGTATATTATCAGGTGCCCAGCCACAGGGTTACTAGACTTAGACGCTTGGATTGTTTAGAGAGCTGGACCGGTTGTGAGAGTTGCAGGTCCTTGCATTTAGACGCCTCTATCATTTCTTTCAGTTCTATTAAGACATTTCATTTAGGGCACGAGTCGCCCATTCTCAGTCGTTTTATTAGAGAGATTGTACTAAGTTTATTTTAGTAGGTCATTTAAGTTGGGTTGAGTATTTTATGGTTTATTGGCTTGAGACTTTAAATTGGAATATTTTATCCAGTCTTATTTATTTCAGCAGTTGAATTATATTCAGTATTTATTGCATCCCCGTGAATGGTAAATAGTCGATATTTTAATAACATAGAAATTTATTAATGTATTCTTTAGGTATAACTTAAAATGGGATATGTTTTGACACTAGCTTAATTATTTATTAGGTGATTATTAATGTTAAATATTTTTCGGCAGTGATGCTAAGAATGAACCAACCAAACACTTTATTTTAAATTGAATAAAGGACTGATCACCCGATATTTAATTGGGCAGGGTGTCACATGTAGTATAAGAGCATCAGGTTCTATAGTCTTTAAGGATTTGTACGGCTTATTATGCTTTCAGCTTAGCGTCCTTTGATATGGAGCTCTATCTTTAGGATTGTTGTACTCTTATTTATGCGATTACATCTTCAGCTATTTGAGATTTAGTAATAACTGTGTACTAATAAAATTCTTTCTTGTCTCAGATGCCTCCTCGACTTGCACCACGAGATAGACATTACCAACCAGAGAAGCCATCAGCTCGGGCTTAGGGAATAGTGAACGCAGTCGAGGTTGCCGATATAGTTGCCCAGGTGATGAACGCAGCTTTAGCGGTGGTGCAGCAGACCCCAACCCAGATTAAGGTTGTGGTTCGAGTTCCAGTTCAGTTTCCCACTGTATGGGAGAGAGTTAGGGATGCCTTTCAAAAGGCGCATCCCCCGGAGTTCTCGGGCAGTTCTGACGTTGTTATCGCAAGCCAATGGAAGAAAGACATCCAGAGGCATCTTCGCAGGTATGAGTGTACAGATATTCAGAGACAGTTAGTGTCTACCTTCAAGATAATAGGGGAAACCTTACAGTGGTGGGAGTCCATTACCACTTTAGAGGAGAGGGACAATATGACGATTCAGAGTTTCTGGGTGCAATTCGAGCGAAAGTATTTTCCTTCTGCCGTTCAGACCGAGATGAGGAGGAAATTACTGGACCTCACTCAGGAGGGGAAGATAGTCGCATAATATGAGGAGGAATTCACCAGACTAGTTAATTTCGTACCTAGTGAGGTGCCTACTGAAGAGAAGAAAATACAGATGTTCATGGATGGCTTAACCTGGAGGATCCATCAGCACCTTCTGGGAAATCTGTCTTTGCAGTCCTATACATACGTACTTAATGCTGCATTGCTACATTATCAGGACCATCATTTCCATGCCAAGAGGAACAAGCGAGTATGTGAGCCTAGACGGCAGGGCAGGACAAATGGGGGTAGTGACAGCGAAGCACCGGTAGCTCAGTAGCAGCAGAGGCAGGGTGAGTAGGGTTCCCAGTCGGGAGATTCTGCTAAGAGGTTTAGAGCGGGTGGATTCAGGCATGGTCAGGGAGGCTATAAGAAGGTCCACTAGGGACAACAGAGATAATAGGGCCACCAGGGCCAAGGTAGAGGCGGCAAAGGCTAGCAGGGTCAGAGGGGAGGTAACTTTAGTGGCATGTGTTTTTCTTATAGCAAGACTGGCCATAGAAAATAGGATTGCCCTGACAAGGGAAAGTTTCCCCAACATCAGGAGCCCCAAAGACCCATTTTTCCTGCTGCCCTACCATCAGTAGCACCAGCCCAACTTTACCAGCACCCCCGATTCACCAGGGGCAGTTACTGTATGAACGTGTTTATAACGTCCACCAGGCAGCATCACTACAGGCACCACCCATAATTGAGGGTACGTTTCTTATCCATGGTACTATGGGGCGCATTTTATTTGACACTGGATCATCACACTCCTTTATAGCAGCTAGTTTTGCATGGGCCATAGGGTTGTTAGGTACAACAGAGAGTATAGTGACACGTGTAGACTCACCGTTGGGTAGTGGGTAGTTGATTTTCTTTATATGTCGGGGAGTAGGTATAGAGACTGTGAGTCTTATTTTACCTGCAGATATGCTAATGTTAGATATGTCTGAGTATGATGCCATTATTGGCATGGATTGACTAGTCACTTATTGGGATATGATTGATTGCTTCAGTAGGAGTATTGTGTTCACAATTTCGGGCCAAGAGATGTTAATAGTGGCGATGCCTCTCCCTGAGGGAGGGTCGTCCACCCATTTGTATTACATAAAGGAGGAGACCTCTATGGTAGTAGAAATTATACTTAGTTCAATTCCAGTTGTCTGCGAGTACGTTGATGTGTTTCAGGACATACCGAAGTTATCGCCAAGCAGGGAAATTAAGTTTGTGATAGACTTGACATCGGGCACCCATCCTATAGCACGTTCACCCTACCGTATGTCTCTAGATGAGATGAGGGAGTTACGGGACCAGATAGAGTAGTTATTGGGATAGTACTTCATCCGTAGGAGTAATTTTACCTAGGGTGATCCAGTTCTGTTTGTGAAGAAGAGGTATGGATCCTTAAGACTTTGTGTTGATTATCGGGAGCTTAATGAAGTCACGATACATAATAAATATATGTTTCCTCGCATCGATGACTTATTTGACCAACTGAGGGTAGCAACCTACTTCTCAAAGATAGACTTGAGATCCGGGTATCATCAGCTACGCATTAGGGAGCAGGATGTGTCGAAGATTACTTTCTTGACCAAATATGGGTCTTACGAGTTTCGGGTTATGCCGTTTGGGCTGACCAATGCTCCAACTGTATACATGGACATGATGAATCGGGTGTTTCGGGAGTTCTTATATCAGTTTGTCATTATCTTCATAGATGACATCCTGATTTACTCCCAGACTGAGGAGGAGCATGCCGAGCACTTATGTAGGGTTTTGCAGACCTTACGGGAGCATGAGTTGTACGCCAAATTCGAGAAATATGAATTCTGGCAGTGGAAAGTACCGTTTTTAGGACACATTGTATCTAATAGGGGGATATCTGTAGATCCTAGCAAAGTGTTAGCAATGAGGGAGTGGGGACAGCCTACGACACCGACGGAGTTACAGAGTTTTTTGGGGTTAGTCGGGTATTACTGACGATATTCGGGGATTTTTGAAGATAGCGGGTCCAATGACAAATTTACTCGCAAGGGGGGGGCATTCATCTGGGATGATGCTTGTCAGTTGGCTTTCGATGAGCTAAAGGATAAGTTGACTTTGGCACTAGTTTTTGCTTTATCCAGGCCAGGAGTGGAGTACCTGGTGTATACTGATGCTTCCCTATAGGCAATTGGTGGAGTGCTTCAGCAGGAGGATCAGGCTATAGCTTATGCCTCCCGTAAGCTCAAGCCTCACGAGAGAAATTACCCCACCCACGATTTGGAGTTAGCAGCAATAGTGTTTTCCCTACGCATTTTGGAGACACTACTTACAGGGGGAGAAATTTTTCCTGTTCACAAACGACAAGTGACTGGAGTTTGTGAAAGATTACACGTTCGAGATACAGAACCACCCGAGGAAGGCTAACATAGTTGTTGATGCATTGAGCCGTAGGCCAGTAGGTGAGGTGGCGGAAGTGTGGAAGGCAAAATGGAAAGAGTTGGGACATTAGGATACAGTGGCCCGATCCTTTATATCCATCATGACAGTTACTCCAGAGATTGTCACGAGGGTGATCCAGGCCCAAGCCGCCGATTCATTTTTCCAGGATCAGATTATATGACTACTAGCTGAGGGAACAGAGTCCTATTCAATGAGTTTGGATGGGGGTTTGCGATTTAATGGGATAATAGGTGTAAACCCGCGCGATGCGCAGGGTAGGAGATTTTGATAGTCAATACGCATGCAAAGTGTATTCATTTTGTAGTTGATATTCTTTAGCTTTTTGTAATACATAATAAGAAAGAATAACTTGTAGTGTTACAAAAAGATGTAACTTTACTACGTTTCTCCAAAACATGACAAACCTGGAACATGAAGTTACTCAGTGAAGAAGATAACCATCATCTATGGACCTATAAGCATGTGTACAAAAGGTGTTTTAAGAAGTAACTAAATAGTCCAATAGTTCATCACCACCTTATGTCAAATACCTCCCCCACAAAATTCAACAACAATTCAAGATCTTTTACGTTCTCTTCACTTCCATTAACATCCCTGAATTGACATAATAGTGGAGAAATGTTATTCCAATTAAAAAAAATACATAATGAGCATTTATACAGACAAAAATATAGAGGGTTACCTAATTAGCAAAGAAATCCATGTTTCTGGTGATAACGATGGTTATCACGGTACTCTCAGTTTTGTCTAGGTTCAAATAAATAAACATATATATATAAAAAATGCACCCATATAGATTTAAGCAAATTTACTCCCATTCTAATCTTAGTGAGGGAGAGTACTTGGTATGAAAAATTTAAGAAACCAAGTGTGGATGACATTTCAAGAAAGAAGATTGAAAGACAATTTGTGACCAAAGTAGTAAACATGAAACAATGTAAAAGAATTCAAGTGGCAACACTATTGTACTAAAATAATATTCATTAAATATTAATGATTTAACATATTTGTGGACACAAATGTTCTATGAAACACACTAAAATGAACGAACTGTAGCATTATACACTATAAAAATAAAATATTTGCCCACCTTTCAATACATAACACATTATTAAAATTCTCAACAAATCATAAAAAAAATATAGTATCATGAAGTAACACCTTTGAAGTATCACCCAAATGTGTAAATACAAAATTTAAACATTTATGTATTATGAAAGACAATGTTTTACCTAATCCCACTACAATTGACAAATATTTATTTTAGTGCTCCCCATAATTAAAGTTAAATAACAATGTTTGGGTAGACCTCTATATTTGCACTGAAAATTAAAAAACTATATGACTTGCAATTTGATTGTGCAAGTTTTACTTGTAAACATACTATTACAAATGAAGCTCACACACAACACTTAGTTACTTTACCTATTTTGCTTATATTCATTGTTAGTCTGTATTCAAAATACAAAGTGTAATAAGTATTTCTAAGAATCAATTGGAACTATCACAAACATATTAAATGCAAATTGAAAAAACTCATTTCAAATACCCATACAGTATCAGTCATTTGCCAACTAATAAATGAAAACAAATGATGTAATAGTGATAAACTAACTAATTGATAAAGGATGAACAAAATATTATTCAATCCTTACCAACAATCCTTATGAGTTCTCCAATAGGTGATTCAACAATGACTGATTTGTGTTTAAGAAAGGGAATATTAAAATGAAAAATTAAAATTGAAAGTCAGTATGATCCTAAGAAGTTACAAGTTATAACTTACAACAAAGAGAATAAATAATAGTAAAGCATGGAAGGCTGTTTAAGCAAACCTGATGTTTCTATAGATCCTCATTGAAGATGTCTTCAAGTGACTATGAGAACACCAAATCAGTAAAACCATGTTTTCAGGCCCTCTTGTCTTCTTGCCTGAACCTCCCCCTTCCATCATCTTTTTAATCCTACAAGCCGCAAATGTCAAATACCTCAACATATGAGTATAAATGTTGCAACAAACACACAGTGTAGTGTTTCTTGTAAGTGAGATAAGTACACATAAAAATGGATTTCCTTCGTTAAGAAAGTAAAGGGTAAATGAACCTAAGAATCTGCCGTACAAGAACTTTTTTTTTCTTTTTTTGTGATGTCCGTACAAGAATTTGTACACCCGCCCAAGTCTCGGACCTTCTAAATGAAACATATATTCATGATCATCACTCATAAATTATATGTGTGTAAAATGCATCGAAACTGTCGGTACTCACCCTAAGAGTTCGATCTAAACTGACATGAAATTCTTAGGCCCAAATTTGGATATAACACATTTTGAAGCAATACAAAATAGAAGAACAAAGGAAAATCATCTAGACAGAGATAGTGAGGAGTATCATACATAGAGACGACCAGTACACAGTCGTATAACACCAATTCTATCATACATAGAGGCGATCGGTACACAGTCGTATATCACCAATTCTAATCATCATACTGATCAGACCTAACTCATCTGTTTCATTTTAAAATGGACGATTTCATACAGGTATGGGATTTATTGAGTCTTCTAATTAAAATACTCATATGGGTTCAGCCATACCTCATCTGTTTCATTTTAAAAACTCAATAAATCTCATACAGGTATGGGTTTAACCAATTCTAGCCATCATCTGTTTCATTTTAAAATGGACAGAACCTGTATGGATTTTTTACCTAATTCCATTTGCCATAAAACCATTTTATAAAAAAATTTAATTATCCTTCGGAGTAAAAAAATAGAGACATAAAAGTGAGTAGAGAAAAGGGGGCATTGGAAAATACTCACATTTGGGAAACTTAAAAGAAATACCTAAAGAAAGTAAAGCAAAAGGATGGAGAGAGGGACTTGAGTAATAATATGGAAGATGAAGAAATGTCTTGAAATGTGGAGTTAAAAAGTTAGTGTCCACGTGGACACTCTATAAACAAAGCAGAATTAAATACCCTTATTGTGCGTTTTATATTAGAGAATAGATTAGTGGTCCAGGAGAGGGAGGACTTACGTCATGTAGTGATGTCAGAGTCGTATAGATCTTGATTTTTGGTACATCCCTAAGGGGATAAGATGAACCAGGATATGAGGCAACAGTACTGGTGGAGTGGGATGAGGAAGGACATTATGGAGTTCGTGTCCAAGTGTGCCACCTGTCAGTTGGTAAAGGTGGACAATCGGGGTGCTAGAGGTCCCTATGTGGAAATGGGAGAGAATTTCCATGGATTTCATCACTGGGTTGCCTACATCACAGAGGGGTCACGATTCTATATGGGTAGTGGTCGATCGATTGATCAAGGTGGCTCATTTTTTGTCGGTGCAAAAAGACTACACTACGGGATAGTATGCCTAGTTATTTATTGCCGGGATTGTGAGGTTGCATGGGGCGCCCCTGGATATCACGTCCGACAAGGGCAAGATTTTTGTGTCACGCTTCTGGGAGAGCTTTCAGGAGGATATGGGTACCGAGCTACAGTTGAGTACGACTTATCACCCACAGACAGATAGGCAGACTGAGCGTACTAATCAGATGTTGGAGGATATGTTGCCCATGTGTGTCCTTGACTTTGGAGGGGTTGGGAGGAGTACCTTTCACTGGTGGAGTTTGCGTACAATAACTCCTATCAGTTTACGATTGGCATGGCCCCATTTGAGGCGTTTCACGGCAGACCTTGTCGTTCTCCCGCTTGTTGGCTAGAGGTGGGGGACAACAAGCTACTCGGGTCAGAGGTGATTCAGGACACGTCCGCCAGGATTGAGATGACCAGGAGCCGTATTTGGGTAGCCTAGTACCGGCGAAAAAAATACGCCGATGCCAAACGGTTCTTCAGGGAATTTAGTGGAGGGGGGGATCAAGTGTTACTAAGAGTATCTCCTATGAAAGGAGTAATGAGGTTCGGGAAAAAAGGGCAATTGTCTCCGAGATACGTAGGAACATTTCTCATTATCGAGAGGATTGGACCTGTGGCATACATACTTGGATTGCAATAGAACTTGCACCGCATTCATAATGTGTTCCACATTTCGTTGTTGAGGTGGTACCTTTGAGATGAGTTTCCCACACACACATTGCGATAGAGGAGATTGATTTGTAGCTTGATAATTCTTATGATGAGAGGCATGTGGCTATCTTAGACCTTAGCGAGATGATATTGAGGTCAAAGGTAGTTCCACTTGTGCAGGTTAGGTGGGAGCATCATAATGTAGAGAAATCTACTTGGGAGCGAGAGGAGGATATGTGCGAGAAATATCCAGACTTATTCTTACTAGGTATGCTTTACCTCTCGAATTTTGGGACCAAATTTCGTTATTAGGGGGGGAGTATGTAACACCCCGTATTTTTATGATATTAAATAATTATGGGATAAATTTAAAATATGAGAAATTAATTGTTAATTAATTCGGATTAAAATAAATATTAACTAGCGTGCCAAGGGTTAATACTTATTATTGAGAATTATTGAATATTACTGTGTGATTACGTAATATGGAATTATGAAATTTTATAAATGGTCGAGAGTGGGAATTACGACAGTTTGGTATATTAAGTGAGGACGCGCTTGTGAGTCGTGTAGGGACTAATTAAATGGATTAAAGAAATAAATTATTTTTAAGTAACTCGTATTTTCATTTCAAGTGCTCCATTGAGTTCGGAAGGATCGAGATAGTCAGAAAACTCTACTCGGATATTTTATTTGGAGTCCGAAATTTTTTAGGCCAAACCAGCACCTCATAGGGGTATTTTTGTCTTTTGGATTTTTGGGGATTTAATATGGACGAAAATTAGAAAAATAAAAGAGAGTGTACATGAGGGAGAGGAAGTCTGTCATGTTCTAAACCTACGAGAGATAGAGAGAGAAATACAGGGGAAGAAGGAGAGTTCATAGGTGTTCTTGGTGCAAAACTCAAGGACTCGCACCACAAATCCCACCAAATCATAGATCGGAAGATGAGGAACAAGCTTATACCAATTTCATCAGCAGATAAAAACATCATCCTACCTAATTAAATACCGGGTGATGAGTCCTTTATTAAATTCAATCAGAATATCCAGTTGGTTTAAATTATGCATCACTGTCGAAAACTTTATAATTACATACTAACCACTTAATATTTAAAAAGGTTAATGTCAAAATTTCATCTTTTAATTAATATAAAACTAGGTTAACGGATAATTAACACTAAACATTCACCATCCAAACCAAATCATATGATAGGAAACATAATGTCTAACCTAATAGATGTGACTAAGTGAACACTTCCAACCTATAATCAAATACAATAATCCAACCAAATAAATCCAATCACTGAAAAAGTAAATATTTAAATCCAAAATATCTTAATGTCTGAATAGCAAAGGGGGCAAAATTCCTTAACTGAAATGACAACTCAAAAAAGAAGAAATGATGGACATAGAGGCGCCTACTACTAAGGTCCTGTAACTTACACAATAGCTACAGCTCTTCGAATGAATGGAACTCATATGCCTGGTGTCCCTATGGCTGGGCACCTAAAATAATTTGACAAAGAAAAGTTCGAGTTGTAAAACAGTTTAAAAATAACAAGTGCTTAAATGAATCAATAGCACATATATTATTCATGTAAGATTATCGTACTCTCACTTGAGATACTCATTTCTCAACTAATGTGCACACCTAACGCATTTACCAACCCATCCTAGTTATGCTACCCCGCGTAACTAGACTGATGATAAACAGAATTACGCCAAGACTCTCAAGTGATTAACCATATCGCATGTATCCTGCATTTTCATATATTAAGGATAGCTACATATATATGCAACCGTTATTCTCATAACATTGCTTTTCTCATTAAGTTAATATAATAACTATTGTTATTTCCAAAACTACTAAACACACAAAGTAGAATAAACAACAAGTATACATACATCTATCTCTCTATATTTACATATACTAATATTGCACCCTTGGGTTAGGGCCCCCATGGTGCTAGGCATACTATCCTATCATGTCCCGATGCATCGCTCATTGTATAAAGGACTATAGGTTCAATCTCTTGCGAGCTATAAAAACAAACACATATATTGGAGGCGAACATAGTTCCAAGTCGATGGGTTATGCACAAACCTACGCACCCATACGACCGTCATCACTGTCATTCTCACAGATAGCCCGTACCTAGGTTCCATGCTCTAGTGGTACGATTCATAATCCCATATGATCATCCATAACGCACAACCTCCACACGATAGCAAGCAGTGTAGGTATGTTATACACATAATAGTTTAATCAATACGTATACACACAACTTATCATATTCATTAGGTATTCACGCAACCCAAATCCCCAAATTTTTAAGTACTATTATCATCCCTACTACTCAAAATACACTAACCGTACGATTTATCTCTCTATCGTATATACTCCTTAAGGCTCTCTAATTGCAACATATTCCCTGAGTAATCACACACTCATATCACCACTAGACTAGGAATTTAGGTCACTCAATGTTAACGTAGGTCATTTCTCTCACTTGAATCAACCTAGATGAATTTTAAGTCGTCCGGGGAAAAAATAGAGTTTCTGACATCTCGTTAGAAATTGGGAATTCTCGTTCTAACGAGGTCATTCGAATGAGGTTCTCACTTCGAATGAATTATAATCTAAATATCGTTAGCAATCTCGTTGGAATTCTCATTCGAACGAGGTCATTCGAACGACCTGGGCCGATCTTCAAATGAGTATTTAAGCTCGTCCCTGTCTTCCAAAAATTTCATTTTCCCAATTATTTCAACCACGAAATCACTTAAAATTCATCCTAATTCAAATCCAACAACTCTAAACTATATCCACTAGTATTAGAACACTTTCCCATCCATTTTCAACAACAAATCCTTAAAATTTTAACATGAATTTCGATTAATTTCTTAAATCTTCAAAAGCCCTAACTTCATATAATCACCATTAATGACCAACTAAACTCAAATACAGTTTCATGGTTTCAGTAGATACAATTCAGATTTTTAATCCCCAATATATAGTTATTCAACTACATGCAATTCCTATACTACAATCATGAATAAACTCCCAATTTTAGTCCCAATTATGATTAAACCATCAACTAAATTAACATGAATCATATATGCTCTAAAATCAAGTAAGAAAAACACTTGCCTTTTTAAGAACTTCTGATTCGATGAATGAAACTGGTAATGGGGTGATCCCCTCTTCACGATCTACGCGTTGGTGTGAGAGCTTGAGTCTTTATCCTAGGGCACCTATGGAGTTCTTCTTCCCCCTCCTTGGTTCTCTCTCTCTCTCACTTAGGTTTGGAAACTGATAGATAATCTATTACCCACGTATACTTCCCTTTTAATTATCTTTTTTCGTCCATTTTAATTCCTCAAAATCTCAAAAGATCAAAATACCCCTCTGGGGTGTCAGTTTGGCCTAAATTACCCCGAAATCCAAATAAAACACTCGAGTAGATTTTTCTGACTATCTCGACCCTTCCAAACTCATCGCCTCACTCGAAATGATCATATGAGTTACTTAAAAATAAATTATCTTTTTAACCCAATAAAGTAATATCGACACGACTTAGACGCGCATCCCATATAAGTGTATTGCAACTGTCGTATTTTTCACTCCCGACCATAATAATATTTTCGCAATCATATATTACTTTACTCGCTAAGTAATATTCAACATAATTATCACTAATGCATACTAACTCTCGTCTCGCTAGTAATTGTTACATTTCCATTCGGATTAATTATAAATAAAATTTTCTCCATTGAAATTAATTAATCCTAATTCCATAATTAAAATAAAATTCCAAAAATACGGGGAATTACATACTTCCCCACTAATAACGGAATTTCTTCCCGAAATTCAAAAAAGAACGGAATATGGGTATACCTAGTATGAATAACTCTGGATATTTGTCTCGCATGTCATCCTCACGCTCCCAGGTAGACTCCTCTAAATTATGATGTCGCCACTGCACTCGTACTAATGGCACTATCCTTGACCTCACTTTCCTCTCACTACGGTCTAATATAGTAACTGGCCCCTCCTCGTAGGAACTATCGAGTTGTAGATCAATCTCCTCTAAAGTAATATGGGCATGGGCCAAGTCATCCCAAAGATATCTCCTCAGTGAAGAAATATGGAACACATCATGAATCCTATGCAGGTGTTTCGATAACCCAAGTCTGTAAGCTACTGGCCCAATCCGCTCAATGATAGGAAATTACCCAACATATCTCGGTGACAACTTCCCTTTCTTACCAAACCTCATTATCCCCTTCTTAGAAGATACTTGCGACAACACCTGTTCCCCCACACTAAACTCTCGAAAGAACCTATTGGAATCGGTTTAACTCTTCTGCCTATCCTGAGCAACCTAATGCGACTCCGTATCAAATCAATCTTATCCGAGGTATCCTGAATAGGCCTGTCAATCGGTCAGGTCTGGACCCGAACCCGACCCGAACCCGATCCGTATAATAGGGTCTGAGCATATTTTTTTGGACCCGAGACCCGAAGACCCGTTTATTAAATGCGTAGGGTCTGGATCTTATATAAGACCCGGACCCGAAGACCCGAACCGAATTGTACATTATTATTTTGTATATATATACATATATACTATAAATTTATATTTATTTATAAATATATCTTATCAATATAACATGTAAGGATTATATATAAAAATATATATTTATGTATATAATAAATATAAGTAATATATGTTTTATTTATACTAATAATATTCTACAATACATTACAAAATATTTTAATTTAAGATTAAATAATAAAGAAGGGGGATAAAATAAAATAAATATACATATTTGACCAGACCCGGACCCGAACTCGAGACCCGAAGACCCGAACGAATCCGGGTCTGGATCCAATATTGTAGACCCGATGAAGACCCGGACTCGAACCCGAACCCGATGAAGACCCAATTACACAGATTTGGATCTCCCTAAACCCAACTCGTCTCCGACCCGTTGACAGGCCTAATCCTGAATAACCTCCGGCCCAAGTAACTTGTTGTCCCCCACCTCAAGCCAACATGCTGGGGAACGATAAGGTCTATCATATAACGCCTCAAACGGAGCCATGCTAATAATAAACTGGTAGGAGTTATTATAAGTAAACTCTACCAATGGAAGGTACTCCTCCCACCCCCCTCCAAAATCAAGGAAACACATATGTAACTTATCCTCCAACATCTGATTCGTCCGCTTTGTCTGCCCGTCCGTCTGTGGGTGATAGGCCGTGCTCAATCGTAACTCCATACTCATGGCCTGCTGAAAACTCTCCCAAAATCTAGAAACAAAAATTTTGTCTCGATGGGCACCCCATGTAGTCTCACTATCTCGGCAATGAAGATATGAGCATATTGCCCCGTAGTATAGTCGGTCTGGAGTGACAGAAAATGAGCTACCTTGGTCAAACGATCCACAATCACCCATATAGAATCGCGATCCCTCTGTGATATAGGCAGCCATGTGATAAAATCCATGGAAATGCTCTCCTATATCCACATAAGGATCTTTAATGGCTGTAGTAATTCTCCCGGTCTCTGATGGTCTGTCTTCACCAGCTGACAAGTGGCACATTTTGAAACAAACTTGGTGATGTCCTTCTTTATTCCACTCCACCAATATTGTCGCCTCATATCCTGGTACATCTTATCCCTTCCGGGATGTACCGCAAATCGTGAACCATGCGACTCTGCCATCACTGCATGTCATAACTCCTCCCCCTCTGGAACTACTAGTCTGCCATTAAAGCATAAAACCCCATTTGAGCTCACAAAGAAGGACCTCCCCCCTCGACTAGAAGCTGGATAATCCAATCCTGATAGAAAGAATCCGCTGCTTGAGCCTGTATCACCCTGGTAACTATCTTGGGTGTAACTGTCATCATTGATATGAATGACGGGGAAACTGCATCCTGATGTCTGAGTTATTTCCATTTCGCCTTCCATACCTCAGCCACCTCACCTGTTGGCCTATAGCTCAATGCGTCTACAACCACGTTAGCTTTCCCTGGGTGTTAATAGATGTCGAACTGATAATCCTTCACAAATTCAAGCCACCTTCGCTGATGCATATTCAACTCTCGTCGCATGAACAGATATTGCAGTGACTTGTGATCTATGAATGGGAGAAATCTCTCCCCCAAGAGATAATGTCTCCATATCTGTAATGCAAATATGACTGTTGCAAACTCCAAGTCGTGGGTGGGGTAACTCCTCTCATGAGGCTTAAGCTTACGGGAATCATAAGCAATTGCCTTATCCTCCTGCTGAAGCACACCCCCAAGTCCTAGTAAGGACGCATCAGTGTAAACCAGGTATTCCACCCCCGGCCTGGGTAGTGCTAAAAATGGTGCGGAAGTCAGCTTGTCCATCATCTCGTTAAAAGCCAACTGGCATTCATCATCCCATATAAATGGCACGCCCTTGTGACTTAAGTTTGTTAACGGACCCGCTATCTCCGAGAATCCCCGAATAAATCGTCCATAGGATCCTACAAGCTCCAAGAGACTACGTATCTTAGTCGGCGTCGTGGGTTGTTCCCACTTCCTTACTGTTGACACCTTCCCGAGATATACTGAAATCCCTTCCGAAGAAATGATGTGCCTCAAGAACTGAACCTCTCTCATCCAGAACTCACACTTTTCATATTTCACATATAACTCGTGCTCACGTAGTGTTTGTAAAACCATCCTCTGATGTTCGGCATGTTCCTCCTCAGTCCGGGAATAAATCAGAATGTCGTCAATGAAGATAATGACAAACTGACCTAAGAACTCTTTGAACACCCTATTCGTCAAGTCCATAAAGATTACCGATGCATTGGTTAGCCCAAATGGAATAACCCTGAACTCATAAGATCCATACCTCATCAAAAAAGCAGTCTTAGGGACTTACTCCTCCCAAATATGTAACTGATGGAACCCCGACCTCAAGTCTATCTTCGAAAAGTAAGAAGCTCCCTTCAACTGGTCAAATAGGTCATCCATCCGGGGCAATGGATATTTATTCCGTATTTTGACCTTATTTAACTCTCGATAGTCAACACATAGCCACAGAAACCCACCTCTCTTCTTCACGAATAACATGGGAGCGCCCCAAGGAGAGGTACTCCTACAGATGAAATATTGGCCCAACAACTGCTCGATCTGATCTTATAGCTCCCCCATCTCCTCCGGTGCCATACGATAAGGTGCACGGGATATCGGCCAAGCGCCTGGCGCCAAATCTATCACAAACTCTATCTCCCAGTTGGGAGATAATCTCAGTATATCCTGGAATACATCAACGAACTCACGAATAAGTGGAATTGAATCAAGCGGTATCACCACTTCCTTAGAGGTTTCCTCCTCTATATAATATAAATGGGTTGACGAACTTCCCTCAATACGAGGCATCACCACCAAAAACATCTCCTGACCCGGTATGGCAAACACAATACTACGACTATAGCAATCAATCATAGCCCTATACATAACTAGCCAATCCATCCCGATAATAGCGTCATACTCGTTCATCTATAATACAATCATATCGATTGGTAAAATCAATGTCCCAATCTCTATTCCTACTCCTTGACATATAAAGAATATCAAAGACCTATGGCCCATCGGTGAGTCTACATTAGTAACTGTGTTATCTACCATGTTTAATAACCTCGTGGTGCGTGTAAAACTAGTGGAAATGAAATTATGTGAAACTCCCGTGTCAAATAATATCTGCCCCAAAGTCCCCTGGATAGAAAACGTTCCCTTAACTGCGGGCGGGGCCTCCCTGCCCCTGTTAGAAGTCTCCATAATATAATCGCTTAGCAGGGTCCCCCTGATAGGAACTCTACTCACCCGAACGGACCTTTCCCTGAGCTATCAGTGTCCCACTGGCATTACTGCCTCCTGTTCAGCCCTATTGGCCGGACTCCCTGGCTTGTTTGCTTACCTGTTGATGAAAGTCGTGGTCCTAGCAGTGTAATAGAGCAGAATTAACCACATCATAATAAGTGGCCAATGAAAGATTTCCTAATAGATGGTGGCGAATCCTCCAAGTCAGTCCATCCATAAACCTCTAGATCTTCTTCTCCTTTATCGGTATCTCATCTGGGATAATATTCAGAAGATCTATAAACTCTTCCTCATACTCTGCAACTGTCTTCCCTTCCTGTTTGAGGTTCAACAGTTTTTGCCTCATCTCGGTCTGCACGATGGAAGGGAAGTACTTGTAGTCAAATCGCACCCAGAACTCTCGAATAGTAAAAACATCTCGCTCCTCTGCAGTGGTAATGGACTCCCACCACTGTAGCGCTGCTCCTATCAACTTAAAGGTAGCTAAAATATGCCTTTTCACCTTCGTGCACTCATACATCCCTAGATGTCTCTGTATGTCCTTCTTTCATTAGCTCGCCTTTACCACATCTGAACTTCCTACAAACTCTGGAGGATGTGCCTTCTGAAAGGTATCTCTGATGCGCACCCAAGCAAAAGGGAAAGCGTGGGCTGGTGCTGGAGCCACTGCTGGTGCCTGTGGTGGGGCCTACTGTACCACGACTAATACTGTATTCACCACCTGTGCTACAATAGAGATAACTTTTACAGCATTCATCGTGCCCTGGGCCAGAGCTGACTGAGGCTCGGGTTGAGCATCCCTATTGGCTCACTGTGCACGTCTGGGAGGCATCTAAAATGAGATAGAAGCTTTATAAGTCGATAGTAAGTATCTCAAATAGCTGAAGATGTGGAATGCACAATTAATGAATGCAAAAATCCTAAATATAGGGCTCTATATCAAAGAAAGCCACGCGAAAAGCATAATAAGCCGCACATATTATAAGGACTCTAGAACCTGATGCTCTAATACCACTTGTGACACCCCGCCTAATTAAATACCGGGTGATCAGTCCTTTATTAAATTAAATCAGAATATCTAGTTGGTTTAGATTATGCATCATTATCGAAAACTTTATTATTATACACTAACCACCTAATATTTAAAAAGGTTAATGTCAAAATTTATAAAACTAGGTTAACGGATAATTAACACTAAACATTCACCATCCAAACCAAATCATATGATAGGAAACATAATAACTAACATAATAGATGTGACTAGAGTGAACACTTCCAGCCTAAAATCAAATACAATAATCCAACCAAATAAATCCAATAACTAAAAAAAGTACGTAACAAAATCCAAAATCTCTTAATGACTGAATAGCAAAGGGGGTAACATTCCCTAACTGAAATGACAACTCAAAAAGGAAGAAATGATGGACATAGAGGCTCCTACTACTAAGGTCCTGTAACTTACACAGTAGCTACAACTCTTCAAACGAATGGAACTCATATGAAGGGTGTCCCTATGGCTGGGCACCTAAAATAATTTGACAAAGAAAAGAGATTTGTAGAAAACGGGTCAGAGACCGAGTTGTAAAACAGTTTAAAAATAGCAAATGCTTAAATGAATCAATAGCACATATATTATTTATGTTAGATTATCGTACTATCACTTGAGATACTCATTTCTCAACTAATGTGCACACCTAACGCATGTACCAACCCATCCTAGTTATGCTATCCCGCCTAACTAGACTGAAGATAAACAGAATTACGCCAAGACTCTCAAGTAATTAACCATATCACCCGTATCCTGCACTAACATATGTTAAGGATGACTACATAAATATTCAACCGTTATTCTCATAACATTGTTTTTCTCATTAAGTTAATATAATAACTATTGTTATTTCCAAAACTACTAAACATGCAAAGTAGAATAAACAACAAGTATACATACATCTATCTCTCTATATTTACATATACTAATATTGCACCCTTGGGTTAGGGCCCCCATGGTGCCAGGCAAACTCTGTTATCAGGTCCCAGTGCATCGCTCATTGCATAAAAGACTATAGGTTTAATCTTTCGCGAACCATTATAACAAACACATATATTGGAGGCGAACATAGTTTCAAGCCGATGGGCTACACACATACCTACGCACCCATACGACCGTCATCACTATCATTCTCATAAATAGCCCGTACCTAGGTTCTATGCTCTAGTGGTACGATTCACAATCCCCCCGAAGGTCCCTCAGGATATGATCGTCCACAGCGCGCAACCTCCACCCGATAGCAAGCAGCGTAGGTATATTATACACATAATAGTTCAATAAATACGCATACACACAACTTATCATATTCATTAGGTATTCACGCAACCCAAATCCCCGAATTTATAAGTAGTATTATAATCCCTACTACTCACAATAGACTAATCGTACGATGAATCTCTCTATCGTATATACTCCTTAAGGATCTCTTATTCCAACATCTTCCCTCAGTAATCACACACTCATATCACCACTAGACTAGGAATTTAGGTCACTCAATGATAACGTAGGCCATTTCTCTCACTTGAATCAACCTAGAAGGATTTTAACTTGTCCGGGCAAAAATTAGAGTTTCTGACATCTCGTTAGAAGCTAGGAGTTCTCGTTCGAACGAGGTCATTCGAACAAGGTTCTCACTTCGAATGAACTATAACCCAAATCCCGTTAACAATCTTGTTGGAATTCTCATTTTCGAACTACCTGGGCAGGTCTTCGAATGAGAATTTTGAGTTCGTCCCTGTCGTCCAAAAATTTCATTTTCCCAATTCTTTCAACAACAAAATCACTTAAAATTCATCTTAATTCAAATCCAACAACTCTAAACTATATCCCCTAGTATTAAAACACTTTCCCATCCGTTTTTACATCAAATCCTTAAAATTTTAACATGAATTTCGGTTAATTTCTCAAATCTTCAAAAGCCCTAATTTCATAAAATCACCATTAATGACCAACTAAACTCAGATATGATTTCATGGTTTCAACAGATACAATTCAGATTTCTAATCCCCAATATATAGTTATTCAACTACATGTAATTCCTATACCACAATCATGAATAAATTCCCAATTTTAGTCCCAATTACATGATATTATGATTAAACCATCAACTAAATTAACATGAATCATATATGATCTAAATCAAGCAAGATAAACACTTACCTTTTTGTGAAATTATGATTCACCGAATGAAACTAGTATAGGGGTGATCCTCTCTTCACGATCTACACGTTGGTGTGATTTTTGGTGTGAGAGCTTAAGTCTTTATCCCAGGGCACGTATGGAGTTCTTCTTCTCCCTCTTTAGTTCTCTCTCTCTCTCTCCCTCTCTCTCACTTAGGTTTGGAAACTAACAGATAGCCTATTACCCACGTACACTTTGATTTTGATTATCTATTTTCGTCCATTTTAATTTCTCAAAATCTTGAAAGACCAAAATACCCCTCTGGGGTGTCAGTTTGGCGTAAATTGCCTCGAAATCCAAATAAAATACTCGAGTAGAGTTTTCTGACTATATCGATCCTTCCAGACTCATCGGCGCACTCAAAATGATCATACGAGTTACTTCAAAATAAATTATCTTTTTAACCCAATAAAGTAATACCGACACGACTCACACGCACGTCCCAACTAAATGTATTACAACTGTCGTAATTTTCACTCCCGACCATAATAATATTTTCGTAATCATATATTACTTTACTCGCTAAGTAATATTCAACATAATTATCACCAATACATACTAACTCTCATCACGCTAGTAATTGTTACATTTAAATTCGAATTAATTATAAATAGTTTTTTCTCTATTTAAATTAATTAATCATAATTCCATAATTAAAATCAAATCCCCAAAATACGGGGTATTACAGGCAAGTGTTTATTGCTTTCTTTCTTTAGCAATATTTGTGTTCATGTTAGACTAGGTAATTACTCCATTAATATGAAGGTGAATATTGGTGAAAATTTGGGAGAATTAATCATAAATTAGGACTGATTTGATAAGAGTTTGATTCCCTCATGTAGATAGGATTATGTCCACGAATTTATGATAATATTCTGAATAAATTTGGGTTTTAATTTAGAGTTATTCATATAAATTTGAGAACTAGGGTTCTTGATAATTAAATTGGGAATTTCGAATTTGATTTATGATTAGTGATGATTTAATGATGTTATAGTGTTAGAAATCATATATAGATGTTAGGAAGATGATTGGAATTGATTGATTGATGTTTGGGTTGAAATTTAGATGTTTTAAAGTTAAAAATCTGGTGAAAACGTAACTATTAATGGTAAAAAAACGTAGCAGGTCGGTCCATTTGGGGAAGGGAACTGCTTATTCTCATTCGAACGAGATTGAGCCTGGTTCGAACGAGACTGGATCTCTTGAAATGTCGTTCTAACGACATCACACCTGGTTCAAATGACAAGTCCAAAAATCTAGAAAATCCTATTTCTGCTCAATTCGAGTTACACAGTTATTTTGAGTAAGAAAAACTGTTATTTGATGAATTTAACATAGTGCAGAATTGTTGGGAAATATTCGTAGAATAATACTTTAAATAGTTGGAGCGGTGAGTTAATCTTGGAAATTTCGAGAGAGAGGATAATTGAAATAATTATATTATAAGTAGTAATGAGAGAATACTACATATGAAAAATATATGTACGGGTTGGGTGAATACCCATTGATTTTAATAGGATGTGAGAGTGCTTAATATATGTTTATGATTATATGTATAACATACCTACGCTGCTTGCTATCAGGAGGAGGTTTTCGGGTAGTGGACAATCTTATCCCGTGTTTCCCATTGGGGGGATATTTGACTTGTACCCAGAGCATATGAACTTGGTTACGTGCTATCTGAGATATAGGATAATTTCGACAGTTGAATGAGAGTGTAGGTATGTGCGTGACCCATTTGGATGGGGATTATGTTCGCCTCCAATATTTGTGATTTGAATTTTATGGTTCGTGAGAGATTGAACCAGCAGTGAGCGATGCACCGGGACATGATAGCAGAGTATGCATTGCGCCAAGTGGCCTTAACCTAAGGGTGCAGGATTAGTATATATATGTATAGGGATGATGTGACTATATATATATATGTACTTGTGAATAATTCTACTATATGAAACTAGTAGATATGGTAATGACGATAAATAAAATAATCTTAGTGGGTAAAGATTAATTATCTGAACGGTGAATAATGAAATTTAGTTATGTGGGATAAACTATTTTAATAACGTATTGTATGGGAGATATGGGCATACTACTGATGAACGTAGAGAATAACAATGTGATTTCAAACTATTAGGGTTGGGTAACATAGCTAGCGTGGGTTAGAAAATGCGTTAGGCGTGCACAATAGATAAGAGGTGAGGATCTCATATGAGAGTTCGAAAATCTAGCATGCACATAATACTTGCTTTATTGCAAATTTTAAATACTTGCTAAAACAAATATTTTTACATCTCGGGCTCTGGACCGTCTCTTGCTATTCATCTCTCTTTTGCTATATATATGTATATTATCAGGTGCCCAGCCACAGGGTTACCAGACTTAGACGCTTGGATTATTTAGCGAGCTGTAGTGGTTGTGGGAGTTGCATGTCCTTGTATTTAGACGCCTCTATTATGCCTTTCAGTTATATTCAGACATTTCATTTAGGGCACGTGTCGCCCATTCTCAGTCGTTTTATTAGAGAGATTGTACTCCGTATATTTTAGTAGATCATTTCAGTTGGATTGAGTATTTTATGATTTATTGGCTTGAGACTTTAAACTAAAATATTTTATCCAGTCTTATTTATTTCAGCAGTTGAGTTATATTCAGTATTTATTGTATCCCTGTGAACGGTAAATAGTCGATGTTTTAATAACTTAGAAAATTATTAATGTATTCTTTGGGTATAACTTAAAATGGAATATGTTTTGACTCTAGCTTAAATATTTATTAGGTGATTATTAATGTTAAATATTTTTCGGCAGTGATGCTAAGAATGAACCAACCGAATCCTTTGTTTTAAATTTAATAAAGGACTAATCATCCGATATTTAATTGGGTGGGGTGTCACATGTACGTGGGTTGTAAGCTCCACATAGACAAAACCGTTGCAACATCATCTTCCTCACGTGTGAAGAATATCTCTCAATCATGATTTACATACACAAATGATAGGTATCGACATAGTATTGGGTACTTCGTATTGTACATGCCTCCTTTATGCCCGGGGTGCGCATGGCACCACCCCATCCATATAATACCTACCTTCTTCTACCTTTAAAAGGATATGTAATTCACAACCCTACTGTAACTCTGATAAATTTGCTTCATAGAGAGAGAAAGCCTTCTCTCTCTATGAGATTTCACACACACTCACACAGTGGAGTAGGCCTTGATAGGCTGAACCACTTATATTCAGTGTTATTTCCCTCTTTGCCTCACCTCCTTCTATATTTACATACATGTTTATGCTCCATTGATACACTAGTTTGAGCTTGCATATTTAAATTAATCAAAATGCCATCTCCTACTCAAAACCACCAAACACAACCTATCATCCGCCCAATTAACACTGTAACCAATCATTCAAGTCCATCCCAATAATTGATTTCAGAGAGTGAAAACCCAACTCAAATCAGACCTAAAGAAAAAGATACTATAACCATTAGAGATGGATGAGAGGACCACCCCTAGAAAGAAAAAGATACTTAATTCATTTGTTTGATTTGATTTTTGAATTTAGGATTCGATGAAAAATTAAGTTTTAATTTGAAAAAAAAGATGAATTGAAATGATTTATTATTTTATATAAGGATATTTTAGCCAAAAATTATCTTGGGAGTGTAAGGGAAAATTTCCAATCGAGTCAATTTACAGTATTGGCTTAATTCCGGACAAAACTATTTGAGTCGTAGGATATAAGTTTATGACCTGAGGCCTATGACATTCGGGTTGAAAACGTAGCGGCCAAGCCTAAATTGAAGACATCATCGTTGCCGGTTTTCGTGCCATGTTTAAACGTCATAAACATTTGAATTTTTCCAAGGTCTCTAAAGATACGAATGCATTAGTATATATAGGGACTTATAAATTTATTTTGGGTGCAAGTATTTTTGTTAATTTTTTTTGAATTCATACCATCTCAAGATTTTGTTCTCGGACACCTTTTCGTAAAAAAATCATAACTAATTAAAAAAATCAGAAAAATACGAAACTGGCGGCCATGCATTCATATCGAAATTATCTAGATTCATGACCCGAAATCTCATTAGAAGGGTAGTTCAAACGACCTCGTTCGAACGGGATTTTTTTTCCTTTCTGAAATCTCGTTAGAAATGTCATTCGAATGACCTTGGAATGTCGTTCAAACGAGATTACAATTTTCGAGAATTTTTTTTTGTTAGTTTTCTCTAAAACTCCCCACTAACTCACTTTTTTTTACCTGATTTTAATAGTGCGGGAATAGATTTTTCTAAGTGACTTTTTTCAAATTTTTAAGTGCTCTTGAGAGCCAAAAACTTTTCTAAGAAAAGTCCCTTAGTGTTTGTTTATTAAAAGGAAATTATCTTAAGAACAAAACCAAGTTTTACACCCATAGTTTGTTTTGATCCAAGTTCATATATATATATATATATATATATATATGTTTATTTGAGATCATCTTTTGGCACCGGGTAGGCCTGGCAATACGGGTCCAATAGGACCAAATCACCCATCGCCCACCCATTACAAACCTGCCCAGACCCAACAATATCTCTATGCTATTTATGATCGGGTGATATGGCCCATTTTGGCGGGTCAGTCACGGGTGAGAACCAGGTAAGTAGAGGGTAGGAGAAAAATTTATTTTGTTGCCCTAACCTTAAATGTTCACTCCTCCTGCCTCATCTCTCTCTCACCCATAGATTGTACCACTCTCACAACTCTCAGTTGGTCTCACCAAATCTGTTTATATATTATTGATTCAATGTTTATTTTCTGAGTTAGTTTTACTACTGGTTTGAAGAAGAAGAGGTTTGACCCAAACCGACCCAGCTCAAATCCGAACCAATCCAAACCGAACATTCGCCTCAAACCGTTTCTGACCTGCCCCAAATCAACCGAACTCATTTCTGACCCGCCCACATTTGCCCATAGTTGTTCAATTGCCGGGTCTAGCACCGAGTATTTTTCTCATCCCATAAAGAGAAAGTTTCCTACGGAGGAGTCCGTTTGTGCCGAGTTTTGCGGTGCACATACGGAGAAAGGCTTCGTGTGTGTTTGATGATAGCTGCACCTCATCAGTGGATTCCGAGACTGCGGTGGATTTCAGAGTTATCAACTAGGTGGAGGTAGAAGCAAGAAGACGCATCAAGGCTTGAAAGGGAGTCGAGTCGAGAAAGTAAGTCTTTTGTCTTGTTTATGTAAAACCATACCAAGTGGATTTGTTGGCTGGACCGTTCGAGTTTTTTCTCGCTGTGGGTTTTCCTTGTATATCGCCGTATAGTGTGATTGCTTTATTTTATCTTACAAATATCATCTAGACGCATGCTTAAGTTTAATCAAGATAAAATTTTGGTGCTAAGTTTAATTGGATAATTTTAAGGTTAATATAATTCAAATAAAATTTAATTTAATTTGACAAAAATGCATGTTTGGTTTATGTTTAGCCTAACTTTGAACTTGAATTAATTTTGTTTAAAAGAAAATTAAAATATTTATTTAATCTCATTTTAATTTAATTATAAAAAAATTAAAATTTAAGTAATTTTCGAAAGAAATTTTAAAAGTTGATATATTGATTGAACCATCAATTTTTCGTATTTAAAATTGATATTTTTCGGGATCCTGAAGGGGTGAACCCGGGCGCAACGGTAAGGTTGCCCCCGCTATGACCTGGAGGTCACGGGTTCAAGTCACGGAAACAGCCTCTCTGCGTATGCAGGGGTAAGGCTGCGTACATCCAACCCCCCAGTACCCCACAGTGACGGGAGCTTCGCACACTGAGTTTGCCCTTTTATTTTTCGGGATCCTACGTCCTAACGGGGAGTTTAGTCCAACTAGTTTAATACAGGGCAAGTAAAAAAAGGAGCTTATAAATAGAGCTGGCAATTTTTGACACGATAACCCGTTTATGGTAATAATTCGAAATGATCCAAACTTAACACGATTAATTTGTATAGATTTAAAAGTACCCAAAACTTAAAATGACACGACTAATTCGAATTGCCACCCCTACTTATAAAGAATTACGAAAGTTGGTTATCCTGCTTGTAATGCAGGTACAGCATAGATGAAATGCATCCTAAATCCCGACCGCCAATATCTTATCAAGTTTATGTCATTCATCACAAACAACAAACTACAAACGCCTCCAAAACGGAAGATTAAACAACCCGAAATATCCATTTATGGACGCTACTGCAATTCGAATTTCGTCTGCATTCCATTCCCCACTCATCCAAACCAACAGAAAACCATATTACTTCAACAAAACCACCCCCCCAAGAAATTTTCATAGACGGTTCAAAGTGGATAGCAGTAGTACTAGTAACAAAGACGATGTCGTATTGAACGAGGCAGCTTACGAGGCGGAGCGGGTGAGACTGGATGCCAAAGCACGAGAATCCATGGCAGCAGAGTTTTTAAATACAGAAAAGAATGATGAAGAGGGCCCCAAAGCTTGGAAATGGGTGATCCGGAAAAGGGTTTGGGACTTGATGGAGGCCCTAAATATAGCTCAATTCCCCAGGCCCGTTCATCACCGTATACCCAATTTCGTTGGCGCTCCACTGGCTGCTAAACAAGTAGTTATTGTATTTTTAGTTCAATTTTTGTGTTTGGTTTGTGTTCATTTAGGTGATATATAGTTGGAAATGATGGTTGGCAGTTAAGTGGGTTAGAGGTGTTTCGGTCGGCTAATTGTGTGAAGGTGAATCCCGATACGCCACAAAAGCAAGTCAGGTTCCTCACACTTGGCGGTCAGTTTATAGTTTTACACTTTAATAATATGTAATTAGTAGCGGCAAAATGGCCCCAAAGAATAGAACAAGTCATTTAAATTTTAAAAAAATATGAGGTTCATATTTAAAAGTTAGAATTAAATATGAGACTTATATTTGAACGCTATGAATCAAATATGCAATCCATTTTCAAAAAGCCACGAGTCAAATACAAAATATATTTTTAAAAGTTAAGAGTAAACTATGTTCTTTTTTAACATATATTTGGAATTATAATACTTATTTGGGGGCGAAAATGGGTTGACCCAGTTTATATTTGGCCCAACCCATATTTAATCCAACTCATATTTGACTCGCCCACATTAGGTTTGTCACTACTATATGTAATACATTAACATTTTATCACCAAATAATTCCACATGGCTACCTCTTTCAAGGTTTGATATAATGAACATTTGTCATGAGAATCAAAGAGTTCACTCAATTTAATAGTTATTTGTATATACAAAATCAAATAGGTTTTGTGTCATTCTTTCTACATTCTTATATTTTATGTTTCCTTTATTTTTTATTTTATTTTTTATATTGCATATGTTTTAAGAAAGAGACTAGTCATCATCATTTTTGCTTTAATCATGCAATTAATGTTGTACTGTTGTACTCGGCGCACGGATCTTTTTGTAGGGGCTCTATTATAATATTAGTGTGTGTTTGTGACGTAGCGGAAAGCGATGAAATAAACGATCAAACCCAAAACTCTTGAATCCATGGGGTAAAAGCCTCACAAGACCTCAAATGAGTGAATAAACTCCAAATTATATTGATAGTAAGAATGATGTGATTACAAGCTTGCACCTCCTCTCTATATATAGGCAAGTAAAAAAGGAAACAAAATATTAAAATAATACACACTTAACCGACTGGAGAAATCAATGGAAGAGATGAATGAACGCCTAAACCACCCATTTAAAGATATCTTAAAAAATTATAGAAGTGGTCTTTGTGGTTTATCACTTCATATAGTGCATATTGAGGTTTATCACTTATCATAGTGCAAGAGGCACTTGATTTGTGTTTATTCAATCCAAGGCAGAATTCAAGACAAACTTTGTTGCTATTCCACGTCAGTCCCCTCTACTCGAACAAAATTCGTCCTCGAGTTAGGGTATAGCAGCTCGTTTTGAGGATGTACTCAAATAAGTTAGCAACATTGAAGGTGGATGAAATATTCATATCATCTGGTCGCTCCACCACATATGCACTGTCGTTAATCTTCTTGGAGATACGAAATGATCCATACTTCTTGTTCTTCACTTTACTATAAGTAATTAATTGAAATCTATGTTTGCGTAAATAAGCCATTATTAAATCTCCAACCTCCAAAGCTTTGATCCTCCAATGTTTGTCTGCACCTTCCTTGTACTTTGCATTCGCCTGTTCCATATTTTGCTTCACTTTGGTATGTATTTTCTAAACCGTCTCCGCCATATTCTCTGCTGTAATACTAAACCAGAGCAACCTTGGTAACAGGACCAAATCCAAAGTATGTTATGGAGGTTTACTGTACATGATCTCAAAAGGAGTTTTGCTAGCTGATCGTGTAATCATGCTGTTGTATGCGAACTCCATAACTCCATCTGAGGAAGAATTGCATCCCATTGTTTAGGCCTATCTCCACACATGCAACGAATCAAGTTACCCAAAGTACGATTTGTAACTTTTGTTTGGCCGTCGATCTAGGAGTGTGCTGTGCTGCTATACTTCAAATTACTATCAAACCTTCCCGACAAAGTCTTCCAAAAGTGACCCATGAATTTCATGTCAAACACAATGGATTTGGGCACCCCATGTAAATGAACAATCTCCCTGAAAAAATATATTGACAATATTAGAAGCATCGTCGGTCTTCTTGCAGGGAATGAAGTGTGCCATTTTTGAAAACCTGTCAGCCACCACAAATACAGAATCCATACTGTATTGGTTTCGTGGAAGTCCCAACACAAAGTTCATGGACAGATCCTCCCAAATATGCTCTGGTACTGGCAATGGCGTATATAGTCCTGTATTCCGTACCTATCCTTGCGCAGTCTGACCCATATGGGACATTTCATCACTTATCTACCCACGTCTCGCTTTAATTGTGGCCAGAAATAACGTTTTTCTATCAAGGTAATGGCCTTCTCCTTACCTACGTGACCTCCCAATCCTACGTTATGGAGCTCTCTGATGATCTGCTCCTGAAGGGATGTCCTTAAAATTCACAAATGGTTAGCCTGGAAGAGGAAGTTGTCGTGGATGTGAAAATCTTTAGTATCCAGCTTCGACCGACACTTCTCCCAAATGACTTGGAAGTCTTCATCGTCCACATACTGTTCCTTTAAGTAGTCAAATCACACGACCTCAACACTAAGAATAGTAAGTGAAGATGCTCTCCTGCTTAAGGCATCAGCCACCTTGTTTATCTGCCCTGATTTGTGTCGCAGAGAAAAAGTAAACTTCTGTAGGAAAGTGATCCAACGAACATGCATCCTGTTTATAGTTTTCTGACTATTCACAAACTTCAAGGCCTGGTGATCACTATAGAGTACAAACTCGCGTTGGATAAGATAATGTTCCCAATGCCGCAAGGCATGAAACCTAACAAATGATTCCGTCTTATAAGTGGTCCATTGCTTTCTCGCCTCGTTTATCTTCTCGCTGAAATAATCTATTTGACCTTCCTTCTTGAGATGGAACAACCACAATCCTTATAAGCGAGGCATCACATTCAACCTCAAATAGTTTATCAAAGTTTGGTAAGGCCAATACTGATGCAAAATAAAACTTTTTCTTCACTAACGCAAAGCTAGCCTCCTACTCCGCTCCCCACTGAAATTGTCCCTTATTCATAGAGGAAGTCATCGGTGCAGCTATGGTGCTGAAATTTCGGATGTCCATAGAAACTGCGTATGTCGGTCACTGTCTTAGGTGTGGGGGCTATTTAAGGACCCTAACCACCTCTGGGGAGAGATCATGTTCCTCGTTGAGAGTTCAAAAGTCATTTATTAAGAGAGAATATACATCAGAGAGAGATTTATTACGAACCAGAGTTTTTACTCACTCAGCATTTATTACGAAGCTTTTAATACTTGACAAAGATCCTTAAGGGTGGTTGGGGTGCTTACTTCTTTCTCCCTCCAAATGAGTTAGTTCTGAGTTCATTATTGTCTTTTGAGTTATACACGAGAGATTTGTGAGTTCAAACTGAGTTTATCTTCACAAAGTTGTGTTTGCGTGTCCTATAGTTAATCAATAGTATTGCTGTTTAACTTATCATTACTGTACTCAAAAGGGGTTACACCTCCATCTAATCTAAAGTACCCTCTTACAAACTTTGCTGCTGTTCCATATCAGTTTGATTACAAAGTTTAAAAATGATTGGAAATATAGTTTATTTCTATGAAAAGTTGGAAAATGAGGCAAAAAAGATAGGAGTGGTTTGGTCTCACTTTTGGAATTTTCTATGGAAATCAAATCTTTGGGAGTGGGTGGCAATGGAGTACTTTATATATTTGTAACTATTGTTTTCATAGAATGTATTTGAAATCAAGCACTATAAAGTAAAAAATGAACTAAAATAAATATTTTCCATGGAAAACAAATCAATGTCAAACGGGCCCTTTAAAGCAGCAGATTTATGCACTAAGCACAAACCACTCCTTTTCTATCCGAAGATAGATGTCCTACGTCAGTTCTATAGATTTATTTTTATGTAATTTTTTTATTATAAATTAAGGGAGAGATTGTGTGTGAGAGTAAATGACTTCTCAATTTAAGTTTATCTTTTTAATTGATGGGAATGCCTCAATTTAAGTTTTCTTCGCTATTTATGATTTGAGAATTTATGAGAAAAAGCATGTTCTGACAATAACAACATTCTTGTATTTTCCACGATATCAAAACTCAATGTATTTCTTGAATGATTCTATCCGAGAAAAGTCTGGGCTCTACCCCGGTCGGTCATAAAGGCCACATGGTAAAATACTAGCTGTGCATACACTTACATTCCAACTGTATACTAGCAAAGGTCCCATAGATCCCCGAATATCATTTTTGAGGATTATTTCGAATTAAGTGAAGGCTATTATTCTGTTTGCTGATTTGATTTTTCCAGAGACTTGAAGACTCGGTTATTTTCAGGTGGAAAGAAGCTACTAACACCTCAGCCTCGTTTAAGAACTGGATTTTTCTCTGTGCTTGAATCCTCTATGTTAAAGCCTAGTACCATCAACGAGGCATGCACCTCTGTGGGGGTTGCCAAATATGGAAGGCCAATTGGATTGGATGAAAGGATCAAGGTTGATCTAATTGTCATTGGCTCAGTTGCTGTTGACCCAAAGACAGGTGCTCGACTTGGCAAAGGAGAGGTACGTGACATTTAGAAACAAAAAAATTTGATGGTGTATGTTGCAGACTTTGTGAAGAATTTAGATTTATGGCGAGTCCTTTGTGAAGAAATTAGATTTGTCAATTGTTTGATTTACCTGGAGCATGGTTTTTCAAGCCTAAAAAATGTCAAGACTTCAGGATGATTTAATATAAATGTGGGAATATGTATATGCAGCTTTTCTAACTTCATGACAGAGCAATGGGTTTTTAATTGCAGAGTATTTCGAAGATACTCTTGGACGTGTGTGTTACTTTTTTTATGTCTCTATAACTTTTTTTAAGGATTATTTAGGGGTTTGGCCCCCATTAACTATTGGATATTGAGTCAAACCTCCATAATTTTCATTTCTTGGGTTTGGTCCCCATCTTGATGGATCCCGTCAGTTGACTTCTTGGGGTTTGGCGACCTTTGTTTTTCCCATCTGCAATGGTTGCGAAAGGATGAACTGGTAATTTTCAATAAATAAGGGCATTTTTGGAAGTTTACATAAAAATGAGTAAGTTAACGCGATGGAATCAGTCAAAATGGGGGACAAACGCCAAGAAGTGAAAATTACGGGGGTTTGACTCAATATCATTAATGGTGACCAAACCCCAAATAACCCTGTTTTAATCGGAGACATTGCATTGCCACATCTTCAACGCCCTTGTTACCTACAAATGTTTGATAGCAAGACAACATTTATTTAGCATGCCAAAAAGTTTAACTATTGAGAGATTTCAACATACAGATTTATAAGAATAGAAGTTTGAAGTCTTAAAGAAGATTATTTAACGAGATAGTCATATGATGGGAAGAGAAATCATTAAGTTCGTAATTATAAAATACAAAAGCACCCCACCAAGAAACAATTACGAAAATCCCCTCAACTAAATATTATATATTCCTACAGTTTACTTATCATTAGACAAAATTTGTGTATATACTTTTCTGTCATATATTAAAAAATATTTATTTAGACATCGTTTTTAAAAAAAAAGATTTGACATGTCTTGTCATATCGCATTCATGTCTTGTATCCATATCCGTGATTTTTAGGCTATGCGAGGAATTTTTATAAAAGGAAAGACATTTAGTGCTTCTTTCTTAAGTTTGGAGCTATTCAAGGTATAATATTGACGATGATGGTAATGGCGGGTAGGGTGTTTGCGCGTCAAACTTGTACTCGCGCGCTCCAGGAGAGTTGGAAAAACCCTTTTACAAAGTGACATCAAAAGTCATTTTGGAGTGCTAGAGTCAAATTTACTAGAAATAGCGTATAAGTTATATAAATATTAATATTACTATCATTTTATTATTATTATTATTGTTGTTGTTGTTGTTTTGTTGTTATGAATCTCATGCTTGGGAGGGTCCAGAGCGATATTATTGAATTAAATTAAATAGAGTGGGGATCCTTACAATATGAGAATGAAATGAAAATAGCCAAGCCCCCAGAATGCTTTTATAGATAGCGTGAGGGGCTCACAATGACTTAGAAAAAAAACTGGGAGAAAAATACTGCAGAGCTAATCTTTCTGTAGATCCCTTTTGGCTTGAACCTGTATTTTGGGAGCAAAGAGATGTCTTCATCAACAAACTTTTTCATCTGGTCTGAGGCAGCCCACCACGATTTTAAATCTTGATGTTGGAGCCCCATCTTTGACAACTGCTCAGCAACTTGATTACGCTCCCTGTAGGTAGATATGAGATGCTACAAAGTTCATTTGGGAGACCATTTCCAAACAATTCTTCCATCTATTCTGCAATGTCCAAGGAGGGAAATAGCCCTCTGAATTAATGCAAGATAGAACAGCCATTGAGTCGACCTCTAACCACAGATTTCTCCACCCCTAGTGCCAAGCAAATTCAATACCTGTTATGACAGCTAGTAGGTCTGCAAAGAAAGCAGTGTGAGTACCAATATTTGAACAGTAGGCACTTCTAACGAATCCTCTATGGATACTAAAAACTCCAGGAGTTCCCAATGAGAGGCCATCAGTATTGAGCTTAATCCAGCCAGGAAGAGGCATGCACCAATTCACAGTGATAATCTTGGGGGCTTCCCTATGAATTCCAGCTGCACCAATGTTATGAAGAATTGTCAGATCATCCACATTGTTGTTCATAGGTCCCGTGACGACGTTGTTTATATATGTCTCAGCTAGCCTTTGAGGTAAGCAAAGCAGTGTTGCAGAGATGGGCCAATGCCATTAGAAATTGCTTGATTTCTTCTCCTCCAAATGATGTCTATGCAGCCCAGGGTGCCAGCCATGAGTAAGCTTTGTAATTGGGGACTAGGCTTCTTTCTTAGAATATTTTTCCTAGAATTTAACATTGTGTTTTGTCACCAAGATCCTTGAATGTGAAAAAGAGATGAAAACCACTCCCAGATTTTAGTAGAAAATTGTCATTCAAAGAATAGATGGGATGTGGATTCCTGTTCAGATTTGCAGAGTTCACATCTAGAAACCATCTTGAATCCTTTGGACTGCAATTTTTCGTGTGTGGGAAGTTTGTCATGAAAGAGCCTCCAAACTAATCTAGCAACTCTGGGGGATTGTAGGTTTGCCAGAGAGAATTAAAATGTGGGGTTTTGCATTATGACAGGTTATAGAATGTGTAGGCCTCTTTAAGACTAAGCATCCCCTTCTCAGAATATGGCCAGATCAACTTGTCTGGTCTGGGGGACAATTAAATCACCCACTTTCATGGTCAGTCTATCTCCATCAAATCAGGAACAATTTAGAATATTACTTATTGTGGAGCCCAACCAATTATCAGTCCATAGATTGATTGACACCATCCCCAACTTTTCACTGCATTCAGAGCTCACATTGTAGGCATGTCTATTTCCTGGCCATATTGAGCTGATCTTGTCTGATTGATTGTTTTCCATGGGCTTCAACCTTGCTTTTATGAATTCAGAACAAATGGAGTCTTTGTTTAGGGAGTCCCAAGCTTGCTTTAGGATGGCAGCCCTATTTAAGGTGGTTAAATGTCCGATGCCAAGACCACCAGTCTCTTTGTCAGTACATAGTGTTTTCCAAGCAATAGTGATTGGTTTTGAGTTTGATACTGTACCAGCCCATATGAAATTTCTCATCCACAATTCTACATTTTTCAGTAAGTATGATGGCCATTTGTAAATTTGGAAGTTGTAGAATAAAATGGGAACTCTGTTCTAAAAGGCCCGCCTAGGCTCCGCCTAAGCTTGAGAGAAACGCATGGCCTACGCCTTATTCTTGGTAAAAGGCTGAAGGCACACTTTGTTTTTTAAAAACAAAGTATTAGTTGACAAATATTGGTTATGGAGCATGAAGATGAGAAAGATGGCTACCAAACATATGGATATATTTTCAAAATTCAAGGTATGTACTATTTTATTATATTACTAGCCTTGGAATAATTAAAATAATAAAAAAAGGAAAAACGCCTTTTTACGCCTAGGCTCCTAAGGCTTGAGGCTTGAGGCTTGAGGCTTGACCTCTACGCATCAACCACGCCTCGCGCCTTTTAGAACCTTTACCACAGTTGTGATTAGTTCCACTCTGCCAGCCAGAGACAAAAGGTTATCTTTCCAGCCTTCCTTTTTGGATCTAAGAAGGGGCTGTCGATGCCCGGAGCTTGGTTTTCCTCTAAAAATAGGAACACCTAGGTACATAAATGAGTCCTTCCCCTCTTCAATTCCAAGTTGGGAACAAGTACGGGACATCATGAGAATATCCCCTTTTCCAATATACACAGTGCTTTTGTCTTTGCTAATCTTTTGACCTGATGTAGCAGAATACTCCTCAAATACCCTTAGGACAGTGACCAATGATATGTGATTTCTTTTGCACAAAACCATTATGTCATCAGCATACAGGAGATGAGTTGGGGATTTGAATCCTTTGGGACATAAAATACGTTGAATGCAGCCTGCCTACACATGATAATCAGTACTGCCGCTTAGGATATCTTCCGCTATGCAAAAGAGAATAGGATATAATGGATCTCCTTGTCTTACCCCTCTAGAACATGGAAAATACCCACACTGGGTGCCATTAATAAGAATAGAGAGCATGGCAATTTTAGGATAACACTGATCCAACGGACAAATTTGCTAGAGAAGCCAAAAGATTGGAGTGTTTAGCAAAAATGTCCGATTAACGGTATCAAAATCCTTAGCCACATCAAGTTTTATACCAATATTATCTTCATAGCATTCATAGTTTAATAGGTTGTAGCACTCAGAAGCTAACCAATGCTATGCATATTGCTCCTCCCTTTAATTAAGGCTGTTGAGTTCGGAGTCAGAATTCTAGCCACTATTCTACTTAACCTGTCAGCCGGCACCTTGGTAATGATTTTGAATGAAAAATTGGCCGTGGCAATGGGTCCAAACTGTGAAATCTCCTCTGCATTAGAAACTTTAGGCAATAAAATTGACACGGTTTGATTGAAACCAGGAAGAATCCATCCTTTCTCAAAAAAAATTGGACCTGAAAACTTAAGAGACCTGAATCATCATATATTCTTTGAAGAAATTATCATATGCGTTGCACACTATACTCATCATTTAGATTGTATAGCAAGCATCTCTAAATAGAATTTCTCTACCATCAGAGAAGATTGTTAACCTCAAATTCACAGTAAGTTTAGTGAGTATCGTAGTTATAAAGTTCATGGAAAAACCATCCAGTGTTCTAAAAATCCTGCTCAGGTGTTGCACGGTGCTCTGCTAACTTTCCTAGCCCCACCCCGCCTAGGCATGAAGTGGGTGCTCTGCCGTCTCGCCTAGATTCAAATATATATAGTTGGTCACTGTTTTGATATAAGTTTGTCGCAGGCGGCCCTCACGCCGCCCGCTTTTTGTCTTGCCCACTTTATAGAACATTAGTAGTTTAAGATTTAGTAGAACTTTAGCCATTAATCACTCTGGACATTATTTGATTTCTTTAATAGTTCGAGTTCATGCTAGGATAATAAGTTGTTTCTTAGAAGTTGGGTCTTCTTAACATTGGGGTGCAGGGATTTGCAGAACTTGAATACGGGATGCTGCGGTACATGGGTGCAATTGATGACTCAACACCAGTTGTCACATCTGGTAATGTTTCTTTGACTTGTTTCTTAAATGCTTGTTTGGTTCAAGTTTTGTATTTTCCCAGATTGAGAACGATAGAAAATTTCTTATAAACCTGTTCAACTTAATTTTGTACATCATAAAAAACCTCACTCATAAAGATAAACAATTTAATGCAGTTCAAATGCTTATGAATTTCACAGATACTGTAAATTAGCAGATAATTTATAACATTCAAGAAGATAACTTGGCATGTTATCGGATAATTGCGAAATTCTCACAACTGCTGTACGAAATTCATAGAACTTCACAGATACTTTCCGTAAAAGTATCTAAGGGGTCTAATTAATACTGAAAAATAAGTTTTTTTTTTTGGGATTGGAACAATATGCGTATTTCCTAATGTTTAAACTATAAACTTATAAAGCTTTAAAAAAGGAAGGGGTGCATTGACAGTTGGAACAAGTTATGAGATATTATATGTGAAGTTACCAATATGGTATTCCAAGAAAGTGCAAAAATTCAAACCAAACAAGAGCAGTTTACGGTTCTCTATGTTAAGTTTAGTTACCATGATCTATATTCCATTTTTGAAATTGGTTTTTAATACAATGGTTTCATTTTGAGATATTTTAGCTCGACCATCTCAAGAAAATGGTATCTACATACTATTTTCCTCTTTGGTATTATAATTCAATCTCGTCTAGTATTGAACCTGTTTATATTTTGGGCCAAAGATTTATAAAAGTAAGTTACGGGAACCAAGATCAGTTACGCATAACTGAACGGGGTCAAACCCCAAATAACCCATATGATAAAAAAATAAGAAGTGTTGATTTTGACACTTCTTTTTGAAGCAATGTTGTATTTCAATCTTCCTAAGCAAGATACCATGAAACATATCACAATTTACGATCTGCAGTGTCTTTTATAGTGTGGCAAAAACTTAGGGCCTGTTTGGTTGTTCTAAAATTGTAAATTGGCCCATATATAAATTGGTCCATTTACAAATTGATCCATTAATTGTGTTTGGTTTCATTAATGGAATGATTCATTAATTGCTTCATTTTAGCTCATGTGTAAAATCTGAAATTAAATCATTTCACAAAAAACATGAAATGCATCCATTTGAAATAGGAGTCACATAAAGTGCATCCTCCTCTCTTTCTTCTCCCCTCCCTCTCTCTTTTAATTTATTTTTATTCATTTTTTCTCATAGAGCCTTAACATCTTAACATTAATTTCGAATTACCAAACATTGCATAAAATTGGATTTAAACTCATTTCAAATCCACTAATTTACAATTCACCAATTCAAACCATTTGCGCAACAAAACAGGGCCTTATAGTTTCGCTTAATCAAATTAGGAGTCACGCTTTTATTTTCCAGAAGGGAGTATTAAGTTGAATGATTGTCCTAAATTACTCCTTCTGGCTAATTAATCAACGAACTGTTTTGGCATGTCATTTTTTTTTTGTAAATTACATTTTAAAAATTGTCTCTGTTGATTGCGTGAGCCAAATTTGTGAATTGGTCTTCCTTGCAGTACATGACCAACAATTGGTGGATGATATTCCTATTGAGAAGCTGCTAATCCATGATGTGCCGGTTGACATCATATGCACTCCTACCCAGGTCATATTTACCAACACACCAATCCCAAAACCACAAGGTTATTGAAAACTTGCATTTTGATGTCACCTTCTTTATGATTAATGTCATCATATTCTTAATTTTAGTGGATTGGATTAAAATGAACAAGAATAATATTACTTGTCATGTTTAATTTAGGATAAATTGCAAAAATCCTCTTGAATTCTCATAGTTGTTGCAAGTAACCTTTTATTGTTGATTTTTTTAAAGAGCGAGTTCTACTTCTCACTACACCCCTACTTTTTTAGTGGGTTCGATTAAAATGGTCAAGAAATACTATTACTTACATTTTTAATTTGGAGTACAGAACTCCCTGAACTAGTTTTAACCTTGGCGAGTTACCATTATGTTGCTAAAACAAATTTTTGCCTACACAATAAAAACGTTTTTAGCGACACATAGGCTGCGTTTTTTTGTCAAGAAAGAAAATGAAAAGTAAGAAAATAACTTTCTTGCACTTTTTGTTGCGTTTGGTTAGTAGGAAGGTTGTGGAAAACTTTCCAATGAAGCAATAGCAGATTACCACTCTTTAGTATTGTTATAACAATGAATGAAGTTGCATTAAGTGAACACGTCTAATGTTGTGACTGCAGGTATATACTGGGACAAATTGTCTCCTGAGAAACTGGGTCAAATTCGAATACTAAGAGAGTTGAAGAGTAAAATTGAGCGGGAGACTGGACAAAAGCTTCCATGCGGCCCATCTGAGAAACTACCCCCTTCAGCTCGACGGAGGCGTTAGTTTTTGAAATCAAGAATCGAAGAAAATAAGAATGAAATTCAATTCATATATCCTTGTTTTAGGTGAGCTGATGCTTGTATATGTTTCGTTTAATTTGCTCTATATGGAATTGTATATGTACTATATGAGCAGCGGAGTTGGTCTTGAGATTTATAGGACTTTGTGCAGATTGAATTTTTTTATTTAAATTTTTTCTAATGCTCCTTAAAGAAATATCTATAAAAATCTCTTATATCATTATTATATATTACCCAGATTTTTTTTTAAAGCTTAATGGTGCTGTGCAGAGCCTTAAATAATTTTGTTTTTGGTTCTATCATTGGTTTAAGTCTTGATTCGATTCCCTTAGGAACCATAAGCAGAACTAGAACCTTAACTACCCGGTTCCATGTTGTTTGGAGCCAAAACCAAAATATCTAGAAAAACTAACCACACCCAACTCAATCCAGGGATATCGGTTTGTTTGGTTCTTTGCTTGCCTGGCTAAATAATAATACTTTTAGGGTGTTTTTATTTAAACCTCACTTTTATTTATTTATTTATTTATTTTTTTTTTTTATAAACTCCTTTTTCATTAAGCTCACAATAAATGAATTTCATTACAAACCCAAACGGTTGGGGTGCATAGAAAAATAAAGAGGAACCTTTAAAATTTAAGAAATTTGGCTTTAGACAATTACAGTGCCTTAACTTTGGACAGAGGAAATGGATAATCCACAATAGCGCATGGGACACAGGAAATCGAGAATCCACAATAGCCTGCATACAGTCGTTCATGCTTGTGTGTTTATATATGCATAAAAATGTATGCATCTATAAACACTTTTGTATTTATAATTGGGAATAGCCAGAAATTTATTTTAGTGGGTTCAATTTACAAGTTATTTTTAATATTAAATTTTTGGTCCATCAACATATTAAAATCAACATTCATATTAGAGTGTAATATTATATATCTGTTATAAATATTGTATTTATCCTATTTAAGTGGATGTCCACTCCTATTAGGACTCTACTAACTTGTACTATAAATAAGGGGTGACCCACCTCATTTGTTAGACACCAATTAATGGGAACTCTTTCTCTCTCTAAAATTCTCTCTGTCCCCTATTTCTCTCAACACGTTATCAGCACGAACAAACTATTCGCCGCTATCGTTAGTCTGCAATTTCCGGCAGAAAAGTTTTGGATCTGAACAATTGTAACCCTATCACGAACATGTATTTTTATATGTTTATTATATCGCACATGTAAAGCGATATAGAGTATCTTTGTCTACTACGTCATTTTTTTTATCACTACTGCTTGAATATTTGTCTACACCCAAATGAGATGTCCTACTCTTTTTGTGGGCTCTGCATTTTAAATGCTTCCAAGACATCTCTCACTTTTACCCCATGCCAAGGAAATATCAGTCAATGGATACATAGTCCTTTTTTCTTTGTCAACTCAACAATTGAGTCAAACGTGATATGTAAAGTTTATTTTTTATTTTTTCGTTACTATGAGCATAAACTAGATTTGAATTATGATAAAATACCTTTGTCAAAAATATGTAATGGTTGCCTTGTCATTTTTGGTATTTTTATATTACTTTTGTCTTTTAGATGCATTTGATTGTTAAATTGTTAAAATATCATGCTTTCATTAAATAATACGGAACTTAATATTCTCAAATATTTTTTTTAAGACGTTAAATTTCCTAATCAGTTATTTGGGACCTGAAATTCTCTATACTATTTACAATTTTGCGGCCTGAAGTTCGCAACTCATATTCAATTTTTGGACATGATAATCAAACCTGAAGTTTTGATTTTTGAGACTTGAAGTTTCCAGTAATTGGGCCGAAGTTCTCAATTACCTTTAAATTTTAGGACTTGAATCATTATTTATAATTTGGACCTGAAGTTCCAAATAATATATACCCTCAATCAAAATCCGAAGTTTTGATTATTTATATCACAAAGTTAGGGACATTAAATGTGCCCAAATAATATATAATTTGGACCTGAAGTTCCAAATATTTTTTTATACATCTGATCAAACCTGAAGTTGTGACACAATAGGGTAAATGAAGTCCTTATACTTAATAAAATTGACCCGAAGTTCAATTATTTTATGTATTAATCTGAAGTTCCAATAAATAAATAGCACGGACCTGAAGTTCTAATTATTAAATCAAGGGCTTAAAGTCCTAATCACACACATGATATTCCAATAAATATTGAATTATTAATTTTTCATTATGCATTACATTTTTCTGATTGTAATTTATTTATTGAACAGTTTAAAAATGTCAAATATTTCTAAACTCGAATTTGAAGCACTTGAAATTTTTGGGGTGAATTATCTGAATTGGTCTTAAGACGCTGAACTCCACCTCCAAGCTCGAAATCTTGGTGATGCAATAACACTTGAAAATACTATGTCCCGGCAGGACAAAGCTAAGGCCCTGATATTCCTTAGGCATCACATACACAATGATTTGAAAAGTGAGTACCTGACAGTGAAAAATCCTCTTGATTTATGGAACTCCCTGAAGGAGCGTTATGACCACCAAAAATCGGTCATACTTCCAAGTGCACGCCATGAATGGCTCAACTTGAGATTTCAAGATTTCAAGACTGTGTCTGAATATAATTCTGCTATGTTCAAGATTACCTCCAAACTAAAGCTATGTGGAGAAAAGGTAGAGGATGCAGATATGTTAGAGAAAACATTCTCAACTTTTCACGCCTCGAATATGCTCCTGCAGCAGCAATATCGAGAGCGAGGGTTTAAAAGGTACTCAGAACTAATCTCATGTCTCCTAGTTGCTGAACAGAACAATGACTTACTGATGAAGAATCATACATCTAGACCCACTGGATCTGTAGCACTCCCTGAAGTGAATGCTAACTCTGTTCAGAATAATGAAAGAGGCCAAGGAAATATGCGGCGGGGCCGTGGCAACTCCAGAAGAGGTGGCTACAATAATCATGGCCCTAGACAAAATACGAAATTTAATAACCACCAGAAGTGGAATAATCACGGCAATAAAGGGAATCAAAAGTCAAATCCACAAAATCCAAATGATATTTGCCATAGATGTGGCCGCAGTGGGCATTGGACACGTACCTGCCGTTCGTCCAAGAAATTGGTTGAAAAATATCAGGCCTCGAAAAAGAAAGTGGAGACAAACATTGTGGAAGGTCCTGAAGACCGTTGGAAACTTGACGATACTGATCTCAATTTCAATGATTTTTTCGAAGATGAGGATGGAGATGCTATTGATGATGAGACATTTGATAACATGCTTGGAGAACCACCTTAGACGGTCCTGAAGACCTAAATGATTATGATTTATTTATTTATTTATTTATCTGCTTCATCATTCCTATTGAGACATTAGTAGTTTATCCTTAGAGCTTAGACAATTTTATATTTTTATTTCGAGATTTTAGTAGTTAATGAAATGGTTTTGATCATTTTTTTTATGCTTATATGATTGGTGGATTGAATTTCAATTTATGTTTAATTATGTTAAAGGTATGGATCCGAAAGTAAGCGCAAGCGATGATACTTGTCTAGTAGACAGTGGGACAACCCACACCATTTTGAAAAACCAGAAGTTTTTCTCAAACTTGGTATACAATACAGCGAATGTTTCCACTATAGCTGGTCCTGCTAAGATCATTGAAGGCTCCAAAAGAGCCCACGTGGTGTTACCTAATGGTACCCACTTATTCATAAATAATGCTATATACTCAAGAAATTCCAGAAGAAATTTATTGAGCTTTAAGGACATAAGAGTGAACGGGTATCATATTGAAACATGTAATGATGATAATAAAGAGTTCCTTTGCATTACATCTAGTGTTGGAAGCCAGAAGCTCACACTAGAGAAATTGCCTGCATTATCCATGGGGTTATACCATACAACAATTAATGTTGTATAATTACATACTGTCATGAGCCGGAAGCTCAATGATCCTTATAATTTAATATTATGGCATGACCGATTGGGTCACCCTGGATCAAACATGTTGCGTCGAATCATAAACAACTCATACGGGCACTCGTTAACAAACAAACAACTTACCTTACCCGATGATCATTTTTGCACCCCTTGTTCTCAAGGTAAACTAATCACTAAACCATCTTTTCTCAAAATTTCCTCTGAGTCACCATCCTTTTTACAAAGAATTCAAGGGGATATTTGTGGACCCATCCACCCTTTTAGTGGACCTTTTAAATATTTTATGGTTTTTATTGATGGGTCCACTCGTTGGTCACATGTTTGTTTGTTATCTACTCGTAATTTGGCCTTTGCAAAATTTCTTGCTCAAATCATAAAACTTAGAACACATTTCCTGATCAACACATTAAATCCATCCGTTTAGATAATGCGGGAGAATTTACTTCTCAAGTTTTTGATGACTATTGTTTATCACAAGGTATTGATGTTGAGCACCCGATCCCGCATGTCCACACTCAAAATGGTTTAGCTGAGTCTTTGATTAAATGTTTGCAACTTATTGCGCGACCTTTGCTTATTCAGTCTAAACTCCCAGTCTCTGCCTGGGGACATACCATCTTACACGCTGCTAAGTTAATTAAGCTTAGACCCACAGCTTATCACCCTTTTTCACCTTTTCAACTTGTGTCTGGATGTCAACCAAATATATCCCACTTGCGTAAATTTGGTTGTGCAGTGCATGTACCCATCCCTCCACCCCAGCATACCAAAATGGGTCCCCAACGTCGTTTGGGAATATATGTTGGTTATGATTCGCCCTCAATTATTCGTTATATTGAGCCACTGACAGGTGATACATTTACCGCTAGATTTGCGGATTGTCATTTTGATGAGACACTCTTCCCGCCGTTAGGGGGAGGAAAGAACGTACCAGAAGTACGGTCCGTTCCTGAAGAACGGTGAGAATTAACATGGAACACTTCCACTTTGTCTCGTACTACTCAATGTGAGCATGAAGTGAAAAGGATATTGCATCTTCAGGAAATTGCAAATAAATTACCCGATGCATTCAATGATGCTGCAAAAGTAACCAAGTCTCATGTACCCGCTGCAAATGTGCCTGCAAGAATTGATGTACTAGTGGGACAAACATTGACATCAGCAGCAAATGAATCTGTTGCATGCCAGAAGCGTGGAAGACCTGTAGGTTCCAAAGACTCTGCTCCCCGGAAGCGGAGATCAAATGAAAAATCATGCCCTAATCACCCTCCCGAAGAGGTTATGAATAAAAGATCCACTTTCTCTGAAACCCCTGAAGAGGTTATTGTTTCTGAAAACACACAAGTCACTGAAGTGACTATACAAGCCCCTGAAGAGGCAAAGGTACCTTATAATAATAACGAGATCTCTATGTTTTATACATATTCGGGAGAAATGTGGGATCGAAAAGAAACTGTCATTGATGATGTTTTTTCATATGCAGTAGCTACACAAATTTCAAAGGGCAATGCTAATGATACTGAACCACGTACTCTAAATGAATGTCGACAAAGAGTAGATTGGCCAAAATGGAAAATTGCCATCAAGGCATAACTCGAGTCTCTAAATAAACGTGGTGTATTTGGACCTATAGTAAAAACCCCAAAAGGTTTTAACCCGGTAGGTTATCGATGGGTTTTTATAAGAAAAAGAAACGAGAAGAATGAAATCACTCGATATAAGGCACGACTTGTGGCACAAGGTTTCTCACAGAAACCTGGGATTGATTTTGGGGAAACATACTCCCCTGTTATGGATAGTATAACTTTCAGATATCTGATTAGCTTAGCGGTCTCTGAAAATCTTGATTTGAGACTCATGGATGTTGTGACCGCTTATTTATATGGGGACTTAGACACATAAATATACATGAAAATCTCTGAAGGATTTCCTTTGCCTGAAGTAAAGTCGAGGAGTACGTACTCGATACGACTGAGACGTTCATTGTACGGTTTAAAGCAATCCGGAAGAATGTGGTACAATCGTCTTAGTGAATACTTGTCTAAGGAAGGGTATGAAAATAATCAAATTTGCCCTTGTGTATTTATAAAGAAATCCTCAAAAGGATATGCAATAGTAGCAGTCTATGTGGATGGCATAAATTTAATCGGAACTCCAGAAGAGCTCGAAACAACTGCTAACTATTTGAAAAAAGAATTTGAGATGAAAGACCTTGGGAAAACTAAATTTTGTCTCGGCCTGCAGATCGAAAAAAATTCTAGTGGGATTTTAGTCCATCAGTCTAATTATACTGAAAATGTATTAAAACGTTTTAATATGGATAAGGCGCATCCCCTAAGTACCCCCATGGTTGTTCAGTCTTTGGACATAAAGAAAGATCCATACCGTCCTAAAGAAAAAGATGAGGAAATATTGGGTCCAGAAGTACCCTATTTAAGTGCAATCGGTGCATTATTGTATTTGGCGCAATGCACTAGGCCGGATATTTCATTCTCTGTGAATCTGCTTGCTAGATATAGTTCTGAACCAAACAAAAGGCATTGGGCTGGTATCAAACATATCCTAAGATATCTACGTGGAACCACTGACATGGGTTTATTTTATTCATATAACTCTAATAGTTCCAAATTAGTTGGTCATGCAGATTCTGGATATCTCTCTGATCCTCATAAGGGTCGATCTCAGACAGGTTATGTATTTCTTTGTGGTAATGCTGCTATTTCCTGGCGTTCTACTAAACAAACTTTAGTAGCTACTTCTTCTAATCACTCTGAAATTTTGGCTCTTCATGAAGCTAGCCGTGAATGTGTATGGCTGAGATCTTTAATTCAGCATATCCGTAGTTCTTGTCAATTGTCTTCTATTACAGATATTCCAAGTACTATCTATGAAGATAATGCAGCATGTATATCACAAATTAAAGAAGGATTCATCAAAGGAGACAGAACCAAGCACATTTCACCTAAGTTTTTGTTCACTCATGAGCTTCAGAAGAAAAATGAGATTGAAGTCATCCAAGTTCATTCAAGTGATAACCTCGCTGATCTCTTCACAAAGTCACTGCCAAAGGCAACATTTAAGAAGTTTGTGTACGAGATTGGAATGCGTCGGCTCCAACAACGGTGAAATTGGACATATCAATCAGGGGGAGCATCTTATTAGGGGGAGGATACAAGAACATGTAATTTGCGACATTTGTGCGTTGTACTCTTTTTCCTTTAACTAGGTTTTATCCCACTGGGTTTTCTTAGTAAAGGTTTTAACGAGGCAGCATTAAGCACGTCCAACACCGACTCAATGGTCACAATAAATTGTACTATTTTTCCTTCACTACGGTTTTTTTCCCAATGGGTTTTTCCTTAGTAAGGTTTTAATGAGGAAATAATCATTGAATGGTGGATATAGTGTACATCCAAGGGGGAGTGTTATAAATATTGTATTTATCCTATTTAAGTGGATGTCCACTCCTATTAGGACTCTACTAACTTGTACTATAAATAAGGGGTGACCCCCCTCATTTGTTAGACACCAATTAATGAGAACTCTTTCTCTCTCTAAAATTCTCTCTGTCCCCTATTTCTCTCAACAATATCGAAAATTTTGATCGCACACTTTGTTAATTAATTTCTAGTGGACACTACTAACCAAGTCTAAAAATTGATATCTATATCTTATTATATACTATATTAAGAACTCCAAGACGTCTTCAAACTCATAATCTAAATTTCTCAGATTTTTTTTAACTCAAAACAAAAATACGCAAGCATTCTAATTAGGGTCAATTATTAAATAGTCCCTACTATAAATATATATATTTTTAAAAAGGACACATATTTTTAGTTTAACCCATTTAGTCCCTCAAGCACTCAATATCCTCTTATTTTTAGAGGTCCGCGCCAGCGGCACTCCCTCTCCAAAATATGTGGCAAATGACTTTTTGAGGCAAAATAAAAAAGTTTGGACTAAATGGGTATTAAAAAATGTCCGAGGGACTATTTGGTATATGTCCCTTCTAATTATTCATTTCCACCCCCACCTCAACGAGCCGGATCCAACATGAAGACCGTACCCACCTAGCGCCACCACTAAATCACTGAATGAAAACCCAAGCACAGTCAATTTTCACTTGGGTTTCATTTTGAGATTGGCTTCCGAAATCACCATAACCAAGTCTCTGACAATATTGACCTTCTTATTCAACTGCTCTCTCCTGCTTTTCTTCATACGTTAAGTCAACCATCCACACCATTCATGGTTGAAAGCTTTGGGGAACACTAGGTCAATGCACCAAAATAAAATAAAATAGAATTCTCTCATGGGTTTAGTCCATTGAGAAGAACTCAAGATGAGCAACACAATTCTTACCGAAAAAGTGATTTTCAAATTTACCGATTGTGCTTTAAAAATATTATACCATAGTAAGACTCACATTATGGTATAATACCTTTAACGCAGTAAATTCGATATACACTTTTTTCAATAAATGTATCATTTTTCCCTCAAGGTAGATGAAATTTTAACTCTCTCTCTCTCTAATGATTGGGTGGAAAAAAAGTGAATACTCTTCTCTTCCTCCTAATTCTAGGTCACACACACAAATTTCATTAGAGTAATGTCACCGGTACAAAATAAATCTCCTAATTATTTAGCAAATGAGTTGGGATAACAGTAAAGTGTTGTATTATCTCATTATTACATTGCAACGTACAACATTTATTGCAATGCCACATCATTTGGGGAAAAAATTAGGAGATATTTTTGGGACTCATATCATTATTTATTTAACACATTTAGTGCGACACACTAACATGTTGTACTCATATTGGCTCGTGCATTACCTATACTACTATGGAGCTTGTGTGAAACCTGGACACGAGCCAAGACCGATGTGACATGTTAGTGTGTTGCAGCAAATGTGTCAAATTTGTGTGTCGGCGTAGAAGTACCCTTTCATATAACTATAATATGTAAAAATGTAATTGTGTTAAAACATATACATTACCATTATACCTTACCCCACCACTATCTCCATTATAACTCACCCTCACCATTACCTCCACTACTCATTTTACTCCACTATGTTCCCTCTCCTTCCACTATATATAGGTTCTCATTTAATGTAAACATAAACTTATATACATCAATAACACATATTTCTATCTTTCTCTCTTTACGTTTAGATGTATGTATATATGATCACGATCTTATTATTTCTTTCTCTCTCTCTCCACACACACACACACACACACACATGTTTAGTTATGTATCATTTGAAAGGATCAAGCTGACTCCCAGTTATTGTATTGATCAAATGATAAATTAAAAACAAAGTTTTATAGATAATCTACAAAATTGTATAAGTGATACATATCTCTTATCTCTCATTGTGTGTACTGTTCTTTTTTCATGTTTCTATATACATTGACATGTAAATGATGGTAAAAAACAAGAAAAATACCTATAATTTATGAAATTTATTATAAGAAAATGAACTCCGAGTTGCGTAATTATTATGGAATTTATTTGTAGCCACTCTCATGTATTTGTTTTTTTAGTTGTTGGTCTTATTCTAACAACTATGGAACAAGTGTCATTCTTTGAGAAAAGGAAGATGGACGGTTATAGGTGGTTACACAGTGGCTATGGGACTTAATACAATTTAAAAAAAACATGAGATGGGAGTCCAACAAAACTTTAGAAGTTGGACTAAAGCCAAAAAACTATAAAAAGGAATTTAAATGATAATTTAGGAAAGGAACGAAATTAGGATGCACTAATGGATATCTTCATGTAACCCTTGGCCCACTAAGTGAAAAAGTAATTATATATATTTATATATAATATTGGCTACTCTCGTGTCAAAACATTCAGTCTTGGATAAATCAGGCCCAAAACTTGATTCCATGTAAATGTCTTAGGTGAGTGACCTGAATCCTATTTTGATCCTTTGAATTTGATTCCACATCAGTGGTTCAACACATCTACTGAAGCTTTTAACCTAATGCACACTTTGATACTTTTAGTAGTTGTGATTTTGACATCTTCATTTTACACACACATGCACGTTTTTTGAAAAAAATATTTGTGCTTTGAGTAATTGCATTTTTTAAAAATGCATATATTTTTTCAAACTTAAAGAATTATTGATTGAAACCTTGCACAAATTGAAATTTGGCCTTTAATGCACAAGCGTGCATAGAACACCAATATTCAACTGTGCACACAATTTTAATGACAAAGGAATATTTGATACGTGTCTCATTCCCATCTAATAAAATCTTCACCGTATGGACAGTGGTATTCCGACACCGTGCCCACAACACCCTAAATTTTTTAGCGACGCACGAATTCAAAATTTGGCTAAAAAATTAATAATCTAACTCACTCTAATTATTGGGATTTCTTCATGTCGAATACAACTCACTATAATTCTTACTAAGTTCAATTGACCGACATATATACAATATATTTAAGAAAAATATAAGGCACTCTCACATACATGATTCTTATTTCAAAATGAACTTGACACACCGTTTATTGAAAAATAGAAATCATACATGATTTTAAGATAAAACCCCAACAATATATGATGGTTTTGTACGGACTTTTGGCTACTCCTTATAAATCTTATGGATCTTGGTTTAAATACTTTGGATATTTTGATTAGAGATTTTTGACTTATATAGATTTGATGGTACCTGTGGGAGCCCATTTTTCTACAAGTCCATGAGAGTAGTCGACCAGGATAACTTGAGTAGTTTGGTCCGACCCAAATCATGACTTAATTACACGAGCAATTTAGTTAAAAAAGGATATTCGCTGATATGGTCAAATATAGTGCCAAGAATCTCGGTCAAGAATTCAAACACCTTATGGCTAATCCACGTACTATGGTGGAGTTCCTTAAATAACTCAAACTATATGTCAAACACATCTATAAATTTTACACCTTGACGCGGGGAAAATGGAGGAAAAATTGTAATCGTTGAGAGACACTTAAGAAGAACAATTAACCTCTTCATAGATAGAGGCAAATTTTTGAACCACATACACCGTTGTTGTGTGTGATTCGATTTACTTCATGCCATTTGTGACTGTTTTCGTAGTTTCTTTTATTGTGATTTTTTTGCACTCACAATTGGCGCTGTCTGTGGGAATCGACTTGTATTCCTATGAAAGCATCCATTACTAGAAAGCCAACAATATCTCACCACAGTAGCAACATTCCACAAGCCGACGATGTCCAGAAAGACCACCTAGCCCCTCTTAGGGTCAGGTCTGAAATTCGTCAACATTCAAACTCAAGGTTTCTCCAGGAAAAGCAACCTTCTGAAGAGAGCCATAGGCCACTAAGGTCCACTCAGATTTTTAGGTTGGTCGATGCCTATGAAGCCAGACTTCGAGAACAATAAGAGGCAATGTGCTGCCAAGAAGAAGAAAATACTCGCCTTAAGAGGCGACTTGAAAGAATGGGGAAAGAGCACTAGGCGTGAAAATTGTAAGACTCCTAGTAGGGGTGGAAATTCGAATCAACGGGTCATGTTTCGACCTGACACAACAAGGTTTTTTCGAACACGAACACGACACGACACGAATTTGTGTTTTTTTAGTTGACACGAGCACGACACGAATACAAAATAACATGGCACGACACGGCACGAATATCAGATGTTCTTAAATTTCACCCCTAAAAAATACGATAACACGACTCATAATTCAGACAAGAACACGACACAACTTCGTGTAAAAAAAACACGACATGAACACGACATATCGTGTCAATTTCGAGTCAATTTCGTGTCGTTCTGTGTCATTTTTTCGTGTCGTTTCTAAAATTGTCACCCCTAACTCTTAGCCCTCAGTGGGGAGACTCCCCCAACTGAGGAAAGAGCACTAGGCGTGACCAGGAGAGAACTGAACGTGAAAGATCATAGCAAGCACGATTAGAGCATAACCAACAGGAGAGGTGCCACCAAAACAATGATCGACCAAGTGAGGATTTGAGGATTCTGGTCCGTAGGGAGATGGACCAACATCCGTTACACTGAGGATCCAGATCAACCAGAGAGCTTTCCAGAAGAGATCTCAACTCTCAGATGAAGAACTCTTTTCAAGGGAGATCGAACGCGACCCAAGAAATTCGCTGCCCCCAGGTTTAAGGTCTATGGCGGGAAAATAGACCCTATAGACCATGTCAGGCAATATCGATAAGAAATGACCTTATGGAGCCACAACGACACACTCATGTGAAGGATATTCCCTTCTAGCCTACATAATGTAGCACAAAAGTGGTTTAAAAGTATTCCCCACAGGTCGATCAGTAATTTTGCAGCATTGGCAGAGGCTTTCACGGCACGATTCATAACAAGCAGTTCCCATCCTAAGCGGATGGATGCACTGCTCATTATGAAGAAGAAGAACCTCAGAAATTATGCCTAGAGATGCTGGGAAATCTTTAATGAGATAGAGAAGTTCTCGGAGCAGGTTACCATAACGTCCTTCAAAATTGGCTTGCCGATCACCTCTGTAACAACCCGCGTAATTTTTGGACTATTTTAATTAATTTTTGGAAAATGGAGGAAAATAAAGTTTTTGATAAAATTATTTTTATTGCTCAAATATGTTGGTTATTATTTTTAAAGGAGAAAATTTCAAACGGTTTCGAAATCGGAATTAAAACATATTTTAAAATGATTTTTAAATGTTTTTAACTCTTGGAATTCTAAATCGGCGAACATTAAGTAATTTTCAAGAGTTGTTTTGACTTCCAACTCTTCATTTATTTGCCTTATTTAAAGGAGTCTTTTGGATTCCAACTCTTCATTTCTTTTCATTATAAAAGGAAATCGTGGGCAAGCCTTTTTAACATACTCTTGGCACAAATTTTTGGCAGCAAATATATTTATATTCCTCTTCTTTTTATATACACATTGGCCGAGATTTGTGAGTTACAACCTTAGATTAGAGGTGTTCTTGGGGCTATTTTGTTGGAGGTCCTTGGAGGAGCTTCTGTAGATCTTTTGTGTTGATCTTGAGGATGTTATCATTGCTTTCTCATCATGGTTTGAGGTATGGGGTTTTACACAATATGTTCCTTAAATCTCGCGAGTGTCATTCTCTTTGAATTCTTGTTAATTGAACTCATATTTGAAATGATAAATTCATTGAAATCTGGAAAATAATTGTTGAAATTATTTTGATTCATGTGGTATCATTATATTGTTGTTGAGAACATTGTCATGAGATTTTAATATGGCACGGATGTTGTGAACCCGCCAAAATACCTATTCCCGGCTATGGCTTGATAAAGCATATGAGAATGGGGTGAGGCCTGGTTACCCATTGATGTGTTGTTGAAAAATTATAATGATGAAATTCTATTGAGATTTGCATTTGATTTGAATATTTGTACTCGTGTTGTTACGTTTTATTCATCGTTAACATACATTTGTTGAGCATCTTTCTTGTCGTATTGTGTACTTCACCATATTTTCTTTTAGTGGCAGGTTAGCGCGGATTTTGTGGTGATATGGAGATTTATTTTAGCGAGGATTATTTGGGAAAGATTTGTATTATTTTGATGTATAGAGCTTTGGAGATTTGTATTTTATTTTCGAGTTAGTTGTTGTATGTAATTCGAGAGATTTGGTATTTAATTTGAAGAAATTGAAATTTGTAGTTTCTCTTTTGTTGTTGTGGGATTTAGGTGCTCTATACCTTGTCACTTATGAATTTGGATTTATTTTATTGCATTAGTGCTCCGTTCGCTCTCCCCGGGCGAGCGGGGTGTTACAAATGGTATTAGAGCTTAGGTATACGGCAACCCTCGGCACTTGGGTTTTGGGTTCATTGCGTGGTTAACAATTTTTGGAGATAGCAAATTTTAGGTGATATTCGTGTTAGGTTTCGAGATTAGAGGTGAGAAATTTATTTTTGGGAGACGTGATTTATTTTTGGAGTTAGTGTAGTGGCCTGATTTTGAGAGTTAAGCATTCGGCGAATTTCGAGGGAGAAATTCCATTGTTAGTGGGGAAGTGTAACAACCCGCGTAATTTTTGGACTATTTTAATTAATTTTTGGAAAATGGAGGAAAATAAAGTTTTTGATAAAATTATTTTTATTGCTCAAATATGTTGGTTATTATTTTTAAAGGCGAGAATTTCAAACGGTTTCGAAATCGGAATTAAAACGTATTTTAAAATGATTTTTAAATGTTTTTAACTCTTGGAATTCTAAGTCGGCGAACATTAAGTAATTTTCAAGAGTTGTTTTGACTTCCAACTCTTCATTTATTTGCCTTATTTAAAGGAGTCTTTTGGATTCCAACTCTTCATTTCTTTGCATTATAAAAGGAAGTCGTGGGCAAGCCTTTTTAACATACTTTTGGCACAAATTTTGGCAGCAAATATATTTTATATTCCTCTTCTTTTTATATACACATTGGCCAAGATTTGTGAGTTCCAACCTTAGATTAGAGGTGTTCTTGGGGCTATTTTGTTGGAGGTTCTTGGAGGAGCTTCTGTAGATCTTTTGTGTTGATCTTGAGGATGTGATCATTGCTTTCTCATCATGGTTTAAGGTATGGGGTTTTACACAATATGCTCCTTAAATCTCGCGAGTGTCATTCTCTTTGAATTCATGTTAATTGAACTTATATTTGAAATGATAAATTCATTGAAATCTGGAAAATAATTGTTGAAATTATTTTGATTCATGTGGTATCATTATATTGTTGTTGAGAACATTTTCATGAGATTTTAATATGGCACGGATGTTGTGAACCCGCCAAAATACCTATTCTCGGCTATGGCTTGATAAAGCATATGCGAATGGGGTGAGGCCTGGTTACCCATTGACGTGTTGTTGAAAAATTATAATGATGAAATTCTATTGAGATTTGCATTTGATTTGAATATTTGTACCCGTGTTGTTACGTTTTATTCATCGCTAACATATATTTGTTGAGCATCTTTCTTGTCGTATTGTGTACATCACCATATTTTCTTTTAGTGGCAGGTTAGCGCGGATTTTGTGGTGATATGGAGATTTATTTTAGCGAGGATTATTTGGGAAAGATTTGTATTATTTTGATGTATAGAGCTTTGAAGATTTGTATTTTATTTTCGAGTTAGTTGTTGTATGTAATTCGAGAGATTTGGTATTTAATTTGAAGAAATTGAGATTTGTAGTTTCTCTTTTGTTGTTGTGGGATTTAGGTGCTCTATACCTTGTCACTTATGGATTTGGATTTATTTTATCACATTAGCGCTCCGTTCTCTCTCCCCGGGCGAGCGGGGTGTTACAACCTCTCTATTACACTAATCCCTCACCAAGAAGGAAGCCATAAGCATTGATGATCTTATGGCTCGCATCGAGAAGTATGCCAAGGTCAAAGACGTGGTCCATCCTAATGGGGAAGATAATGGTCGAGCAAAGGTGAACAATGGGATGGAGAAGAATGACAGCCAGAAGAAGGGAAGCAAGAATGGGGGAAAGAACGACTCCCGGAATGGAAACAAGAGTGATCCCTCCAAGGAGTTCCAGGCTGTTAATAAAATCTTCAAGCAATCCATCTACAAAATCCTTAGCAAGATTAGGGATGAAACTTTTATCAAATAGCCCAAGAAGATGGGTAGTGATCCAACCAAAAGGAACAATACGCTGAGATGCGCGTTCCACAAGGAGGGTGGTCACCAAACTGAGAATTGCAAAGCTATAAAGTCACATCTGGAAGAGCTAGTTCAGGTTGGGCACATCAGCGCTTATGTTGAAAACAGGACAAAGAAGGTCGCAGCCAATGGCGATTAGAAGACAGATAATGTCCTCGATGATGAAATAGGACACAAGTTTGTAGTGGTTCATGGGGCGTCAGACCTTAAACAGATTCAGGGTAATGCCATTCGAATGGAACTCAAGAAGGTAACTTCCATGATGGAAGCTTTTCAAATCGATCCTGCAAAAACTCAGGCAAGAAAGTGTCGGTGACCAAAAGACATTTATTACACGAAGCACATCGTGTTCACTAAAGAAGACTTTGTCGGGGTAAGGACCCCACATCATGATGCATTAGTGATCACACTCGGGATTGCTAAATGGGATATTAACAAGCTACTTGTGGACTAGGGGTGTTCATCAGAAGTAATGTATCTGTAGTTGTTCCATAAACTGAAATTGAATGTCGCCGATCTCAAAGATCCACTATTCCACTCGTTGGCTTCACATGAAGGATCATCATACCATTAGAAAAGATCATCTTGCCAGTCAGGGCAGGAAACATCTCATAGTTGATTGAGTTTCTAGTAGTAGATATCGAATCCCCATATCATACTATTTTGGGCAGAGGTTGACTCCACGCCATTAAGGCCGTTTCATCCATATCATCAAAAGCAAAAATGCATCACCGATTATGGAATGGTCGAGATCTACAGTGACCAGGCTACAACCCAAAAGTTCTTTATAACAGCCATCCACCCAAAGAAAGAGAAGAAGGAGCTTGAGAATTCCCATGAGAAAGATGTTCTCTCCAAATAACAACTGTGATATGGTTAACCAGGGGTGGAAGAGACCAGGGTCCACCTCGCAAACAGGGTAATCGAAAGCCTGGAAGAAGTTAAAGTCGATGATAACTTGACAGAAAGGAAATATTTAATTAGATCTTCTCTCACCGATCAAGAGAAAAGGGAATGTTTGCACTCCTTAAGAGCAACATATATGTTTTTGCATGGGATCCTTACGAGTTACCAGGGATTGACCCTAGCATGGAGTGCCACTACCTACACGTGGATCCCACTTTTAAGCCCATCACTCAAAAGGCTAGTCGAACGTCACCTGAGAAGGCTAAGGCATTGGAGAAAGAGATAGGGAGGCTACTGGATGCAGGATCTATCAGGGAAGTTCAGTTCCCTGTATGGTTATCCAACCCAGTGGTGGTACCCAAAAGTAATGGCAGTTGGAGAATGTGCATCAATTTTATCGACCTTAATCATGCATGTCCTAGGGATAACTTCCCTCTCTCGAAGATAGATCAACTGGTCAACACCACATCGACGCATGAAAGGATGAGCTTTCTTGATGCTTACTAAGGATATCATCATATCCCTCTATATGGTCCTGATAAGGATAAGATCTCCTTTATAACCTCAATTGGGTTGTACTGCTATAAGGTTATGTCTTTTGGCCTCAAGAACGCAGGGGAAACTTACCAAAGATTGGTAACCAAGATGTTTAGCAAATAGATGGGAGAAACATGGAAGTATACATCGACGCCATGCTCATTAAAAGCAAGAACAATGCTGACCACCTCTCAGATCTAGTAGTAACCTTTAAAATCCTCAATAAGAATCGAATGAATATTAATGCAAGTAAGTGTTCATTCGGTGTCCAGTAAGAAAAAATATTAGGCTACCTAGTGAGTAACAAAGGAATCGAGGCCAACTCAGACCAAATCTATGATATCACCAGGGTCCGGCCCCCTCAGACATTGAGAGATGTTCAGAAGCTTACTGGGATGCTCGTGGCACTCAATCGCTTCATCTATCAGGCTTCGAAGTGCTGTACCATTCTTCCAACTCTTAAAGAAAGGCAAAGGCCTAGTATGGAATAATGACTGTTCACAAGCTCTGGGAGAGATCAAGTCTTACCTCAGTAAGCCCCCACTGCTGGTAATTCTGGATAATGGATAACACATGTATCTTTACCTGGCAGTATCAGACCATGATGTGATCTCTACCTTGGTATGTGAAAAGAAGGGAGTATAGCATTCGATTTACTATGCCAACAAGATGCTCCTAGATGCTGAATAACAGTACTTGCCTTTGGAAAAGATTATTTATGCCATAGTGATCGTTTTAAGGAAGTTAAAGTACTACTTCAAAGCCCATTCCATAACAGTAATCATCTCTTACCCACCCAAGGCCGTTATATAAAGGGCTAACCTCTCTGGGTGCTTTTCAAGGTTGTCGATCGAGCTCGGGAGATTCGACATCCACTTTTAGCCCAGAACGGTGATCAAGGGACAAATCCTAGTAGATTTTTATTGCTGAATTCACAGGAGATCCGCCAGTAGATCAGCTAAATGAAGAGAAATTGATCACATGTGAAGTAACTTCCAAATTTTGGAAATTGTATGTTGATGGAGCCTTAAATTCCAAGGGGGTAGGAGTGGAGATTGTTCTCATCACCCTATGAAGTTGAGTATGTAGCACTGATCGCCGGTTTGCGAAAAGCCAAACTACTGGGGGAAAACACCTCAATGTATTCGGTGATTCCAAACTAGTCTCCAAGCAGATAAGTGGAAACTTCAATGCCAAAGATGATCGAATGGAAACATACCTCAATGTGGTAAGAGGATTCATGGGAAGCTTTGAACAGGTAAAAATCCAACAGTTTACGCGAGGATAGATCAGTCAGGCTGACCTAAAAAGGATAATCCAGATGGAGTTCCTCTCATAGACCAATATCAATCCTACAGTTGTAGCTGAGAAAGTCCTCCTTATAGATAAAGCCTTGAGTTTGATGGAACCCATCATCAATTATTCATGGAGTGACGTACTTCCAGACGATAAGAGGTCGGGCCATCAAATCAAAGTCAAGGCTGCTCATTTTTACCTCAACCCCGAAGGAAAACTTTTTAAGAAGTCATTCACATGCCCCTACCTCCAGTGCGTTCACCCATAAGATGCTGAGAAAATACTTATTGAACTTCACGAAGGCCTATGTGGGAGTTACGCAGGTGGAAGATCGTTAGCCTTCGAGTGATCAACTAAGGATACTGGTGGTGCATATGTTCGCAAATGTGAAAAGTGCCAAAAGCACTCATCTATGGTTCACCAACCCACCAGTGACCTAAAATCACTTATTAGTCCATGGCCTTTCGCTCAATAGGGGTTAAACATCATGGGACCACTACCTACTACATTGGGAAATCATAAGTATCGACTGGTCGCTACTGATTATTTCACCAAATGGGTAGAGGCAGAACCATTGGCAAATATTCGAGACTCTAATATGACCAGGTTCATATGGAAAAAACATCATACCTCGCTTTGGGATACCAAGGACCATCATCACCAATAACGGTACACAAGTTAAAAGTGGTTTCTTTCAAGCTATCTGCGATGAGCACAACATCAAGCACCACTTCAGTTTTATGGCGTATCCTAAAGCAATGGGCAAGCAAAAGATTCCAACAAAACCATGATAGATGGAATGAAAAAAATATTGGAAAAAGCTAAGGGTGCTTGGGTGGATGAACTCCCTAATGTTCTATGGGACTATCGCACAATGCCCAGGAGACCAACTGGGAAAATACCATTCGTCCTCACTTATGGCATGGAGGCTGTCATCCTTCTAGAAGTAGGCCTCCCTACTATGAGAACCACTCTAGTCAACCAAGGCCTCAATGATGAAGCACTAAACACTGAACTTGACCTAGGAAATGAGTGACTTGATCTAACTTTAATCAAGTTGGCTTCCTACCAACAACAACTAGCTAAGAAATATAACAAAAAATTCAATACGAGGAAGTTTTCAATAGGGAACTATGTCCTAAGAAATGTCCTTGACAATGCTGTAAAACCACTAGACGAAAAACTGGGAAGGACCATTCAGGGTAATCAGAGATGATATTCAAGGAGAATATCATTTAGGAACACTTTATGGTAGGGAGATACCAAGAGCATGGAATGCAACCAATCTCAAGAATTTTTACCTTTTGATCTTTTTTTTTTCTTTTAAGTTAGAAGAATTTTTATTTTTTGCTTTATAAGATAATTTGCAATGAATAAAGGCTGAATTGACCCATTTATTCTCGAATTTTACATTAGTTGCCTAACTTTTCTTGATTATATCTCATTAATTTGCACCTTTTCCAATGATAATTCCTTTATGCATATCTAAAATGCCTAACGAACATGGTTGGCAAGTTAACTACAAACACTTCAAATTACCCTCGGGCATTTTTTGCAAACACAAGAGGCCTCACGAGTTGCCCTGGTAATAAAAAATCCCTACAGTGGATCCTTAGGAAATAAAGGCAACTCTAATTGGTCGCCAACTACTGTTAGTTGAAAAAATCCTGCTCGGGCAGATTGCCCACTAGCCAAGTACATTCTAGCCATCATCTCACTTAGGTCTAAGGAAGTGTGACGAAACGACCTAAAAGGTAAAGTTAATGGAATGATACTGCTTAGGCATATTGGACTGGGAGAATGTTCAAACATATGAAAGGCAGAATGCTAATACTTGATCATCATTTAATCGATTGCAAAAGCCCAAAATGATTCAAACTAAATATGAGCCTACCTAAAGCCTACAAATCGGTCAATCAATATCATTTTGGTCAGCAAAAGTATTAAGTACCCTTTGATCAAACAAAATCAAAACATGTTTAGTCAACACATGCTTAAAAGATAAGAAAATTCTTTATTAGAATACACAGTTACAACCATAGACCAAAAAGAAATACATAAAGGCCTAAGAAAGGCCATAGTGGAGAGCAAGATATTCTGCTATAATATCCCTCTGACTATCATCTGGCTTTAGGGAAAATTCTTCAACATCTTCGTTAAGATCTTGATCCAAGAGTTGGGGAGGAATAGCATCAGCTGTAATCTATTCATCATCTTTCGAGAAAGGATTACAGCTATAGGCGGGACATTCAATCTGGTATTTATACCAAAGCTTGGATTGTTTCGGAATCCTCCCCGCCTTAAAAGAACTTAGCCATCCTCAGAAAAAAGTAATGCTTTCAGCCTCCTTAAATTTTTCTAGGGCATCTGCCCAACCAGCATTATAACCTTCTCCCCAGACCTCTCTAGGTCCCACCTTGAATGAACACCTCAACTTCTTGATGTTATCTTTTAGCACACATATAAAAGACTTCAAACTCACAAACTCCTTTCTTAGAGCATCATTTTCAGACATCAAAACCTCATACACTTGGTCGACCTCAGGCCTCTCTAAAAGTTGGGCCCTCAAGGAATTTACCTCCGAAAAAGAGGCCCTTATTTCCTTCATCTCGTGGAGATCATCTTTCATCTTTATAATCACTTTAATCTAGTTTTTGTACTTCTCGTTCCTCGCTCTTAACAACTTGTAAATTTTCACTAAGACTTTACGAGCCTATATTCTAATCTCAGGTCCAAGAATTCTCCCTTGTTGAGAATTGGGAGAAATCTAGCGATCTAAATCAACAGACTACAAACGATACACATCAAACCAGAAGCAAGTATATCAACATAAAATAAAATAAATCAACGCATGAGTAAGGGGGAGAATTTTATTACCACATAGTATAAAAATAAGGTCAATGGATAATATATGAAGTTCTCAAAAGAAGGGTACAAACCGAAGAGACTAAAAATTATAAAAGGGAAATGAAAACTCATAGTCTATAGAGCCA